>JANHMN010000022.1:36374852-36424517 GCA_030674055.1 Rhabdomys pumilio
AGCCCCTCCAACAAGGCCACACCTCCTAATCCTTTCAAGACAGTTCCATCAATCATGGACAAAGTATCCAAACAAATGAGTCTATACAGGCCATTCTCATTCAAACCACCAGATTTGAATCTGGCCCTCATGTGTTCCTGGCCATATCATAGTACAAAATGCATTTATCTGTATGTTAGAAGTCCCTGTAGACCTTTAAAATCTCAGCACAATTTAGAAGTCCAAAAATCTACTCTCTTCTGAGACTCAAGGGAATCTCTTTATTGTAAACCCCCATGAAGTCCTAAAAATAATTACATACTTTCAGCATACAATGATACTGAAAATATATTATCACCCCAAAAGAGAGGAATTGGGGCATATCAAGGAAATACTCAACCAAAGGAAGACTGAGACCCAGCAGAGCAAACTCCGAATCCTGTAGCTCCACATTGAATGTCAGAGGGTTTAAATGGCGTTAACTTTCCAGGTTGCTGTCCACATATACTTCTCTCTTGGGATGGTTCCATTCTCTGTATGTACATTTCCCTGGCAGCCATCCCATGGCTCTGACATCTCTGGCATTATGGGATGTTCAATACAATTCAGATTTCACTTTTATAACTTTATGCAGTGACCTATCAGTGACTCCATGCAGGCAGCCCCATCACACATTTTTGCCCCATGAACTCCTTAGCGCAGAGGAAGATTCTACAACCCCTATACTTATACACCCTCCATGACTCTAAAGCCGTAACCATGTAGTTGACAATGCCAAGTTTCGCTGTCCACTTGGAATGGAGCATGAGTCCCTCCTGGAAACTATAACCAAAGTTAAAAATAAGTCCTAGCATGGTCAGGCTTCTCACAGCAATAACACACTCCTTGGTACCAACTTCTTCCTTACTTTTCTATTTCTATGATTAGACACTATGATCAAGGTAGCCTATAAAAGGAGACATTTATTGGGGCTTACAATTTCAGAGGGTTAGAAGGCATGGCCATCATGATTGGGAGCATGGTGGTAGGCAGGTAGGCATGAAGTTGGAGCAGTAGCTGAAAGCTTACATCTTGATCTACAAACATGAAGCAGAGAGACTTAAATGGGATTGGTATGGGCTTTTGAAACCTCAAAACCTGCTCCCAGTAGCATAGCCCCCTCCAACAAGGCCACACCTCCTAATCTTTCCTAGAAAGTTCTAAAGATTGGGAACCAGGGATTCAAACATATGAATTTACAGGGGCCATTCTCATTCAAATCACTACAGACAGTAACGAGCCAGGGAAGGAACAAGCAAGATACAGGACTGTAGGAGCCAAGATGGCAGGGAAGGCAATGCTGAGGAAGAGAATGGAGGGCCAACTGAGGGAACTTCACACAGATGACCTAGTCAGGAAATCCTGTAGTGGAGTGAGGTTAAGATAATGCAGATAATTAATTCAAGTGAGCATCTGATGCTAACAAGCCCAGTTGCTGAGCTTTGACCGATCTTTGCAAAGGGCCAGGGCTCTGGGAAGAATTAGGAAGATAACTTCCAAGGTCTTAGGCCCAGCCATGTCTGATAGGCTACTCATATATTCCCCCTATCTTGTAGCCAGAACCACAGACCCACGATTTTTTTCTGGATTCTGGCTGTGGGGACATTTCTGACTCCACGGTGATCTGGGGATGCCTGGTCAAAGGCTAGGTTTTTGAAGTGATGACCATGTCCTGGAACCCTGGAGCCCTGTCCAGTGGTCTACCTGAACAACAAGTGACTATGTCCTGGGACCCCTGTTCCCTGTTCAGTGGTGTATACATCTCCCTACATGTTCTGCAGTCTGGGCTCTATGCCTTCAGTGGTTTAATGACTAATCTTGCCAGCACCTGGGCTAACAAGACCTTCAACTACAGTGTAGTCTACCTGGCCAGCAAGACCAAGTGGACAAGAAAATTGGTGAGAGAATGGCTTTGGAATTGAGAGGTCATTGGTTGTCAAGATGGACTAGCCTCCTACCCAGAAAAATCAGGTTGGGCAGTCCTCACCAGGAAAGGTAACTTAGTTCAAGTTGATAGGCGTTCCTGTTTGTCTGCCTTCTGTAGTCTGCCTATGTTCCTTTCATTCAGGGAGTGATCCTTCATGGTGGAGGCTCACATGCCACCTCCTGGTCACCATACTTGTCAAAGATCATGTTCAGAAGCAGCCTGATTTGAACTCACACCAGAGTCAAGCTCTTCCCCTCCCTTGCTTGGTGCCTTATCTCTTTCAGACCTTATTATTGCCCACTCATCCTTATAGAGTATCTGGGAGTTCTGAGGCCAGGCTCATCAAGTATCCCATGTGTCCAGATGAATCACTTAGCCTTGCTTCCCAGCTCCAGGATGAGGAAGAGTACTCAGGCTGGAAGGTGGTTCAGGTCTTGAACTATCTCCATTTCTCCTCACCAGCTCCTGAATTCCTAGCGGGAGAACGTCTATCTTCAACTCTCATCCAAAGTTCAAGGATGCATTTCTGATCTCTCTGACCCCCAAGATCGCATTTATGGCCCTGAGCCAGAAGGTCCAGTTCAGCTGGCTCATGAATGATAATCAGGTGCACATGGCTCAGATGCAGGACTAGAAGGAGCAATAGAACAACACCTTCCAGGTAATCGGCATTTTTAGCCAACACTGGTTGAGGGGCAAGGGATTCAAATGCAAGGTCAAAAGTGGATCTTTCCCATTTCTCATTGAGAAAAAAATCTGTAAAGTTGAAGGTGGGATCTGGGGTAGTGGGGTAGATGGTATCAGGACTATGGGCAGGGTACTGAGCTTGGCAAAGCTCCTTACTTTGGTAGCAACTGCTGTTATGGCTTCTCTCCCCAACAGGGCATGCCCAGGTGCCTTGGAAATTCACCATGCCTCCATCCAAGTAGCAGATCAACAAGAACAGAGTCAGTCTCACCTGCATGGTCATGCTCTTCTATCCTGAAGACATTGATGTGGAGTGTTCCATCCATAGAAAACCTGAACAAAACTACAAGAATATAGTCACGAACTCTGGTGGGTCCTTCTTCTACAGAAATATTACTATGAACAAGATCATGATGCAGGAGGGAAGTGTTTTACTTGCTCTGTGGTACATGAGTCTCTGCACAATTACCACACATAGAGGACCCTCACCTGCTCTGTGGATAAATGGGTGCAGCACTCAGCAAGCCCTCTAATTCTTAGGGAAACAGATTCCTTTGTGTTTCTTTCTCCACATAAATAAACTGCCCAGCACTTCCCTGGGACCCAGTGAAAACATCTTGGTTCTTTCTGAGATTACACCAATGTGCCTAAGTCAATCACTGCGGAGTCTAGAGAGTGTCCAAGCCCATATCATCAGACTCAGAGCATTTGTATACATTTGGCAAGTCCTGAGGTCATCCGTCAACAGGAGAGGAGATTTAGTTTAAGGGCGCCTTCTCTCATCTCTGCCTACAGTCTGCTGAAGAGTTATGCTGAACTGGGACATCCCCAAGTAATCTCCTAAGGAAAGGAAAACAAAGAACTTATAAATCCTGACTCTTTCCATCTGTCCTTGTCCTTCTTCCTGATCAAGGGTGTCTCTGTGACACTGCAGAGCCATATCTAGGCTATGTGTACAATAAGTCATTGAGGCCAACACACTCAACACAGTCTGCTTTGCCTGGCCTTGCCTCTACAAGGAATAAGGATACTCTGTGTGTGGATACTGCCTATTTATGGGTCACTCAGTCCCTTTGGGGTACAATTAAATTGTGGTGCTCTGGCTACCACAGAGGAAGGCTTACCAGATACACATCTGATCCATTAGACCAGTGTACATAGTATCATTCAGCCCACATGCCATCTGTACATAGATGCGTACACACATGCACTTGCCTAACATACTAGGTCCTCACAGATGCACCTTGCATAACACCCACTCCCTGTTGGTTGTCGGAATATCCCTAATCACTACTTCAATGTTCGTATTTGGATCATCAAAGTCAAACATAGCACTCACCTTCTGAGGGCCCCCATTTCCCTACATACACAGTCTTTGAGGACCAATCTGCCTCAGAAGGCCTGTCCTTCTAATCTACACAGCTGACACTTCCTATGGTTTGTGGCCTGGCCTGCTTCCTGATGTGAACCTTCAGTGACATCAAGGCACCTCTAGGCACAAGCTGTGGCCCTCTGGGCTAGGTGACCAAAGGACATGTAGAGGGTCGGGTAGACTGCAGAGCCACTGCCTATAGGTATCGACCTTTACTTAGATCAGATAGATCCAGAATGGAGAGACAGGGCAGGCAGGAAGGACTCTGGATAACTTAGGTCATACCATTAAGTTCAATGTGTCTATTGAACACAAGGACTAAGCCAGAACAGTTGGGGAGAGTGCTGTTGCCTAGAGAGGGTAGAAAGCCTGGCCCAGGATGGGTCTGCTAGACTAGCTCAGCTGGTCCTTTCTCCTGCACCCCCTAATGTCCTACCTTGACACAAAAGAAATTACCCTTTAGTGTCCCCTTGTTGGAAAAAATACTGACTACTCCCCTCTGTGTACAGTTGGAACTGGATGGTACCTGAACTGAGACTCACAATGGGGAGCTGGTTGGGCTCTGGACAACCATCACCATCTTCATCAGCGTCTTTCTGCTCATGGTGTACTACAGTGCCTCTGTCACACACAAGGTAAGCACTGTTTTCTCACTGTCCCTGTGATGTTCTATGTTATCCTTATGATGTCCCTAAACTGTCACCATATTGTCCCCACAGTCCTCACATAACTTCCTTATGTTCTCTGCACTGCCTCAATGGCTTCCCCAAACTGTGACCATGTTATTCCTTCTGTATCATGCTATCCTCACTCTGCCTCAGTGTATTTGCTGTTCTACCTGGTCTTCCATGCTGCCACCACATCATGACTCTGCTTGTCCATGCTGTCTCCATCTTGTCTTAGCGTTGCACACAAGTTATTGTTTATCTTTTCCACTCTGTCTTCCCACTTTTCCTACTACATACTCACTCCGTTTTTACTGTTGCCAAAATAAATCCACACTGTCCCCACACTGGTCCCTAACACATCCTCACACCCTGTGTCATGTCATAAAGACTACCCCATCTACTCCACTTTCTCAACCCTGTTCATTGCTTCTCTATTTATCATATCCAGGAAGCAGCCTAGATGTCTGTCAACAGGTGAGTGGTTAAGGAAAATGTGGTACATCTACACAATGGAATATTATTCAGCTGTTAAAAATGAAACCATGAAAATTTTAGGTAAATGAAGGGAGCTAAAGAAAAAAATCATCCTCACTGAGGTAACTGAGACTGAAAAGACAAATATGGTATACTTGCTTATACATGGATGCTAGCTGTTAAATCTCTATAAGCAGTCTACAATTCATATAACTACAAAGGTAGAGGACTAGGAAAGTGGGAAGGTTCTTCCTAGAAAAGAGGAATAGGATATATAGTTATAGATGGAAGGGGCTTGGAACAGGAGGATCAAATAGGAAAGAGAAGGAAAAAGGGGAGTAAGGGAGGGAATATAGGCTAAAACTAGGGCCATTTGAGGAGTTATATGTAATTCTAATTCAATTGAAACATCTTAAATATGAGCTCTCCAGCCAGGGAAGCAGATAGGCTAGCTGCAGATCTTTGCCTAATTATAGGGAAAGCGCCAGAGATGGCTACACAGACACAGTTTATAGCTTATTGGAAGTCTTTACTCCAGACTGATGTAACTACACTCAGTGTAGCACTGAGAATCTAGAACAAGAGGCTTTTATTTATTTATTTTCATTTTCTCCCCTTTTTACTGAAAATAGGTTCTTTTCTCCTATAATATGTCCCGATTTACAGTTTCTCTTTCCTTTACTTTTTCAGGTTCTTCTCTCTCTCTCTCTCTCTCTCTCTCTCTCTCTCTCTCTCTCCTTTCCCATCTGGATCCACTCTCATTCTTTCTCTCATTAGAAAAAGGCAGGCTTCTAAGAGATAAAAACAAAACACAACAAATAAAATATGATAAGTGTCGGGGACCTCGTTGCCAAATGTTGGAACCCGCACTGCCCCAAGCTTGGGGGCTAAATTGTCCCAGCTCGTACTGCTGCTCCGGTCTGTGGGTCGGGATTCAGCAACAGAGAGAGTGAGGATGGATGCGAAGAATGGAAATCAGACAGAGTGTGATTCAGTCCCGTTTATTCTTGTGTCTCTCTCTCCTCCAGTCTCTCTTCTTCTCTCTTTCCAAGTCCCAAGTACCTAGTCCTAGTCTCTTTCCAAGTCTGTTTCCAAGTCACAAGTCTAGTCCCTAGTTCTAAGATGATAGTCTCTTTCCCAGTTTCAAGTTCCTTCCAAGTCTCTAAATCCCAAGTACTTTCTTCTGTCTGCCTCTCACTTTTTATACCACTCTTAAGTCTCACTTCTTAAGTCACGCCTTTAAGTCTTGTCTTTAAGTCACACCTTTAAGTCTCACACACCCAAGAAAAAACCCTGGGTATCTAAAACAAGATGTTTATCAGAGTGTGCTCAGCTGTTGTAGGCTGTTGTAAACAAGTCTCTTGTCAGGGTATATGGCTCAAGATGGCTGCAAGGATGATAGCCACCTTCTGTCAGCTCCCCACAGATAAGCTAAACAAAATCCCTCACATTGAGGCTGGACAAGGCATTCCAACAGAAGGAAAAGAGCCCAAGAGAAGGCACAAGATTCAGAGACTCATTTACACACTCAGGAGTCCCATAAAATACTAAACTGAAAGCTATAGTATATATGCAGTGGACCTAGGAAAAAAGAATCCCCAAATCAGACAACAGTCAGAAATAGCCCCTGCTTCCACTGTTAGGAGTCTATGGTGTTCACATCTATGGTCTTGGCAACAGCCTGGGTTGTTTGGGGACTCCCATGGGGATCCCTTTGGCCAACAACTCAGCTAGGGGTAACCTAGTCCTGGTAATGGAAGCCTCATTTTGTGAGATAACCAGGTTGGGGCTCTCATTCTCTATTATCTGGCAATTTCATTTAGATTGCCTTCATTAATGTATATATCTTAGGAAGCTTCTAATATATTAGATTTCCATACTACCCCTCAAATGGTTATTAATTTTAGCTGTCTCTCCTTATATTCCTTCACCTGACCCTTCTCCCCACCCCATCCCCACTTGATCCTCCTGTTCAAGCCCCTCCATCTATCAATGTCTGTTCTACTTCCCTTTTGTAGGGAGATGTATCTATCCTCTCTGCACTCAGCCTTTTACTCTATACCTGACTTCTGTGGTTCTACAGATTGTAGATTGGTTATTGTGGACTTAACAGCTAATATTCACATGTAAACAAATACATACAATATGTCTGGGTCTGGATCATCCCATTTAGGATGACATTTTTCTAATTTTATCCATTTACCTGAAAATTTCATGATTACATTTTTTAAATAGCTGAATAAAGCTTCATTTTTATAAATGTACCACATTTTCTTTATCCATTCTTTTATTGAGGGACATATAGGTTTTCCCCCAATTTCTGGCTATTATGAATAGAAGACCAGTGATCATAGTTGAGCAAGAGTCTCTGTGGTAGACTGAAGTGTCCTTTGGGTATATGCCCATGAGCAGTATAGTTGGATTTTGAGGTCGATTGACTCTCACCGTTCTGAGGAACTGCCATGCTGATTTCCATAGTTGCTGTACAAGTTTGCATTGCCACCAGCGATGAATGAGTGTTCCTCTTACTCCACAGCCTCCACTAGTATGAGCTGTCATTTGGTTTTTTTTTTGATATTAGATATTCTGACAAGTGTAAAAATGAAACCTCAGAGCACTTTTTGATTTGCATTTTCTTGATTACTAAAAATGTTGAATATTTCTTTAAATGTTTTCAGCCTTTTGAGTTCCTTCTTGTGAGAATACTGTTTAAATAAGTACCCCACTTTTAAATTGGATTACTCTTTTTCCCTTCATGTCCATTTTTTCATTTCTTTATATATTTTTGAATATTAGTCCTCTATCAGATATGTAGTTGGTAAAACTCTTTTCCCATTCTGTAGGCTTTTGCTTTGTCTGAACGATGGTGCCCTTTGCCATACAGAAGCTTCTCAGTTTCATGAGGTCCTATTTATTATTTTTTTTATCTGAGTGCTTGTGCTAGTGGTGTTCTGCTCAGAAAGTCTTTTCCTATGCCAATTAATTCAGTGCTGTTTCTCACTCTTTCTTCTATCAGGTTTGGTGTATCTGGTTTTATGTTGAGGTCTTTGATTCATTTAGAGTTCAGTTTTGTGTGAGGGGATAAGTATCATTCTATTTGGATTTTTTTTTACATGCAGCTATCCAGTTTGACCAGCACCATTTGTTGAAGATGCTGTCTTTTTATTCAGTGTGTATTTCTGGCTTATTTATATAAAAAATCAGGTGTCTATAAGTGTGTGGATTTGTCTGGGTCTTCAGTTTGATCCCATTGATCAATGTGTCTATTCTTAAGGCCAATACTAAGTTGTTTCCATTATTTCAGCTCTGTAGCACAAGTTGAGGTTGGAAATTTTTGTTCCCCAAGTGGTTCTTTCATTTTTTCTTTTTTTGTGTGTTTTTTAAGTTATTATTTTACTTATTCACTTTATATTCCGCTCACTGCCCCTTCCCGGTTACTCCCTCCCACAGTTCTTCCCTCCCCCATTTCCCCCTTCTCCTCTGAGAGGGTGGGGCCCCCTGGGCATTCCCCTACCCCAGTACATCATGTCTCTGTGCAGCTAGGTACATCTTCTCCCACTGAGGCTAGACAAGGCAACCCAGATGAAGAACATATCTCATGTATAGGCCACAGCTTTTGGGATAGCCTCTGCTCCAGTTGATCAGGACTCACATGAAGACCAAACTACACTTCTGCTACGTATGTGCAGGGAGCCCTAGGTCCAGCCCATGTATGTTCTTTTTCTTTATTGGATATTTTATTTATTTACATTTCAGATGTTATCTCTTTTCCCCATTTCTGCCCCCTCCCCCTACCCCCATTCTATCTGCCTTCCTTCTGCTTCTGAGGGTGTGCCCCCCACATCCACTCCCACCTCCTTGCCCTTGCATTCCCCCACACTGAGTCATCCAGAATTCACAGGACCAAGGGCCTCCTCTCCCACTGATGTCTGACAAGGCTATCCTTCACTACATATATGACTGGAGCCATGGGTCTCTCCATTTGTGTTCCCAGGCTGGCTGTTTAGACCCTGGGAGCTCTGGTTGGTTGGTATTTTTTGCTGCCCCCCCATGGGGCCACAAACCCCTTCAGCTCCTTTAGTCTTCTCTCTAACTCCTCCATTGAGAGGAGTTCACTGGTTGGCTACAAGTATCCGCCTCTGTCTATGTCAGACTCTGGCAGAGCCTCTCAAAAGACAGCTATATCAGGCTCCTGTCAGCATGCATTTCCTGGCATCCACAACAGTGCCTGCGTTTGGTGATTGCACATGGGATGGATCCCCAGGTGGGGCAGTCTCTGGATGGCCCCTCCTTCTAAGAAGGGCTGAAGCACTCCCACTTTGGTCTTCCTTCTGGAGCATCATGTGGTCTGAGAGTTGTATCTTGGATATTGTGAGCTTTTGAGCTAATATCCACTTATCAAGTGTGTACATACCATGTGTGTTCTTTTGTGATTGGGTTACCTCACTCAGGATATTTTCCAGTTCTATTCATTGGCCTAAGAATTTCATGAATTCATTGTTTTTAGTAGGTGAGTAGTACTCCATTGTGTAAATGTACCACATTTTCTGTATCCATTCCTCTGTTGAGGGACATCTTGTTTCTTTCCAGCTTCTGGCTATTATAAATAAGACTGCTATGAACATAGTGGAACATATGTCCTTGTTATATGTTGGAGCATGTTCTGGGTATATGCCCAGGAGTGGTATAGCTGGATCTTCAGTAATGCTATGTTCAGTTTTCTGAGAAACCGCCAGACTGATTTCCAGAGTGGTTGTACCAGCCTGCAATCCCATCAACAATGGAGGAGTGTCCCTCTTTCTCCACATCCTCGCCAGCATCTGCTATCACCTGAGTTTTTGATCTTAGCCAATCTGACTGGTGTGAGGGGGAATCTCAGGTTTGTTTTGATTTGCATTTTCCTGATGACTAAGAATGTTGAACATTTCTTTAGGTGCTTCTCGGCCATTCGAGTTTTCTCAGTTGAGAATTCTCTGTTTAGCTCTGTACCCCATTTTTTAATAGGATTATTTGATTGTCTGGAGTCTAATTTCTTGAGTTTTTTGTATGTGTTGGATATTAGCCCTCTATTGGATGTAGGATTGGTAAAGATCTTTTCCTAATCTTTTGGTTGCCATTTTGTCCTATTGACAGTGTCCTTTGCCTTACAGAAGCTTTGGCAGTTTATGAAGTTCCATTTGTCAATTCTTGATCTTAGAGCGTAAGCCATTGGTGTTCTGTTCAGGAACTTTCCCCCTGTGCCCATCTATTCCAGGCTATTCCCCACTTTCTCTTCTATTAGATTCAGTGTATCTGGTTTTATGTGAAGGTCCTTGATCCACTTGGACTTGAGCTTTGTACAAGGAGATAAGAATAGATCGATTTGCATTTTTCTACATGCTGACCTCCAGTTGAACCAGCACCATTTGTTGAAAATACTTTTTCCACTGGATGGTTTTAGCTCCTTTTTCAAAGATCAAGTGACCATAGGTGTGTGAGTTCATTTCTGGGTCTTCAATTTTATTCCATTGATCTCTCTGCCTGTGTCTGTACCAATACCATGCAGTTTTTTTTTTTTTTTTATAAATTACTATTGCTCTGTAATACAGCTTAAGGTCAGGGATGGTGATTCCACAGAAGTTCTTTTATTGTTGAAAATAGTTCTCACTATCCTGGGTTTTTTGTTATTCCAAATAAATTTGCAATGTGCTCTTTCTAACTCTATGAAGAATTGAATTGAAATTTTTGGTGATAGCATTGAATTTGTAGATTGCTTTCAGCAAGGTGGTCATTTTTACTATATTAATACTGCCAACCCATGAGCATGGGAGATCTTTCTATTTTTCTGAGATCTTCTTTGATTTCTTTCTTCAGAGACTTGAAGTTCTTGTCATACAGATCTTTTATTTGCTTGGTTAGAGAAACAACAAGGTATTTTGTGTTACTCATGACTATTGTGAAGGATGTTGTTTCCCTAATTTCTTTCTCATCCTGTTTATTCTTTGAGTAGATGAAGGCTACTGATTTGTTAATTTTATATCCAGACACTTTGCTGAAGTTGTTTATCAGGTTCAGGAGTTCTCTGGTGGAAGTTTTGGGGTCACTTAAGTATACTATCATATCATCTGCAAATAGTGATATTTTGACTTCTTTTCCAATTTGTATTTTTTGACCTCCTTTTGTTGTCTAATTGCTCCGGCTAGGACTTCCAGTACTATATTGAATAGATAGAGTGAGAGTCGGCAGCCTTGTCTAGTTCCTGATTTTAGTGGGATTGCTTCAATTTTCTCTCTATTTAATTTGATGTTGGCTACTGGTTTGCTGTATATTGCTTTTACTATGTTTATATTTAGGTATGGGCCTTAAATTCCTGATCTTTCCAAGACTTTTACCATGAAGGGGTGTTGAATTTTGTCAAATACTTTCTCAGCATCTAGTGAGATGATCATGTGGTTTTTTTCCTTTGAGTTTGTTTTATAGTGGATTACATTGATGGATTTCCGAATATTGAACCATCCCTGCATTCCTGGGATAAAGCCTACTTGATCATGATGGATGATTGTTTTGATGTGTTCTTGGATTCGGTTTGCGAGAATTTTATTGAGTATTATTCCATTCATAAGGGAGATTGGCCTGAAGTTCTCTTTCATTGTTTTGTCTTTGTGTGGTTTAGGTATGAGTGTTATTGTGGTTTCATAGAACAAATTGGGTAGTGTTCCTTCTGTTTCTATTTTGTGGAATAGTTTAAAGAGAATTGGTATTAGGTCTTCTTTGAAGGTCTGATAGAATTTTGCACTAAAATCATCTGGTCCTGGGCTTTTTTGGTAGGGAGACTTTTAATGTTCTGTGTTTGTTCTGTAGATTTTGTGTTTTGATTATTATATGGCAGGAGAATTTTCTTTTCTGGTTTAGTCTGTTGGTGTTCTATAAGCTTCTTGTATGTTTAGAGGCATCTCTTTCTTTAGGTTGGGAATCTTTCTTTTCTAAGATGTTTTTGAGAATATTTTCTGGTACTTGTAGCTGTGACATTCACCTTCTCTTCATATTATTCTTATGTAAGGACTTTTTCATGGTATCCAAGATTTCCTAGATGTTTGTGTTGGCATCAGAATCGAGCTTCTGAATCCAGTAATGACATCACCCATAGGTGACAGAGACCTGTGCATCTGTTGCCATGGCAATCACCATATATTCCCAGAGTCCACCTGGTCCACCTCCCACCTTTACCTATGAGTGGCTATGTCACAGCCTGAATAAAAGGCAAATCCTCTTCACCTTCACTCTCTCTTCTCTTTCCTCTTTTGTCTCTGTTGCACCCTTTCTTCCCACAATAAACCTTTCTCATGTGGAACTGTAATGGCCTGGTGTGGTCTGTCTGGACACGAGCTGTGTTTCTAACACAACAGTTTATGTCAGGAATTTTTTAGATTTAACATTTTCTTTCACTTATGTATCAATTTCTTCTATTGTATCTTCTATGCTTGAGATTCTCTCTTCCATCTCCTGTGTTCTGTGGTGATGCTTGATCCTGTTGTTCCTGTTCTCTTCCCTTGGTTTTCCATCTCCGTGATCTTCGTTCATGTTTTCTCTATTGCTTCAGGTCTTGCACAGTTTTATTTATTTCCTTCACCTTTTAAATTGTATTTTCCTGTATATCTTTAAGGGATTTATTTGTTTCCTCTTTGAAGACTTCTACCTGCTTTATTGTGTTTCCCTGTATTTATTTAAGGGGTTTATTAATTTCCTTTCTAAATGACTCTATCATGTTTATAAGATTAGATTTAAGGTCATTTTTCTTGTGCTTCAGTTGTGTTTGGATATCCAGGGTTTGCTGTAGTAGGGTAGCTGTGCTCTGAAGGTGTCATATTGCCCTGGCTTTTGTTGATTGTGTTCTTTTGAGGGTCCTTAACCATCTGGATGTCTTTGGTCCTTGGATGTTCCTGTTCTAGTAGGTATTGAGAGGGGGTTAACCTTGATGGTTCTGGTGTGGCAGGCTTCTGATGGGTATCCTTGGGCTACATGGTTCTGGATCTGTGGGTCTGTATGGTTTAGGAGTCACAGATCTGATGAAGTTGGGCAGAGAAGCAGCAGGAGAATGGAGATCCATCTGGGCTATGATGCTGTTTAGGGCAGCTTGGCATACCAAGACTCAGTGACCAGGGAAGATGGGTAGGGGAAGGGAAGCTTACCTGTGTAGTTTGGGATCCACAGGTCTGCTAAAGGTAGGAGGAGAGTATAAATCCCCCCTGGGATAGCTGGTTCTTTTATTTTCATCATTGTTTTAGCTATCCTGATTTGTGTGTATGTGTGTGTGTGTTTTCATATGAATTTAAAACTTGTTCTTTTTATTTCAATTTCTGTGTGTAAAGAGTTGTCTTGGAATTTTGATCAGAATTGTATTGAATCTGATAGCTTTTGGTAGCTATCTGGCCATTTCAGTTTGGCCATTTTTACTATATTAATTCTATCAGTCGATTATAAGGATCTTTCTTTCTTTCTTTCTTTCTTTCTTTCTTTCTTTCTTTCTCTCTCTCTCTTTCTTTCTTTCTTTGTTTTATTTTTGGTTTTTTGAGACAGGGTTTCTCTGTGTAGTCCTGGTTGTCCTGGAACTCACTCTGAAGACCAGGCTCGTCTCAAACTCAGAAATCCACCTGCCTCTGCCTCCCAAGTGCTGGGATTAAAGGCATGCGCCACCACTGCCCGGCAAGGATATTTCTATTTTCTAATATCTTCTTCAATTTCTTTCTTCAATGTCTAAAAAATGTTTTTTTAATCATTCAAGTCTTTTGTTTGCTTGTTTAGACTTACCCCAAGATATTTTATACTATCTGAGGCTATTGTGAAAGTTTTTGTTTGCTGATTTATTTCCAAGTCCATTTATCAATTGTGTATGGGAGGGCTACCAATCTTTGTGAGTTAATTTTTTATCTAGCTACTTTGATGCAGGATCCAGGTCATACCTGCTGAGATTGGGGCTGCACAAAAAGCAAGATCATACAAAGTCTGTATGATCCACTGGAGAAGAGGGCAGAGTGGGCAGAGGCTGCAGCAGGTTGTCTGCTACACAGCTGGGTATGAGACAGTGGAGGAAAGGTAAAGACCTGTAGTTGGCCTACTTGATTCCCTGACTGGAGTGTGTAAGGCCCGCCAGGAAGGGAGAAACTCCCTCTCAACCCACGGGAATTCACGGCCACCCCAATAACTGCAAGACACCGAACTTGATGTAATTAACAAGAGGTATATTCGATTCAACGTGTTGAGGCCACACTTCTAAACTGTCCTACGCAGAGGCAAGCAATGAAGTATGACCCCTCCTTAGAGAAGAGGAAGAGCTAGACCTTTTAAAGGGAAAAACCACAGCCCAGGGGAGGTGGAGGTGGAGGAATCATGATTCAGTATCTATAGAAAGCACTTGTCCAGTGTTCAGCTTCCGTGACAGGTTCAAGAAACGGTCGGGGAGGGGGAATATCTCTTTGTTCTGTTAAGAATCAAACCCTATTTCAGTTCAGTTCCTGGTATCCAGAGTGCATGGACACGCTGACTCCCAGCTCAAACTCTATTCAATCATCTATCTTGTGGTCAGTTTAGTTCCTGGTATCCAGGGTGCACAGGCATGCTGACCTGAACTCTTAGCTCAAACCCTATTCTTATCTATTTTGTCTTGTGGATAGCTAGTTTCCTAGGACCCAGAGCGCAGAACAAGCTGATCTGCACTCTTGACTCCATCTATGGAAGGTTTAAATTTTTTTAACTCTGTCAAGTGCATACTTATTGTCTCAATCAATAGTTTGCAAACCCAGAGCACCCTTCACAGTCAGGGTGGTCCTCTTCCAATCTGTTGAAGGCCTTAAGAGAAAATAGAGGGAGAGCCGTAAAGAGGAGCTCTACCTTCAGATGGACCGTCACTGTGGAGCTGCGGCTGCAGCTCTGCCTTGCTGCTGCCCTGCATACTGTAGAGCATGCTATCCTTACTTTCCTCGATATTCCTGTTTCTGAGTTGGAAGGGCCTGTGAATGAATGATGAAGAGACAGCAGTGCCGATTTCCTGATGTGAACAGGGCAGTCGTTAACACGGATGCCACACTGTGTCCCATGATAAGAGCAAGTCTTATGTGGGTCTTACGGAGAAAACAAAATGAAGAGTGTAACAGGAAGCTTCTTCAGTGGGATGGGATGCCAGAGTTAGTTAACTAATGGCTTACGTTCCTCACTAAGACTGGAAAAAAATTCCTTTTCTCATGATGCTGCTAGCTCTGGGAAATATGTGTGGTCATTCTCCACCCTAGCCTGACTCAATCAAGAAACATAAGTGGAGTGTGGTCTTATGGCTAGAATGTTTTTTAAAGTCCCAGACTTTGTTTGGCTGCTGAGCACTCTGTCTTTGTCTCCATCTTATCTATCAGTTTGCATTTGTGGAACATCTGCACCTGTCTGCATCTGCATTCACATCCATATTCAAACACCTACCTGCCTACCCATGACTCATATGGTCTATAGCTACACATGTAGTCTTGCCTGCACCCTGCATCTCTGTCCACAACTACTTTAGTGAGAAGCTATGCTGTCATCTGTTTCCCAGGAAAGCCCTTTGACATAGGCTCTTTTCCTTAGTTTGCATACTGATCTTTCTCTTTCTTAAGCTTCCATGTACTTTAAAGATGTCTCATGCTGAGATCCCCAAGCCTGAAGCCGCTACCTGCTGGATCTCCCAAGCAAGTCTAGAAGCCATGAGATCCACCTTTCAGCCCATACCTCTACCTGCAATCTTAGAGAATTTCAGCTCTCACAGACCACCAAGTGAGACTCCTTGTTCGAATTCTCTGCCTGCCAGTCCCTCTGGGCAGATCTAACAGCTGTGAGGTCTGCCCTCTCACCCCAATTCCCTAACTGGTGGACCCTCTGGGCAAATCCAGTGGCAGTAAGTTCTGCTTTGTTCTCTCTGCATTTATTTCCAGGCCACAGCTCTGCCTGCATCCCTGGAGGCCAGCTGCCATCAGGGACCATCAGACTTGCCAACACTAGGGACAACCAGATGGATAAAGGCTAGCATAAGAACACAATCAACAAAATCCAGGGTTGTATGGCACCACAAGAACCCAGCTATCCTACTATAGCAAGCCTTGGACACGCTGCTACACAAGAAGCACAAGAGAATGGCCTTAAATTTAATCATATGAGCATAATAGAGGTCTTTAAAAATAAAACAAACAAATCTCTTAAAAAATAGAGGAAAACACAATGAAATAGGTGAAGAAAATAAAGAAAGCTGTGAAGACCTGAAAATGAAAATAGGAGCAATAAAGAAAACACAGACTGAGGCAATTCTAGAGATGTAAAACCTAGGAAAGAGAACAGGAACTACAGAGATAAGCATTGCCAAGAGAATACAGAGATGGAAAAGAGAATCCCGGGCATAGAAGCTATGATAGAAGAAATTGATACATCTTCAAAGAAAATGCTAAATCTAAAAAGTATCTAATACAAAACATCTAGGAAATTTGGCGCAATATGAAAGGACAAAACCTAGGAATAATTAGAATAGAAGAAGGAGAAGATTTCCAGCTCAAAGGCCCAGAAATCATGTTTAACAAAATCATAGAATAAAATTTCCCTAGCCTAAAGAAAGAGATGCATATAAGTGTACAAGAAGCTTAGAGAATACCAAACAGATTGGACCAGAAAATAAAATCCTCCCACCACATAATTACGAAAACACTAAACACACAGAACAAAGAAAAATATTAAAAGCTGCAAGGGAATAAGGACAAGAAACATTTAAAAGCAAACCTGTCAGAATCACACTGGACTTCTCAACAGAGACTCTAAAAGCAAGAAGGGCCTGGGCAGATGTCTTGCAGACCCTAAGAGACCACAGATATCAACCTTGATTACTATAGCAAGCAAAATTTTCAGTTATCATAGATGGAGAAACTGACAGAGAAACCAAGATAGTGCATGACCAAACCAAATTTAAATAATATCTTTCCACTAAGGTAGCCCTACAGGGACACTAGAAGGAAAACTCCAACACAAAGAGACTAACTATATCCAAGAAAACACAAGAAATAAATTTTAAATGGTTAAAACTAATAGAAGAGAAACACACACACACACACACACACACACACACACACACAGACCCACACACACCCCCACATACATATTACTACCACCATCATCAATATAACAGGAACTAACAATCATTGCTCATTAATATCTCTAAATATCAATGTACTCAATTCTCCAATAAAAAGACACAGGCGAACAGAGTGGATACTTAAACAAGATCCACCATTTAGATGCATACAAGAAACACACCCCAGCAACAAAGACAGACATTACCTCAGAGTAAAGGATTTGAAAAAGGATTTCCAAGCAAACGAACCCAAGAAACAACATGGAGTAGCCATTCTAATATCTAATGAAATGGACTTTCACCCAAAAGTAATCAAAAGGGATGGGTTCTCCTTCAAACTTCATACTCATCAAAGGAAAAAACCACCAAGATAATTTCTCAATTCTGAACATCTATGTCTCAAATGCAAGGGCACCAAACACATAAAAGCAACATTACTAAAGCTTAAAGTATGCACAGAACCCCACATATCAATAGTGGGAGACTTCAACACTCCACTCTCACCAATGGACTGGTCATCCAGACAGAAACTAAACAGAGAAATAATGAAACTAACAGACATTATCAATCAGATGGACCTAACAGATATCTACAGAACACTTCACTCAAACACAAAAGAATATATCTTCTTCTCAGCATCTCATGGAACATTCTCCAAAACTGACCATATAGTTGGTCATAAAGCAAGCTTCAATAGATAGAAGAAAATTGAAATAGCTCCTTGTATCTTATCAGACAACCATGGATTAAATCTAGACGTCAACAACAGAAAGCCTATAAACTCATGGAAACCAAACAACTTTCTATTTAATGATCACTGGGTCAGGGAAGAAATAAACAGATAAAATAAAGACTTTCAATAATTCAATGAAAATGATGATACATCATTTTCAGGCTTAAGGGACACAATGAAAGCAGTGCTAAGAGGAAAGTTCATAGCACTAAGTGTCTTCATAAAGAAACTGGAGAGTTTTCATAGTAGCAACTTAAAAGTACGACAGAAATCTCTAGAAAAATAAGCAAACGCACCCAAGAGGAGTATAAGGTAGGAAATAATCAAACTCAGGGCTGAAATAAATTAGAAGCAAAGGAGCAAAAAAATTAATGAAATCAAGAGTTGGTTCTTGGAGAAAATCAACAAGATAGAAAAACCCTTAGCCAAACTAACTAAAAGGCAGAGAGACAGTAGCCAAATTAACAGAATCAGATATGAAAAGGGACACATAACAACAGACATTGTAAAAATGCAAAGAATCATTAGGTTTTACTTTAATATACTGTACCTGACACAATTGGAAAAATCTAAATGCAATTGATTTCTAGACAGATACCACTTACCAGAGTTAAACTAAGATCAGCTAAATCATCTAAACAATCGGATAACCCCTAAGGAAACAGAAGCAGCCATTAAAAGTTTCTCAACCAGTAAAGGCCATGACCAGATGGCTTTAGTGCAGAATTCTACTGGATTTTCAAAGAAGCGGAAATACCAATATTCTTCAAACTATTCTGTGAAGCAGAAACAGAAGGAACATTGCCAAACTCATTCTATGAGGCCTCAGTCATCTTGCTACCTAACCTACACAAAGACTAAACAAAAAGAGGATTTTAGAAATATTTCCCTATAAGTATTAATGCAAAAATATTCACTAAAACACTTGCAAACTGAATCTAAAAACACATTGAAGGCATCATCCACTGTGATTAAGTCAGCTTCATCCCAGGAATGCAGAGTGGTTCAATATATAAAAATCCATTTATAAACAAAGTGCAAGAAAAAAAAAACCACATGATTATCTCATTAGATGCTAGAAAAGTCTTTGACAAAATCCAACACCTTTTCACGTAAAAAGTATCAGAGAGATCAGGGATTCAATGCACATACCTACACACAATATAATGCAATATACAGGAAAATATTAGACTACATCAAATTAATTAGAGAGAAACTTAAAGCAATGGCACTGAAATCAGGGACAAGACAAGGCTGTAAACTCTCTCTTTATCTCCTCAATATAGTACTTGATGTTCTAACTAGAGCAATAAGACAACAAAAATAATTTGGGGGTGATACAAAGTGTAAAGAAAAAAGTCAAAGCATCATTATTTGCAAGTGATATGATAGTATACACAAGTGACCCAAACTTTTACCAGAGAACTTCTATGGCTGATAAATACATTCAGCGAAGTGGCTGGATACAAAATTAACTCAAAGAAATCAATAGCCCTCTTTTATACAAACAATAAATGGGCTGAGAAAGAAAGTAGCAAAATAACACCCTTTACAATATAAACATCTTGGTATAATTCTAACCAAGGAATTGAAAGATATGCATGACAAGAACTTTATGGCCCTGAAGAAAGAAATTGGAGAAGATATCTGAAGATGAAAAGATCTCTATGGTCATGGACCAGTAGAATTAATATAGAAAAATGACCATTGTACCAGAAACAACCTACAGATTCGATGCAATACACATAAAAATTCCAGCACAATTCTTTCTAAACCTTGAAAGAACAATTCTCTACTTCATATGGAAAAACAGAAAACCCAGAATAAAACAATTCTGTATAATAAGGGGTCTTCTGGAGGTATCACCATCCCTGACTTCAAGCTACAGAGCAATAGTAATAAAAACTGCATGATACTGGTATAGAAACAGAGAGACTGACCAATAAAATTGAATCAAAGACCTAGAAATAAACCCACACACCTATGGAAACTTGATTTTTGACAAAGAAGCCCAGGACATACAATAGAGAAAAGAGAAACATCTTCAGCAAATGGTGCTGGTCTAAATGGATGTCTGGATAATGCAAATAGATCCATATTTATCAACCAGCACAAAACTCAACTTTAAATGGATCAAAAACCTGAAGGTTAAACCAGATACTCTAAACCTAACAGAAGAGAAAGTTAAAAGGGAGCACATTGGTACAGGAGACAACTTCCTGAATTGAACACCAATAGCTCAGGCACTAAGAGCTAATCAAAATATACAGAGTACTCAAGAAGTCAGACACCAACAAAGCAAATAATCCAATCAAAAAATAGGGCACAGAGCTAAACAGAGATTTCTCAACAGAGGAATCTATAATAGCCAAGAGACACTTAAAGAAACGTTCAATGTCCTTAGTCATCAGATAACTGCAAATCAAAGGACTCTAAGATTCCATCTTACACCCATCAGAATGGCTAAGATCAAAACCTCAGGCTACAGCACATGCTCATGATGAGAATGTGGACAAAGGGGAACACTCCTCCACTGCTGGTAGGAGTGCAAACTTGTACAACCAGGCTGGAAATCAACTTGGAAGTTTCTCAGAAAATTGGGAATAGTTCTACCTCAAGACCCAGCTATACCACTCCTGGACATATACCCAGATGATGCTTCGCCATACCACAAAGACACTGGCTCAACTATATTCATAGCAGTCTTATTCACAATAGCCAGAAACTGGAAACAACACAGATGCCCCTCACCTAAAAAAATGGATAAATAAAATGTGGTTCACATTTAATTTAGAATTTAATCTACAAATGGGATATTAATCAGCTATTAAAGACTAGGACATCATGGATTTTTCAGGAAAATGGATGGGACTTTAAGATATCATCCTGAATTAGGTAACCCAGCCCCAAAAGGACATTCATGGTATATACTCACTTACAAGTGGATATTAGCCATAAAGCACAGGTTAATCATGCTATATTCCACAGACCCAAAGATGCCAGATAACAAAGAGGGCCCAAGAGATGATGCTTGGATCTTATGCAGAAGGGGAAATAGAATAATCATCTGAAGTGAATGGAGGGAGGGAACTGTATGGGAGAGATGATGGGCCAGGGAAAAGGCAGGGGGCAGATATACATATAGGGAGAGTTTGGGAGAGAGAATGGAAAAATGTTGCTTTAAGGGAAGGGGGCATCTCTAGGTTGTGCTGGAGATCTGGAACGAGGGAGACTTTAGGGAATCTGTGGGGGTGAATAAAGCTGAGATTCCTAGCAGTGGGACATATGGAGCCTGAAGTGGTCATCTTCTATAAACTGGCCCGACTCCCAGTGGAGGGATAAAGACAGCACCTCACCCACAAAACCTTTGATCCCAAAATTTTCTTGCCTACAAGATGTGAAAGGATAAAGATGAAGCAGAGATTGAAGGAATGACCAATCAATGACTGGCCCAACCTGAGATCCATCCAATGGCTAGAACCAATCCCTGACATTGTTAACAATACTCTGTGCGTTTGCAGATAGAAGCTTAGCATAACTGTCCTCTAAGAGGCTTCACCTAGCAGCTGACTTGAACAGATTCAGAGATTTTAAGTCAAACATTAGACTGAGCTTTGGGGAGTCTTGTGGAAGAGTTGGGGAAGGATTCAGGGATTGGGGGTGAATAGAAACTCCAGAAGGAAACCAACAGAGTCAAGTAACCTGGACCCTTGGGGGCTTTCAGAGACTGAACCACCAACTAAAAAGTGTACAAGGACTCGGACTAGATCCCCCACACATATGTAGCAGGTGTACAACTTGTTCTTCATGCAGGTCACTGTCCCTGACTCCTTTGCTTTCCTGTGGATACCATTCCCATACTTGGGCAGCCTTGTCTGGTCTCAGTGGTATAGGATGCAGCTAGTCCCGCAATGACTTGATGTGCCGTGGTGGGTTGATATATAGGGGTCCCACCCCTTCTCAGAGGAAATGGGGATAAGTGAAAGGAGGTTCTGTGTGAGGGGCGACTGGGAGAAGACAGGTGGGTCTGTGATCAATATGAAAACTGAATAACTTTCCTCTGTGGTTAAATATGTCTGTCTTACTTTATTAAACCATGTTCTAGTGCTTTTAGAAAGTGCTTATTCATCTAGAAACAATATACATATTTCCTAAAATTCCTTCTAGTCTTCTTGATTGTCCAAGTCATAATTTACTTTTTGTACTCATGGTAAATGCAGAAACTAATTCTATTAGTTTCTTTCATCCTCCATTCTATTTGAATTGTATATATTCCAGAATAAATTCAGCCAGGGCATTTTTAGGGTGGCCCAGCTGTGGGCTGCAAAACCACATTTGGAGACTTGCAGGTCAGGTATATATTTGATGAGCAGCATGCAGCTCAAATTTTTATTGACTTCTTTGCACAATTTTTACAAAACCTGAATTTATTTATTTACTTTTTATTGGATATTTTATTTATTTACAATACAGACGTCATTCTCTTTCCCCATTTCCCCTCCCTAGGACCCCCTATCCCATCCCCCTCCTCCTTTATGCTTTTATACCATTTTAATTACATGCATGTATTAAGGTCAGTTCTAGGTTGAGGGTCTAGCAATACAATAGATACAAATAGTCAAGGAATAAGCAAGACAATAAACACAAATAGTCAAAGAAAAAGCAAGGCGTTAAACCCAATTATGTGAACACTCCAGTGATTGCTGTTTCTAAGGGCTTATCAGGATGAACAAAGTATCTGAGCCTACTTCCCTGTCCTAGCATAAGGTCAATTTCATGTCTGAAGCCTACTTCCTTGTTCTAGCCTAAAATTTAGAATCCTGTCTGAAATTATTTCTTTGTTCTAGCCTAAGATTTAGATTCCTACCTGAAATTACTTCTTTGTTCTAGTATAATGTCAGATTCCTGCCTGAAGCCTACTTCCTTGTCTTTGGCCAATGTCATATTCCTGTCAAGGAGCCTATTTCTTTGTATTTGGCCCATGTGAGATTCTTGCCAAGTAGCCCAAAGGCTCTCTGCCTCTCCCAATTTTTTATTTCATTAACAAGACTGAGCCTGTCTTAGGTCATTCTGACAAGAATGCCTTCCTTACCCATCATGGAATATGTGTTATGAAAAGCAATGCATTTATGTCTTAGGTTGGTAGGGCTCTGTGTAGAATCCTTGGCTTGCCAGTCTGTTAATTTAATAACTCTGTCTGGGGGTCCATTTTCAGGTTCAAGCCATGTACTTTGGCTGCCAACATGTTGATGTTGTTAAAGAAAAGCTTTAACACAATGGGCAGGAATAAAAGTATTCCCATGACGAAAAGCTATATATGCCATTTTTAAAGCTTGACCAAAATAGAAATACTGACCCCAGGCCATGGGTAATTTTATCTGTAGTATTTACTACATCAATGCAAAGCAGAGCAGCATTCTTGAAATTCATAAGCTCCCTATGTATCACTAAAACTTCCAGAGAGGTGTTAGAATTATGCCAAATACGATATAAGTGCCATTAAACTTCTTCCTAATTATAATGACTACTACTGTAAATTTTAGAACTAACATGAATTCGATGGTATTTGGCATGACACTCAAGATGGCCCCTTACCCTTAAATTCTGAATCTCCTTCCAGTAATTTGAATACGATAAAGAGCATCAATCTGTTCTTCCAAATGCCTATCTAAATCCTCTTGTATATTCAACACATTAGTAACATTTTTTTGCTAAACGATTAACAAAGGTAGCTGTCTTAACTTCTTGTGTTACAGCAGTTGCAGCAACAGTGGTGCTAGCAATTAATGTAATTAAAGCTGTTATACCAGCAATAATAAAGTCCACTACCCTCCTGCTTCTGCTTAAACCCTGCCTCACTTCTTCCAGTACTTGCAAGCTTTTTTTAGAATACCAAGGTTCTGTGATACTAGGACACTAAAACAAAAGCTGGTTGATTGACCTGCATAACTGACATGCTGGACTTCAAAACACAAACAACATTAGAGGTATACAATCAATGCAGCTTACATTAAATACTGTAGAAGAAACAAAAGTTTCTTTAACTTGACAATTAAAAGAGCCTTAACACATGTTCTAACACCTGTTTGAAATCCAGATCCTGTCCCAACTTTATCTCTTGCTAACGTAACATCATAGAGAACTGAGCTAATTTCCATATATGTCTCTGAAAATGTCAAGAACCAGACTTCCAAATGAAGACTGTTATTTCCAATATTGGATTGATTTCTAGAGCAGTCCATGATTGAGTCTGAATAACTGGTCACATTGAATAACAATAAAAGAGGCATTATAACTTCTCCCCCAACCCATTCACCCACTCCCATCTCCCCTCACTGGAATCCTCCTCACTGGATCATCCATCCTTCAAGGGACCAAGGTCCTTCTCTCCCACTGATGCCTGAAAAGTACATTCTCCTCTACAAATACAATTAGAGACATGGGTCCCTCCATGTGTGTTCCCAAGCTAGCTGTTTAGACCCAGGGAGCTCTGGTTGGTTGGTATTGTTGCTCTCCCCATGGGGCCGCAAGCTCCTTCAACTCCTTCAGTCTTTTCTTTAACTCCTCCACTGGGAATTCTGTGATCCCTTTGATGGTTAGCTGTGAGTATCTGCCTCTGTATATGTCAGGCTCTGGCAGTGCCTCTCAGGAGACAGCTATGTCAGGCTCCTGTCAGCATGCACTTCTGGACATTCACAACAGTGTTTGCATATGGTAATTGCATCTGGGAGGGATCTCCAGGTGGGGCAGTCTCTGCATGTTCTCTCTTCCAGTTTCTGCCCCACACATTGTCTTATATTTGCTCCTGTGAGTATTTTGTTACTCCTTCTATGAATGACAGAAACTCCCACACTTTGGTCTTTCTTTTTCTTGGGCTTCATGTGGCCTGTGAGTTATGTCTTGGGTATTGTGAGGTTTGTGTCTAATATCCACTTATCACACCACACTTTGGTCTTTCTTTTTCTTGGGCTTCATGTGGCCTGTGAGTTATGCCTTGAGTATTGTGAGGTTTGTGGCTAATATCCACTTATCAGTGACTGCATACTATGTGTGTTCTTTTGTGATTGGGTTACCTCACTCAGGATAACATTTTTAGTTCCATTCATTTGCTTAAGAATTTCATGAATTCATTGATTTTAATACCTGAGTAATACTCCATTGTGTAAATATACCACATTTTTTTTATCCATTCCTCTGTTGAAGGACATCTGGGTTCTTCCAGCTATTATAAACAAAGCTGCTATGAATATAGTGGAGCATGTGTCCTTGTTATATGTTGGAGCATCTCCTGGGTATATGCCCAGGAGCGGTATAGCTGGATTCACATGTAATACTATGTCAAATTTTCTGAGGAACTGCCAGACTGATTTCCAGAGTGGTTGTACAAATTTACAATCTTACCAACAATGGAGGAGTGTTCCTCTTTCTCCACATCCACACCAGCATCTGCTGTCACCTGAGTTTGTGATCTTAGCCATTCTGTCTGGTGTTAGGTGAAATCACAGGGTTGCTTTGATTTGCATTTCCCTAATGACTAAAGACGTTGAACATTTCTTTAGGTACTTCACAGCCGTTCAATATTCCTCAGTTGAAAATTCTTTGTTGAGCTCTGTACTCCATTATTAATAGGGTTATTTGATTTCTAGAGTCTAATTTCTTGAGTTCTTTGTAAATTTTGGATATTAGCCCTCTATCAGATATAGGATTGGTAAAGATCTTTTCCCAATCTGTTGGCGGCCATTTTGTCCTGTAGATAGTGTCCTTTGCCTTACAGAAGCTTTACAATTTTATCAGGTCCCATTTGTCAATTCTTGATCTTAGAGCATAAGCCATTGTTATTCTGTTCAGGAACTTTTTCTCTGTGCCCATGTGTTCGAGGCTTTTTTCCAT
This sequence comes from Rhabdomys pumilio, assembly GCA_030674055.1. Taxonomy (NCBI): domain Eukaryota; kingdom Metazoa; phylum Chordata; class Mammalia; order Rodentia; family Muridae; genus Rhabdomys; species Rhabdomys pumilio. The sequence goes on from JANHMN010000022.1 coordinate 36,400,737, forward strand.
TTTCTTTTCTATTAGTTTCAGTGTGTTCGGTTCTATATGGAGGTCCTTGATCAACTTGGACTTGAGTTTTGTACAAGGAAATAAGAATGGATCGTTTTGAATTTTCCTACATGGTGACCTCCAGTTCATCCAACACCACTTGTTGAAAATGCTGTTTTTTTTCCCACTTAATGGTTTTAGCTCCTTTGTCATAGATCAAGTGACTATAGGTACATGGGTTCATTCTGGGTCTTTGATTCTATTCCATTCATCTTCCTGCCTATCTTTGTACTAATACCATGAAGTTTTTATCACTACTGCTCTGTAGTACAGTTTGAGGTCAGTGACGGTGATTCCCCCAGAAGTTCTTTTATTGTTGAGAATACTTTTTGCTATCCTGGGTTTTTTGTTATTCCAAATGAATTTGAGAATTGTTCTTTCTCTCTTTGCAAAGAATTGAGTTGGAATTTTGATGGGGATTGCATTAAATCTGTAGATTGCTCTCGGCAAGACAACCATTTTTACTATATTAATCCTGCCAATCCATGAGCATGGGAGATCTTTCCATCTTCTGAGATCTTAGATTTCTTTCTTCAGAGACTTAAAGTTCTTGTCATACAGATCTGTTGCTTGCTTGGTTAGACTCACACTGAGGTATTTTATATTATTTGTGACTATTGTGAAAGATGTTGTTTCCCTAACTTCTTTCTCAGCCTGTTTATCTTTTGAGTATAGGAAGGCTACTGATTTGTTTGAGTTAATTTTATATCCAGGCACATGGCTGAAGTTTTTTTTATCGGGGTTAGGAGTTCTCTGGTGGAAGTCTTGGTGTCACTTAAGTATACTATCATATCATCTGCAAATAGTGAAATTTTGACTTCTTCCTTTCCAATTTGTATCCCTTTGATCTCCTTTTGTTGTGTAATTGCTCTGGCTGGGACTTCGAGTACTATGTCTAATAGATAGGGAGAGATTTGGCAGCTTTGTCTAGTCCCTGATTTTTTGGGATTGCTTCAAGTTTCTCTTCGTTTAGTTTGATGTTGGCTACTGGCTTGCTGTATATTGCTTTTACTATGTCTGTGTATGGTCCTTGGATTTCTGATCTTTTCAAGACTTTTACCATGAAGGGGTGTTGAATTTTCATCAAAAACTTTCTCAGCATCTAGTGAGATGATCATTTGGTTTTTTTGTTTGAGTTTGTTTTATAGTGGATTACGATGATGGATTTCCATATATTGAACCATCCCTGCACCCCAGGGATAAAGCCTATTTGATCATGGTTGATGAATGTTTTGATGTGTTCTTGGATTTGGTTTTTGAAAATTTTATTGAATATTTTTTCATTGATATTCATAAGGGAGATTGGCCTGAAGTTCTCTTTCATTGTTGAGTCTTTGTGTGGTTTAGGTATGAGCGTAATTGTGGCTTCATAGAACAAATTGGGTAATGTTCCTTCTGTTTCTATTTTGTGGAATAGTTTTATAGAGAATTAGTATTAGAGAATTGTTCTTTGAAGGTCTGATAGAATTCTACATTAAAACATCTGGTCCTGTTCTTTTTTTTTGGTAGGGAGGCTTGTAATGACTGCTGCTATTTCTTTAGTGGTTATAGGACTATTTAGATGGTTTATCTGATCCTGATTTAACTTTGGTGTCTTTTATCTGTCTACAAAATGGTCCATTTTATCCAGATTTTTCAGTTTTTTTGAGTATAGTTTTTTTTTTTTTTGTAGGATCTGATAATTTTTTTTTGACTTTTCTCAATTTCTGTTGTTATGTCTCCCTTTTCAGTTCTGGTTTTATTAATTAGGATACTGGCTTTGTGCCCTTTGGTTAGTCTGGCTAAGGGTTTATCTATCTTGTTGATGTTCTCAAAGAAGCAGCTTTGGTTTTGTTGATTTTTCGTATAGTTCTTTTTGCTTGTTTGTATAGTTCTACTTGGTTAAGATCAGCCCTGAGTTTGATTATTTCTTGCTGTCTATTCCTCTTGGGTGCCCTTGCTTCTTTTTGTTCTAGAGCTTACAGGTGTGCTGTCAAGCTACTAGTGTGTGCTCTCTCCAGTTTCTTTTTGTAGGCACTTAGAGCTATGAATTTCCCTCTTAGCACTGCTTTTATTGTGTCCCACAAATTTTGTTGTGATGTGTCCTCTTTTCCATTAAATTCTAAAAAGTCTTTAATTTATTTCTTCCCTGACCAAGTTATTATTGAGTAGAGCATTGTTCAGTTTCCATGTGTATGTGGGCTTTCCATTGATTGTATCATTTTTGAAGACTAGCCTTAGCCTGTGGTGATCTGATAGGATGCATGGGATTATTTCAATGTTCATGTATCTGTTGAGGCCTGTTTTGTGACCATTTATATTGTTAATTTTTGAGAGGGTACCATGAGGTGCTGAAAAAAAGTTATATTCTTTTGTTTATGGATGAAATGTTCTATAAATGTCTGCTAAGTCCATTTGGTTTATAACTTCTTTTAGTTTTACTGTGTGTCTGTTTAGTTTCTGTTTCTATGATCTGTCCATTGATGAGAGTGGGGTGTTGAAGTCTCCCACTATTATTGTGTGAGGTGCAATGTGTGTTTTGAGCTTTAGTAAAGTTTCTTTTATGAATGTGGGTGCCCTTGCATTTGATGCATAGATGTTCAGAATTGAGATTTCATCTTGGTTGATTCTTCCTTTGATGAGTATGAAGTGTCCATTCTTACCTTTCTTGATAACTTCTGGTTGAAAGTCGATTCTATTCAATATTAGAATGGATACTTCAGCTTCTTTCTTGGGACCATTTGCTTGGAAAATTGATTGCCAGCCTTTTATTCTGAGGTAGTGTCTGTCTTTGTCACTGAGGTAAGTTTCCTGTATACAGCAAAATGTTGGGTCCTGTGAACATATGTAGTCCATCAGTCTATGTCTTTTTTATTGGAGAATTGAGTCCATTGATGTTAAGAGATATTAAGGAAAAGTGATTGTTGCTTCCTGTTATTTTGGTTATTAGAGGTGGAGTTATGTTTGTGTGGCTATTTTTTGTCATGGAATATCTTGGTTTCTCCATCTATGGTAATTGAGAGTTTTGCTGGGTATAGTAGCCTGGGCTGGCATTTGTATTCTCTTAGGGTCTGTATGACATTAGTCCATGATTTTCTGGCTTTTATAGTCTCTGGTGAGAAATCTGGTGTAATTCTGATAGGTCTGTCTTTATATGTTACTTGACCTTTTCCCCTTACTGCTTTTAATATTCTTTCTTTCTTTCTTTCTTTCTTTCTTTCTTTCTTTCTTTCTTTTGCATTTGGTGTTTTGATTAGTATGTGATGGGAGGTATTTCTTTTCTGATCTAGTCCATTTGGAGTTCTGTAGGCTTCTTGTATGTTCATAGGCATCTCTTTCTTTAGGTTAGGGAAGTTTTCTTCTATAATTTTGTTGAAGATATTTACTGGCCCTTTAAGTTGGGAATCTTCTTTTTCTTCTATACCTATTATCCTTAGGTTTGGTCTTCTCATTGTGTCCTGAAATTCCTGGATGTTTTTGGTTAGGAGGTTTTTTTTTTCTTTTTTTTTTTTGACTTTTGTATTTTCTTTTACAGTTGTGTCAGTGTTTATTATGGTATCTTCTGCACCCGAGATTATCTCTTCTATCTCTTGTATTCCGTTGGTGATGCTTGCACCCATGACTCCTGATCTCTTTCCTAGGTTTTCTATCTCCTGGGTAGTCTCCCTTTATGGTTTCTTTATTGTTTCTACTTCCATTTTTATGTCCTGAATCATTTTGTTCAATTCCTTCACCTGTTTGGTTGTGTTTTCTTGTAATTCCTTAAGAAATTTTTGTGTTTCCTTTTTAAGGGCTTCTACCTGTTTACATGTGTTCTCCTGTATTTCTTTGAGGGAGTTATTTATATCCTTCTTAAAGTCTTCTATCATCATCATGAGAAATGATTTTAAATCTGAATCTTGCTTTTCTGGTGTCATGGGGATATTCAGGACTTGCTATGTTAGGAGAACTAAGTTTTGATGATGCCAAGTAACTTTGGTTTCTGTTGTTTCTGTTCTTGTGCTTGCCTTTTGCCATCTAGTTATTTCTAGTGCTACCTTCACTTACTGTCTCTGACTGGAGCCTGTCTATTCTGTTATCTTGGTTGTGTCAGAACTCCTCAGAGTCTAGCGGTCTCTGTGATCCTATGATCCTGAGATCCAGGTTGTGAAAGCTCCCGAGAGTCAAGCTGCTTCTGGGCTCCTGAAATCCTGGTGTGACCAAGCTCCTGAGATCCTGTGATCCTATTATCCTATATTTCTATGTGTTAGATCTTCTTGGAGTCCAGCCCCATCTGTGTTTTAGGGGGTTGGGTGCAGAAGCCTTAGGGCTGCCCCAGGTGTATGCACAAACTAGAAGGGTCCTGTGCCACTGGCCTTGAGAGAGTTCCTGGGTCCCAATGGGTCCCAAATTACTGTTTGGGGTGTGATGGATTGTGGCTTACTTACCTACACTCCTGGGCATGTTAGAGCTCCTGGGAGTCCAGTCTCCTCTGGGTTTTGGGGGTTTGGGTGCAGAGCTGAAGCCTTAGGACTGCTCCAGGCTCAGGCACAGACCAGAGGGTCTGTATATACTTTTTACTCTACACTGAAGTCTAGCTTCTGCTGGGCACTAGCATCTCAGCCCTCAAGCTGAGAGAGGGGTCTGTTGAGTCTCTGGCTGGTGGCAGGTGAAGGCTTTGTTTTCAGTGTGGGTAAGAGTGTGTTCTGTTTGTTACCACAGCTGGGAACAGATGCTTCTGTGGAGTAGCCTTTGAGGAAGCTGTTGTTGGGAATGAGCTGTGAGCTCCCACCTGAGTGATAGGACTGATTTACAGTGGGAATGGTATCAACCCATATGTTTACAGGAGTCCAGAGGCCACGAGTGTGTCACATGGCTCCACTGGGTAGATTTCTGTAGTGTAGTGTTCTTGGATAATCTAACATTCTTGAAACAAGGGGAGGGGAGGCATGGGAGGCATAGGAGGCGTGTCCTGTGAGCAGGCTATGAGCTCACATGGCAGGGCTAGGTATGTGCTCTATGAGTTTTGACTCCTTATGCTTGACAGTGATCATAAACATCACTGTGCAATTTTCATAATGAATTTTAGATTTAGAAAAGTTGCAATGAACCAAACAGCACAAACTCTTAAGAGAGGATACTGGGTCTGGGCCTTGGCTTTTGGCACCTCCCATTTTCTCTGACACCTAGAGGATTGTAGACAGGCTCTTCTGCAAACACAAAGCCAGAAAACATGGGAGTCATTACTTGGGGACAATGGGAGTGGTGATTCTTAGTTATTCTTCTCGATGACTTTCTCTAGAAGCCTGGGATGGCCTTGTGGCTGGAGCAGACACCCAGCTGGTCTGCTCCCCTGTGGACACCATATCCCAAGACATCCTAGAGAGGCCACTGATCTCAGAGCGGCAGGTAAGAACAGTCACCAACTTCCTTATGCCCCATAGCTACAACTGGAAGCATGGAGTGCTCAGGACCCTCCAGGCACCCAAACCCCAACCCTGTGGAATATCACTCCCCTTCTGCCCCTTGACTGCTCCTTGTGGCTGGAGCAGACACCTAGCTGGTCTGCTCCCATGAAGATACCTTATCCTGAGACATCCTAGAGGAGCCACTACACTCAGAGCAGTGAACACCTAGCTGGTCTGCTCCTGTAAAGACACCTTACCCTGAGACATCCTAGGGGAGACACTGCACCCAGAGAAGCTGGAGCACAGGATCACAGGATCACAGAGACAGCTGGACCCTGAGGTGTTCTGACACAAGCAAGATAACTAGAAAGGCAGGTTCCAGTCAAAACCAGTGAGTGCAGGTAGCAATAGATTTAACCAGATGGTGAAAGACAAGTGCAAGAACATAAGCAACAGAAACCAAAGTTATTTGGCATCACCAGAACCCAGTTCTCCCACCACAGAAGCCCTGAATACCCCATCACACTGGAAAAGCAGGATTCAGAATTAAAATCACTTCTCATGATGATGATAGAGGACTTTAAGAAGGACATAGATAACACTCTCAAAAAATTTGAGGAGAACACAGGTAAACAGGTAGAAGCCCTTAAAGAGGAAACACAAAAATCCCTTAAAGAATTGCAAGAAAACACAACCAAACAGGTGAAGGAATTGAACAAAACTGTCCAGGATCTAAAAATGGAAGTAGAAACAATAGAGAAATCTCAAAGGGAGACTACCCTGGAGAGAGAAAACCTAGCAAAAAGATCAGGAGTCATAGATGCAAGCATCACCAACAGAATACAAGAGATAGAAGAGAGAATTTCAGGTGCAGAAGATACCATGGAAAACATTGACACAACTGTCCAAAAAAAAAAAAAAAAAAACGTAAAATGCAAAAAGCTCCTAACCCATAACATCCAGGAAATCCAGGACACAACGAGAGGCCAAACCTAAGGATAATAGGTATAGGTGTGGCGAAGACTCCCAACGTAAAGGGCCAGTAAATATCTTCAACAAAATTATAGAGGAAAACTTCCCTAACCTAAAGAAAGAAATGTCCATAAATATACAAGAAGCCTACAGAACCCCAAATAGACTAAATCAGAAAGGAAATACCTCCCATCACATAATAATCAAAACGTCAAATGTATAAAACAAAGAAAAAATACTAAAAGCAGGAAGGGAAAAAGGCTAAGTAACATATAAAGGAAGACCTATCAGAATTGCACCAGACTTCTCACCAGAGACTATAAAAGCCAGAAGATCCTGCACAGATGTCATACAGACCCTAAGAGAACACAAATGCCAGCCCAGACTACTATACCCAGCAAAACTCTCAACCACTATAGATGGAGAAACCAAGATATTCTATGACAAAACCAAATTTACACAATATCTTCCCACAATCCAGCACTTCAAAGAATAACTGATGGAAAACTCCAACACAAGAAGGGAAACTACAACTTAGAAAAAGCAAGAAAGTAGTCTTCCAACAACCCCAAAAGAAGATAGTTACACAAACATAATTCCACCTCTAATAACAAAAATAACAGAAAGCAACAATCATTTTCCCTTAATATCTCTTAATATCATGGACTCAATTCCTCAATAAAAAGATGTAGACTATCAGACTGGATACATAAACAGGGCCCAGAATTTTGCTGCATACAGGAAACACACTTCTGTGACAAATACAGATGTTACCTCAGAGTAAAAGGATGGAAAACAATATTCCAAGGAAATGGTCCCGAGAAACAGGCTGGAGTAGTCATTCTAATATTGAATAAAATTGACTTTCAACCAAAATCAATCAAAAAAGATAAGGAAGAAAACTTTATACTCATCAAGGCAAAAATGTACCAAGATAAACTCTCAATTGTGAACATCTGTGCCCCACATGCAAGGGTACCCACATACATAAAAGAAACTTTACTATAGCTCAAAGCATACATTGCACCTCATACAATAATAGTGGGAGATTTCAACACTCATCAATGGACAGGTCATGGAAAAAGAAACTAAACAGAAACACAATGAAACTAACAGAAGTTATGAACCAAATGGTTTTAACTGATGCCTATACAACATTTTATCCTAAAACCAAAGAATATACATTTTTCTAAGCACCTCATGGAACCTTCTGTCTACAGACCAATCTCTCTTATGAATATTGATGTAAAAATACTCAAGAAAATTCTCTCAAACTGAATCCAAGAACACATCAAAGCAATCATCCATCATGATCAAGTAGGCTTTATCCCAGGAATGTAGGGATGGTTCAATATCCCAAAATCAATCAATGTAATCCACTACATAAATAAACTCAGAGAAAAAAAAAACCACATGATCATCTCACTAGATGCCGAGAAAGCATTTGACAAAATTCAACATTTCTTCATGTTAAAAGTATTGGAAAAATCAGGAATTCAAGGCACATACATAAACATAGTAAAAGCAATATACAGTAAGCCAGTAGCCAACATCAAACTAAATGGAAAGAAACTTTAAGCAATCCCACTAAGGTCAGAAATTAGATAAGGCTGCCCACTCTCACCCTACCTATTCAATATAGTACTGGAAGTCCTAGCTAGAGCAATCAGACAACAAAAGGAAGTCAAAGGGATACAAATAGGAAAGGAAGAAGTCAAAATTTTACTATTTGCAGATGATATGATAGTATACTTAAGTGACCCTAAAATTTCCACCAGAGAACTCCTAAACCTGATAAACAACTTCAGTAAAGTGGCTGGATATAAAATCAACTCAAACATATCAGTAGCCTTCCTATACTAAAAGATAAACAGGCTGAAAAAGAAATTAGGGAAATGACACCCTTCACAATAGTCACAAATAATATAAAATATCTTGGAGTGAACCTAACCAAGCAAGTGAAAGATCTGTATGACAAGAACTTCAAGTCTCTGAAGAAAGAAATAGAAGAAGATCTCAGGAGATGGAAAGATCTCCAATGCTCCTGGATTGGCAGGATTAACTTAGTAAAAATGGCCATCTTGCCAAAAGCAATCTACAGGTTCAATGCAATCCCCATCAAAATTCCAAATCAATTCTTCATAGAGACAGAAAGAGGAATTTGCAAATTCATTTAGAATAACAAAAAACCCAGGATAGCAAGAACCATTCTCAACAATAAAAAACTTCTGGGGGAATCAACATCCCTGACCTCAAACTGTACTACAGGGCAATAGTAATAAAAACTGCATGGTATTGGTACAGATACAAGCAGGAAGATCAATGGAATAGACTTGCAGATCCAGAAATGAGCCCACACACCTATGATCATTTGATCTTTGACAAAGGAGCTAAAACCATCCAGTGGAAAAAGGACAGCATTTTTAGTAAATGATGCTGGTTCAACTGGAGGTCAACATGTAGAAGGATGCTAATCAATCCATTCTTATCTCCTTGTACAAAGCTCAAATCCAAGTGGATAAAAGACCTTCACTTAAAACCAGACACACTGAAACTAATAAAAGAGAAGATGGGGAAGACCCTTGAATACCTAGGCACAGGGGAAAAGTTCCTGAACAGAACACCAATGGCCTATTCTCTAAGATCAAGAATTGACAAATGGGACCTCATAAAATTTCAAAGTTTCTGTAAGGCAAAGGACATTGTCAATAAGACAAAATGGTAACCAACAGATTGAGAAAAGATTTTAACCAATCCTACATCTGAGAGAGGGCTAATATTCAAGATATACAAAGAACTCAAGAAATTATACTCCAGACAACCAAATAACCCTATTTAAAAATGGGCTATAGAGGTAAACAAAGAATTCTCAACAGAGGAAACTCTAATGGCTGAGAAGCACCTTAAGAAATGCTCAACATCCTTAGTCATCAGGGAAATGCAAATCAAAACAACCCTGAGATACCACCTCACACCAGTCAGAATGGCTAAGATCAAAAACTCAGGTGATAGTAGATGCTGGCGAGGATGTTGAGAAAGAGGAACACTCCTCTATTGTTGGTGGGATTGCAGACTGGTACAACCACTCTGGAAATCAGTCTGGTGGTTCCTCAGAAAACTGGACATAGCACTACCTGAGGATCTAGCTATACCACTCCTGGGCATATACCCAGAAGATGCTCAAACATATAACAAGGACATATGCTCCACTATGTTCATAGCAGCCTTATTTATAATAGTCAGAAGCCGGAAAGAACCCAGATGTTTCTCAACAGAGGAATGGATACAAAAAATGTGGTACATTTACACAATGGAGTCTTACTCAGCTATTAAAAATAATGAATTTGAGAAGTTTTCAGGTAAATGGATGGAACTAAAAATTATTATCCCGAGTGATTTAACCCAATCAGAATAGAACACACATGGTATTTACTCACTGATAAGGGGATGTTAACCCCAAAGCTTGGAATAGTGAAGACTCAACTCACAGACCACATGAAGCTCATGAAGAAGGAAGACCAAATGGGGATGCCTCAGTTCTACTTAGAATGAGTAAGAAAAACACTCAAGGGAGCAAATATGGAAACAAAACATGGGACAAAAACTGAAAGAGGGTTCATCTGGAGACCATTCCACCTGGGTATCCATCCTATGTACAGTCACCTAACCTAGACACTGATGTGGATGGCTGGAAGTGCATGCTGTCAAGAACATGATATAGCTGTCTCCTTAGAGGTCTGCCAAAATCTGACACATTCAGAGGATGATGCTCACAGCTAACCGCTGATCTGATCAAGGGTTTCCCAATGAAGAAGTTAGAGAGAAGACTGAAGGAACAGAAAGGGTTTGTGACCCCATGAGGAAAGCAACAATACCAATCAATCAGAGCTCCCCAGGGTCTAAACCACCAGCCTCTGAGCACATAAAGAGGGACCCATGACTCCAGCTGTATATGTAAGGGAGGATGGCCTTGTCAGGCATAGGTGGGAGAGAAGATTCTCGGTCCCATGAAGGCTGAACACCGAGTGGGTGGAATTTCATGTGGGGAGGTGGGAGTAGGGAGGTAGGTAAGGGCACATCCTCATAGAAGCAGGAGGAGGGGGCAATGGGATAGGAGGTTCCTGTGTGGTGGGGGGAATGGGGTAAGGGGATAAAATCTGAAATGTAAATATAATATGGAGGTTTCTACATGGTTTAAGAGAAATTAATAAACAAATGGTTTTGATGGGACCGGTACAACGAGGTCTGCCTTTACCCTCTGCATTGCTCAAAAATTGGCCTGTCATAGTTTTAGTCTTTTCAATCCCATTGTATCAAAAGGACACAGCTACAGTCCCTTCCATGAATTATGCAGAGCCAGATCAGCAATATGAATGGGTCGTATTGCCACAAGGCATGGCCACTATGTGTCAACTGTATGTTGATGACGCCTTGAAAGAAGTCAGACAGAATTTTTTGAAAATCAAATGTTATGAAGCCTATAGAGCTGTTGTGTTAAGTTTAAGAGAGAAACAGTTAGTGACAGCTCCTGAGAAGGTACAAAAGGGCTCTGTGGTTAATTATTTAGGAACAAAAATATCTTTAGGACAAGTAATTCCTCAAAAAATCCAGATTCGCACAGATAATTTGCGTACCTTGAATGATTTTCAAAGATTGTTGGGAGATATACAGTGGCTTAGACCCTATCTCTCATTGTCTAATAAACAATTACAGCCATTATATGATATTCTACCAAGTGATTTGGACCTCAACTCCCCTAGACATTTAACTAATGAAGCTAGAGCAGCATTAACATTAGTGGAAAAAGGCGTACAAGATGCAGCCTTGAGGCGTAGAGATGAATCCCAGGATATTACATTATGCATATTGCCAACTGAATGTCAGCCTACAGGAGTATTATGGCAAGGGGCTCCTTTACTTTGGGTGCATCCAAAAATCTCTTCTGCTCAGACACTCACTCATTATAATCATTTTCCAAAGGACCCTATATTACAATTGATTAATGCTCATCCTGTGGTCTTTCCACGTATCACCCATAGAAAGCCTTTGTTAAATTGCCATATTATTTTTACAGATGGTTCTAAGACAGGATGTGTAGCGTTTTTGGTTGCAGGATCGCTGCCTGTAACCATCCAATTTCCTCCAGCGTCCCCTCAAGTTATAGAATTACAGATTGTGATAAAGGTTTTTGAACAATTTTCTCATTCCTTTAATTTGATATCTGATAGTCAATATGTAGTAAATGCTATTAAACAATTGGAAATTGTAGGTAAAATAAACCTAAAGTCCAACATAGGAGAGTTACTTACTCAATTGCAATTTCTTATTTGGAATAGGGAACAACCCTTTTTTGTTCAACATATTTGTGAAGGGAATGATATTGTTGATAAAGCTTCAAAGACCTGTTTTAATGTTGCAAATTTTGCGATCTATGATTCCCTGGAGTTAGCAAGACACTTTCATAGCCAGTTTCATGTAAATTCTAAAATCCTATCATCTTGCTTTGGCATTCCTCATGCTGATGCTAGAGATATAGTGAAAGCTTGTCAAGCTTGTGCCCCATTGTTACCCCAGATGGGAATCGGGGTTAATCCTCGAGGCCTACACCCCCTACATTTATGGCAAATGGATATCACCCATTTCCCTGAGTTCGGAAGATTAAAATATATTCATGTATCTATAGATACTTCTTCTGGAATTATGTTTGCCTCCCTGCATTCTGGGGAGAAGGCTTGCCATGTCATTGCTCATTGTTTTGAAGCCTGGGGAGCCTGGGGCATGCCTAAATGTTTAAAGACAGATAATGGACTGGCATACACCTCTACTTCTTTTGTGTCCTTTTGTAAGACCATGGGAGTTTACCTTAACCATGGTTTGCCCTATAATCCTCAGGGGCAGGGCATTGCTGAACGGGCACACCAGACCCTAAAGGAATGTCTTCTTAAACAAAGAGGGGGAATAGCCTCTGACCGAAAGCCTAGAGAGAGAGTGGCTATAGCCCTCTTTACCCTAAATTTTTTGACTCTGGATAAGCAGGGACGGTCTGCAGCTGATCGCCATGCTGATCCCGATGCTACCCATAAAGGCATGGTAATGTGGAAGGACATATTGACAGGAAAATGGAGTGGCCATGACCCAGTATTGGTGTGGGCGAGAGGCTCTGTTTGTGTGTTTCCTCAGGATCAACATCAGCCAATTTGGGTTCCAGAAAGACTTACCAGGCTTATACAGCAAGAAGATAGGAATGGAGATGCTAAGGAAGACTCTTCTGCTGATGTGGATGCTACCAGAGATAAGGAGCAATGCTAGTTTTTGTTATGGAAGTATCACCTTTGAAAGCTCAGTATTTCTTTTATATGTGTTACCTCCGTGCCTTTTCAGAATATAAGCCATGCTAGTAATCTTTCCAAAAGCCTTTCTCAGTTTCTTACAGGAAATTGATTGAGAGAATTACGACAGTCCATTGTTAACTTGACCAGAGTTGGACGCCTCCCTGGTCTCCGGATTGACCAGCTGGACTCTTCAAGCAATGTCCTATATCAAGGAATGGGTGGGAATCGGGGAGGTTGCTATGTGCCTGGTCCCCATCAGTTGCCTTGCCTTTTGGTGCATGTGTCAGATGAAAGCCCGACAGAAAACATCTCAGAGCAAGTGTTTGCAGCAGTGGAGACGGACAGTCTCTCCTCAAGTGTGGCTTGGCATGCTAGAGAGGTAGTCAATGATGGGTAAGACTCCTTGGGCACGTTACCAACCTAAGACAGGGACCAAACCAAAGCTGTTTGACTCCCCATGACGGGTAAAGAGCGTTGCTTACAAGGGGCAACCTAGGACAGGCACTCTCTCTGCCAAAATTAATAAATAAGGGGGAATTGTGAGGAGCAGGTGCAGCAGCACAGCCAGCTAAAATGGTGCCTGGGCCAAATCTTATGAATGGCACCTGTCAAATATTATGAATGGTGCTGCTTCTTGGCAGTTCGCCTGCCACGCGCCTTTCCCTAACTGAGCCACAACGGCAGAACTACTGCGCAGACTCACTGCCACGAGAATCAGGCTGTTTGAGGTGCACCAATGAGGCATGCCCACGAGGCAGGTGCTGATTGGGACAGGCAAGGGTATAAAAGGACGGCCGTTAGGGAGCTGGGGGAGGGCCTCGAGAGAGAAGGGCCTCCAGAGAGGAAGGCCTTGAGAGAGGAGATTGTAAAGGATCCTGAATAAACTGTGTTGAGAAGAACTCCCACTTGTTTTGTTCCTGTCTGCCGGCCAGAGAGAGAACTGACAATAATATCCATAAAAAAATAAAAAGAATAAAAAGAACAAAGAAAAAAAAAAGAAGCCTGGGATGGGTAGTCTTAGGGTAGTTGTGAAATCAGTCCCTCCTGTAGCCCAAGACCCCCTTAAGGTCACTAGTGATTCACTCACTCTTTCCTTTATCCATTCACACATAGCCCTCTGATTCTTCTGAATTTGCCCTTTGTGTCCTGGAACCAGAGTTAAAAAACAAACAAAAAACAAATGGGGCATTTATACAACAGGAGTTTAAGGAACAATGGCTTAAAGTGTGTGGCTTCCATGGAAGCCTATGGAGAGAGTGGACAATGGTCTGGGGAAGAGAGATCCAGGACAAGGGTACTCCTGAAGGCCATGGTTCAAGCACACATAGGCATTCCACTTTGGATGTCTTGAATAGGAAGTTTAAGGTTGACTCCAAGGCCAACATGTGGAATGTGAGATCACAGTGCCCTGAGCTGTGAGGGGTGAGTACAGATGCTAATAGAATCCAAGTTCATCAAGGGAGATAGTGAGAGGAATAGCCAGAATGGTGAAGGGAAGGTGTTGTCTCCTAATGTACCCTTACTCCTGCTTTCCACACTGCTAGAGAACAGAGTAAGGGAGGAAGAGAAACAGGCTGACACTGAGATCCTTCCCATCTCCCTATGTTATCATCTTTTGATGTAAACATGAATCTGGGTCTCATTTGATTCTTTATCATACCAAAGGATGTTGGCTGATGCCTTGGTCTACTTGGGTACCTACAAAAATATACCTTTAACCAAGTGAATCATAAATAACAGAAATGTACTTCTCATCATTTTTAGTCTGAAGGTGTAAGACAAAGGTTCTAGCAGTTTCCATACCCCACAGGACTCATTCCCACATCTATGGACAGTTCTGTTTCACTGTGTCTGGGCAAAGGGACTTTCTGCCTTGCTTAACAAGGACACTAACTCCAATTATAATCTCCTTACTTTCTGGAGGGCTTACCTTCTGATACATTGATATAAAAATATCAGCATGAAGTTAGGGGACCACAGGAGAGTGTCATTTACCACATGTTGTCTAGTACCAGCTTCTTATCTGAGTTCTTTTCGTATCTGCTTTCATTGACCCATCTCAGTTTAGGTAGGTGTGTCTGTTAATGTTTGTGATGGAGGAAGTGGAGATACACGGACTTGGGGTCTTGTATAGGTAGTAAGATGAGGAGTCAGAACAAACTAGGAATTTGCATGTGGGATATTCCCTATCACTGTTCCATTGCTATGAAGAGACACCACGGCCACAACAATTCTTATATATATAAAAAAGCATTTAATTGAGGCTTGCTAACAGTTTCAGAGGTTAGTTCATTATCATCATGGCAGGGAGCATGGTGGCAGGCAGGAAGGCATGGTGCTGGAGAAATAACCTAGAGTTCTGAAGAGAGAGACAGAGAGACAGAGAGACAGAGAGACAGAGAGACAGACAGACAGACAGACACACACACACACACAGACACACACAGACACACACAGACACACACACCACACAGACACAGACACACACACACACACACACACACACACACACACACACACACACACTGGTCCTGACAGGAGTTTTTGAAACCTGAGAGCTTACCTGTGCTCCAGTGACACACACTTCCTACAACAAGGACACACCTCTTAATCCCTCTAATCCTATCAAAGAGTCCCACTCCCTGGTTACTAAGCATTTGGCTATATGAGCCTATGGGGCCATTCTTATTCAAATGGCCGCAGTCCCAATTCCTGTCACCTAAGGCCCTGGTGTAAATTTGTGTGCATCTGAGTAGGTATGCACACGCACTCATGCATATCTGCCTGTGTTATCATGCATGTGTATACATTGTGTTTGAGGGACTGTGATATGAACACGCATATGCTTATGTGTATGTGAGAAGTCAACTGTGAGTTTAAGGTGGGAGGAGAGTGTCTTCATTCACTAAATAATTTTCTTCAGTGTGACCCTGCTACCCCTATCTAGTGACTTCTTCACAGTTTGCCTCAGATCTCATGTGCTCTGAGTTTATGTTTAGACCATAGAAACAAACAAATAAGCAGGACGCAGGTGGGGTGAACCACAGCATGCTTATGGGATGAGGGGGACTTGGAGAGAGGCAGGGGACAGGAATGAGTATAGCTGGAGCAGCAGGACACCTGCTTTGCCTGTAGCCAAGGATGCCAGACATTTTGAGTCTGGGAGGCTGGGTGGAGAGCAGGGATTGAGAGGAGGGCCTGGAGCTTCTCTCTGCATAGAAGGTATCTTCTTTGTGGGCTTCTTTTTTTCTGTAGTTGCAGGATTCTGCTGTCTTGGTCTACTTTACCTGCCAGAGAGCCCTGAGGTCATACAGAGGCCGTTGTCTGAGAAACAGGGCAACATAGGGCCCAGAAGCTGGACAGTGACTATGGCCTCCCAATTACTGGTGCATCCCTCAGCCCCCCAACCACTGGTGCATCCATCCCTCAGCCACTCCAGAAGTGCCAATGGGTTTCAGAATGCCCCTGGAAGGGCATCTTACTTGTGCCCAGTAGGGGTTCAGAAGGAGGTGGTAGGAGGCTCACCTTGATGAAGGTGACAAAGCCACTGTAGAGCAGTGTGAGCAGGAAGAGGGCCACAAAGGTGCACAGTGTGGGCCACAGGCCATTCTCCTCCTCTATGTCCATGTAGCTGTCGCTTTGCTCATCCCTGATGCACGAGTGTGGGATGGTGTTGATCGTGCCTGGGGAAGAACTAGTGCTTATGAGAAGGTCTCCATCCTACAGTAGGACCATTCCTTATTATCCTGGTCTCCTGAACACTGAACCTGAAAATACAGCTTTCATGTCCAGCAGCAAAGTGTTCATCACATGCCCTTCTCCTGCTAGTACTTAGCACTTCCTGTCCCAACTGCCAACTAACGGCTTTGCCCCACAGAATTCTATCCCCAACCCCCGCCCCAGCCTGCTGTGTCCTGGAGTTTCACACATAGATTGGTCTCCATGGGACTGGAAGATCTGAGCCCAAACCTGATGTGAATCTAGATCACTGCTACCTGACGGTGCAGGAGATGGTTTACTACTTAAGGAGACCTAGAAAAAGCAGCTAGACCAGGTGAGCTTTCTCAGAAAGATGTGTCATGAAAAAGGCAGAGAAGGGGGAGTAAAATTCTAAGAAAAAAAATAATATTCGTGGTGCACACATTGGGATAGAGTACTTCTCCAGAGTCAGAAGGAGCCCTGAGCCTTTGTGAGTGGAGGGAGAGATCGGAAAGCACCGTAGCCATGGTAACCTAATCCTAAAGGTAATAGGAGAGACTAGAACACGTTAAAGATGGTTACGTCATAACTAAGCATGCATATGAAAATCCTAGCTGGAGACTGAAGTGTGGTCTGAGGTCAGAAAGGGTGGTAGCTGACGCATAGACCTAGGGAAAGACATTTACACAGAAAGCACATCTCAACTCAAGGCGTCAAAGTCCAAGGCAGGTGGGAAAAAATTAAGGAAAACACCATGGGTCACAGGGCTGCCTGGATGTTCATCCCACAAGTGCTGTTTGAAGTTTTACATAAGCTCAGCTGGAGTCATTGTAAAGTCTGTGAACGGGTTGACCTAAAGGCGTTTCACCATATCAAAGTGAAATCACATGAATATTATAGACCACTGAATCTTAGCATAATAGAAACACTTGGAAGTCTCCTTTACCCATAGTTTCCAGTTTCAATTACCTATGGTTGGAGAACAAGAAATTGGAAAGCCTACTTGGCAGCTTATAACTGTTTGTAAATTTAATTTCAGAGGATATGACACCCTCACATCAATATATGCATATATGTATATGTATATATATGTATA
This sequence comes from Rhabdomys pumilio, assembly GCA_030674055.1. NCBI lineage: Eukaryota > Metazoa > Chordata > Mammalia > Rodentia > Muridae > Rhabdomys > Rhabdomys pumilio. The sequence continues at coordinate 36,418,241 of JANHMN010000022.1, forward strand.
CATATATATGTATATATATGTATACATATATATGTATATATATGTATATACATACGCAAATATATATACAAAAAATCCATCTATCTATCTATCTATCTATCTATCTATCTATCTATCTATCTATCTATCTATCTCTCAGAGTTATTGAGCAAATTTAAGCTTTATGACTAGTCCTGACTGATGTTTTATAACTTTTTGAGTATATTTCAAACAAGAAATTCTCAGCTTTAAATCGCACACTTTGGAACAGTGTGATAGGCTCTTGCTTTGCCTGGAACGTCAGCCTTCCCTTTGTCCAGGCTTCAAGCTGTCCACATGCCTGTCTGTCTGTCAGTCAGAATCCATCTCAGCCACAGATTGATGGCTGAAGTGACACAGGGCTTGGGAACACTCATGGTTTCAGGCATCCACAGGAAGCCTTGGGACAGATCCCACAGAGATAAGAGAGGTTTGTGTTTGTTCATTTCATTTATTATTGATCATTTCTCACTGGAATTTACAGGAAGTGCTTCTCTACAGTGTACTGAGAAGTAGAAAAGCAACTTTCCTTATCACATGTAATATGAAGCAACTTAACACAGAGCCAAATAAGCTAGCCAGACATAGAAAAGCCTCAGGTAAGGGTAGGACCATCAGGTCTCCTGGGAGGGTCATCTGACTCAGGCAGGAGGTGGTAGCACCCTAGAATCATGAAGAAAACACAGATAAGTGATAAATGGTGGAAGGTAACTGGGAGAGAAGGTTCTCTAGTAGCAGAAGCAGCTTTGAGAAGACTCTCCAGTGGGGAAGATCGGGATCTGCTCACACCCTGCAAAATGCTGGGGCTTCTTGTAGCGAGTGAAACTAGGAGTGCTTTCCCAACCTTTTACACACCTCAGGTCTAATTCCATGTGCTGCTTTAGTCTTGGTTATCGTTCATTTTGTATCTCGTAATTACTGATTGTATGCTAGGTATCGTATATATGTGAATTGTGGAGTCTAGGGGTGAAATACAGGTGTGTATATCCTCTTATTTACCAGGGGTGAATACAGGTGTGTATATCCTCTTATTTGCCAGGGGTGAAATACAGGTGTGTATATCCTCTTATTTACCAGGCATCAGAGGCCTGTTCTTTGGAACTGGGAATTGAGCTGTCCTGGAGCTGGGGGCATCATAGTTGACTTCTGGCTCTAGGTACTTTGGAATATCCCTTATATTCAGCAGGCCTTGAAGCTGGTGCAAGATGGACATTTTTGCTATGTGCGCACTATGCTCCCAGGTGTTCCTTGCTTAGCAGGTGAGTGGTGATTAGCTCAGCATTTAGGACTCTTCTGTGTTCTCATCCCTCTTGGCAGCTAAGGTGTTTATTAAAATTTTGGCTGATTTCTTGGTGATTACAGATGCCCACCGCTCTGTTTATCTGTGCCTAGGATGGGACAAAGCAGCCATCTCCTCTCATCTGGGAATTTAGTCTCTCTGAGCTTTGCCGAGCCCTTCTCTCTCTAGTAGTTTTAAATAAAATTGTGATGATAAAGGTTAACTTGGTATTTTCCTTCCACCCTGGCATAAGTGCCTAATCAAATGTTCTTCCACATCTAAGTAGTAAACAGGATGTTTAAGAGACAGCCTTGGCAACAGCGTGATGGATGGGTGGGAGGGGCAGGATTGGCTTCATAAGAGACAAGGGGAGAGCCAGGAGGTGCTAGTGGACAGAACTGAGAACATGATTGCTCTTAGGAGTTGGGGTGATGGAGAAGTGTTATGTGGGACTCAGGCAGATGTATCTACCCGGTGACATGTGAAACACGGAATAGGGGGAGACTAACAGGCAGGACAAGGGGAAGCTGGGGAGGAGCTAAAGAGGCAGGTGGGAACGACCTAATGAAGATGACTACAGAGCATGCGCAAGCTTCCTAAGGCTGTTGTGTGAGTGTGGGCAGCGGGCACTCACGCCGGTCTGACTTGAGTTCTGAGGAGTGACCTGTGAAAATCTGTAGAGAGATCCCGGGGGAGTTAAGTAAGAGAAAACCTTAGTGTCCTTTGAGGAAGTGATGCCACCGGGGAAAAGAAAAGGCCAATTTGAGGCAAGTGTAGGCCAGGCTCCTTTCAGCACTGAGGCACCATGGGAGGGGAGCGGTTCTAGCCTTCCCCGCCTGGCAGGAGGTGTAGCCTCTGTTCTCAGTCAGTGCAATGCAGCCAGAAACAGGCATGATCTCTGGAGGACTTCCTCACTGGTGGAACCCGGAGGATCCTGAGGCGTCCAGAAGATCCTGAAGCATAGACAGCCCAAGCTTTCAAAGCCTGGAGCCAAGGCTGGTATACTGACAGCTTGACTGATACTGTTATGGCCTCATGTGATTGCTGCAGCCCCCTAGGTCCCTCCCTCGATTTTGTGTGCCTGGGTGTGTGGATTGTGGACATATTGTGGCATTTCCAAAGTCTAAGTGGGGAAGTGTGGCTGAATTGGGCCTAGACTCTGAAGGCCATACCGAGGAGAGGACTTACCTAAAATTGATATGCTGGGGCACACATCTTGATTGGATATGATAATGCCCGAGGATGCCCCCCAACAACCTGTTCCATACCCACTACATTCATACTTAGGGCCCCTCAGGTGAAGCCTGTCTGACACTTTTCAACCCCAAGCTTGTGTCAAGCTTACAGTGGCTCTTGGTCCTGTAGGCTCTCCAGCAGACGAGAGAAAGAAATGAGGCAGAGGACTTCGTGCCTCAGGGCTAAGGTATTGGAGAAGCGAGCATCTTTTATGGTATGAGATGGTACGCTTCCTGTTGTAGCTGTTGTTTACTCCCTGCTAGGGTGATAGGAACTCCTGTTCCAAAGTTTGAGCTGTCTGAGAGAGGAGGCTTTTGGGAGCAGCCCTTGGCTGACCATCTCTTTTCACATGGTCTGAGGTGGCATGCCTTCTTGAATTGGACCTGCAACACGTGGTTTTGCTCGGATGGATTTCAGATTAGAGAAGATATTGCTACCCTTGAAAATAGTACATGTGGGATGGCATAGCACGTGTGTGCTAAGATGTGCGATTAAGGCTTAAACTGTTTGCCTAGAAAATCTCGCCCGTGTAATGAAGGAAGACAATGAGAAAAAGAAGATGCTGCCTTCCACAGTGGTCTCTGATTCTGAAGGAAAAAGAAAGATTACGATGGAGATCTGGCTTGCTGTCTCTCAGAGCTGGCAAGGGATAAAGGAAAGACAGTACAGGTCAGATTTGTGCTAAAGAGCTTGCCTGAGATCTGAAAACTTGGAACCCATGAAGGAGATAAGGAATCGAAGAGAGAAAAGCATGCCAGATTCCTTCATAGCCTGGAGACACCAGACATAGAAGAGGCTAGAATCAGCATCATGAAGTGGAGAATCAGAAGTAGAACCATCCATCCATCTTTTTTCTTTTTTGAGACAAAGACTTCATTTATCTGAGGAAACACATGGAAAATCATTCCACCAACATCTAGCTCCCCCCACCCCCAGGAGAGAATGTTTTAACTCAAAGGGAATAGCTACCACCACGAGAGAAGGAGAATACCAATTAGACCTGTGCTAAACAGCTTTTCCTGGCAAATAAACAACACAAACAGACAAAACCCTGAACACACCAGAGATTCTCAGTCATTACTGGCTGAAGTGCCCATGAACATCAGATATGACTAAAAGATAATGTAAAGTCTTAAAAAAAAATCTAAACATGTGAGAAGTGGTGTTCCGTGCCCACTGCAGTGGGTAGGAATGCTTTTGCTGGAGATTAAGAAGGGGCTGCTAAGCAGGACTGACTCAGATGTCAGTGACTTTGTTAAGCTGCCTTATAAGATATGATCTTTAAGAATAGCCGAGACTCTGATAGACAGGAATGATTTTGAAAGATGTGCAGGTAGGGTATGTGAGGTGCTAAAACATTTGGGAGGATATTTTAAAAAAAGATGGGAGAGAACACAGTGGGTATCATCAAGCTATGTTTAAAAATGTGGCATGATTTGTGTTAAGTTGAAGTTTCTAGAGAAAAAACTGACAGAAAATCGAATTCCTTGCTGCAAATCTTTGAAGGCCAAAAGTAATGAGAGCTTCTGGCATTCTCATGAAATATTCTGAGCCTCTGTATTGCTGCAGGAACAGGCAAGGTCTGTTCTTGCTTATGATATCAGCACATGGACGCACGATGGGCAAGTATATGAGGCTACCAGTCCCATGGGTCAGGCAGACTTCATAAAGGCCTAAGCCTCTCAAGTGAGGAATATGGATGTGCTCTCACCAACATGGATACGTCCACAGGCCTTTCCCCAGCATTTCTATATAAGCAAGCGGTGGGAAAAGCTGCCGTTAAGGGTTTTACCCAGCCCAGTGATATCCACAGGCACCCATAGAAAACTGACAATAAATGGGACAGTCATTTCACAGACACTGATAGGAAGAGAGTGACTGAGAACAGCTGGAGCCAATGATGCTTCCACCTGCCTTACAGCCCTGTCGTGGCTGGGTTGATATATAAATAAAAAAATAACCCAGTGACTCATTAAGGCTTAAAACAGGAAGCACTGTGTGCAGGTGGAAAAAGACAGTCCCTCAATCCAGTTTGTTTAATGGAAGACCCAATAGCAGAGCTGGGCTACCTCTGCATGAATTATTGTCCATGGAGGCCCCGAAGGAGCCACAAGCCACAAAAGTTATCACCGTTGGTTTTACTTGCATGCCAGAAGCAGATGGTAAATTCCTACTGCTAAAGACTTCACAAAATTTGGCTGTAAGACAGAGAACACGGTCTAGGACTGAGGCGGAAGCTGCCCTCCTGCTGGCTGGTCTTTTTTTCAGGTCTGGAGGACATTAGATAGGATGTTGCCAACATTCTCTCATGAACATGGTCTCTGAGTGCTGCACTAATTGTCTTGCTTTGTAAGATGCGCTTGCTGGTGTAATAGTGGTGCAATAGTGTTATGGGTACAACCAACTTCTTTCCTAGTGGATTTAAGCTCTGCTCTGCAGTAGGGAAAACCTATGGCTGGGAGGTTCACAGGCTCCAGTAGAGAAGTAATTGCTATTGTTGGTTAAATGGATGTCATGGACTTGGAAAATTGGATTGCAGGCGTTTGCATTTCTGCCCACAGCTTTCAACTTTACTTATGGAAGGAAATATCATCTCACAGTGAGCAGAAGCGGTTACTGGGGAAATTCACACTGGGTCAAGCTGCTAACAATAAGTGGCTGTTTCTGAGGAACAGTGGCCTTAGAAAATAAATAAATATCTATATCACTTTCTTCAGGGCTCAGTAAACACTATAGAGAAGAGGGCTGAGAAAATGTAAGTGTGGTGGAAAGGGTGACGTGTTATGTAGTTCTGCCTTCTAAACTGAAACAGATAAGCACAATGTTTCTCTTATTTAGACAGTGTAGACCTCTTCTCTCCAAACAGGAATATTTGTCTATCATAGGTACCCAGTGCTGTGCTCGCTTGACACTCTTACCCACTTGTCACTTACCACTAATCTCCAGGCTCTTACTGGCTTTGAGCTTGGTCTTGGAGGCCTCATGTTCCACCACACACGTGTAAGTGTCAAGTGAAGGGCTCAGAGTGGCTGGTAGTCTCAGGACACTCCAGGTCTGGTATTTGCCACCCTCAGGCTGTTGAGTGGGATGTGCAGTGACAAAGTCCACAGGGTTCTTTTTACTGTGGGCACTCAGCCACGTGAGGCTGATATTTCCGGGGAAGAAGCCAGATACTTCACACATGAGCCAAGATGACATCTCAGGATGGTTGGGTGTGGTCAGGATGTTCACAGTAAGGTTGCTGGGTGCCATGGTCCCTGCAAGGAGAAGTGGTAAGAGGCTTATCTTGTCATTCTTGGGCTGGAGGTATCTAGAGATGTGTGAGAGGACAGAGGAAACCCCTTTTCTTATCTGGCTACATTTAGGCTTCAGTACTGTTGGGCGAAGGACATATGCTTAGGTGGGGCATTGGATAGCCTTCGGGTGGGGTGGGATAGGTTTTATCTAGAAAAGAAGGCTGCCCTTGCTTGGGGCCCAAGGGTTTGGAGAAGGAAGACCTATGTTGGAGATATTGATCCTTCTGGTCACTGTCTAGCTCCTAGGGATGCCCAATGCCTCCTGAACAGACCTATACTTTGTTTCTGTGTGGCTTTTTAGCACAAGTTTCTTTGGTGCCCCACTTATTCTCTGTGTCCTCTATTCTGTATTCTGAAGGCCAGGCCAATCCTAGGCTTTCTATCTTCCAACCTAGCTAGACTGTGTGTGTGTGTGTGTGTGTGTGTGTGTGTGTGTGTGTGTGTGTGT
>JANHMN010000022.1:36464093-36478592 GCA_030674055.1 Rhabdomys pumilio
CAAGATGAAAGTGTAAGGACGGCCTACCCCAAGTTATCAATGAATGTAGATACTCAGGAACAGCTGGATTATTGGGTATGTATACACATGTAGATTCACTTGTGCACATACACACAGACATACAAAGCCAGGCAGGGCTGGGTCTGGGGGATGAGTTTTGGAGGGCAGTTTTGGTTGTAGCTTTTCTCACAGAGGTATCCCAAGTGATATCCTCTGTGACAGTGATATGTTCAAAATCCTCTCAGAGTCTCACAGCCTTCTTGCTGAGTGATGTGCATTCATTTGCAGTTTTCACCTGAAGGCAGAGCTTGTGTGAGCACTGAGTTGATTCACAGCAGACTGATTCTATTACTTTTCTTCCTTTCCTTCCTTTTTTTCTTTCTTTTTTTCTTTTTTTTTTTCTTTCTTTCTTTCTTTCTTTCTCTCCCTCTCTCTTTTTCTTTCTTTCTTTCTTCCTCCCTTCCTCCTATTTTTCTTTCTTTCTTTCTCCCTTCCTCCTTCCATCTCTCTCTTTCTTGTTTTTATTTCTCTTTCTTTCTTTCTTTCTTTCTTTCTTTCTTTCTTTTTTCTTTCTTTCTTTCATTTTGTCATCTTTCTTTCCTTCTTTCTTCTTCTTTCTTTCTTTCTTCCTTTCTTCCTTTCTTCCTTTCTTTCTCCCATCTTCCTTCCATCTCTCTTTCTCATTTTTCTTTCTTTTTTCCTTTCTTTCTTCTTTATTTCATTCTTTCTTTTTCTTTCTTTCTTCCTTACTTCTTCCACCTTTCTTTTTTTCTTACTTTTTTCCATCCTCCTTCCATCTCTCTCTTTCTCACTTTTCTTTCTTTTTTCCTTTCTTTCTTCATTCTTTCATTCTTTCTTTTTTCTTTCTTTCTTCCTTCCTTCTTCCACCTTTCTTTTTTATTACTTTCTCCCATCCTCCTTCCATCTCTCTCTTTCTCATTTTTCTTTCTTTCTTTTTCTCTTTCTTCCTTTCTTTCTTTTTTCTTCCTTGCTCCTTCCATCTTTCTTTCTTCCTTTCTCCTTCCATCTTCCTTCCTTCCTTTCTTCCTTCCTTCTTTCCTTCCTTCCTTCCTTTCTTTCTTCCTTCCTTCCTACTAAGGTTTTGTTCAAGTAGCCCCTACTGTGCTGGCCTCCAACTGAAAAATCTGCCTACCTTTGTCTCTGAGTGCCATCATGTCCAGCTATGTTTTATGTATGATGTATGTATGACACTGTCACCCTATTCACTAGTATAGGTAACCACAGTGCCCCAGGCTATCACAAGTTCCCCTCCACTGTGTGTCTACTTACAGGCCTCTTTAAAACAGGCCCCTGGGGTATCATTAATAATATTACTCTTCATCCCTCAACTTTTTATCCCTCTACTTTGGGTAGGCTGGTTTGAGTGTGCATGGGTGGTTGGTGAGTTCTTTCTGGTTGTAACTTTGTGTGTGTATGTGTGTGTGCATATGTATAGGTCTATGTGTGTGAGTTTGTGTGTGTCTGTGTGTCTATTCAGGGTTTCTGCCCTACTTGGGTTGTTTGTGTCATCTCAGAATGAAGAGCGAGGAACTAATGTCTCCAGGGTGTATGTGCTCACTTGAAGATCCTCAATCATCTTCTAGAATTTTTTAGAATATGTTTCTGTACCATTGAGTGTCACCATGGTATTGAATACCCCAAACTCACCAAAGTGCAGACTGTAGCAGAATTTTCATGGCCTGTGGTTTCTTCACTTTGTTTAGACTCATGTCCCTTGGGATATATTTGAACTTGTTGTATGTGTATGAGGTCATTGAATTCCAAATTTTTCTCTTCTGAGATAAAACACTTTCTGGTAAAAGCACAAGACATGTTGTGTGGGGACATTGCAAAGGCGAGCTGCCTGAAGCCACCAAGGGTACTCATCTAAAAGTCCTGTTAGTATGGTTAGACCAGAACTTGGGATTATCAATCCTAACTTCACTGGGTCTCTCTAGGCTCAAAGCTGTGACTCCAGGCCAAACTTAGGGTCCCACATACCCAGCCGGACTATCCACTTTAGTTGAGGGATCAGTTCCTTCCAGGGCTTTTGAGATTGTTCTGTACCACTGTGGTGGTATTCCACAGTGAGAGAGGATCATGCAGAATCTTCCTCCTATGGTCTTCCTGCCATGCTCTGTGGCAGATGGAGAAGAACCCTCTTTAGGAGAACTCTGCTGTTCATGTACCTGATCTATGTCAATATGTGCCCATGGCTCAAGCAGAGATGGATTATGAGACATGCGATGTCACGTGAGCAATCCGGGCCCAGACTTGCAGGAATGATAAGATGGGTTCTAACAGTAAGTTCATCAAAAACACAGGACCTTCTGCTATCTGTTGCCTAGTGAGAAACACACTGTAGCATCCCAGTAACATAGGCAACACTACATGACACAGATGTGTCTTGCCCACAGTTACCTTTCCTGAGTTGCTGTGACAGGGAAGACAAAGAGTGAGTAGAAGAGAGTAAGGGGTGAGGACTATCATTCTGGAAGTAACTGCTGAGGACCGAGATTCAGAGAGAGAAGCCAAATGGCCAAATTAGTTTCCAACAGTAGTCAGGGCAGGACTTGTGTAGGCCTCTCTCTGGTCTTTCAGAGTAGGCGAAGGGAGTGTTTTTGGATTTGTGGCTGCAGGGTGGTTACCACCAGAATTCTTTCCCTTAATAGATCCATCATGTTCTAATAAATGGGGCACAAAAACCCCCTAAAATATCAAAAACTGCTTTCAGGTAAGCAGTAGGTTGAGTTTTATTTCTTTCCTTTAGATCCTTTACCCAGAAACAGTGAGCTCTAAGGTATGAAGTCAGGATCAGCTCCAGCAACCTGCTCCTGGTAGTCTTCTCCAGATGTTGGTAGAATCTACCTCAGGCTCCTTGTGTTCACCAAGTGACTGAATGAACATGTTTAAGCTGTGATTCAGGTGCCAATGTCTTGTGGGTCCCAGAGAAAGATGGTCAAGTCAATGGTTGCCAAGTGGCTGTGTAAGGCTGTCTGAGCTCAATTGTGAGTGTTTCCTAAGTTTTTCTAATAGAAAGATCTCTAGGGCCCCTTTTTTTTTGGGAAAGAAATTCGGGGGAATCCGGCGGGTTTGGGGTCCCATGAGGGCCTGCGGAGGTGTCCCGCCACACTTCCCACACTAGCAGCGGAAGGTCTCACATGTATGCAGCCTCTATGGCTGCGCCAAGAAGAGTCCAGGGTTCCAAAGTTCCAAAAGCTGGCAGTTTGATGGCAGGCACAGGAAGGCCCAGGCAACTCGTGGAGTTTTCCAAAGCTTTTATTGTTCATGGTGTGGTGAATAGGTGTAGATGGTATGTGCTTTCCCCCCACAAAACCCAGGCTCCCTTGACTTTTTATAGGGAGGGGGGAAAGGGGAGGGGATAACTTAATTAGCTACGCCCCCCAGCCTTTAGGTAACTCATTAATCTCTGGAGGTGGAGACCTGCTAATCACGCCCTCTACCTGTGTGCTATGTGACCAAAGGCACAGGTTAAATAAAGTTACCTCATCCAGGGCCCAACACCTCTTGCTGAAAGGAAGTTTTGGTCCAGGTGAAGAGGTGAGTGGTTTTTGCTGGGGTTCCTGAAGTCTGGGTGAGATGATATTTGGATCTGACATGAAGGTGTATTGACTTTGTCGTCAGTCTGAAAACCTGTGTCATTATAGTATTAATTAATGGGCTTCAGTGGTCAAGAATCTCATAGAGCACTTAGGCTCCAGCTCTTCTAGACTCACTGATTTGACCTGAATAGTGTACAGGGCACAATAAGTTTCTGTTGTTGGATATAGCACTGTGGTAGCCATACCCATAGTAATCAACACAGTAGTAGATCCCTGCACAAAAAGCCCTGCAGAGTAAGGGCTCTGGTTGTGCACGAGTAAGGGACTGTTGAGGGCAAAGGCAGCAGGGCAGACTCTTAGGGGCCATCCTGAGTACAGGTCCTGCTTGTTTCCTCTTGGGCTTCTATGTCTTCAGGTAGGTTCCAGGCAAGTAAGTGGATGTGTGACTGCTACAAGACTGACTTTCCAACATCCCTTGATTTTTCAGTGCCTAGTGAGAAACTGGGTGGAGACTCCTGAGGGAGTGGTTATAAGAACTACTGGGAACATGTGTCTCTGGTTGACTTCCTGACAGACATGTTGCCTTCCTTTTCCCTCTTGGAAAAGGTAGTGTAGTCATACCTTGAGACCTTTACATGTGGGCTAAGAGGAGCAAGGACAGAAGCAACAGGCTGTGCCGGCAGAAGCCAGTCTTTGTGCTTTTGAGGCATGGCTGTTCTTTCCTCTTTGAAAGCCACACAGACTCTGTAGTTCTTTCCTATAAGACTGGTCATGTACTTATGTGTCTTCTGCTCTGTCTGCCATTGTTTGCTCTTTACAATGTTTGTTCTTCCTCCAGAGACACTTGTGTCATGTCATGCCGGTTATTTCCTAACCCTCTTCTCCATAGTTCTCGTCTGTTTCTGGTGGTCAACCGGACATTTTCCTCAGCTTGGCTGTGGTGCCTGGCACTGTCAACACAGGGCTCAGACTTTCTCTTCTCATCTTAACAGAGAGAGTGAATTTTGCCTGTAGGGAGTTCAAGGGAGTGGAAATCCTGCTGAACATTTTTCTTTTAATTTAGTCCTTCCTGCACTCAGCTTTGAAGGCACATTAGGAGCATGTTCTGTGTGATACTTTACCCCTATAATTCTTCTGTACCCTTCCAAATTTGTCTATAATTTTTCTGAGATCATTGTTCTGTTTCCTGTTTTGCCCTTTTCAGCCTTGCTGCTTTGTGACAATTTTATGCAAAGATCATGGGGCATACTTGGGGTTCAGTGTTGATGTACAGTGGTTTCAGTGTTCCCAGTGTCATTTCCAGATTGTACCGCCTGAGTTCTACCTTTGCTCTCCTGTCCGGCAAGGTCTGCTTGCTGCTTCTGTGGAGCAGATTCCAGTTTGGGTTCTTGTTGTCATAAAATACAGGGTCTGTATTGTCTGTTGATCTTGTAGTATTTATTGGATGTCACTGGCTCGTACCTGGAGTTATCTGCCTATAGTCATGGTGGTAGCCAGGGGTGACTGATCCTTTCTGCCTGTATTCTCCACTCAAGGGTCAGCTTTGGTAGAGAGTCCGGAGCCAGCGTTAAAGGTTAACAATGGCCTAACCCAGCTTAACAAGAACTGTGGATACTCAGAAGCAGCTGGGTGGTTGGGTATATATACATATATACATATATACAAGCACCCACATGCAAACAGACACACAGGTACACACACACAGACACACGCACAGGTACACATGCAGGTACACACACAGGTACACACAGAGACACACAGACAGTCACAGACACACACACACACACACACACACACACACACACACACACACACACAGAGCCAGACATGGATGGAATGGGTCAAGGGGATGAAATTTGGAGGGCAGTTTTTAGTTGCAACTTTTCTTACAGTGATATTCCAAGCCATACCCACTGTGACAGTAACTTGTTCAAAATTCTCTCAGAGCTTCAGAGCTTTCTTGCTGATGAGTGGGCATGCATATGTAGGTTTCACCTGAAGGCAGAGCTTGTGTGATCACTGAGTGTTTTCAAGGCAAGTTTTTTCTTTTTCTTTTTCTTTTCTTGCTTTCTTTGTTTCTTTTTTAAACAACTTTTATTGGACATTTTATTTACATTTCAGATGCCATCCCCTTCCCCCTTTCCCCTCCCTAGAAAACCCCTATCCCATGTCCCCTTTTCTTTTTTGCTTTTATACTGTTTTTTTTAAAATGTTAATCAAAGACTTTATAAGTTTGGTAATGCTCAATCAGAAATGTAACTCAATACCCAACCTAGATATATCAACTATCTTTCACTGGTGGAGACACGTGAACATCTGCCTCCATGTCTCCCTTCTCTCTTTCTCTCTCATCTCCTAGCTTCTCCTCTCCTTCTTTTCCTCCTTTCCTTACTCCTTCTCTTCCTCTCCATACTCCTCCCACCGTAGCTCCTCCTACATATCACCCTTCCTGTTAAAATAAAACTTTTCTCTCAAAATATAGTTAGAGCATAATTATGCCTATTTGTACCAGTGAGGTACAAGATAGTCCTAATACCCAGTCCATCATTTTGTTGGCTAACCAGAACCTCTGTCATCTCTCTTAACTAAAACACTTAGTTCTGATCCTGGCTTTTTTCTTGGCTTTAGAATAAATGTCAGCTGAAAACCATCCACTAAGATCTTTTCTCTCAAAGTAAATAGCCAGGATTGGCTATGAGACTATAAGTTTTCAACCCCGTCAGAAATCCAGAATGACTGAGTTAACTGAAATTATAGGAAGCACAAAGCATAGCTTCCAAAACTTAGCCAATTTATAGACAGCTGAACACCTGGACAGTCCCTATACTTCAGAATGTTGGAGCATCAAATCTTCAGCCTTCTGGCCCAGGATTATTTGACAGACCTTGGTGATGCAGAATTTTTAAGGGCTGATTACTCTGTCTAGGCAGATATAATCAGTTGACTATTCTGCAAGTGTGTCCTTTTCTGGACAGTAGTTTGTCTGTAGATGAAAAGAGGCAATTCTTGCCTGGCAGCTGTCTCACCACCACTGGAATAACTCCAAAGATGCTCGATTTCTTCTTAGAATCCAAGACAGGAAGCTGTTAGGAGCAGACAGGTCTCTAATTAAAATGAAGATTAGTACAGAAATGTTTGTAACGTCAATTCTGTGGATTTCTTATGTTTTTGAAAACCAACTATCCATGTAAGGTAATCTAGACTGTTGTCTGTTAACTACTTTCAGCTATTTCTAAATAAAATATAGAAAACACCCTAAAAATAAACTCAAAGCCATGAATTTGCTATAGTCCCTTAAATCACAGGCTAACCATCTCAAATCAGTTAAAAAAAGTTGAAGAAGGACTGGGTCTAAGCCTTGTATTCCTAAATGTGTTATACAGGCACAATGCCTATGAGAGTATCAATATTCATCTCACTTTTATATCAATAAGAAGCTCGTGCCAATGAAAATCTTAAATTTGAAATCTAAGTAAATTTTGTACCATTTGAGAAATTATAACTTCCTCTTGATAATTATTATACAGTTTTCTACCAATAGGTTATGGCTATGCAATAAATTCTAGCTAATCCTCCCTGTTCCAACAAAACCACTACTTTTCCCTAGAAAGATAGACCAATATTAACCACCTTAGTCCCCAAGCCCAGGGAATAGTGGCATTGACTCTTCATTAACTTCTTCAAGCTGATTAAGGGCGTTGAGATATTAGAAGAGGGGTTGGGGGGAGGGTAAATTGATAGGCCTCTGATGCTGTGTCTTCACTGCATCCAGATGGAATTCCAGGACATCAGAGGATTGAGCAGGTCTGTTCAGCTTGCTTGATACGTAGATACACCAAGGCTGTGTATTCTGCAATATCCAATTCTCAGAACAAGTTTTAGTATGAAGATAATTCTTTTTGAGGGCTGACATTTTATTAAAGATGTTGGTTCTAACAACTTTTCTTCCCCCTTTTTTTATTGGATATAATATTTACATTTCAAATTTTATCCCCTTATCCCATTCCCCCCACCGCCCAGGAGCCCCTTATCTCATCGCCCCTCCTTGTGCTTCTATGAATGTGTGATTTTCCTGTTTCTATGGAGCTGTTTACATTAACCTAAACTGCCTCCTAAATTTCTTTTCTTTTTCTTTTTTTTTTTTTAAGATTTTGCCAATTTATTTTTTATTTTTTATTATTGGATATTATGTTTACATTTCAGATTTTATCCCCTTACCCCATTCCCCCCACCACCCAGGAACCCCCATCCCCTCCCCCTTCCTGCCTCCACAAGGGTGTGCCCCCACCTACCTCCTACTCTCCTCTCCCCTCCCCACCCTCGAATTTCTCCCCGATTGGTGTTCAGCCTTCATGGAATCGAGGATCTCCTCTCCCACCCATGCCTGACAAGGTTATCCTCCCCTAAGTATACATTTGAAGACATGGGTGCCTCCCTTTGTGCTCCCAGGCTGGTGGCTTAGACCCTGGAGAGCTCTGTTTGCTTGGCACTGTTGCTCTCCTCTTGGGGCCACCAACCCTTTCAGCTCCTTCAGTCCTCTAGCTTCTCCATTGGGAACCCTTGATCAGATCAATGGGTAGTTGCGAGCATCCGCCTCTGGACATGTCTGGCTCTGGCAGACCTCTGAGGAGACAGCTACACCAGGCTCTTGTCTGCATGCACTTCCTGACATCCATATAGGCGTCTATCTTTGGTGACAGCACATGGGACGGGTACCAAGATAGAGTGGTCTCTAGACGGCCCCTCCTTGCCATTATGTCCCACACCTTGTCACTATATTTGCTCCTTTGAGCATTCTGTCACTCCTTCTGAGTAGGACCAGAGCATCCACACTTGGTTTTCCTTCTTCATGAGCTTCATGTGGTCTGTTAGTTGAATCTTGGCTATTTCAAGCTTTTGGGCTAACATCCGCTTATCAGTGAGTAAATACCATGTGTGTTCTTTTGTGATTGGGTTACCTCACTCAGGATGATATTTTCTAGTTCCATCCATTTACCTAAGAATTTCTCGAATTCATTATTTTTAATAGCTGAGTAAGTACTCCATTGTGTAAATATGTCACATTTTATGTATCCATTCCTCTGTTGAAAGACATCTGAGTTTTTTCCAGCTTCTGGTTATTATAAATAAGGTTGCTATGAATATAGTGGAGCATAAGTCCTTGTTATATGTTGGAGCATCTTCTGGGTATATGCCCAGGAGTGGTATAGCTGGGTCCTCAGGTAGTGCTATGTCTAAATTTCTGAGGAACTGCCAGACTGATTTTCAGAGTGGTTGTACCAGCTTGCAACCCCACCAACAATGAAGGAATGTTTCTCTTTCTCCACATCCTCGCCAGCATCTACCATCACTTGAATTTTTTATCTTAGCCATTCTGACTGGTATTAGGTGGTATCTCAGGGTTGTTTTGATTTGCATTTCCCTGATGAATAAGGATGTTGAACATTTCTTAAGGTGCTTCTCAGCCATTCAAATTTCCTCAGTTGAGAATTCTTTGTTTCTTTGATAGGGTTAATTGGTTGTCTGAAGTCTAGTTTCTTGAGTTCTTTGTATATATTGGATATTAGCCCTCTATTGGATCTAGGATTGGTAATGATCTTTTCCCAATCTGTCGGTTGCCATTTTGGCTTATTGACAGTGTCCTTAGCCTTACAGAAGCTTTGCAATTTTATGAGGTCCCATTTGTCAATTAATGATCTTAGAGCATAAGCCATTGGTGTTCTGTTTAGGAACTTTTCCCCTGTGCCTAAGTATTCGAGGGTATTCCCCACCTTCTCTTCTATTAGTTTCAGTGTATCTGGTTTTAAATGAAGGTCTTTTATCCACTTGGACTTGAGCTTTGTACAAGGGGATAAGAATGGATTGATTTGCATGCTTCTACATGCTGACCTCTAGTTGGTTCAGCATCATTTGTTGAAAATGCTATCCTTCTTCCACTGGATGTTTTTAGATCCTTTGTCAAAGATCAAGTAGCCATAGGTGTGTGGGCTCATTTCTGGATCTTCAATTCTATTTCATTGATCTCCCTGCCTGTTTCTGTACCAATACCATGCAGTTTTTATCACTACTGCTCTGTAGTATAGTTTGAGGTCAGGGATGGTGATTCCCCCAGAAGTTCTTTTATTGTTGAGTATAGTTCTCGCTATCCTGGGTTTTTGTTATTCCAAATGAATTTGGAAATTGCTCTTTCAATCTCTATGAAGAATTGATTTGGAATTTTGATGGGGATTGCATTGAATCTATAGATTGCTTTTGGCAAGATGGACATTTTTACTAAATCAATCCTGCCAATCCATGAGCATGGGAGATCTTTCCATCTTCTGAGGTCTTCTTCTATTTCTTTCTTCAGAGACTTGAAGTTCTTGTCATACAGATGTTTCACTTGTTTGGTTAAATTCACTCCAAGATATTTTATATTATTTATCACTAAGGTGAAGGGTGTCATTTCCCTAATTTCTTTTTCACCTTGTTTATCTTTTGAGTAGAGGAAAGCTACTGATTTGTTTGACTTGATTTTATATCCAGCCACTTTGCTGAAGTTGTTTATCAGGTTTAGGAGTTCTCTGGTGCAAGTTTTAGGGTCACTTAGATATACTATCATATCATCTGCAAATAGTAAAATTTTGACTTCTTCCTTTCCTATTTGTATCCCTTTGACTTCCTTTTGTTGTCTAATTCCTCTGGCTAAAACTTCTAGTACTATATTGAATAGGTAGGGTGAGAGTGGACAGCCTTGACTAGTCCCTGATCTTAGTGGGATTGCTTAAAGTTTCTCTCCATTTAGTTTGATGTTGGCTACTGGCTTGCTGTGTATTGCTTTTACTGTGTTTAGGTATGTGCCTTGAATTCCTGATCTTTCCAAGATTTTTAACATGAAAGGATGTTGAATTATTTGTTTCTTTTTTAAAGATTGTTTTTGTCCATGTAGCATTGGCTCTATTGGGCTCCAACTTAGAGGTCTACTTGCTTTTGCATTCTGAAACCTGGGATTAAATTCATGGCCATTATGCCCAGCTAAGTTTTTATACAATGTATGTATGTTACTGTGGCACTATCCACTAGAATAGGTAAGCACAGTGCCTCAGGCTGGCAAAAATTCCCCTCCAGTCTGTTTCTACATCCAGGTCCCTTTATAGCAGGGCCCTCTGGGGGAAACATTGATATCGTGAGTCTTTATACCTGCAGTCTGAATGGGTTGGTTTAAGTGGGCAAGGCTGGTGGATTCTTTCAGGTTATGACATTGTGTATTTGTATATATGTGTGTGTGTGTGTGTGTGTGTGTGTGTGTGTGTTTGTGTGTCTGTGTGCACATGTGTGTGTATATGTGTATTTCTGTGTTTGAGTTCCTGTGTCTGTGTGTGTATATTTGCATGTGTACATGTGTATGAGTGCATGTACATGTGTGTTCATGTGCATATATGTGTGTATGCACACATGTGTGTATGTGAGTGCCTGTGTAAGTGTGTGTAATCCTGGCTCATCCCTACTTGGGTTGTTCCTGTCCTCTTAGAATGGAGAATGAGAAGCTGACATCTCCAGGACATATCTCCTCATCTGAATAGCCTTGATTATCTTCTAGAATTCTTCCAGGTGTGTTTCTGTATGATTGATTGTCATCATGGTACTGAGTACCCCAAACTGTAGCAGAAACTTCTTGGCCTGTGGTCCCTCACTTGGGTAGGGCTCAGTGTCTGCTGGGGTCTATTTGACCTTGTAGTGTGTGTGTGGGGTCTTTCAACCACAAGTTTTTCTCTGCTGAGATATGAAACATTCTGGTTCCAGTGCAGATGGCATGTTGGGTTGGGGCAGTGCAGAGGCCAGCTGCCTGAAGCCAACATAGGTACTATCATAGTTTCCCACATACCCTGCCTGGCTAGCCACTGTAGTTGAGGGATCAGGTTGTTATAGGACTTTGGGACTACCCTGTACCACCATGGTAGGTATTCACAGTGAGAGAGGCTCATGCAGAATCCTCCTCCTGTGGTCTTCCTGCTATGCTGTGATGGCAGAAGGAGAAGAACCCTCTTCGGGGAACTCTGCTGTACCTGTACTTGATCTATGTCAATATGTGCCCATGGCTCAAGCAGCTATGGATTATGAGATAGGCAGGTATCTGTGACCAAGCCTGGCCCAGACTTACAGGAATGTTGGATGGTCCCTAAGGGTCAGTTCATCAAAGACACAGGATTTCTGGTTTCTCTTCCCTAGTGAGACATGTACTGTCACTTCGCAGTGACACAGCTAAACTACATGACACAGACGTGTCATGCCCACAGTTCCCTTCCCCTTATCCCATACCCCCTCCTTGTCCTTCTATGAGGGTGTGATTATCCAGTTTCTATGATGCTCTTTCCATTAACATCAACTGCCTCCTCCCTTTCTAAATCCTTCCATTTGTGTTATTAAATCTCCTTTTTTTCTTTCTTTTTTCCTCTTTTTCTTTTTTTCATCTTTTTTTAAAAAATTGGGTATTAAATTTACAATTCAGATTTTATCTCCTTTGCCCCTTCCTCCCACTGCCCAGAAACCACCTATCTTATCCCCTCTCCTCATGCTTTTATGAGGCTGTGCCTGCACCTTCTCCCCGCCCCCATTACCCTCTCCCCACCCTCACATTCCCCCCTCCACTCTGTGTTTGTTTTTCATGGGACCAAGCATCTCCTCTCCCACCTATGACCAACAAGCCCATCCTTCCCTACATATATCACTGGGGTCAGACGTCCTTCCATATGTGCTCCCAGGCTGATGGTTTAGACTCTGGGCAGCTCTGGTTGTTTGGTATTGTTGGTTTCCTCCTGGGGTCACAAACACTTTCTGCTTCTTCAGTCTTCTCTCTAAGTTCTCTGTTGGGAAACCCTTGATCATATCAGTGGTTAACTGTGAGCAGCGTCCTCTGAATGTGGCAGTTTTGGGTAGACATCTAAGAAGACAGCTATATCATGCTCTTGGCAGCACACACTTCCAGCCATCCACATCAATGTGTAGCTTAGGTGACTGTACATGGGATGGATACCCAGGTGGAATGATCTCCAGATGGACCCTCCTTCAGTTTCTGTCCCATGTTTTGTTTTCATATTTGCTCCCTTGAGTGTTTTTTTACTCGTTCTAAGCAGAACTGAGGCGTCCCCTCTTGGTCTTCCTTCTTCATGACCTTCATGTGGTCTATGGGGTGGGTCTTCGCTATTCCAAGCTTTTGGGCTACCATCCAATTAACAGTGAGTAAATACCATGTGTGTTCTTTTGTGACTGGGATGACTCACTCAGGATGATAATTTCTAGATCCATCCATTTACCTAAAAATTTCTCAAATTCATTATTTTTAATAGCTGAGTAAGACTCCATTGTGTAAATGTACCACATTTTTTGTATCCATTCCTCTTTTGAGTTACATCTTGGTCCTTTCCAGCTTCTGGCTATTATAAAGAAGGCTGCTATGAACATAGTGGAGCATATGTCCTTGTTATATTTTAGAGCATCTGGGTATATGCCCAGGAGTGGTGTAGCTGGATCCTCAGGTAGTGCTATGTCCAGTTTTCTGAGGAACCACCAGACTGATTTCCAGAGTGGTTGTACCAGTCTGCAATCCCACCAACAATGGAGGAATGTTCTTCTTTCTCCGCATCCTCGCCAGCATCTGCTGTCACCTGAGTTTTTGATCTTAGCCATTCTGACTTGTGTGAGGTGGTATCTCAGGGTTGTTTTGATTTTTATTTCCCTGATGACTAAGGATGTTGAGCATTTCTTAAGTTGCTTCTCAGCCATTTGAGTTTCCTCTGTTGACATTTCTTTGTTTAGCTTTATACCCCATTTTTTAATAGGATTATTTGGTTGTCTGAAGTATAATTTCTTGAGTTCTTTGTATATCTTGGATATTAGCCCTCTCTCAGATGTAGGATTGGTTAAGATCTTTTCCCAATCTGTTGGTTGCTGGAAAACGCTGTTTTAAGTATCTCCTGCAACACTCCTTTTTTTTTTTATTTTATGAAGATAGTGTTTTAAAGTTTCATGGGACCCCTCTATAATACCTTATTCTTGAGGATTATAAAGAATCTCTGTAATAAATTGTTGCCAAACAGTCTCAACTGCTCAACTACAATTGCCAGTTTCATTATCTGTTTTTTATTTTGCATATTTTATTTATTTACTTTTTAAATGTAATTCCCTCTCCCTTCAACCCCAAAACTCATTATTCCATCCCCTCTCCTACTTCTATGGGGGTGTGTCCCAATCCATCCACTCATTCCCGCCTCCCTGCTCTCAAATTCCCCAACACTAGGGCATCCAGACTTTCAGGAACCAAGGCCATCCTCTTCCACTGATGCCTGACAAGGCCATCCTCAACTACCTATAAGGTGGCCCATAAGTTCCTCTCTTTGTGTTCCTAGGCTGGAGGTTTAGACCCTGGGAGCTCTGATTGAGTATTTTGTTACTACTTCTAAGAAGGACCAAAGCACCCATACTTTGGTCTTTCTTCTATTTTTTGAGCTTCATGTGGTCTATGCATTGTATCTTAGGTATTGTGAGCTTTTGGGCTAATATCCACTTATCAGTGAAGGCATACCACCTGTGTTCTTTTGTGTTTGGGTTACCTCATTCATGATGATATTTTCTAATTTCATCCATTTGCCTAAGAATTTCATGAATTCATTGTTTTAATAGCTGAGTAATACTCCATTGTGTAAATATACCACATTTTCTGTATTCATTCCTCTGTTGAAGGACATCTGGGTTCTTTCCAGCTTCTGTCTGCTATAAATAAGGCTGCTATGAACATAGGTGGAGCATGCGTCTCTGTTGTATGTTGGAGTGTCTTTTGGGTATACACTCAGGAGTGGTATATCTGGGTTCTCACGTAATACTATGTCAGTTTTCTGAGGAACTGCCAGACTGATTTCCAGAGTGGTTGTACCAGCTTGCAATCCCACCAGCAATGGAG
>JANHMN010000022.1:36495314-36518272 GCA_030674055.1 Rhabdomys pumilio
CAAGATGAAAGTGTAAGGACGGCCTACCCCAAGTTATCAATGAATGTGGATACTCAGGAACAGTTGGATTATTGGGTATGTGTACACATGTAGATTCACTTGTGCACATACACACAGACATACAAAGCCAGGCAGGGCTGGGTCTGGGGGATGAGTTTTGGAGGGCAGTTTTGGTTGAATCCCAAGTGATATTCTCTGTGACAGTGATATGTTCAAAATCCTCTCAGAGCCTCACAGCCTTCTTGCTGAGTGATGTGCATTCTTTTGCAGTTTTCTCCTGAAGGCTCATCTTTCTTTCTTTCTTTCTTTCTTTCTTTCTTTCTTTCTCCCTTCCTTCTTCTATGCCCTTTCTTTCTTTCTTTCTTTCTTTCTTTCTTTCTTTCTTTCTTTGTTTCTTTCTTTCTTTCTTTGTTTCTTTCTTTCTTTTTTCTCCTTTCCTTCTTCCATTCTTCTCTCTTTATTTCTCTTTCTTTCTCTTTCTTTCTTTCTTTCTTTCTTTCTTTCTTTCTCTCTTTTTTCTCCCTTCCTTCCTCTATCCCTCTTTTTCTTTCTTTCTCTTTCTTTCTTTCTTTCTGTCTGTCTGTCTGTCTGTCTGTCTTTCTTTCTTTCTTTCTTTCTTTCTTTCTTTCTTTCTTTTTCCTTCCTACTAATATTTTCTTCAGGTAGCCCTGACTGTGCTGGTCTCCAACTCAGACCTCTGCCTGCCTTTGTCTCTGAGTGCTGGGATTAAATATATGTACCATCATGCCCAACTAAGTTTTATGTATGATGTATGACATCGTGGCCCCATTCACTAGTATAGGTAACCAGAGTGCCCCAGGCTATCACAAGTTCGCCTCCACTGTGTGTCTACTTCTAGGACCCTTTAAACTGAGCCCTCTTTGGGTATCATTGATACTATTAGTCTTCTTCCCTCTACTTTTTATCCCTCTACTTTGGGTAGGCTGGTTTGAATGGGCAAGGGTGGTTGGTGAGTTCTTTCTGGTTGTAACTTTGTGTGTGTATGTGTGTATGCATAAGGATATGTCTGTGTGTGTGTGTGTGTGTGTGTGTGTGTGTGTGTGTGTGTCTAATCATGGTTCCTGCCCTACTTGGGTTGTTTGTGTCATCTCAGAATGAAGAGGGAGGAATTAATGTTGTCTCCAGGGTGTATGTGCTCACCTGAAGATCCTCAATCATTTTCTAGAATTTTCTAGAATATGTTTCTGTGCCATCGAGTGTCACTATGGTACTGAATACCCCCAAACTCACCAAGGTGCAGACTGTAGCAGAATTTTCATGGCCTGTGGTCCCTTCACTTTGGCTGGACTCATGTCCCCTGGGATGTATTTGACCTTGTATGTGTATGAGGTCATTGAACTCCAAATTTTTCTCTGCTGTGATAAAACACTTTCTGATAAAGGCACAAGGCATGTTGGGTGGAGTCATTGCAAAGGCCAGCTGTCTGAAGCCACCATGGGTACTGATATAAAAGTCCTGTCAGTATGGCTCGATCAGAACTTGGGACTATCAATCCAAACTCCACTGGGTCTCACTAGGTTCAAAGCAGTGACTCCAGGCCAAACTTAGGGTCCCACATACCCAGCCGGGCTATCCACTTTAGTTGAGGGATCAGTTCCTTCCAGGGCTTTTGAGATTGCTCTGTACCACTGTGGTGGTATTCCACAGTGAGAGAGGATCATGCAGAATCTTCCTCCTATGGTCTTCCTGCCATGCTGTGGTGGCAGATGGAAAAGAACCCCCTCCAGGGGAACTCTGCTGTTCCTATACCTGATCTATGTCAATATGTACCCATGGCTGAAGCAGAGATGGATTATGAGACATGCAGATGTCATGTGAACAGCCCTGGCCCAGACTTGCAGGAATGATAAGATGGGTTCTAACAGTCAGTTCATCAAAAACACAGGACCTTCTGCTATCTGTTGCTTAGTGAGAAACACACTGTAGCATTCCAGTAACATAAACAGCACTACATGACACAGATGTGTCTTGCCCACAGTTACCTTTCCTGAGTTGCTGTGACAGGGAAGACAAAGAGTGAGTAGAAGAGAGTAAGGAGTGATGACTATCATTCTGGAAGTAACTGCTGAGGACAGAGATTCAGAGAGAGTAGCCAAATGGCCAAATTAGTTTCCAACAGTAGTCAGGGCAGGACTTGTGTAGGCCTCTCTCTGGTCTTTCAGAGTAGGCGAAGGGAGTGTTTTTGGATTTGTGGCTGCAGGGTGGTTACCACCAGAATTCTTTCCCTTAATAGATCCATCATGTTCTAATAAATGGGGTACAAAAAAACCCCTAAAATATCAAAAACTGCTTTCAGGTCAGCAGTAGGTTGGGTTTTATTTCTTTCCTTTAGATCCTTTACCCAGAAACAGTGAGCTCTAATGTATGAAGTCATGATCAGCTCCAGCAACCTGCTCCTGGTAGTCTTCTCCAGATGTTGGTAGAATCTACCTCAGGCTCCTTGTGTTCACCAAGTGACTGAATGAACATTTTAAAACTGTGATTCAGTTACCAATGTTTTGGTCCCAGAGAAAGATGGTCAAATCAATGGTTGCCAAGTGACTGTGTAAGGCTGTCTGAGCTCAGCTGTGAGTGTTTCCCAAGTTTTTCTAATAGAAAGGTCTCTAGGGCCCTTCTTGCTGAAAGGAAGCTTTGGTCCAGGTGAAGAGCTGAGTGGTTTTTTCTGGGGTTCCTGAACTCTGGGTGAGATGATATTTGGATCTGACATGAAGGTGTATTGACTTCTTTGTCATCAGTCTGAAAACCTGTGTCATTATAGTATTAATTAATGGGCTTCTGTGGTCAAGAATGTCATAGAGAACTTGGGCTCCAGCTCTTCTAGACTCACTGATTTGACCTGAACAGTGTACAGGGCACAATAAGTTTTTGTTGTTGCATATTGCACTGGGGTAGCCATACCCATAGTAATTAACACAGTAGTAGATCCCTGCACAAAATCCCTGCAGAGAAAGGGCTCTGATTGTGCAGGAGTAAGGGACCGTTAAGGGCACAGGCAGCAGGGCAGACTATTAGGGGCCATTCTGAGTACAGGTCCAGTTTGTTTTCTCTTGGGCTTCTATGTCTTCAGGAGGCTCCCAGACAAGTAAGTGGATGTGTGACTGCTACAAGACTGATTTCCCAACAGCCTTTGATTTTTCAGTTCCTGAGTGAAGGCTCCTGAGGGAGTGTTCATAAGAAGTACTGGAAATATGTGTCTCTGGTTGACTTCCTGACAGACATGTTGCCTTCCTTTTCCCTCTTGGAAAAGGTAGTGTAGTCATACCTTGAAGCCCTTACATGTGGGTAAGAGGAGCAAGGACAGAAGCAACAGGCTGTGCCGGAAGAAGCCAGTCTTTGTGCTTTTGAGGCATGGCTGTTCTTTCCTCTTTGAAAGCCACACAGACTCTGTATTTCTTTCCTATAAGACTGGTCATGTACTTATGTGTCTTCTGCTCTGTCTGCCATTGTTTGCTCTTTATAATGTTTGTTCTTCCTTCAGAGACACTTGTGTCATGTCATGCCGATTATTTCCCAACCCTCTTCTCCATAGTTCTCGTCTGTTTCTGGTGGTCAACCTGGCATTTTCCTCAGTGTAGAGTGCCGCGGCGAGCGGTGACAGCATTCGCCATTACAAGATGGCGCTGGCATCCGGCGCTCCCATGGGTAAACAAGTAAATTGCGCATGTGCAAGTGGTGAAAGCGCGCCAAGTCACTGCCCAGCCCGGGGCGTCATACAGGGTTATGAGCAAGCAGCCCATCAGATATGTCCATGCCCCCCTAGGGTGTATATAAAGCAGCGCCATCTTGGGGATCTCTCTCTTCCTCCTTTCATCGCAATAAATGCTTGCTGCAGAAGGATCCTGGTGCCCCCGTGCGTTTTTGCTGGGAGATGATTGCCCTGGGCACAGCTGGTGCTGAAACACGGGAACCCACCATCGCTGGCGCTGAGGAGAGCCTCTGCTCGTGTAGAGGATTCAGAACTGCAGCACAAAGGTAAGCTCTGAAAGGCATGTTTGGTCTTGATTTATCTCATCCCTCTCTCCAGTTGGCAGGAGCTCCAGAAGCTTTCGCTATTGTGCTAGCAGCACTCATTCTCTTCCTTTTGGTTTTACAGGATGAGAAATGCCGCTCAACTATCGTGGCAGGTCAGGGAGTGTTAGAGGAGTTACAAGACAGCATGTCAGAAACAGAGCGGGATAAGAGGTTAGCAACTCATAAAGAGAAAAGGAAAGGCGCGCTCAATAAAACAGACCCTTCCAAAGATGCTCAGTCCAAGGAAGCGAAAGATGAGGGAAAGGACGCCCTGGGAGAGAGATGTAAGAAGGGAGGGAGGGCCCCGAAAAAGAAACCTCTTTATCCGGTAAAGGAACTGGAGGCCTTAGGGATTGGTACCTCTGAAATGGGGGAACTGGGCCCCTCCGAGGAAGAAGACTTAGATGAGGAGGCAGCCTGCTATGAGGAGGAAAGGTACCATCTAGATGAGTGGCCACCATTGCAAAGTCGAAAGCAAGGGAAGGCGGGGGATGGGAACCGCACGGCCTCTCAACCTGTCATGCCCTCCCTCCCTATTGTTCCCTGCGCCCCTCGGGCTTATGCGGACAAGTGCTGCTCAGACTCCTTCCTTTCAATGGAAGAGAAAAGAAGGATGTTACAAGCCTTTCTGGTGTTTGAGGCCGAGGAGGGAGGTCGTGTCCATGCGCTGGTAGAATCTGCAAAGATTATTGAATGGTATCCAGATGCAGTCACTCAGCTTGCCCTTCATGGGCTAAAAGCAGCCATTACCCATTTTGGAAGGGATCCTAAGGTTTTAATAGTGCCATATACTGCACATCAGGTTCAAATATTAACTGCTACCTCTGATGTTTGGGCAGTGTCGGTCACCTCTTTTAATGGTCAAATAGATAATCACTATCCTAAACATCCCATTTTACAATTTGCCTTAACTCAAGCTATTGTGTTTCCGCACATTATATCTCAGAAGCCACTCCCAGATGGAGTGGTTGTTTACACATATGGGTCAAAAACAGGTGTGGGTGCCTATGTAGTTAATAATGAAGTCACAGCCAGACAATACCATGAGACTTCACCTCAAGTTGTGGAATGCTTGGTAGTATTAGAGGTTCTTGAAACCTTCCCAGGTCCTTTAAATATTGTTTCAGATTCATTTTATGTAGTAAATGCAGTTAAAGTTCTAGAAGTTGCTGGATTAATTAAGTCCTCTAGTAGACTTATAGAAGTTTTTCAAAAGATTCAATTTACCCTAGTCAATAGGAGATCTCCTGTTTTTATTACACATATCAGGGCTCACTCAGGTCTACCGGGACCAATGTCCCATGGAAATGACCTGGCAGACCGAGCCACAAAGTTAATAGCTGTCGCCCTATCTCCAAAGTTGACCTTGGCCAAAGATTTCCATAAAAGATTTCATGTAACTGCAGAGACTTTACGTCAGAGATTTGACATAACCAGAAAAGAGGCTAGGGATGTAGTGACTCAATGTCAAAGTTGTTGTCAATTTTTGCCAGTGACTCACGTAGGAATTAATCCATGAGGAATTCGGCCACTACAGATTTGGCAAATGGATGCTACTCACATCCCATCCTTTGGCAAACTGCAATATTTACATGTTTCCATTGATACTTGTTCTGGAATTATATTTGCTTCCCCATTGGTCGGGGAAAAGGCGGCTCATGTTATTCAACATTGCCTCGAGGCATGGAGTGCCTGGGGAAAGCCTAAAATTCGTAAAACTGACAATGGACCAGCTTACACTTCTCAGAAGTTTGGACAATTCTGCCGCCAAATGGAGGTGACCCATCTAACGGGTCTACCATACAATCCTCAAGGATAAGGCATTATAGAACAGGCTCATCGCACTCTTAAGTCCTATTTAATAAAACAAAAGGGGGGAGTCGAGGAAGCTCTACCCTCAGTGCCACGAGTCACCATTTCTATAGCACTTTTTACCCTTAATTTTTAAAATCTGGACAGTCAAGGCCACACGGCATCTGACCGTCATTGTTTAGAGCCTGACAGGCCAAAAGAGATGGTCAAATGGAAGGATGTTTTGACCAGACAATGGAAAGGCCCGGATCCTATTTTAATAAGATCCAGGGGAGCTGTTTGTGTTTTTCAACAGGAAGAAGATAATCCGTTCTGGCTACCAGAATGCCTAACACAAAGAATCTTGGAATCTCAGCTTGATCCTGCCCAGAGACATGAAGACCTTCCTGCTGACGGTGATATTCTGGCTGACACTGCTGACGGTGGGTCATGCGGAACTGAGATGGGGGATCATCCCTTTCTAGGTTTTTGCTGCAGAATTGGACCCTGGAGGTCGAGAAAACGTTGAGAGATCTTTGGCCTTTTCCTTCTTTAAAGAATGGGTGGGAGTAGGCCTGTTTGGTACAGCCCTATGCTGTGGATTAGTGTTCATGTTATGGTTGGTCTGCAAACTCAAAACTCAACAGAAGTGTGACAAGGCGGTGATTGCCCAAGCATTTGCTGCTTTAGAACAAGGTTCCTCCCCTGGAGTCTGGCTGTCTATGCTATGAAAGTAGCTAGCGCTTGAGCCCTCAGCCAATGCACTCCACGGGTTCTATCCCATTGCACTGGGTCAGTGAGGCAAAAGCCCCGCTCTCTGCACGTCTCTGGGTGGAGTGTTTACTGTGATATACAGGGGATGTTCCTCAGGGATAGATTCCTTGAAGGCATGTCTGGTTGCATAGAGGTCAAGTTGCCAAATCCTCTCCCTGTCAAAGGCAACGGGATGGGTAGATTAAAGTACACTCATGAACTCAACAACCAGGGTGGAAATTCTTTACAATATCCCAACATTTTGCATAAGGGACTAGACCTCTACCTTCCTCTACAAGAGAGATGACTTAGAGCCTTGCCAGGCGACCTTACTGTCTCATTTAATAAAACAAAAATGGGGAGATGTAGAGAGCCGTGGCGAGCGGTGACAGCATTTGCCATTACAAGATGGCGCTGGCATCTGGTGCTCACGTGGGTAAACAAGTAAATTGCGCATGTGCAAGTGGTGAAAGTGCACTAAGTCACTGCCCAGCCTGGGGCATCATACGGAGTCATGAGCAAGCAAGCCAATTAGATATGCCCACGCCACCCTAGGGTGTATATAAAGCAGCGACATCTTGGGGCTCTCTCTCTCTTCCTCCTTTCATCGCAATAAATGCTTGCTGCAGAAGGATCCTGGTGCCTGCGTGCGTTCTTGCTGGCGAGGCGATTGCGCTGGGCTCACCTCAGCTTGGCTGTGGTGCCTGGCACTGTCACCACAGGGCTCAGACTTTCTCTTCTCATCTTAACAGAGAGAGTATATTTTGCCTGTAGAGAGTTCAAGGGAGTGGAAATTCTGTTGAACGTTTTCATTTTTAAAAAAAATTTTTTTATTGGATATTATATTTACATTTCAGATTTTATCCCCTTACCCCACTTCCTCCCACCACCCAGAAACGTCCTATCCCATCCCCACTCCTTATGGTTCTATGAGGCTGTGCCCTCACCTGTCCATTACCCCCACTACCCCTTCACCACCCTCACATTCCCCCCCCAACTCTGTGTTCATTTTTCATGGTACCAAGTATTTCCTCTCCCACCTATGCCCGACAAGGCCATCCTCCCATACATATACAGCTGGAGTCATAGGTCCCTTCCTATATGCTCCCATGCTGGTGGTTTAGACCCTGGGGAGCACTGGTTGGTTGATATTGTTGCTTTACTCATGGGGTCACAAACACTTTCTGCTGCTTCAGTCTTCTCTTTAACTTCTCCACTGGGAAACCCTTGATCATATCAGTGGTTAGCTATGAGCATCGTTCTCTGAATGTGTCAGTCTCTGGCAGATCTCTAAGGAGACAGCTATATCATGTTCTTGACAGCAAGCACTTCCAGCCATCCACGTCAGTGTCTAGCTTAGGTGACTGTACATGGGATGGATACCCAGGTGGAATGGTCTCCAGATGGACCCTCCTTCAGTTTCTGCCCCATGTTTTGTTTCCATATTTGTTATCGTGAGTATTTTTGTTACTTGAACTAAGTACAACTGAGGCATCCCCACTTGGTTTTCCTTCTTCATGAGCTTCATGTGGTCTGTGAGTTGAGTCTTTGCTATTCTTAGCTTTTGGGCTAACATTCGCTTATCAGTGAGTAAATACCATGTGTGTTCTTTTGTGATTGGGTTAACTCACTCAGGATGATAATTTCTAGTCCCATCCATTTACCTAAAAATTTCTCAAATTCATTATTTTTAATAGGTGAGTAATAATCCATAGTGTAAATGTACCACAATTTTGTATCCATTTCTCTGTTGAGAGACATTTTGATTCTTTCCAACTTATAGCTAGTATAAATAAGGCTGCTATGAATATAGTGGAGCATATGTCCTTGTTATATGTTGGAGCATCTTTGGGTATATGCCCAGGAGTGGTATAGCTGGATTGCCAGGTAATGCTATGTCCAGTTTTCTGAGGAACCACCAGACTGATTTCCAGAGTGGTTGTACCAGCTTGCAATCCCACCAACAATGGAGGAATGTTCCTCTTTCTTCACATCCTCACCAGCACCTACTATCACCTGAGTTTTTGACCTTAGCCATTCTGACTGTTGTGAGGTGGTATCTCAGGGTTGTTTTGATTTGCATTTTTCTGATGACTAAGGATGTTGAGCATTTCTTAAGGTGCTTCTCGGCCATTCGAGTTTCCTCTGTTGAGAATTCTTTGTTTAGCTCTGTACCCCATTTTTAATAGGGTTATTTGGTTGTCTGGAGTATAATTTCTAGAGTTCTTTGTATATCTTGGATATTAGCCCTCTATCAGATGTTGGACTGGTTAAGATCTTTTTCCCAATCTGTTGGTTGCTGTTTTGTCTTATTGACAATGTCCTTTGCCTTACAGAAGCTTTGCAATTTTATGAGATCCCATTTGTCAGTTCTTGATCTTAGAGCATAGGCTATTGGTGTTCTTTTCAGGAACTTTTCCCTTGTGCCTAGGTATTCGTGGGTCTTCCCCACCTTCTCTTCTTTTAGTTTCAGTATATCTGGTTTTAAATAAAGGTCTTTTATCCACTTGGGTTTGAGCTTTGAACAAGGAGATAAGAATGGATTGATTTCCATCCTTCTACATGTTGATCTCCAGTTGAACCAGCACCATTTGCAGAAAATGCTGTCCTTTTTCCACTGGATGGTTTTAGCTCCTTTGTCAAAGATCAAATGAGCAGTTTTGTGTGGGCTCATTTCTGGATCTTCAATTCTATTACACTGATCTTCCTGCCTGCCTCTGTACCAACACCATGCAATTTTTATTACTATTGCCCTGTAGTACAGTTTTAAGTCAGGGATGGTGATTCCCTTGAAGTTCTTTTCTTGTTGAGAATAATTCTCGCTATTCTTGTTTTCTTGTTATTCCTTATAAATTTGCAAATTGATCTTTCTATCTCTATGAAGAATTGATTTGGAATTTTGTTCCGGATTTCATTGAGTCTACAGATTGCTTTAGGTAAGATGGCCACTTTTACTAAATTAATCCTGCCAATCCATGAGCATGGGAAATCTTTCCATCTTCTGAGATCTTCTTCTATTTCTTTCTGCTGAACATTTTTCTTTTTATTTAGTCGTTCCTGCACTCAGCTTTGAAGGCACATTAGGAGCATGTTCTGTGTGATACTTTACCCCTATAATTCTTCTGTACCCTTCCCAATTTGTCTCTACTTCTTCTGAAATCATTATTCTATTTCCTGTTTTGCTGTTTTCAGCCTTGCGGCTCTGTGACAATTTTATGCAAAGATTATGGGGCATACTTGGGGTTCAGTGCTGATGTACAGTGCTTTCAGTGTGCCTAGTGTCATTTTCAGATTGTACTGCCTGAGTTCTGCCTTTGCTCTCCTGTCAGGCAAAGTCTGCTTGCTGCTTCTGTGGAGCAGATTCCAGTTTGGAGTCTTGTCATATGCTTCATGGGCTGTATTGTCTGTTGATTTTGTAGTATTTATTGGGTGTCACTGACTCATACCTGGAGTCATCTGCCTATAGTCATGGTGGTCGCTAGGGCTGACTGATTTTTTCTGCCTGTATTCTCCCCTCAAGGGTCAGCTTTGTTTGAGAGTCCTGAGCCAGCGTTAAAAGTTACGAATGTCCTAACCCAGCTTAACAAGGACTGTGGATACTCAGAAGCAGCTGGGTGGTTTGGTATATGTACACATATACAAGCACCCACACCTACACACAAACACACAGGTAGACACATACAGGTACACATACACAGAAACACACAGGTACACACACAGACACACAGACACTCACAGACACACATCCCACCACCACACAGCTAGGCATGGAATGGGTCAAGGGGATGAAATTTGGAGGGCAGTTTTTAGTTGTAGCTTTTCTTACAGTGGTATCCCAAGCCATACCTACTGTGACAGTAACTTGTTCAAAATCCTCTCAGAGCTTCAGAGCTTTCTTGCTGATGAGTCAGCATGCATGTGTAGTTTTCACCTGAATGCAGAGATTGTGTGATCACTAAGTGGTTTCAAGGCAAGTTTTTTCTTTTTCTTTTCTTGCTTTCTTTGTTTCTTTTTTAAAGACTGTTTTTCTCCATGTTGCCCTGGCTCCACTGTCCTCCAACTAAGGGATCTACTTGCTTTTCCATTCTGAAACTTGGGAATAAATTCATGTGCCACTATGCCCTGCTAAATTTTTATACAATGTATGTATGTTACTGTGGCAGTATCCACTAGGATAGGTATGCACAGTGCCTCAGGCTGGCACATATTCCCCTCCAGTCTGTGTCTACATCCAGATTCCTTTACAACAGGGGCCTCTGGGGGAAACATTGATATTATGAGTATTCATACATGCAGTCTGAATAGGTTGGCTTAAATGGGTAAGGCTGGTGAATGCTTTCTGGTTATGACATTGTCTGTGTGTGCATGCATGTGCATGCATGTTTGTGTGTGTGTGTGTGTGTGTGTGCCTGTGTGCGCATGTGTGTGTATATGTGTATTTCTGTGTTTGAGTTCCTGAGTCTGTGTGTGTATGTTTGCATGTGTACATTATGAGTGCATTTACATGTGTGTGCATGTGCATATGTGTGTGTATGCACACATGTGTGTATGTGAGTGCCTGTGTAAGTGTATGTAATCCTGGCTCATCCCTACTTGGGTTGTTCCTGTTCTCTTAGAATGGAGAATGAGAAGCTGACATCTCCAGCACATATCTCTTCACCTGAGTAGCCTTGATTATCTTGTAGAATTGTTCTGGGTGTGTTTCTGTATGATTGATTGTCATCATGGTACTGAGTACTCCAAACTGTAGCAGAAACTTCTTGTCCTGTGGTCCCTCACTTGGGCAGGTCTCAGTGTCTGCTGGGACCTATTTGACCTTGTTGTGTGTGTGTGTGGTCTTTCAACCACAAGTTTTTCTCTGCTGAGATATGAAACATTCTGGTTCCAGTGCAGGTGGCATGTTGGGTTGGGGCAGTGCAGAGGCCAGCTGCCTGAAGCCAACATAGGTACTCTCATAGGTTCCCACATACCCTGCCTGGCTAGCCACTGTAGTTGAGGGATCAGGTTCTTCTAGGACATTTTGGGACTGCCCTGTACCACTGTGGTAGGTATTCATAGTGAGAGAGGCTCATGCAGAATCTTCCTCCTGTGGTCTTCCTGACATGCTGTGATGGCAGATATAGAAGAACCCTCTTCAGGAAATTCTGCTGTTCCTGTACCTGATCTATGTCAATATGTGCCCATGGCTCAAGCAGCTATGAATTATGTGACAGGCATAGATCATGTGACCAAGCCTGGCCCAGACTTGCAGGAATGCTGGGATGGGCCCTAAGGGTCAGTTCATCAAAGACACAGGACTTCTGGTTTCTCTTCCCTAGTGAGACACATACTGTAGCTTCCCAGTGACACAGCCAAAACTACATCAAACAGACGTGTCATGCTCACAGATCTCTTCCCTAATTCTCTGTGACAGGTAAGACAAAGAGAAAGCAGAGTAGAGTAAAGAAAGAGAACGAAGGTTCTGGAAGTGACAGTTGAGGATGGAGATCCTAAGAGAGAAGCCAAATGGCCAACTTGTTCCAAAACGTAGCCATAGGGGGACGCTGTCTAAGAGTCTTTCTGGTCTTCCAGAGTAGGCTAAGGCAGGGTTTTTAGATTTGTGGTTGCAGATTTGTTACCACTGTCCTTCTGTCCCTTAACAGATCCATTATTGTCCAATGTATGGGTCCTAAAGAAGCAACACTTACCAAAAAAAGGAAAAACCCAGTCTGAGGTCAGCAGTAGGCTGAGAGATGCTTCTGTTCTTTGAATAGAATACAGGATTTGTTCAAAGGGAGATAGGATACAGGGAGCTCCTAGATACCTGAAGTTATGCTCAGCTCCAGAAACAAACTCCTGGTAGTCTTCCCCAGATATTCATAGAACCTACCACAGGCTCCTTGTAGTCCACCAAGTGACTGTAAGAACATGTTTAGGATGTGGATGAGGTACTGTTGTCTTGTGTGTGCCAGGTAAAGATGGCCAAATCAGTGGTTGCCAAGTGGCTATGGGAGTCTGTCTGAGCCCAGCT
Source organism: Rhabdomys pumilio (assembly GCA_030674055.1). Classification (NCBI taxonomy): domain Eukaryota; kingdom Metazoa; phylum Chordata; class Mammalia; order Rodentia; family Muridae; genus Rhabdomys; species Rhabdomys pumilio. The sequence continues at coordinate 36,507,901 of JANHMN010000022.1, forward strand.
TGGAGTGTTTCCTAAGTTATTCTGAGAGAGAGATCTCTAGGACCCTTCCTCTGGAGGCACTGGTGCAGGTAGAGTGCTTAGTAGGTTTGCTAGGGTTCCTGTTGTCTAGGTGAAAGGGTATTTGGATCCAAATTAAGGGCACTTTCACTTCTCTGTGGTCAGAATAGCTGTGTGTGGGCTAGTATCCATTAATTGGCCTCAGTGGTCAAAACTCATATATAGACCCTTAGGTTTCAGCTCTTCTATACTCACTGATTTGACCTGAATAGTCTAGAGGGCACAATAAGTTTTTGTTGTTGGATATAGCATGGTGGTAGCTATACCCATAGTAATCAGCACAGTAGTAGATTGCTGCACAAAAAGCCCTGCAGAGTTAGGGCTCTGGTTCTTCAGAAGTAAGGGAACATTGAGGGCACAGGCAGCAGGGCAGACTCTCAGGGGCCATCCTGAGTACAGGTCCTGCTTGTTTCCTTTTGGGATTTTATCTCTTCAAGAAGGTCCCAGGCAAGTAAGTGGATATGTGACTGCTACAAGACTGACTTCCCAACATTTCTTGATTTTTCAGTGCCTGGGTGAAGGTTCTTGAAGAAGTGGTCATAAGAACTACTGGAAACATGTGTCTCTGGTTGACTTCCTGACAGACATGTTGCCTTCCTTTTCCCTATTGGAGAAGGTAGTGTGGTGATAACTTGAGACCCTAACATGTGGGCTAAGAGGAGCAAGGACAGAAGCAACAGCCTGTGTCAGCAGTAGCCAGTCTTTGTGTTTTGAGGCCTGGCTGTCCTTTCCTTTTTTGAAAGCCTCACAGACTATGTAGATGTTTGTTTTTTAAATTTTAATACGATATTTTAATTATTTACATTTCATGTTATCCTCCTTTCCCATATCTCCCTTCCCCCATTAATCCACTATCCCATCCATCCTCCTCTTTTTTTTGCATTTATGGTGTTTAATTACATGTAAGTATTAAAGTGTGTTCTAGGTTGTGGAACTATCAACACAATAGATGCAAATAGTCCAGGAACAAGCAAGATAATAATCCCAGATAGTCATAGAACACACAATGACAATAAACAGATTCCCATGATCACTCCTGTGATCACTATTTCTAAGGCCTTATCAGGCTGACCAAAATATCTGAGCCTACTTCCTGTCCTAGCCCAAAGTTATTTTCATGCCTGAAGCCAAGTTCTTTGTTCTAGCCTAAGATTTATTTTCCTGCCTGAAATTATTTCTTTGATCTAGCCTAAGATTTAGTTTCCTGCCTGAAATTTCTTCTTTGTTGTAGCCTAGAATTTAGATTTTTTTCCTTGAAATTACTTCTTTGTTACAGCCTAATGTCAGATTTCTTCCTGCAGCCCATTTCCTTGTCCTTGGCCAATGTCAGATTCCTCCCATACAACCCCCAAAGCTCTCCAGATTTCCCCCTTTTTATTGCATAAACCAGAGTGAGCCTGTCTTAGGTCATTCTGACAAGAATGTCTTCCTTACCCATCATTGAGTATGCATTATCAAAAGTAATGCACTTCTGTCTTAAGTTGGTAAACTTCTGTACAGAATCTTACTTGCCCTTGGCTTGCCAGCCTGTTAAATTAATAACTCTGTCTGGAGGTCCATTTTTAGTTTCAAGTCATGTACTTTGGCTGCAAACTTGCTGATGTAGTTATAGAGATGCTTTTTTGTTTGTTTGTTTGTGAGAGCCCTGCCCCCTTAAGTCTCACAGACTCTTCAGTCTTTGTGGGTGTCTGAGTCTGGTTTTTATTGGTCAGTTTATTGGAAACCATGATCCCTCCAAATTCTGGAGGTGATGACACGATTCTGAGTGGCACATTATAGATTGCAATACTCATTTTACTGTAAAAGAAGCTAACTTCCCTGGAAAGCCCAAGGCCACCACAGTTACAAATATGCCTGGTATCTATATATATTACTGATTTCATTTCTTCAATCCACTGCTCTCTCACCAAGCTTCCAGCTTCTAGTAAGGGATAAGTACTGTGTCTAGAGAACCTAAAATCAAAGTAAGCCTCTGGTGGCGCTGACCTGAAGAATAGAAGCTTTGAAGTGAGGCATTCAGCCCGCCTGTGCATAGGGGAGGCCCCCACAACCCCAAGACCCATGGAGACCCAGTGGGGGCGACGAGGGAAGGGGTGCAACCAAGAGGAGATTAGCTGTCTCTGTGCTCCTCGCACTGGGTGAAGCGTCCTCCGCGTCTCCGGGACAACCTTGGCAGTACCCTCTGTGGGCACGGTGATGGTTAATCAGATTCCTGACAGAGGGGGCATGGCCGCCTGCAGCAGGGGCCAATCGAAAGCCTGGGAGGCCCTATATGCAAATATGAGGGCCAGGAGGATGCCAGGTTAGGAGGGGTGCAAGTTGGGGTGGAGGAGTGTGGCAGCCAATGGGCCAGATAGGATGGTTAAGGAAGATCTGAGATGCCGAGTCGGGGCAGTAGCATCTTGGGTAAGGAAGCTCGGAAGCGGGGTGTGGCCCTCAGGAACCCTAGGCTCTGTTGAGTACATCACATCTCTGTCCCTGGTAGAGATGCTTTAACAATATAGGCAGGAATAAAATTATTCCCATGACAATAAGGACTAGCATGATCAATCTATATATGCCATTCCTGAGGTTTGACCAAAATGGAAATACTGACCTCAGGCCATGGATAATTTTATCAGCATTATGTGCAGCATCAAAGCTCAACAGAGCAGCCTTCTTTAAATTCATAATCCCACTATGCAAAATTAAAGCACCCAGAGAGGTGATAGAATTATGAAAAATACCCTACAGGTGTCTTTAAACTTTTTTCTAATTATAATGACAATCATTGTAAATTTTAGAAGTAACACTACTCTAATGGTATTCGTCATGACACTTGAGATGGCTCCTAACTCTTGCACCATGATCCTCCTTCAGATAATTTGAATAGGATATAGAGCCTTAATCTGTTGTTCCAGACACTCATATAAATCATTTTGTATACTCAATACATTAGTAACATATTTTTTGCTAGATAGTTAAGAAAAATAGCTGTCTTAACTTTTTTTGTCAAAGCTATTGCAGAATCAGTGGTGTTAGCAATTAATGAAATTAAAGCAGTTATATCAGTAATAATTAATCCCGTGAATCCTCTTGCTTCTGCTTAAAACCTTAATACTCAGAGCAGTAAAACAAAAGTGGGTTGATAAACAGAGCCCCATACCAGGCATGCCAGGTTTCAGCACAATAACACAGTTAGAATGTACATAGTCAATTCAACTTACAATACATGCTGTAGAAGAGAAAAAACCAATTTTAGCTTGACAATTAAAAGTCTTAAAACATTCACTAACCCTTGTTTGAAATTCAGGTCCTGTCCCAACTTTATCTCCTGCTATCATACCATCATAGGGAACTGCACCTAACTTCGAGATATGTTTCTGAAAATGTCCAGATCAAACCTTCCAAGTGAAGACTGTTATTTCCAATATTGGATTGATTTCTAGACCATTCCATGATTGAGTCTGAATAGCTAGTCACATTAAAAAAATGCAAGACTCATTATCATTTCTCTTTTTGATTCTCTGTTCGACTATGTCTAAAAACTTGAGGCAAGGTAGCTTGTCCCTTTTGAGATATAAACAAGCCAAAGTGTGTCAGGAATACATGTCTAATACAGTTTCCAAGTCACCCTTGTCGAGGCACTCAGCAAGCTTGCAGGTCAGAATCATTCTTTGTGTCAACAACAGTATGTTTCACCAATCATTCTGGCAGCCACCATGCTCCTACAGCATCCTGCAGAAAAAAACACAAACATGCATCTTCTCCATATTAGATACCTGGTCGAGATTATGCCATATTCCTGTAAGCGGATTTCTCCTTTTCACCTAGGCATTAGTATGCCTAGTTGAAGGGTGCTCACAAAGTTCCTTGGCATTCAAAAATTTTTAAAATGTAAAATAAAAAGAACATGGTTTAGATAAATTTGTTGTGTTTGGGTATATACCTCCCTTGTAGTTGGATATTTTTCCCCCAAGTTGGGAGGAGCTAAGGTGGGAGGAGTGAGGAGAGGAAGAGGAGGAGTAAGGAGAGGAAGAGGTGGAGCAAGTAGAGGGAGAAGTGAAGGAAGAGGAGGAGCTAGGAGAGACCTGAGAGAGGGAAACATGTAAGTGGAGGTGTGCGCGTCTCCAGCAATCAAAGGTAGTTGGTATATCTAAGTTGGGTATTGGGTTACACCTTTGATTCTGTGGGCATCTTATTATTGAGCACTACCAAATATATAATGCCTTTGGATAATGTAAGCATCAGAGTCTCATTCCTACCAGGCCCATGTGGACGGTGGGATGGTCTGTGCCTTTCCCAGCCTTGTAGAGAGAGTGTGGAATATTGGCAAAACCATCTCCCACACTTGGGTCTTGTGGGTGTAAGTGCTGGTATTTCTGGCTGGCCATTTCTAGGTTTGGCTGGCATGTGGTCTCTGGCCACTTCCAGCTGCAAAACTGGTTTCAGGCTGTGGAGCGTGGTGGCCTGAGCTAAACAGAGTCACTGCCACATAAATAGCCCAAGAAGATGCTGTTTTAAATATCCCCCACAACGCTCCTCCTTTTTTATTTTATTAAGATATTGTTTTATAGTTCCTTGGGCCCCCTACATAATACCTTGTACTTGAAGATTAAAAGGAATTCCTGTAATAAATTACTGCCAAAAAGTCTCTGCTGCTCAACTACAAGTACCAGTTCCATTATCTGCTTTTTTTATTTTTTATTTTGGATATTTTATTTATTTACTTTTCAAATGTAATTCCCTCTACCTTTCCTCTCACCCCCCAAAAAAACTTTTATCCCATCCCCTATCCTACTTCTATGGGGGTGTGATTCAATCCATCCACTCATTCCTACCTCCCTGCTCTCAAATTCCCCAACACTAGAGCATCTAGAATTTTATGTACCAAGGCCATCCTCTTCCACTGATGCCTGACAAGGACATCGTCAACTACCTATACAGGTGGAGCCATGAGTCCCTCTCATTGTGTTCCCAGGCTGGAGGTTTAGACCCTGGGAGCTCTGATTGAGTATTTTGTTACTACTTCTAAGAAGGACCAAAGCACCCATACTTTGGTCTTCCTTCTACTTCTTGAGCTTCATGTGATCTATGCGTTGTATGTTAGTTATTGTAAGCTTTTGCCTAATATCTAGTTATTGGTAAAGGCATACCATCTGTGTTCTTTTGTGTTTCGGTTACCTCCTTTAGGATGATATTTTCTAGTTTCATCCATTCGCCTATGAATTTTATGAATTTGTTGTTTTTAATAGCTGAGTAATACTCCATTGTGTAAATGTACCTCATTTTGTGAATTTATTCCTCTGTTGAAGGACATCTGGGTTCTTTCCAGCTTCTGTCTCCTATAAATAAGGCTGCTATGCACATAGTGGAGCATGTGTCTCTATTGTATGTTAAAGTGTCTTTTGAGTGTACACCCAGGAGTGGTATAGCTGGGTTCTCAGGTAATGCTATGTCTAATTTTCTGAGGAACTACCAGACTGATTTCCAGAGTGGTTGTACCAGCTTACAATCTCACCAGCAATGAAGCAGTGTTCCTCTTTCTCCACATCCTCAGCAGCATCTGATGTCATTTGAGTTTGTGATCTTAGCCATTCTGACTGGTGTGAGGTGGGATCTTAGGGTTGTTTTGATTTTTATTTTCCTGATGACTAAGGATTTTTGAACACTTGTTTCTCAGCCATTCTTGTTTCCTCAGTTGAGAATTCTTTGTTTGGCTCTGTACCACATTTTTTAATTTGATTACTTGATTGTTTAGAGTCTAAATTCTTCAGTTCTTTGTATACTTTGGATATTAGCTCACTGCCAGGTGTAGGATTGGTAAAGATCTTTTCCCAATGTGTTGGTTGCTTTTTTGTCCTATTGACAGTGTCCTTTGCTTTACAGAAGCTTTGAAGTTTTATGAGGTCCCATTTGTCAATTCATATCTTGGAGCATAAGCCATTGGTGTTCTGTTCAGAAACTTTTCCTCTGTGCCAATGTTTTGGAGGCTTTTCCACATCTCTTCTACTAGTTTAAGTGTATCTGGTGTTATGTGGAGGTCCTTGATCCATTTGAACTTGAGCTTTGTACAAGGAGATAAGTATGGATCAATTTGCATTCTTCTACATGCTGACCTCCAGTTGGACCAGCAACCTTTGTTGAAAATGCTGTCTTTTTTCTACTGGATGGTTTTAGCTACTTTGTCAAAGATCAAGTGAGTACTGTTATGGGTTTTCATTTCAGTGTCTTCAACTCTATTCTATTGATCTCCCTCCCTGTATCTGTACCAATACCATGCACTTTTTATCACTATTGCTCTGTAGTAGAGCTTGAGGTCAGGGATGGTGATTCCCCCAGTATGGGACAGTTTCTCATGCGTGGGTGTGGGTTCTTTTGGGCTGAGCTGTGGGTTGTGTGAGTCTGCTGTACCAGGCTGCTGGAACAGTGTCTCAGGGGGAAGAAGGGCAGGAATTTGACTGAGTTTGCTTTACATGGTTCTGAGCAGAGGCAGAGCTATTTCAGGCCCCTTTATAACAGGGCTCCCTGGGGGTAACACTCATGCTATTAGTCTTCATGCTTGCAATCTGAATGCGTTTGTTTAAGTGGAAAAGTTTGGTGGATTCTTTTGGTTCTGACATTGTGTGTGTGTGTTTGTGTGCATGTGTGTGTATATGTGTATGTCTGTGTTTGAGTTCCTTTGTCTGTGTGTGTATATGTTTGCATGTGTGGGTATGAGTGCATGTGTATGTGTGTGTATATGTGTGTGTGCATACCTGTGTATATGTGAGTGCCTGTGTTAATGTGTGTAAACCTGGCTCATGCCCTACTTAGTATCTCACATACCCTGCCCAGCTAGCCAGTGTAGCTGAGCAATCAGGATCTTCCAGGACTTTTGGTACTGATCTGTACTAAGGTGGTAGCTATGACAAGGTGAGGAGGCTCATGTAGAATGCTCCTGCTGTGGTCTTCCTGCCATGCTATGATGGGGCACTCTGCTGTTTCTGTACTTGATCTATGTCAGTATCTGCCCTGAGGCTCAAACAGAAATGGAATATGAGACAGGCTGATGTCATGTCACAGACTTGCGGGAATGATAAGATGGGCCCTAAGGGTTAGTTAATCAAAGACACAGGACCTTCTGGTATCTGTTCCACAGTGAGAAACCTACTCTAGCATCTCAGTGACACAGGCAACACTGCATGACACAGATGTGACTTACCCACAGTTACCTTTCCTGGGTCTTTGTGGCAGGGAACAGAAAAGAAAGCAAAGAAGAATAAAGAGTGTGGACTAGGGTTCTGGAAGTGGCTGCTGAGGCCAGAGATTTCCAGACAGAAGTCGAACAGCCAAACTTGTCCCCAACAGGAGTCTGAGAAGGACTTTAGCTAAGCCTGTTTCTGGTCTTCCAGAGTAGGCTAAGGCAGGATATTTAGATTTGTGACTGCAGGGTGGTTACTACTGGCATTCTGTCTCTTAACAGGTCCATCACTGTCCAATGAATGGGGCCCAAAGAAGCAAACAAACACCAGCCAAACAAACACCTGTCTGAGGTCAGTAGTAGGCTGGTAGATACTTCTGTATTTAGATCCTCAGCTAGGATACAGGGAGCTCGTAGGTAGATGAAGTCATGCTCAACTCCCACAACATGCCCCTGGTAGTCTTCCCAAGATCTTGGTAGAACCTACCACAGGCTCCTTGTAGTCCACCAAGTGACTGAAAGAACATGTTTAGGATGTGGATGAGGTACTGTTGTCTTGTGGGTGCCAGATAATGATGGCCAAATCAGTGGTTGCCAAGTAGCTATGGGAGTGTTTGTGAGTGTTTCCTAAGTTATTCTGAGAGAAAGAAAAGTCTCTAGGACCCTTCGTAATGAAAGAGGCATTTGTCCAGCTTGAGAGGTGACTAGCTCTCGACTGGGGTCCCTGTACTCTGGGTGAGTGGCTTTTTGGATCTGATTTTAGTCTGCTTTGCCTTCTCTGTGGTCATCCACAAAAGCTGTATGTGGGGCAGTATCAATCAATGGGAGTCAGTGATCAAGTCTTGGGATATAGACCCCTTGGTGCCAGTTCCTCTAGACTCAGTTTTTTTTGAGCTGAGGGGTATGTTTGGCACAATTGGCTTTTGCTGATGGCTATACCACTATGGTAGGTACCACTGTAGTAATAAACACAGTAGTAGATCCCTTAACACGAAGCCCTGCCAAATAAGGGCTCTGGTTCTGCAGCAATTGGGACCATTGTGGGGACAGGCATCAGGGCAGAGTCTCAGGGGCCATCCTGAATCGAAGTCCAATATTTTTTCTTTTGTGCTTCTATCTGTTCAGGAAGGTTCTAGGCAGGAAGCAGGGTCTGGGGCTGCCACATGGCTGACTTCCCAACACACCTTGGTCTCTCAATGCCTGGATGAAGGCTGCTGAGGAAGGAGTGATAAGAACTACTGGAAAGATCAGTTTCTAGGTGACTTCCTCAGTGACAAGCTGCCTTCCTTTCTCCTCTTGGGGGAGGCACTGTAGTGATGACTTCATCTGTAGTGGAGATGCTATAGTTTCTGATGTTTTGGTCTGAAACTTAGAATGAGCCTGAGCTGACTGACTCAGATATCTGGAGAGGACTCCAGGTAGGTGCCTGGGTGGTCCTGGAGCTAAATCTTGGTCTAGTGAGAGGACCCTGGCTGCACTAGGCACATTCATCTCTCCTGTTACACTTTTGTGTCTGATGGTACACAATCTTGAGTAATTTTTTTTCAGCTGGGCTAAATAAATTAGTTTTGCTCCATGTTAATTTCCTCTCACGTGTCCTCTTTTAGTCAGCACATTCTCAAGATGTCCAGAAAGGTCTTTTCTTCTCTTTTGCAATCTGGTATGTAATACTACTGGCTGTCTTTAGACTGTCAGTATTTCTTCAAACTTGAACTTGGGGACATTGGTGGGTAACACAGGCTAAGTGAATACAGAGATGTAAGCTTTCAATTTTTTTCTCCAAATATGAGCTGAATGGTTACACACTTAACCTCTTTCTGGTCCTGTGTAGGAAATTTTTCTGTGGGTCTGATGGTCAGAATCACCAGCATTCCATGTCCTGGCAGCTCTGAAGAGGACTTTATTTCTGGTGCTGGGGAGAGATGGGAACTCCCTCCTCAGGCCCCTCTAATGCACTAACTCACCTGTTTTCTCTACTGTGCTCCATGAACTTTCCTTTCCTCTGGGGCTGGCTTGCTCATATGTGCCACAAGTTCCTCAAGGGCTTGTTCTAGAAATTTTGGTGGCACCATTGCTGTTCTTTAGACAGGCTCAGAGAAGTCAGGAGGCCATGTTTGGGTGTGAGTAGCTGTAGGATACTGGCTGTGTACCTTCTCACTTGCTACTTTCTCTATGCTTTTCAAGTCCAGGGCTGTGGAGTGACTACCCAGGAACCTGGTGCAGGGGACTAGTTTTAGAATCCACTTTTTTGGTGGTTTTTTTTTTTTTTTTGAAGACGTGAGACCATCCTAGATGCCTAGATGTCTTGGAGTCTTCCTTGCATTTTCCCACATTGCTGATTTCATGATCTTCCTTCTCCCCTTTAAAAGTAGTGCTGGGGGATTGCCACAGCTGATGCCAAGATTCTGCCCTCTTGTGGAGAACAAGAGACACAGATCTCCCTCCTGATGTGCACTGTGAAGGGGAGTATGAGGTTCATAAAGATGTCGCTAAGATGTAGGAAAAAGACATCCCAGATTGGATATCAGATTTCGTATTTGAATCCCTCTTCAACAGATAGCTCAAGATTGGGGGTTATGTATTTAGCTAGGTAGTTCTCTGTATTGCACAGTCAGATTTTAGCAGCTGTGAAATTCTAGGAAATGGTATGTGACACAGGTTTATATTACTTTAAGTTGTGTTTAAATTTGATTGTTTCTGTGAAGGAGCTTGGAGGGAGTTTATGTATGCTGAGAGAAGGCATGAGCAGGGCAAATGGAGAGAATGCACGAGCAGGGCAAATGGAGAGAGTTTCCCAGGAATCACTGAGGAAGGACTTTTCTCGAGGGTGACAACTGCATTGGTTGTGGGTTGCTGTGGGGAGACACATAGAGTGACTGAGCTGTGAGTCTGTGGTTCAATCAGAACCTTATTGCTGCAGGTATTTTCAGAATGCTGGGCCCTGTGTGAATGAATACAGCTAGGGAGTGTGCCCAGAGGAGGCTGAGAGCTCATGTTGCCCGGCAGAGTCAGTCAAGGGCTGTTGTTCTTCTAGAAGGTTCTGCCTTTCTGTGGGTCGACTGGAGGGTTTTTTTTTTGTTAGAAAACAAGACCACTTCTGTGATTTCAAAGGTTCCCTGGGAAACCCAAGGTTAGAAGAGGAAGATACTTCAA
>JANHMN010000022.1:36518832-36548411 GCA_030674055.1 Rhabdomys pumilio
CTTCTGACATTGAGATACGGCTGTTCTTAGAATTACCTATGAAGTTGGTGAATAGGTACTTTATGGATGGCACCTAGCTTGCTATAAAAGTTGTAGTTAATTTCTCCAATCCACTTCAGTTTCTGTGTCTTCCCATATATATTTCATTACATTGACACAGAAAGTTAATTTAAAGGCTGCATGGGAAAGCCTCAGGTACCTTCTAGGTTTAACCAAGACTCAACTAGTTATACACCTGCAAATGAATAAAAATCGGGTTAGGAAGCTATGGTATACATGTGTACCTTCTATAACACATGTCAATTTACATACTCAATATTTCATATTTTCATAAATTACTTTTTAAAACAGCAACAAGAAAGACTTAGCTCAGCTTCTACTCCATTTTTCTTTAATCTCAAATATTCAATTTACCAAATAAAGAATCGGGAACAAGATGCTGAGGTGAAAGCTAGGCCACACAGAAAGAGTAAGCACCCAGCTGATCAGCTGACCTTTCTCTGCATCCAAAATTACAAAAGGAGCTTCTCCATGACAAAACCACTCAAGTCTCAGTGTCCCTGTCTTCAACTTCCTGTACATTTCTCTTTCAAATCTCCATTTACTCTCCATGATTTTTCCCTATGTGCATTCCCTATTAACTAACTCTTTGCTTCACTTCTCAAGATATGTTTGACTTTATTTAATCTTCTATACAATAAACAGAAAGATATTGGATTAAACATGTTTGCTATGGCTTAATCACACCACAACAATAAACAGATTTTTGCAGTAAATAACACACCCATACGAGTCACTGTGTAACAAAATATCCCACAACAGACTGTCTTCATCAGTGATCACTAAATGAGAAAACCTGGGAATCCAGGACTGGTCCCCTCTACTACAGTTGCAGAGACAGAGCTGTGTTGGTTTCTATGAAAACAAGGAGGCTCATTTGCTTTTCCCCCTCCAGTATATGTTTGAAGTCTTAGACTTATGAAGGCCTTGTGAGAAAAAATAAACAATTATAGCCCAAGCTATTATATATTTAATGTAATTTAACGTACTTTTAATGAAATTCAAAGCCTTCTTGTAATTTGTTTTTACCTATATGCATCCCTCTGCTTTATTTGATTCACGGAAGGCATAAACATTCAATTTGATCGTTTTAAAAGGATTAAAATGTTTATGAATGTTGAATCCCAATATTGATTGATATGTTACTTTTTAAAATATCACTTAGTGATTATTCATGCTAAAAACCTTGAGTGATAGCCACTTCTTTTTTTATATATATTTTGCCATTTTTTATTGGATATTTTATTTACATTTCAGATGCCATCCCCTTTCCCCATTTCCCCTCCCTAGAAAACACCTATCCCATGCCCCTTTTCCTTTTTGCTTTTATACATTTTTTAGTGTTAACCAAAGGTTTTATAAGTATGGTAATGCTCAATCAGAAATGTAACCCAATACTCTACCAAGATATATAAACTATCTTGGACTGGTGAAGACATGTGAACATCTGCCTCCATGCACCCTCTCTCTCTCTCTCTCTTTCTCTCTCTCATCACCTAGCTTCTCCTCTACTTCATCTTCTCTCCTTACTCCATCTCTTCTTCTCGGTGCTCCTTCCTCCTTAGCTCCTCCTAAATATCACCCTTCCTGTTAAAATAAAACTTTTCTCTCAGAATACAATTAGAGCATAATTATTCCTATTTGTACTAGTGAGGTAAAAGATAATCCTAATACCCAGCCCATCATTTTGTTAACTAACCAGAACCTCTGTCGTCTCTCCTAACTAAAACATTTAGTTTTGAACCTGGTTTTCTTCTTGGCTTTAGAATAAATGTCAGCTGAAAACCATCCACTCAGATCTTTTCTCTCAAAGTAAATAGCCAGGATTGGCTATGAGACTATAGGTCTTCAACCTGGTCAGAAATCCAGAATTACTGAGTTAACTGAAATTATGGGAAGCACATAGCATAGCTTCTAAAACTTAGCCAGTTTATAGAGACTGCTGAACACCTGGACAGCCCCTATACTACTGAATGTTGGAGCACCAAATCTTTAGCCGTCTGGTCCAGAATCATCTGACAGACCTTAGTGATGCAGAATTATTAAGGGCTGATTACTCTGTCTAGGCAGATATAATCAGTCGACTATTCTGCAAGTGTGTCCTTTTCTGGACAGTGATTTGTCTGTAGATGGAAAGAGGCAACTCTTGCCTAGTGGCTGTCTCTGCACAACTGGAGTAACTCCAAGGATGCTCAATTTCTTCTTAGAATCCAAGACAGGAAGCTGTCAGGAGCAGACAGGTCAAACTGAACATCAAAATAATCAAAATGAACATTAATATAGAAATATTTGTAACATCAATTCTATGGACTTCTGACATTTTGAAATCCAACTATCCATGTAAGGTAACCTTACTGTTGTCTGTTAACTCCTCTCAGCTATTTCTAAAATAAATATTTGCAAGTTCTACATAATAGTTTTCTATGATAAATTTTGAAAAGAATTGAACCATTGTGTCTAATTTATTTATTTATTATTTGTTTATTTATTCATCCTTCCTTCACATTTTATATGGAGGTTCAGTATTGCAGGTCTGTAATTGATACACTTTGAAAGTTATAAAGGAATATATCTTTGAATAATGAAAGATGGAGATATACCTAAACTTCCATTCTGAGGCATGCTATGACAACCATCTATATCTTCCGTCTTGATCTATTCAGAACATGGCTCTTCCATACTGATTGTGGGTGAGATTCAGCAGGAAAAAATTCTCTGTCAATGAGTAAAGATGGTCAGTTCCTAGGTTTGAAATTCATTCAAATCTGGGGCAAACTATCTTCATGGTCACTGAGCCTTTGTATTGTGCCATTTTTTGTTCTGTAGCTTTACGGTACACTAACATGGGATGTAGCAAATAATTGCTATGATCGGGTCTTGTATATTTCAAGGCAACGATTCTATCTGACATGCAAGGTGGTGTCTTGTGGCTTTTCTGTGGTTAACTGAGAAAAAAATTGTAGTTAGGAAACACCCTTGTTAGCTCCTAACTGAACCCGTTCCTGAGGATATACACAGCTCATTTATTTACGTATTTCCTTTCTGATGGCTCATGTCAATAGATATTTGCCAGTTTTCATAGGAACAATATATCTTCCCAGTAGACATTGTTCTACCTTCTGTGTTTACTAAGCAGCTGATATATTGCTTCATTTTCGTTATCTCACTCCTACGTAAGTATAGCACTAAATTTTTTGTTAGGCAATATTATATTTTCTCAGAAATAACTTATTGGCCAGAAATATTGTCATATCAATCTTGTTTTATACTGATTCATCAGGGCAGACATAAAAAAAATTTCTGTGGAGAACAGAAGCTTTTACTCTGCTTGAGAATTCCTGGCTGTCCAATCAGGAAATAATACCCTGAATCTGTCACTTGTCCAGACAGTTCAATTCTAACAACTCAACATTCATACTAATCATAGTCTTATTTAGGTTTACCCCAATTGCAGAGGTAAAGGAATCCCTCCTTTTGCCTACCCATGATTCTAGGAGAACATGGAATCCAAGGGACTCTTTGATCTAATTTCAAAGTTCAGAGATGGGTAGAAATTTATTGAAAACTCTGATTTGGAGCTGGATTCAAGTCAGAGTAAGGAAGTTTTTCCTTTAGCCATCTTCCTAGGATCAACTCTTTATTAGGGTGTTTTTCATTTGGCCCTGTTAGTACACAAATTGAGTTTTCTAGTCATCTGGTCATATTTCCAAAGATTGTTGTTTTTGATCTGAGTCAAAAAGATTGCTTAAACCAAAGAATCCCATTGTGTTTTGTTGTTATTGTTTTGTTATTTTGGAACAAACTTATCAAATATAAACATGGGTTAATGAAAGAGTCATTTCTATAGCCACACAGGACAATTTGTCTTTATAAACTATGATTATGTGCTCATAATTAAAAAAAAAATAGACCCTAACAGAAACTATCTTATTTAGACTTATTAGCATTATAGCATCAGAAGTAAAGAGAAGTCATCAGTAGTCCTTGCTGCATCAAAACCCCAAGTGTTTGGGAATTGAGTGCCACACATCTACATACTTGCACAAAGTCTCCTACTGTTACACAATGCTATATTCTATGCTGACAGAGTCTGTAATTATTTCTCCAGGGATGAGTTTAAGAACCCTGTCCTTAACTGTACCCTGTATACACTGTCAGTGTTGGACAGAGCTTAGGTTGTCCTAAGTCTTTTATGAATTTTTCTAGTTATTTCTTCATGAACTAACATAGGTGCCAGTCTGTAATGAGGTGTATTATTTCCCTTTGATACATCAAATAGTTTTGTATAATCTGACTTCTCTGGAGGAATAAAATTGAGAAATATATTTTATATGTTTGTATACATACATTTACATGATATATAAGCATACACATATACATATATGCATGCACACACACACACACATACACACAAACACACACACACACACACACACACACACACACACACACACACACCAAACTATCTCAAGCTAGTCCATGAATGATTGTCTCTAGATGAAAAGAACAATAATCCAGTAGTTGTTTGTTTCATCAGGTAAGATGTCTTAGCTGTCCTTCATTATATAACTAAATACTGAATAACTAGGGTAAAATACCACATAAGTAATTGTTCAGAACTAGATATATAAACTTCCCAGTGATAATGAGAGCAAAGAGGCAAAAAAAAAAAGTTCCCGACATCCATGTCCTTTATGAAGACAACACCCATATTATTGGCACCATCCATCCAATTTTTATGGCTGACATATAGGGTTGATCTTGCCACCACAAAAAAATATATATATATATATATATAACTAAGAAAAATTCTTTCTTAGATGTTGATTGGGATTTTAGTTAATTCAAGATGTAGTTCATTATACATGTAGTATAATATGTATATACAGTCTCACCAAGACTACCCACACAAAGAGAATAACAATAGAAAATACACAGTGGATGAGAAGTCAGCAAGGCTCCAAACCTACAAAAAACTAGATGCAAATACCAAGCAACAGACAAATTCTGTGAGAGAAATAGCTCACCCCATGAAAAGTCATACCATTTGATTAACCGGTATCGACTGATCAGCCCTAAAATTATTCACAGAGTTAACTTTATAATGACTGATAGGTTGAGCAGATATTTTGTAAGTACTTATGAAATGTGGTTGTTTAAATATGTTTCACCTAGTGGCACTATTAGGAATCATTGTATAATAGAAATTAGTGTATCCTTGATGGAGGAAGTGTGTCACTGTAGAGGCAGGCTATGAGGGCTTCTACTTCTCAAGTTCCTACCAATGCAGAAGAGACAGATTTCTCTTAGTTGCTCTCAGATCAAGATGTAGAATTCTCAGCTCCTTTTATAACACTGAGCCTATCTTAATGCTGCCATACTTTGCTCCATGATGATAATGGAGAGGACATCTGAAATTGTAAGCCAGCTCCAATCAAATATTTCCCATTAAAAAAGTTACCTTCCTCATGGTATACAAAAGAAAAGAAAACCTTTGCTAAAACAGAAACATATATGTAACAAGAATTATAGGATAAGAGGTCATGAATTTAGAATAGAACAAAGAGAGTTATATGAGATGGTTTGAGGGAGGAAATGGAATGAAAGAAAGCAGTACCATATTATAATATGCTATAATATTACAATCTCAAAATATATAAAAAAGTAAAATGTTATGTTATTTGATTCAAGTACAAATAAACAAAACAACAACAAAAAGTGTTTTTTTTTTTTATGACAAGGTTTCTCTGTGTAATTTTAATGGATGCAAAACTCACTATGTAGATCAGGTAAACAGAAAACGTAAAATTATCTGACTGCACCCAACACTCTAGTGCTGGTATTGAAGGTATGTGCTACTACTCACTGGCTGAAATTTGACTACAAAATTTAAAATTATCGATAATAAGTACAATGTAGTATGATGCATGGGAATGCTCTATAATTTCTGTCAAACCTATATGTAATCCTAATACTATCCCAAAATAAAGTATTTGCCACAATAATAATAATCCTAATACTATCCCAAAATAAAGTATTTTTATTTAATAAAACAATTAAATATATGTTCTTTATCCCCCATTTTTTGAGTGATAACTCTACTTATTCCAGAAATGTCTCTGTCCTAATGTCTAGCTTGTCTGTTTAAGCAGGGTTTCCTGTTATCTCTGATGAATATTGCAAATACTTTACTTAGTGAATGTATGTGTGTGTGTGTGTGTGTGTGTGTGTGTGTGTGTGTGTGTGTCTGTGTCTGTCTATGTGTCTCTCTTTCTCTCTCTCTCTCTCTGTATACCTCTATGTGCATCTGAATCTACATCTGTGTCTCTGTCTGTGTCTATTTGTGTGCAGAGTGTAGTGGAGGGTTTTTGTTCCTCTCGAGTTGAAGGTATAGGTGAGTATGGGCATAAAGAATCAAACTCAGAGCCCCTGAAGGAGTTGCAATCTGTCTTACTGCTGAAACACAATCTCAATCTTATTGACCTTTTCTCACCCTGTAATTGGACTGCCTTCAGTTGTTTCTAAGAGGTTTTATAAGCATTGGTTTTGTGGAAGCTTGTGTGTACCTTTCTTACTTACTATTTGTTCCATTTCGTGAAGCCTCAGAGTTTAATTATTTTGCCCACCGCACAATTTTGGAAGCATGGGATAAACAATAGAATCATTGTTAGAAACGATTTCTCTGGTAACTATTTAGAAAGATGCTATGTGTGTGATAGCCCTACCTGTTCTCACCTTTTCTCTCTCCTGCTATAGGTTCAGAGGGATTAACCAGACCTAGAAATAAAGAAAATGTTTTCAGGACATGAGAAAAAACATGTATCTGTCTGGAATCATGAGTTGCTCATCTTGCTTTCAGAGTCCACTATCAACAAGTTAAGGCAGCACATTACAATTGACCAAAATAGTCTGTATTAGAATGGATAAGATGAATTAGCTTGAGACTGAAACAGCCATTTCTGTTTTTAGATGGTGAATGGCTCAGTTACATGGAGACCACTGCAGATTCTACAGAAAAAAAAGAAAAATAAAAGCTGCTCTTGGAAGATGCCCTCACCTACCCAGGTCCATTTACACAATAGCTCCTGTCCTTGGGTTACATGTTCACTGAGCTCACCCTGCTGGTCCTGAGAGCTCCTGCAGGAAGGTTTGTGTCTAGTTTCACAATGAAGGCTTCTCATTGTGCCTTGCACAGTAATAAATAGCAGTGTCTTCAGCTCTTAAGTTGCTCATTTGCAGGTAGATACTACTTTTAGAATCATCTCTTGAGATGGTGAATCTGCCTTTCACAGAATCCGCATAATATGTTGCATAATTATTAACTTTGCGTCCAATTTGAGCAAGCCACACTAGCCCCTTCTCTGGAGACTGGCGGATCCAATGCATCCAGTAGTCACTGAAAGTAAATCCAGAGGCTGTACAAGAGAGTTTTATGGACCCTCCAGGTTGCACCAAGGCTCCTCCAAACTCCTCCAATTTCACCTCACTCTGGACACCTGAAAACACAGAGAATCTTGTCAGGAAGCAGTCAAAATACTCAGTGTTCCTCTCATTCTTGTCCACTCACAATCTGTATCTCTTGCTATCTATAAATTACCTTTTAATAGAGCAACAATTAAAACACATCTCAGTCCCAAGTCCATGGTGAATATTCTCTGTCCGTGTTGATTACTGAACAGAAAGACTTATGAGTCCAGTTTTGTGTGTCTCTGTCAGAGATTTATGGTCAGGGCTGGTTTTCATAAACACGGGGGATAATTATTTGCATATTTTTTGTTATATCAGGAGCTCAGTGGTGGGAGGCCTAGAGGAATCAAATTCTAGTGCGATGTTTGAGAAGTATGAAAGGATGAACTGACATTATACCATCAAATTATCATTTACTGTTCTGTGATTGCACCTCCATTGACAGAGGAATTTGTGCGTACCTGAGTCATGTGTTTATATTCCCAGCTCTTCAAGGATATTTAACCAGTGGACAAGGGATAATCATCTTTGAGTTATACGTAGTCTATTTGAACTGTGTCTCAAAAAAGAATAGGAGTAGATAGAAAATAGATTTTATTTTGGACACATTTCTGCTTATATATAGTAGTATAAATTTGCAGCCTCACTGTTTTGTGCTTTGTACATCCAGACACTTTTACTGTGTTGGCAGAAATGTAAAATTAATTCACAGAGAAACAGGATAAGAAAGAAGTTAAGTGTTATGATTTATAAATTAGGAAGAGTTTTAAAGCTTCAGTGAGATACGACTGACTACATTAAATTTTAGTAAAAGTCTGTTTTGGAAGCTATAGCTCAGTGTTATAGCCAAGCATGCGTAGAGCTCTAAATTTAATCGTAGAACTTTATAAAATAAATCAGAATTTTACTTGAGATTATTTCTGTATTCAAAATGTCCACATACATTGAAGGTCTGTGTGTATGGCTTAGTTCCTCCAGTGCTGAGCATTCCCATTCACCAGGAGTGGGATTAAATATGGTATGTAAAAAATCTAAATAAAAGTTAAAAAAAGAGATATCTCTGATTACTATTGACCAAAAATAAACACATTTTAAAAATCTGTGTTTACTGATAACTTCTTTGTGACTAATCTCATAGATGTCCCTGTGTCAGCAAGCTCTTTGCATAACTAAGGTATGCCGAGCTATATGAGAACATGATTCCCCAAACCCTCAGTTATATTTTCTACTTCCAGACCCACATGCCTGTTTGATCCTACAGTGACTTCTCTGTATAGCTACAGTTAGGATTTTAGTTTATTTACCAATCCATCTCAGCACAAGCACAGTGAGGACTTGCCTTTTCCTCACCACCTGGTAGGCACTGCTCCTCTACACCTCAGAGCCCACTCTTTACTCTGTGACCCTCTCACTCTTACATCAGTGTGAGTCTATTCTGTCCCACCCAGTGTTTCTGTGGTCTTGCCTCTGTGATCTTGGGTAGTCACTCTGCTACACCCTATATTCCTCCCACTTCCACTAATATCTCAGCTCACTCTGATGTCAAATGCATGACTACTCCACTACTTTCCACATCAACACCTAAGAAAAGGCTTGCTCATTTTATCTCTAATACACCTGCTTTTAATCTCTAGGATCTTCCCAGAATTTCAAAATAGACTCTAAACCTTTTTACTACAGAATTCTAATGATTACACACCATATACAGCACATTCAAATGGGGCCTCCAAACCTGGATTGCTACAACACACAAACACACACACACACACACACATGCACACACACACACACAAAAAAAAACCCAGAAGTGAGGACAATTTAGATGTGTGCTCTCTGTCACACAGATTATAGCAGAACCTGAAAACAAGAGGATGAAGGAAGACTAGTAGCCCTCAAAAAGAATTTCATAAAATAAAATTGCAGTACTCTTTCATGAACTAGTCATCCCTTTAACACTGCACATACAGCTAGAGAACAAATGCATTTTTTTGAGATTTTAATATGAATATATCTATTCCTCCATTCCTTTCCCTCATCAAAAACCTTACACACACCCTCTTTGCTCTGTTTCAAATACACAGCCTCTTTTTTCATTAGTTGTTATTGTACACACACACACACACACACAAAGAGATACACACACATAAACATGCAAACTCCTTAATTATCTTTAGTGGTTTGTGTAGGGCTGAGATCCTACTTTCTTGTCAGTATATTTTCTGGGAATACAAATATGAAAAATAAAAGTTACATTCTATCTATTTGCAAATGATTTTACATCATGTATTAAAATGTCCATAAATTCTAACATAAAACTTGTAAAAATGTGAGTTGATTCTAGAGACAGTGTGAATCAAATGGAATTTTTCATGGGCAGGGTTTTCCAAAATTCTTGAAATTATTGGGAAGAAAACTAAACACAAACTTGATGTTTCACAAACATTTTCTTCTTATGTACCTTTTTCTACAACTGTGTGTACCATGGTCAACAAACCTCCCTGCATTTAGCATGTTACTTCATGGTCCATACAATTCATTGACCTAAGGAATATGGTCTGTGATTCACACACTTTCCAAACACTGGCACGCTTCCACGCTGCTTCACACCCAAATAAGAAAATTCTCCAAGACAGGAAGTGTAAAGAAAAAATAGCATATACTCATGTATGGAATTTTTGTACTTTTATTGTTTGCTTTGCATTTTTTTGTTGTTTTCTGACCATATTTGGTGTTATTTAAAGCCAAAGAAGAGAGGGTGAATGGGACATTTCTCTGTGTCTACTTTTCTCAAACAACACTCACTTAAAAAGTTGTATCTTTGTGCCAAATGATATCTAACTCTATTAATTAATCAGGTGAAAGTAGTGTGTTGGTAGTCAAGAAAATTGGTGCAATTGCAAATCTCCACTTGTGTTTAGGTATGAAAGTAACAGGTGAGGTCCTTACTTCATGCTGGGTCAGTAGTCAACAGTACATCTTTCAGTGACCTGAGCCTCTAGAAAGGATTGAGAACTATTGTGTAAAATATTCATGTCCATGTGCCATGGAGTTTGTCTCCATTTCATATACCCTGATATGATTCCTTCACAAGAATCCTGATAATTCCAGAAGAGAGAAAGCTGCAGGACATCCTGTCCTCATATGTGTCTGAGATTCACATCCAGGCTTCATCCCAAGTGATTATGCAGGAATTTACCATCATCTATGTTCTCCTGCGGCTGTCAGAACAATTTCTAGGAATGCTAAAACTTTCAAGCAACTTAGATAAATAGGTTTACTGTTGGCTCCTGATATGAGTCATTGATCATATCAGGAATCTTGCCATTCATCCCCTGCTACACAGACATATCTGTGAAGGTTCTATTATTGAAAAATTTGAAACCCTGATATTTTACCTCAAACACATATTTCTTCTGTTTGAGGTAAAATATCAGGGTTTCAAATTTTTGACTGTTTGAGAAATGTCTGAGGTTATATTTTAATGTTTCTGAATTATTCTCCCAAGTACACCAGCAAGTAGGCTGTTCTTCTACTGCCAGAGACTCATGCCCACTAATAGCTGACTATAAGGGCCTGGTTGCTATGGATTAAAACCAGAGAACCCTGATACTGAAACTCATGGAATAAAGGAAGGCATCTTATGGAATGTTTTGAAATTATGCCAGCAGGAAGCATATGAGTGATATGAGTCATTGATCTTCAAGTCATGACATGACACAAATCTCATGAATGACTAAAAATTGCTCCACTGTTCATATTGAAGGAGAGGGACATATCAGGTTCTCTAATGGAGAACTCTAATTTTTGTAAGCAAACAAAAATCTTCAGAACATATGAATATCTCAAAGACTTCATCTTATTTATAAAGAGGTTTAATGCATTATCATAATTCAAATATAATTATACAAACCTCTGAATACATCAGTGAGAGATAAATTGTTATGCATAACATGTATAAACCACGAAATGATCAAAGCTACACACCTACTAGTCCTTTACCTTAAAGGTTACTATATTTCTTATATCATTCAATAAAACTTTTACAGACATTTTACTATGCAACAAAACTCTAGAATCCTATTCAGTGGCAACCTAGGAAACATTAAACACTTTTTGTTTTCCTGTATCTAGCATTAGATGATTGTTCTAGCTTGTGGTACTATTTCATTGGCATCAGGAGGTACCACAGGAACTTAGTGAATGAGATTCTTTTCTCTCCATCCTAGCCTCTACCCTTAGAATAATGTCATCAGTTTCCTTAGTGCAGTCTTTAATAAATTAATCCTACAGTTTACTTAACCGAGCCATATTACATTGTAAAAAATTACCAAATTACCTTTATATCATATTCATGTGTTGTTTGACATTTAGGCTACATTCAGACTCCTGATATTCTGAAGAGTATTGCAAACCACAGGGGGGTGCAGATTCCTCAAAATAAGTGGTACCCTGACTTGACATCTTTGTAGGCATTCACCATTCCAGTGGTTCTTGATTACATACACTCTAACTAGTTTGCTTTGCAATTTCATGATGAGAGAATATTGAATTGCTGACTATTTACATACCATCATGTATCTGTGTTATTACTAGTGTATACTAACTGCTTATAGTTACATGATTTATAAAAATACTTTTCATGAAGGTTTTATGTAGTATATCCAAATTCACCCCACAAACAAAACCTACCTTCATCCTCCTGCCATTGTTTCTCTTTCTTTTGCCAAATTATTACAAAGTATATTAGTGCTTCGATATTCACTGGACACACTGATTGTTTTGATATTTAAATTACAGTCTTTCAGTTCAGTTCAAGGGGATGTGAGCTGCATATTCTCTGACATAATTTAATGCAGAACTGAAGTACTGAACCTGGGAAATCAATTCAACTTCACACTTATTCAGGATATTTGAAGAGATGTTCAGTGTGTAACACTTAGAGTTAATGGACACATATCATTGAAGGATAGAAGGTTATATTGTAATACGGTCATTCCATGTTAGCATATCTAGGATTTACAATGTGATCAATGACTATCGACTTTGTTGACCTTTAAAAAACATGTCCAAGGAACATGAAGAAGGAAGTAGAGTTTCAAACTTGACTCTTTTTTTCTGCTGTTAAATGGAAACGTCTGTGGATCACAGTGAACATAGTAGGGACTCACGATAGATATACTGAATAAATGATGTTTAATTGATGCTTTGCAATGATTATGTGGTGTGAACTCTAATCATTGACCAATCATTGGGATACACATCTATGCTAATGGTGTGATGAGGAGAACAAGAGAATTGTTTCTATCACTTACAGGGATGAAGTTGATGTTGTATGAGAAATCCAGCATGGAAAATGGGTGATCTGTGGGGCCATCTGGCAACCTGGTTCACTTTCATGTATATCCATAATATATGTATATAATTTTCACAAGTCCCTGGACAGCATTCTCATATATCACAGTCTGATGGTGCATCCAGGCAATAGATCTCCTTACAATGGCATGTGATAGAGGTAACTAGAACAATTCAAGTATAGGAAATTCAATTCTATGTTCATTCCACAGTCTGGTTGTACTCACTTATTGGAGGGCTATCCTTGCTCATTTTCTTCCCCAAAGCTCTCCTTGTACAGAATCTTTAGAGAATAGTGATGGGACAGGTACATGGGGCTGTCTCAGCTGTCTGCAGGTACACAACCTGAGTAGGACATAATCATCTCTGTGATTAAGAAGAAAGAATAAAAGCTTAAAGCAGTCAAGAAAGAGGAGGAAGAGGAGAAGGAGAAAAAGAAGGAGAAGGAGAAGAAGAAGAGGAAGAGGAGGAGGAGGAATAAGAATGAAATATATTGAAAGATGACTGGATTCACAGGAAAAGTGAGTATCAGTTTCAAGTTCTCATGACACACATTACCTAATGTGAGGAGTGGGTGTGGCGGCGTGGCCAGCTAAAATGGCACCTGGGCCAAATCTTATGAATGGCTTCATTTCTTGGCGGTTTGTGCACCTCACGCCTTTCCCTAACTGAGCCACAACCTCAGAACTACTGCGCAGACTCGCTGCCACGAGATTCGGGCTGTTTGAGGTGTACCAATGAGGCATGCCCACGAGGCAGGTGCTGATTGGGACAGGCAGGGGTATAAAAGGACAGCCATTAAGGGGCTGAGAGAAAAAGGGCTTCCAGAGAGGAGATTGTAAAGGATCCTGAATAAACTGCATTGACAAGAACTCCGACTTGCATCATTCTTGTCTGCTGGTCAGATAGAGAAGCAACAACCTAAAAAGGAGAACAATGTTCCAAGCTTCTTAAATCTTACTGGTCAAATGCCTTGTATGGGAGGCTCTTAGGTATCTAATGAGACTTTCAGACTGCCATATACAGGAGGGTCACATAGGAGTCTGTTCTGAATATCACTTGAAAATTCAATAAGGTCCTGGGATCTTCTGACCTTTGTGGTCAGACCAGAGGCATTCTTGCTTTCATCAGTGGCAATATGTACTCTGATCCTGTGAAATGTGTTTTCTTACACAATATAATATATGGCATAATAAAGTTATTGCACAGTAAGCCTGTAAATTACAAAGAGGTGAGATACTATGGCTACTCACCATTGAAAATATATTAATTTGGGTAACACTTGTGTTTTACACAGATTATAGTTTTCATCAGGAAGATATTTTAAATTAAAAATTATACAACACAATTAGCCCAAAACTCTGAATGTATTTTTTTCTGCTTTGAAATTTTTCCTGTGTTCTCATTACCTGTGTAGTGCCATGTGGCTACATCTGGTCAGTCAGGAGGCTCTAAAGAAAACCTCTAGGAAAGAATCAAATAAGTCATCAGAGACTCACTGGTGGCTATTTTTACCTCATGTAATTGAAGACACACACATATCTGTTAATAGTGATGATAGATTTACTCATATATAGATATACCCGAATTATACCCAAACAGAGCTTCACATTTCTCTCAAGAATTCTCTCTGAAGAAATATTAACACCTTAAATATATATTTGATAAAAATGATTCTCACACATACCATTGATCAATAAAAATAATTGCTCTTTACACATAATAATACAGTGAACATTAAATGAGGGGGTCTTATATTTTTCATAAGAATAGCTCAAATAATGTGTTTTTTTTATGAGAAATATTCCCAGTGAACTCAAATCTGAAAAGTTGGCACCTGGTTGGTAGTGCTGTTTGGGGAAGTTATGAAGCTTTTAGTTCAGGAAGCTTTGCTGGATTAAGTACATCACTGTGTTTGCAATATATAGTCTCTCCAACTTCCAGTTTGTTCTCTTAGACTCCTGTAACATGAAAAGTGATCTTTATTTTACCTCTCCTGCCTTCTGTTCTCATGACTTCCCTTCTATTTTAAACTCCTCCTCTGGAACCAGAAGCCAGGGTAAACTCATTTTCCCACTGAAGTGGCATTTGGTCATCTTTTGTTGTACAAACAAACAAACAGAACTAATATTTGGGCATATATAAAGAAGGATCAGAATGTACAGTGGAACTTCTGTGACAGACACTGGGAGGAG
The DNA here is from genome assembly GCA_030674055.1 of Rhabdomys pumilio. Taxonomy (NCBI): domain Eukaryota; kingdom Metazoa; phylum Chordata; class Mammalia; order Rodentia; family Muridae; genus Rhabdomys; species Rhabdomys pumilio. The sequence goes on from JANHMN010000022.1 coordinate 36,533,907, forward strand.
ACAGGGAGTATGCCGCACCATAAAAGTAATACTAGAAGGTATTTAGAGGATCAAGGTAAATCACATATCCATGTCTCTGTGCTGATCTTCAGTCTTATGATCACATTCATGTCTACTTAATTTCCACAAAAAATCCTTCATTCTCCACAAGTGTATAAGATTTGTAGGTAACGTGTCGTGACAAAGTCTTACTCATATTTCTAAGTCCTCTGAAATAGCAACAAATTCACATATAGTTGGGCTTTTATTAAATACCTGAGAACTGGTTTTTGACTTTGGCAATCACATGTCAAATCTTAGGCTTGAACAGGAAAATAAGAGACATGAAATAAAACTTATAGTTTAATAAAGTAACATTTCCTAATTAAAACTGTCTCATCAAAAAGCCTGATGCACAGTCTTTAGAGACAGAATTTCTTGAGATGTATTATATCTTATAGGTTACAATACACAATACCCTTAATTTTGCTAACATTCCAGAATACAAAACACTTTCCTTTTTATTATTTTTCATATATTTTATTGACTATTATGTTTCATTTCAGATTTTATCTCCTCACCCCATTCCCTCCACTAACCAGGAACCCTCTATCCCATCCCCCTCTCCTGGCTCCACAAGGGTGTGCCTCCACCCCCTCCCCACCCTCAAATTCCTCCCCAATCAGTGTTCAGACTTCATGGTACAATGGGTCTCCTCTTCCACCCATGCCTAACAAGGCCATCCTCCCCTAAGTATACAGCTGAAGACATGGGGTGCCTCCCTTTGTGCTCCCAGGCTGGTGGTTTAAACCCTGGGGAGCTCTTGTTGGCTGGCACTGTTGCTCTCCTCTTGCGTCCACAAATCCTTTCAGCTCCTTCAGTCCTCTAACTTCTCCATTGGAACCCTTGATCAGATCAATGGGTAGCTGTGAGCATCCGCCTCTGGATATGTCAGGCTCTGGCAGACCTCCTAGGAGACAGCTACATCAGGCTCCTGTCAGCATGAACTTCCTGACATCCATATTAGCATTTATCTTTGGTGACTGCACATGAGGCAGATACCAAGGTAAAGTGGACTCCAGACGGCCCCTCCTTGACTTTTTGTCCCACACTTTGTTGCCATATTTGCTCCCTTGAGCATTCTGTCACTCCTTCCAAGTAGGACCGAGCATTTGGGCTAATATCCACATATCAGTGAGTAAATACCATGTGTGTTCTTTTGTGATTGAGTTACCTCACTCAGAATATTTTCTAGTTCCATCCATTTACCTAAGAATTTCTTGAATTCATTATTTTTAATAGCTGACTAGTACGCCATTGTAGAAATGTACCACAATTTTTGTATCCATTCCTCTGTTGAAGGACATCTGGGTTGTTTCCAGCTTCTGGCTCTTATAAATAAGGCTGCTATGAACATAGTGGAGCATATGTCCTTGTTTTATGTTGGAGCATCTTGTGGGTATATGCTGAGGAGTGGTATAGCTGGGTCCTCAGGTAGTGTTGTGTCCAGTTTTCTGAGGAACCACCAGACTGATTTCCAGAGTAATTATACCAGCTTGCATTCCCACCAACAATGGAGGAGTGTTTCTCTTTCTCCACATCCTTGTCAGCATCTACCATCACTTGAATTTTTTATCTTAGCCATTCTGACTGGTGTGAGGTGGTATCTCAGGGTTGTTTTGATTTACATTTCCCTGATAACTAAGGATGTTGAGCATTTCTTAAGGTGCTTCTTGGCCATTCGAATTTCCTCAGTTGAGAATTCTTTGTTTAGCTCTGTACCCCATTTTTAATAGAGTTATTTGGTTGTCTAGATTATAATTTGTTGAGTTCTTTTTATATATTGGATATTAGCCCTCTATCAGATCTAGGATTGGTAATGATCTTTCCCCAATCTGTTGGGTACTGTTTTGTCCTATTGACAGTGTCTTTTGCCTTACAGAAGCTTTGCAATTTTTTGAGGTCCCATTTGTCAATTCTTCATCTTAGAGTATAAGCCATTGGAGTTTTGTTCAAGAACTTTTCCCCTGTACCTAAGTATTTTAGGGTCTTCCCCACCTTTTCTTCTATTAGTTTCAGTGTATCTGGTTTTATGTGAAGGTCTTTTATCCACTTGGACTTGAGCTTTGTACAAGGGGATAAGAATGGATTTATTTGCATTCTTCTACTTGCTGACCTCCAGTTGATCCAGCACCATTTGTTGAAAATGCTGTCCTTTTTTCACCTGATGTTTTTAGCTCCTTGATGTGATCATAGGTGTGTGGGTTCATTTCTGGATCTTCAATTCTATTCCATTGATCTTCCTGACTTTCTCTGTACCAGTACCATGCAGTTTTTATTACTACTGCTCTGTAGTACAGTTTGAGGTCAGGGATGGTGATTTCTCCAGAAGTTCTTTTATTGTTGAGAATGGTTCTCACTATCCTGGGATTTTTTGTTATTCCAAATGTGTTTGCAAATTGCTCCTTCTATCTCTATGAAGAATTGATTTGGAATTTTGATGGGGATTGCATTGAACCTGTAGATTGCTTTTGGCAAGATGGCAATTTTTACTAAGTTAATCCTGCCAATCCAGGAGCATGGGAGATCTTTCCAGAGACTATGAAAGCCAGAAGATCCTGGACTGATATTATACAGACTCTAAGAGAACACAAATGCCAGCCCAGGCTACTATACCCAGCAAAACTCTCAACTACCATAGATAGAGAAATCAAGATATTCCACGACAAAACCAAATTTACACAATATCTTTCCACAAACCCAGCATTACAAAGGATAATAGCAGGAAAGCTTCAATACAAGGAGGGAAATTATACCCTAGAAAGAGCAAGAAAGTAATCCTATTCTAAGAAATCCAAAACAAGATAGCCACACAAAGATAATTTCAGCTCTAATAACAAAAATAACAAGAACCAACAATCACTGTTCCTTATCATCTCTTAACAACAATAGACTCAATTCCCCAATTAAAACACATAGGCTAATGGACTGGATACATAAACAGGGCCCAGCATTTTGCTGCATACAGGAAACCTGCCTTGGTGACAAAGACAGACTCTACCTTAGAGTAAAAGACTGGAAAACAACTATTCAAGCAAATGACCCTAAGAAACAAGCTGAAGTAGTCATTCTAAAATCTCTACCTGAGAACATGAAGGGAGGGACCCATGGCTCCACCTGTATAGGTAGTTGAGGGTGGCCTTGCAGTCATCAGTGGAAGTGGACAGCCTTGATACCTGAAAGTTAGGATTCCCTAGTGTTGGGGAATTTCAAGAGCATGGAGGTGGGAATGAGAGGATGGTGGGAGCACACCCTCATAGTAACTGAAGGAGGGGGGAATGGGGTAAAGGGCTAGGCATCAGTGGAAATAGAGGGCCTTGGTGCCTGAAAGTTTCGATTCCCTAGTGTTGGGGAATTTGAGAACTGAGAGGTGAAAATGGGAGGATGGTGGGAGTATGCCCTCATAGAAACTCCCAGAATTATATGGATTAGACATGACAGAGGCAGACCACCAGAAGGCTAGATTCCAGAAGTCAAACAAACATTTATCTTGATACTAAAATTTGTTTTGAGAATTGTATATTGCAGAATACACAGCCTTGGTGTATCTACTCATCAAGTGAGCAGAACAGACCTGCTCAAACCTCTGATGTCCTGGAATTGCACCTGGATGCAGTGAAGACACAGACCTCAGAGACTTATCAATTTACTTTTCCCTAAGCCCCTCTTCTAATATCTCAATGCCCATAATCAGCTTGAAGAAGTTAATGAAGTGTCAGCACTCCTATTCTCTGGGCTTGGGAACTGAAGTGGTTAATATAGGGCTGTCTCCCTCGGGAAAAGTAGTGGTTTTGTTCGAACAGGGAGGATTAGCTAGGATTTATTGCATAGCCATAACCTATTTATAGAAATATGTATAATTGTTATTAAGATGAAGTTACAATCTTTTAAATGATACAAAATTTACTTTGATTTCAAATTTAAGGTTTTCATTGGTATGAGCTTTTTATTGATATAAAGTGAGATTGTTACTCTCATAGGCATTGTGCCTATATAACACATTTAGGAGTACAAGGCCTAGACCCAATCCTTCTTTAATTTTTCTAACTGATTTGAGATGGTTAGCCTATGAGTTAAGGGCCTACAGCAAATTCATAGCTCTGAGTTTATTGTTAGTGTGTTTTCTATATTTTACTTAGAAATAGCTGAGAGGAGTTAATAGACAACAGTCCAGATTGCCTTATATGAATAGTTGGTTTTCAAAACGTCAAAAGTCCACAGAATTGACATTATAAACATTTCTGTATTAATGTTCATTTTGATTAGAGACCTGTCTGCTCCCGACAGCTTCCTTTCTTGGATTCTAAGAAGAAATTGAGCATCTTTGGAGTTACTCCAGTTGTGGTGAGACAGCCACTAGGCAAGAATTGCCTCTTTTCATCTACAGACAAATCACTGTCCAAAAAAGGACACACTTGCGGAATAGTCGACTGATTATATGTGCCTAGACAGAGTAATTAGCCCTTAATAATTCTGCATCACTAGGTCTGTCAGATGATTCTGGGCCAGAAGGCTGAAGATTGGATGCTCCAATGTTTTGTAGTATAGGGGCTGTCCAGGAATTCAGCGGTCTCTATAATTTGGCTAAGTTTTAGAAACTATGCTTTGTGCTTCCCATAATTTCAGTTAACTCAGTCATTCTGGATTTCTGAGAGGGTTGAACACTTATAGTCTCATAGCCAATCCCAGCTATTTACTTTGAGAAAAAAGATTTGAGAGTATGGTTTTCAGCTGACATTCATTCTAAAGCCAAGAAAAAATGTCAGGTTCAGAACTGAGTCTTTTAGTTAGGAGGGACGACAGAGGTTCTGGTTAGTCAGCAAAATGATGGACTGGGTATTAGGTCTATCTTATACATTACTGACTCAAATTGGTATAGTTATGCTCTAATTGTATTTTAAAAGAAAAGTTTTGCCGGGCGGTGGTGGCACACATCTTTAATCCCAGCACTTGGGAGGCAGAGGCAGGCAGATTTCTGAGTTTGAGGCCAGCCTGGTCTACCAAGTGAGTTCCAGGACAGCCAGGACTACACAGAGAAACCCTGTCTCGAAAAACAAAAACAAAAACAAAAAAAAAAAAAACCAAAAAAAAAAAAAACAAAAAAAAGAGAAAAGTTTTATTTTAACAAGAATGATGATATGTAGGAGGAGCTAAGGTGGGAGGAGTAAGGAGAGGAAGAGTAAGAGTAAGGAGAAGAGCAGGAGAAGGAGTGGAGGAGCTAGTTGACAAGAGAGAGGCGGGGGAATATAGAGGTGGATGTTCGTTTTCTCTGACAGTCAAAGATAGTTGATATATCTAGGTTGGGTACTGGGTTACACTTCTGATTGTATGGGCATTTTGTTTTTGAGCATTACCAAACTTATAAAGCCTTTGATTAACATTAAAAAAATAGTATAAAAGCAAAAAGGAGAAGCAGGGATGGGATAGGGGTTTTCTAGGGAGGAGAAATAGGAAAAGGGAATGGCATTTGAAATACAAATAAAATATTCAATAAAGATTTTCACATCTCAAAAAAAAATATGACCACGGGTCAATGGAACAGTCATTTCTACAGCCATACAGGAAATCTTTCCTTTGTACACTATGATTGTGTGTTTGCATAGTTATTTTAAAATACTGACACAAAGAGAAATTATTTTATATAGACATATTAAAGTTATCATAAAATCAAAGTTAAAGAGAAGTTCTGACTAGTTCTAGCTGCCTCTAAGACAAAACATTGAGAATTGAGTGCCACACACATATATCCCCTTACAATGGCTTTTACTGTTATACAAGGCTATATTCTATGCTGACAGAGTCTAAAATTAAATCCCTGGAGATGAGTTTAAGAATTCTGTTGATTAACTATATTCTGTACATCTTGACAGGATTGGATAGACCTGATGGTTTCCTGAGGTTTTTATGAATTTGTCTAGAATATTTTCTAGAAGTTATATAAGTAGCCAGTGAATAATGGGGTTTGTCATTTCCCTGTGAAAAACCAAATATTTTTATATAATCTGAGGTTTCTAGAAGAACAGAATTGAGACTCACATTCTATAAGTTTGTATACATACATGTAATATATATATATATATGTATATATATATATGCATGGACTCATACTTATTTGTATGTACACACACAAACACACACACTTACACACACAAAACTGGCTGTTTCAAGCTAGTACATAAATTACTCTCTCTAAAGAAAAAGATCAATAATCAAACAGTTTGATTTATCAGATAATATGTCTTATCTGGTCTTCAGTATACATCTCAAAAATGAATAACTAGGCTATAATACCAACTAAGGAAGAGTTTAAAATTAAATATATGGACTTCCCAAGGATAATGAGAGCAAGCAGGCAAAAAGCAGAAGTTTCCTACATCCATGTCCTTTATGAAGGCAACACCCACAAGATGAGCATCATCTAACTGATGTGGCCTAGATGTATGGTGGATCTTCCTACCCCAAACAATTTAATTAAAAAAGAAATTCTTTCTTAGGTTTTTTCTTAATTCAAGATGTAGTTCAGCTATAATATGCATATACAGTCTCACCAAAACTACTCAGAAACAGCAAGAATACACAATACAGCATGAGTAAAGGGGTGTCAACATGGCTCCAACATTACAAAAAAGACAAAGCAAGTAGCAAGCAAGAGATAAATGCTGAGTGTGAGATAAGTAGGTTGTTCCATGAAAAGGCCCACCATTTGGTTATCCAGTATCAACTGGTCAGCCTTAAATGCATTCACATAAGTAACATCATACAGACTCTCAGACTGATAAGCTTCTTGGTAAGTACTTAGAAAATGTAGTGGTTTGAATATGCTTGGCCCATGGCAAGTGGCACTATAAGTAGTCATTGTCTTGTTGGAATAAGTGTGGCCTTGCTAGAGGATGTGTGTCACTGTGTAGGCAGGCTATAAGGGCAACACATTGAAGGAACAGGCGAGCTGTTGAACAAGGACAGAGACCCAAACACAGAGAGTCTGAAAGAGTTGCAATCAGTCTTAACTGCTGAGACATCATCTCAGCCCTATGGACCTTTTCTCACCCTGTAATTGGGCTGCATTCAGTTGTTTCTACTAGATTTTGTAAAAACAGTTTCGGTGAAGCTTGCATGCCTATTTCCTGTTTACTATTTATGCCATTTTCTGAAGTCTCAGAGTTGGATTATTTTGTCCACTGCATATTTTCAATAACATGGAATACCAAATAGTATTGTTCTTAGAAATGATTTCTCTGGTAACTATGTTCAAAGAGAATATGTTTATGACACCCTTAGCTAATCTCCATTTACCTCCCCTGATATAAATTCAGAGGGCTCAGCCAGACACAGAAAAAAAATAGGTTTTCAGAACAACAGAAATAAACATGTATGAGTCCAGAATAAAGATTTGCTCACTTTGGTCTTTGAGTGTGTTATCAACAAGTGAAATCAGCACATTATAATCAACTAACATGATTTGTATTAGAATGGATGAGGTGAAATAGCTTGAGAAAGAAACCTCTGTTTCTGTTCTCAGATGCTCACTGGCTCAGGTTCATGGAGCTCACTCTAGATAGTAGAAATGGTCTCTAGAGGAAGTGGTCTCATTTGCCCAGATTCCTATAAATGGTAGCCCTTGTCCATTTTACATGTCCACTGAACTCCCTCTGCTGGTCCTAAGAGCTCCTGCAGAAGTGTTTGTGCCTAGTTTCACAAGAAAGACTTCTTACTGTTACTTGCACAGTAATAAACACCAGTGTCTTCAGCTCTTAAGCTGTTCTTTGCAGGTAGACACTACTTTTGGAATCCTCTCTTGAGATGGTGAATCTTCCTTTCACAGACTATGCATATTATGTTACATAATTATAAGCTTTGGTTCCAATTCTAGCAACCAACTCCACTTCCTTCTCTGGAGACTTGCAGACTCAATACATGGAGGAGTCACTGGAAGTGAATCTGGAGGATGCACAGGAGAGTTTTATGAACCCTCAAGGTTGAACCAAGCCTCCCCCAGATTTCTTCAGCTTCATCTCGATCTGGACACCTGCAAACACAGAGAATCTTGTCAGTAAGCAGTCAAAATATTCAGTGTCCCTGTCACAGCTGTCCACTCACACTTTCATTATCTCAAGTTATCTATGAGTTACTTTGAAAATGAACAACCATAGAAACACAATTCAGTCTCAAGTCCATGGTGAATGTTCTGTGTCCGCGTTGGTCACTGACTGGAAAGACTTGTGAGTTCAGAGATAGGTGCCTCTGTCAGAACTTTTAGAGTACAGACTGGTTTTCATGAGCAGAGGGTTTTCATGAGTATATTATTTTCATGTCTCTGTGCTATATAATGAGCTCAGGGGTGGGAGACTTTGAGGACTCAAATACTAGTGTATATGTCTGAGACGTAATAAAGGCTGAAATAGCATTATAGCATCAAATCATCATTTGCTGTTCTGTGGTTGCACCTCAGATGACTTTGTGCCTGCCTGAGTCCTGTGCTAATTCCCAAAACTGCATGGATAGAAAAGTATTGGACACAGAAGAATAGTATTTGAGTTATGCACATGTTATTTTAACTGTGTCTCAAAAAAAGAAAAGAACTAAATAGAAAAATAAAAGAAATGTTATTTATTGTGCAATTCCTGTTATATAGAGCAATATAAATTTGCTGCCTCAGTTTTTTGTACTTTGTACATCAAAACTCTTTTTTCTGTGTTGTGAGAAACATACAATTAATTCACAGAGAAGTCAGATAGTAAAGAACTTAAATACTATGATTTATAAATAAGGAAGAGTTTTAAAACCTTCTGTCAATCACAACTACCTATATTAAATTGACATATCAAAATATGGATAATGCCATATCTCACTATTACAGAAAAACCTTCATAAAGCTCAAATTTTAGTTATAACCTCATAAAATAAAAGTGAATGTTACTTGAGTTTATTTCTTGATCTAAAAAATCCACACACACTGAATGATTGTTTATCACATAGTTTCTTCAGTGCTGATCTTTCTCCCAGACAAGCTATATGAGAATTTCCTTCTCACACCAGTAGTTATATTTCTTACTTCCAGACTCATATGCCTGCTTGGACCTGCAGTGACTTCCCTGCAGCACCAATTAGATTTTTAGTTTCTCTATCAACACTATTTCTGCACAAGCAACTCCAGGACTTGCCATTTCCTCACCAGCTGGTAGGCCCTTCTCTATACTTCAGAGCCTATTCTTTTCTCTGTGACCTCTTCCCCATCACATCAGCTTGAGTCTTTTCCTTCCCAGTCAGTGTTTTTGTGGTCTTGTCTCTCTAAGCTATGGAGTATCCATCACTCTGCCTCACCCTATAGGCCTCACATCTCCTATAATATCTCCTTTTTACTGTTATGCTGTTGCGGACCGTACTGCCCCACGCTTGGCGCCAAAACTGTTGTGTCCCATACTCTGCCTGCCTGGCTTGGAGGCCAAAATGTCCCGGCCTGTGCTGCTGTTCAGGTCTACGGGTCAGAGTTTAGCAAGAGAGAGTTGGGGGGAAGAAGCGAAGAATAATGACAAGCTAGAGGGTCCGTAGTCAAGTCTGGTTACTCCTTTATTCCCCTCTTTGACTCCTCTTGACTCTCTATTAACGCATATTCACTCTTGTTCACTCCTCTTAACCGTATTACAAGGAAATCCTGGGTATTTATAAGCACACACAGGAGAACACAGGTGAAAACATTTTACCACATGCACTATGCAGCTGGGGTCACTAAACAGCAAAACAAGCTATGTGGGATAAACAAGATATTTATCAGAGTGTGCTTCAGCTGTTGTAGGCTGCTGAAAAACAAGTCTCTAATCAGAGTATATGGCTCCAGATGGCTGCAAAGATGATAGCTGCTTTCTAGCTGCTTTCTGCTAAAAGTCGGCTCCCAACATTATGCCAAATGCATCAATAACCCAGTATCTTCCATCTCAATATGTAAGATTGAGCTTGATCATTTTCTCCCTGCTCTATTTCTCTAGTACCTTTCCAGAATTTCAATGTAAACTCTCTAACTTCATCCCCTAAAAGCCTCATGATTACACACTAAAAACTGCACACTCAAGTAGGGACTCCTAACATGGAGAGCTACACCACAAGACAACAGAAGGGAGGACAAATAAGATGTGCTCTCTCTATCACTCAAATTTTAGCAAAATCTGAAAACAAGATGATGAATGAAGGCTGCCACCTTCAAAAACGGTTTCACAGAAAGTAATTTTAGATTTTAGTACCAGTTCATGAATTAGTTATCCCCTCAACATTTTGCATAAAGCTAGAAGTATAAATGCAATTTTTCTTTCATTTTTTTACAGATTTTAATATGATTATATCTTTCTCCATTCTTCTTTCTACCTAAAAAACATTCCATAGACTCTCTTAGCTCTGCTTCAAATGGAAGGCCTCTATTTCACGGATTTTGTATATATTGTATACACACTCACACATACACACACACACACACACACACACACACACACACACACACTCAAATACACAAATCTAAACCTGCACAATCTTCAGTTATCTTCAGTGGTTTGGTAGGGCTAAGACTTTGTAAACTTTCCTCCATTCATGTCAGGAAATCTTCTGGGGATACAGTTATGAAAAGTAAATGATAAATTATATCTTTTTTTCAAATGGTATTATATCATGTATAAAAATGCCCCCAAATTCTACCACAAAACTTCTAGGAGTGTGCTTCTTCTCTAGATACAATGTGAATCACATGAAATTTTTCATGGACTCAGGTTTCCAAAGCTCTTGAAAATTGTTTCTGGTAATTAGTCTTTCCTTCCCAACAAAACAAAACACAATCTTGAATTTTCACAAACATTCTTTTGTTATGTGCCTTTCCTGACCTACATGTGTGGGTGTGTGGTGATGATCCATGGTCAACAAACGTTCCTTCTGTTTGCATGTTAATTCATGGTCCACACAATCCCTTGTCCTAGGTCAAGTCATTGATAGTTCACAGATTTCCCAAACACTGCTACATCTCCACCATGCCTCAAACCCAATGAGGGAAAATTTTTCCAGACTGGAATTATAAAGAAAAAGTAGTTTATACTCACATAAGAATTTCTTGTACATTTTGTGTTTGTTTTGCATTTTGTTTGTTTTTTTAGAAATATATTTGATGCTATTTAAAGCCAAAGAGGATGATGATTGGGACACATCTGTGTGTCTACTTTTCTCGAACTACATTCACTTACAAACATGAATCTTGCTGTCAAATAATATACAAATATCTTAATTAATCTGGTCAAAGTAGTGTGTTTGTTGTCAGAAAAATGCTTCAAATCACAAATCTCTAATAGTGATTAGGTTTGAAAAGGACAGGTGAAGCCATTATTTCATGTTGGGTCACTAGTCAACAGGACAGTTGTCAGTGACCTGAGCTTCTAGAGAGTTCTGAGAATCGTTCTGAACAGTATTCAGGTCCATGTGTCATGGGATTTGTCTGTTTTTTATATGTCCTGATATGGTTCCTTCACAAAGCATCCTTGTCATTCCAGAACAGAAAGGTGCATGACTTTCTGTCATCAGATTTGCCTGAGATTCATATCTAGGCTTCAAGATAAGAGGTTCCTGCATGGCTTTACCATCATTCATGTTCTCCAACTGCTGTCAGACCAAATTTCTGGGAATATTAAAGTTTTTATGCCATTTAGATAAATAGGTTTGCTGTTTTCTCAGGTCCATCATGTCAAAAATCATGGTATTTTTCCCTTGCCACAGAGATACTTGGGTACAGGGTCTATTGTTGAGAGATATAAAATACAGATATTTTTACCTTGAACACTTATTTTGATGCATTCGTGTCTGAGCCTATATTGGTAAGATTTCTGAATTACGCCCACGCATCCCCCAGCAGTTAATCTGTTCTTCCACTACCTGGGTCTCATATGCACTGAGGGCAGAGTATAAGAGACAGGTTGCTAGTAATTAAAAATGCTAAATACAGTTGTTGAAACTCATGGAAGGCAGGCAACTTATGGAGTATTTTGACTACGTGCCTAACAGTGAAGCTCAAATTCTCAGTCACTGATCTGGAACATATGAGATAACACAAACCTCAGCACTGACTAACAATTTCCCCATTGTGCTTATGGAAGGAGGGAAACACAGATAGGATTCTAATGGATAACCCTAATGTTGGAAGAAAACACGCATTCTCAGAATTTAGGAAGATCACAAAGTCACTTTTTCCCCATCTTATTGCTAAGGAAGTGCCTTACTTGTTATCATAGTTCAAGCATAATTATACAAATATCTACATATATCAATGAAAGATAAATTGTGATGCAGAGCATATACAAACCATAATATGATTAAGGGTGCACACTTACCAATCCTTTATCTTATAAGTTACTATTTTTCTGATATCATTCAATAAAATGTCTACATACATTCTACTATGCAACAAAACTCCAGAATCATATTCAGGGACAACCTAAGAAACAATAAATATTTTTCCTTCTCCTGCCTCCAGCATTAGGTGATCATTCTATATTGGGGCACTATATTGTTGGCATTACTAATACCACAGAAACTTAGAGTATATGGTTGTTTCTCACCATCCTTGCCTCTTCCCTAAACTAAGGTCATCAGTTTTTTAATGCAGTCATAAATAAAAGAATGAGATAGTTTTATTGACTGAGTCATATTCCATTGTGTACAGTTACCTCTTTATCTTCTCATCTCGTTCATGTGTTGTGGACATTTAGGCTGTGGCCAGGCTCACAACATTGTGAACAATACTGCAAAACCACAGGAAAGCAGTTTCTTCAAATTAAGTGCCATCCTGTTTTGATACCTTTGTCAGCATTCACCATCCTCACTCTTCTTTATTAAAACCATTCTAACTAGTTTGTTTTGCATTTCATGATGAAAGCATATTGGATTCCTCATTTGTAGATCATCTTGTTAATGTCTTATTAATTGTATGTATTTATTGCTTATAGGGCCATGTTTCATACAAATACTTTCCCTTGAGTTTTTATGTACTTTAACCAAATTCACCCCTTAAACCAAGCCTAACCCCATCTTCCTTCCATTGGATATCTTCCTTGTACCAAATTATTATAAAATTCATAAGCACTACAAGATTCTCTGCATATACTAATTTTATTGATGTTTAAATTACAATATTTCTATCCAGTTGCTAGGAATGTGAGCTGCAACTTCTCTTACATAATTCACTTAGACACAGATTTGCTTAACATGGAAAATTAATTCATCCTGTCATTTATTCAAGATACTTACTACAGGTATACAGTGTATATTAATCCTATTTAATGGACTCATATCTTTGAAGAATAAAAGGTTGTATTGTAATATGTTTGTCCCAGGTTTTCATACCTGGGATTTACAGTGTGATCAGTTATCTTTCACTTGGATGACCTGAAGCAAACATGTATGAGAAACACAGAAAAGGATGTAGATGCTCAAACTCGCATCTTTTTTTTTTCCTTCTGTGAAGGGGACTTAGCTGTGAATCCCAATGAACATCAAAATTTCACAATAGATATACTGAAGAAATGATGTTTAATTGATACTTTGTAATTTGTATGTAGTTTGTACCCAAATCATTAACCAATCAGACAAACATACTTCTCATGTGGTAATGGTATGCTGAGGAGAACATGAGGATTGTTTCTGTCATTTACAAGGAGGAGGGTGATGTATGAGAAATCCAGTAATAGAAAGATGAGAGATCTGTGGGGCCATCTGAATGGCCACACACACCAACCTGAATCACCTTCATACATGTCATATAATTTATATATATATATATTATATAATATATTTATATAAATATTATACATATAATATAATATATGATATATGATATATTATATATGATATATGATATGTGATATATGATATATAATAATATATAATATATTTATATGAATATTGTACATATATTATATAATATAATATAATATATTTATATAAATGTTATATATATATTAAATATATGTATATATATATAATTCCTCACAGGTCCCTAAATAGCATTCTCAAATGTTATAGTATGGTGTCGCATCCGAGCTATAGATCTCCTAAAAATGGATTGTCATAGAGGTGGTTAGGACAATTCAAGTATTCAAAATTCAGTTCTATGTTGAAGCCACAAACTTGTTGTATAACTTATTGCTGGACTCTCCCAGATCATTTTCCTCCTCAAGGCTCTCTCTGCACAGACACCTTGGACAATAGGGTTGGAGCAGATTCATGGGGCTGTCTTAGTTGTCTGTAGGTAAACAAATGGAGCAGTACCTAAGCTGCTCTCTTATTAAGAAGAAAGAATAGAAACATAATTTATTCAACACAGAGGAGGAGGAGGAAGAGGAAGAGGAGGAGGAGGAGGAGGAGGAAGAAGAAGGAGGAGGAGGAGGAGGAGAAGGAGGAGAGAGAGAGAGAGAGAGAGAGAGAGAGAGAGAGAGAGAGAGAGAG
>JANHMN010000022.1:36548421-36580972 GCA_030674055.1 Rhabdomys pumilio
GAGAGAGAGAGAGAGAGAGAGAGAGAGAGAGAGAGAGAGAGAGAGAGGATGTGGAATGAGAATGAAATACGTAGAAGTGAAGTGGATTCAAAAGAAAAGTGATCATTAGGTTCAATCTCTCATTACACACATTACCTGAAGTGAGGTCAATGGTTTAAGCCTGGAAATTCTTACTGATTACAAGCCTTGTTTGTGGAGGCTCATAGGTATTTAATGAAACTTTCAACTGCCTTCAGTCAGGAGTGACAAGAAGGATTTTGTTCTGAGGATCACTGAAAAATTTAGTGAGGTCCTAGGAACTTCTGATCTTGATGGTCAAACCAGAGGCATCCTTGCTACCATCAGGAAAAATGTATTTTGTTCCTGTGAGAATGTGTTCTCTTACACAATATAATATATAGCGTAATAAGTGTAATACAGAGTAAAGTTGTAAATTACAAAGTGAGGTGATACTATGTGCATACACCAGTGGAAATATATTCATTTAGGTATCACTTTTGTTTTACACAGGTTATGTGTTTTCATCAGGGAGATATTTCAAATAAAAAGATTATGAACAACAAAATTAGTCCAAATGTCTAAATGTGTTTTTTCATGCTTTTAAATTTTCCCTGTGTTCTTATTACCTGTGTAGTGCAATGTGGCTCATTTTGCTCAACCAGGAGGTTCTAAAGCAAACTTCTGGGAAGTAATAAAATAAGGGAGCAGAGACTCACTGATAGCTATTTTTCCATCATGTATTCAAAGACACACACATATCCATTAATAGCAATGGGAGATTTACCCATATATAGATATTCCAATTATATGAACAAAGTTTCTAATTGCTCACAACAATTCTCCATGAAGAAATGCTAACAATATATATTACTGAATCCAGCAAAGATCCGTGGTCTAAAAGGATGATATATATATATATATATATATATATATATATATCCTTGTTATGAGAGAATTCTCAAAAAATCATTATATAATAAAAATAGTTGTTCTTTACACATAATGATACAGTGAACATTAAATAAGGGATTCTTATATTTTTCACAAGAATAGCTCAAATCATTTAGTTTTAGTGAGAAATGTCCCTAGTGGACTCATATCTAAAAAGTTGACTCCTGGTTGGTAGTGTTATTTGGGGAATTTATCAACCTTTTAGAGCATGAATCTTTGCTGAACTCAGTACATCATTGTGTTTGCAATTTATAGTCACTCCAACTTCCAGTTTGCTCTTTTAGACTCCTCTATCATTAAAATTGATCGTCATTTTCCTTCCCCTACCCTCTGCTCACATGTCTTCCTCTCCATTTTGAAGTCCCCCTCTGGAACCAGAAGCCAAGGTAAACTCATTTTTCCCACAGTAGTGGCATTTCGTCATATTCTTTTGTTACACAAGCAAACAAACAAACAATAAAATAGGCCTAATATATTAGTATATATAACCTAAGCATCAGGTTTTAAGAGACAAAAGTACATTGGAACTTCTATGACAGACACTTTCAGTGGTGAGGGATTTTGCTTTACCAGGAAAGAACTGCCAGAAGCTATTAGAAAGAGCAAGGTAAATCATATATCTATGTCTTTTTGCTACTCATCAGTCTTTTTTTTTTTGGATAATTTATTTACATTTCAGATGCCAATCCCTTTCCCCATTTCCCCTCCCTAGAAAACCCCTATCCCTTGCCCCCCCTTTTCCATTTGGCTTTTATACATTTTTTAAAATGTTAATCAAGGGCTTTATAAGTATGGTAATGCTCAATCAGAAGTTTAACCTAATACCCACCTAGCTATGTAAATTAACTTTGACACGTGAACTTCTGCCTCCATGCCCCCTCTCTCTTTCTCTCTCTTTTTCTCTCTCATTACCTAGCTTCTCATCTACTTCATCTTCTCCTCTCCTTACTCCATCTTTTCCTCTCGGTGCTCCTTCCCCCTTAGCTCCTCCTACATATTACCCAAAAAGCCAGGTTCAAAGCTAAGTGTTCTAGTCAAGAGAGATGACAGAGGTTCTGGCTAGTCAACAAAAGGATGGACTGGGTATTAAGACTATCTTGTACCTCACTGGTACAAATAAGAATAATTATGCTCTAATTGTATTCTGAGAGAAAATCTACTCATCAGTCTTATGATAGCACTTATGTCTACTTAATTTCCACAACTAATGCTTCATTCTCCACAAATGTAGAAGATTTGTGGGCAATGTGTCATGACAAACTCTTAGTAGTATTTCCAAGAATTCTTAAAGGGCTGTAGATTGACATAGTTGGGCTTGTATTAAATACTTCAGCTAAGGTTTTTGAACTTGGGGGTTAGATGCCAAATTTTTTCTTGAATGAAGAATAAGAGACATAAAATGAGAGTCATGGATTAATAAAATAACCTTTTCTAATTGCAACTGTGTCATATTAGAGCCTGATGCACAATCCTCAGAGACAGAATTTATTGAGAGGTGTTAGGTCTTATAGGTTACTGTCCCTAATGCCCATAATTTTGTTGACCCTCTGAATGTTAAACTCTTTTTTAATAGTTATATAATGTTTTATCACATTGAAACTGTAATCTCTATGGGGGCAGACATACCAATAGTTATGAACTTTCTCAGCATGTGTATCTTTGAACCAGTTGTGGAAGTTTCTCATATAATCAATGTTCTATGTTATGGTTGTGTAATTCAAGGTCATTTATTTTTCAACAAAAAAATATGTTGTAGCAAAAATCCAGATATCCATATTTCCTAAAGATCAAACATATATAGATGATTTTAAGGGATATCTCAAAGAGAATGCATATCTGACACCAGAGAACAGTACTCAGTTCTACTCCTGATCTCTATATGTGCTGACCAGGTCCCTGGTCCTGAGGATATAAAAAGGTTTGTATCCAGGCCCTGAATTCTTCTCATTGTGTATTTTGTGTGGAAATATATGGGTGTGTCCTCAATTCTCAGACTTCTCATTTTCAGATAAAGCTGATTTTGGAATTATCAGTGGAGGTGGTATATAGGTATTTTACGGATGGCATATAATTTCCTATCAAAGTTATGGTTACTTTCTCCAATCTACTTCAGACTCTGGGTCCTGCCAT
This sequence comes from Rhabdomys pumilio, assembly GCA_030674055.1. Lineage (NCBI taxonomy): Eukaryota > Metazoa > Chordata > Mammalia > Rodentia > Muridae > Rhabdomys > Rhabdomys pumilio. The sequence continues at coordinate 36,551,503 of JANHMN010000022.1, forward strand.
AAATATTTTATTCAGTTGATACAGAATATTAATCAAAAGGCTGCATAAGAAAGCCTCAGTAACCTTCTGGGTTACACTAAGTCTTTATCAGTCATAACTAACTACACACCTGCAAACAATCTTGGTTAAAAAAGCTATGATACATGTATACTTTCTATAATACATGTCAACTAATATACTCAGTATTTCATGTTCCCACCAATTACCTTTTTTAAAAAAGCAACATGAAAAATCAAGCTCAGCCTCCATTCCAGGTTTTTTTTTTCATCTCAAATATTCAGTTTGCCAGTAAAAACTCAGGAGCCAGATGCTGTGGTGAAAGTCTGCTAGCTCAGAGAGAAAGCACACAGGTGACCTTTCTCTGCAAGAAAAATCCCAAAATGAATTTCTCCTTTATGCCAAAAAAACCCCTCCTGCAGTCTCAATGTCCTCTATGTCCTTCTATGTCCTCTATGTCCTTCTATGTCCTCTATGCCCTTCTATGTCCTCTATGTCCTTCTATGTTCTCTGCCTGTCTATCAATTCTTCACTTACTGTCCATTATTTTCTCGGTGTGAACTCCTTGTTAACTCATGGTTTGCTCCACCTCTTGACCTATGGTTGAATTTATTTAATCTTGTATACAATAAACAGAAAGCTATTGGATTAAAAATATTTTCTATGGCTTAATCACACCACCATTGAAAACAGATTTTTAGTAATTAACACACTCATATGATCACTGTGTGATAAAATATACTGTATCATACTGTGTTCAGCTCTTATCACTAAACGGGCAGACCTGGGAATTCAGTGGTGGGCACCTCTTCCACAACTGCAGAAACAGGGCTGTTCTGGATTTTATGAAAACAAGGAGTGTCATTAGTTTCCCTCCTCTAGTATAACTAGTAATTTGGTAGAAAACTTAGAGACATAAATGTCTAGAGAGAGGCAACACTGAGAAAACAAAAATGAATTATAGCACAAAATACTGTGTATTTTTAATAAAATTTATGTATTTGTAATAAAATTCAAAATATTATTTTAGGTTGTTTTTGTCCTTCAGAATCCCTCTGCCTAAGTACAATTTGATAGTTTTAAAAAAATAACAAATTTATGAATCTTGAATCCAGATATTACATGAGAGAAATGACTTTTAAAAATGTAAATTTGTGGTGATTCATGCAAAAGAATGGTGATACTCGATTTAAATAATAAAGAGATAGAGTTCTATATAGTATATTTTTTGTAAATAACTTTTGAAAAAATTAAACTATTGTATTTGTTTTATTTATTCATCAGGTATTATTCATTTTTCATTTGGCAGTTCTGTACAGCAGGTCAGTATTTTATACACTTTCAAGTAAATAAAAGAACATGTCTGTGAATACCAAAAGATGGAGGTAAATTTAAGCCATCTCTACTCTGAGGCATGCTGTGACATCCATCTATATCTCCAGTCCTGACCTACTCAGAACATTGCACTTCTATACTGGTTTTCGGTGAGATTCAACATGAAGAGCCTTGAAATTCTCTCTCAATGAGTAATGATTGTCAGGTCCTAGGTTTTAGTTGAGGAATTCATTCAAATCTAAGACAAACTCAGAGAGAGTGTTTCTATTGTGACATTTCTCTTTCTGTAGCTTTGAGCACACTGACATGGATTGTAGCAAATAATTGCAGGGATCTCTGTCAGATCTTGTATTTTCCAAGGCAAGGGTTCTAACTGACATAGGAGATGGTCTCCTGGGGCTTTTGTGTGGTTAACTAGAATGAACAAACTCTGGTAGAGTTAGGAAACACCCTTGCTGGGTTCTAACTGATTCTTTTCCTTAGGAAATGCACAGTTCATTTATTTAGACATTTCTTTTCTGATGGCCCAGGTCAACAAATATTCACCAATTGCTATAGAAGTAATATATCTTCTCAGTAGAAATTGCTCTACCCTCTATGTTTACCAAGATGATGCATGACTTCATACTTCTTATCTCACTATTACATAAGTGTAGCACTAAAATATTTTGAAGTCACTCAGTAATAACTTATAGGCAAGGAAGGTAGTTCTAGCAGTTTTGTGTTATACTGATTCACCAAGGTAGACATAAGATGGAATTCTGTAGAGGACATAAGTTTTTGTTCTCCTTGAGAATCAAGATTGTCTCATCTGAAATGACACCATGAAACTATCATTTGTCCACACAATTCAAACCTACTAACAATTCAATATTCATATTAATAATGTCTTTATTTTATCCTGACTGTTTCCTTTATATTTGAAAAGAAGAATCTATGATGGTGTTAACATGCTATATATTTCACAGAGGAATGTCTTGGACTTTAGAGGACAAAATCAATTGTCCAACTTTACCTGGTCAAGATTCCCCTCTTGATTGTGATGTGATCTGATGGAAATGGTTCAGAGAATAAGGAATGATAATTATGGACTATGAGAATACATCACACTGGAGAAATAAATGTACCAGTATATAAAAAGACACCCCAGATAGTTCTCAGTGTGAGGTTCTCATACTTGTGAGAAGATGTAGGTTTGTTGAGAAACAAATTGTGTACATGTTACAGCTTTGAAGATAAAGGCTTTCTCAGAGAAATGTTACAGCTCTGCTCCAGCAATGATGGAAGGGTTCCCATTGCACAGGTTATAGCTGGGATCTGCCAGGAAGGGGTTTCCCCAACAAAAGTATTACAGCTCTGCTTCTGCAAAAGTGTTAGGGTACGGATAGATATCATTTTGGCAATCAGGAGCCAAGAAATACCAGAAATTCACACTCCACAAGAAACTTCACACAAGACGTTTTCAGCAGAAGTGAGGCACAAGGGTGTGGCTGCCTTGGCTTGACTGAGAAGCAGCAGGGACAAAGCAGAGGGCAGGGTTTGTGTAGAATTTCTTGGGTTGTGTTACATGATAGACTGGAATTGGAGGGACTCTAATCTAACATTAAAGTTCAGGGATTTGTAAACACTTGTTACAAATTCTGATTTGAAGCTAGGATCAAATCAGGATAAGTGTGGTTTTCTTTAGCCCTCTTCTCAGCATCAAGTCTGTATTAGAAATTTTTTAGGGCCCTTTTAGCCTACAAATTTGATTTTATAGTCACTGGGTCACCTTTATACAGCTTGTTAACTTTGATCTGTGACAACATGATTGTTTAAAGCAGAGAATTCCATTGTGTTTTTGTTGTTGTTGTTGTTGTTGTTGTTTTATTGTTTTGAAACAAAATTGTCAAAATATGATCCTGGGTCAATGGATTAGCTATTTCTACAGCCATACAGGACATTTGCCTTTGTAGACTTTGTAGACTGTAATTATGTGTTCATACATTTCTTTTAAAAAACAAACTCAAGTAGAAATTATCTCATTGAGACACATTAAAAGTATCACAGAATCATTTTTAAGAGGGATCCTGCTGCCTATATGCTTAGAGAAGACTTTAGGAATTGAGTGTCACACACCTATAACATCTCTCTGTGTCTATTAATGTTACACAAGTCTATTCTTTGGTGACAAAGATGTAGGCCTCAGAGAAAACTGTTACTCAAATATCTTTTTGTGTCAGGTCATTGGAAGGGTGTCCTGGTTCTTGGGTTGTGGATTTAGCCATGCCCCCAGAACCCAGGCTCCTGATATGAGGTCTAATCTCCATTTCACCTTCACCCTTAAGTCATGTACACAGGTGGAGGGCATGATGAACAGCCCCCAGGCCCTAGAGAGATTTACATACTAATGAGGTACCTGAAGGTCAGAGGGTGGAGCCAATTAAGCATTTCTCCTCAATCCCCCCTCTTACCCTCCCTATTTAACTCAGGTCTGCCCTGGGTTGTGTGGGGGTGTGTGCATCCAGATCCATCCACCATCCGCTATGCCAACAAACTGGTTTTGGAAACTCAAGGACTTCCTCGTGTGTTGGAGCTGTGCCCTGAAGAACTGTGATGAACCGCGAGGAACTGTGGTGAACAACAGGGCCTGACTTCCAGCTGGAGGAACCCAGTTGTCTTAGTTGGTCTTCCGTATATATCTGAATCCTGAATAACCAGGCTATAATATACCTAAAGAATAGTTCAGAAGTAGATAGGTGAACCTCCCAAGCATAATGAGAGCAAGCAGGCAAAACACAAAAGTTTCCTCTATCCATGTCTTTTATGAAGGTAGCACCTAGAGGATCAGCACCATCCAACTGGTATGGTTTAGATGTAGGGTGGATCTTCCCACTCCAAATGATGTAACTAAAAAAAATATCCTTTATTAGTTATGACTTGCTCTATGGAATTTTAGTTAATTAATATGTAGTTCAGTTATAATATGCTATGCAATAAAGCCACCACAGCCTTATTTGATATAGCTTAATAGCACTGAGAACCATATTTCCCAAATTAAAAAAAAAACTTAAAATAAGAGAGATTTTATAACTGAAAGTAAGATTTTTATTTCCTAAAAGCACACAGGAACATGAAAATTATAATTTCTTAAATGTATCATTACCATGAAATATTTCACTTATATTTTTAGGAAATGCTGTGGTCTGCAAGGTAGCTATGAGTAGAGATTATGTCACTTTTGCTCTCAAAGTCTTGGACAAGAGGAAAAATAATTACTTGGCTCTAACAGACAGGTGGCAAGGAATTACCTGAGCTTTGAAAAAATTCAGCAGCATATCTCTCTCTTGGATTCTTTGTTGAGTTACTCAGAGATCAAGGACTTATGTGAATTTCTTTCCTGTATTCAGTGTGAATTGCCTGAGCACTTCAAAATGGCTTCTCCATCAGGAATCAGATGAGCAATTGAATCAAGATATTACATCCACTTGAAAAAATGCCTTCTTATTACACTAGAGTATCCCATCCAACTCATAGTCCAGAGTAGAAGATTCTCCTTCCCTCTCTTCTGGCCAATCCCTGCGTCACATCTGGAGTGGACTGAAAGGTGACTTACAAAGTCACAGGTTTTTCAAACAGTAATTTAAATTAAAATAAGACTGTTTACCTAATTTCTAACACAAAATTGACCTAGGGTATTTATGCCTGCCACAATGAATTTCTTAAACGTTTGCATCTATATAAAACACAAGACATTCATTTTCATGGGGAGGGGACTTCTAATAGAGTAACAGGCTATCCTGATATTCTGAGCTAAAGAAACTTCTTTCTGAATTAACCTTTTGAGATTATGCAGTAACATGGGTATCTGTGCTACTTGCTATTCACCCACTTATCCAAAAACAAATATTACATAACACAAGAGTGATGACCAGGAACCCAATGGACTATAAGACCTGACATTGTATTGATGTAGATCTATGTTCTATAAAGGCATGAGATGGTAGGTAATGGAACTGGGACTGAGAAAGATGTAAGTTGGCACAGCTATACCCACTCCAGACAGAGAAAGTCATGAAGCCAGCTCAGCTGCTTGACACAGTTTCACCAAAGCCGAGTGGATTGCTACAGTGTCCTTCTGTGTCTAACTTTTGGGGTTTGATTTCTACATGTTCCATTATTGGGGATATTCTGAACAGATTCATTTTAAATCTTTTTCTGAGAAAAATGCATATCTGACCCTTTTTAGAAAAATCTCAAAATTAACTTTATCTGGCCATTATTTGGAAGACTTCCTTATGCCCCAGATATCATTAAACACAAATAAGGACATAGCTAGATGAGGCCATTCCTCTAAGAATTTGTTTGGGGTATCTACCCCTAAACACAGCCAAACAGCATAAGTGGTACAGGGTGAACAAAGACAATTGCCAAACTCTGGCTGCCCAGAGTAATAGGTTGCAGATTCAATGTCTCTTTTTATTATAGACTCAGAGGTCCCTGAAAATATTGTTTAAACATAGGGCATCGTGAAGGGTACCACACTGGATGAATATAATTAATTAAATAAGATACACAAAAATTATATTTTTCTACTTTACAGCATAGATGATAAAACATATAGTAAAAGAAGTTAGGTATTTATATTCGCTGCTCATAGGTAGACCAATTCAGATAATTTTTTGTTTGTCTGAAACAACAAACATTGCCAACCTGAAAGCAGACTGTAGTATATTAAATGTGTTTTCCTTGAAGGTGACAGTCCTCAAATTATTTAAATTGGAATTCTAGGCTGACTAGGAATAGGAATAGGAATAGGAATAGGAATAGGAATAGGAATAGGAATAGGAATAGGAATAGGAATAGGAATAGGAATAGGAATAAGAATAAGAATCAGTTGAATAAGAATCAGTCTGTTTGTATTTTCTCACTGTAACTGAACTTGTAACCCTGCACATGTAATGAAAAGTCAAACATACACTCTATACTACATGCATAGTTGTTAGTATGTCTTTGTTCTGTGACACCTGTATAAATAAAGAAGCACCTGATTGCTAATCAGTCAGTTGTGAGATTCTCCTGGCCATCACCCCTTGCTCACACTCTCCCCTAACAGACTCCTTATGTCCTTTATTGGCCATTCTCTCAAAAAAGATTCTTCTAGTCTCCTTCCTATGTTAGGGAAGTTCCCCTGGGAAGACCATAACCATCTCAACATACATGTGGTGGAAAATAAGTTCTCAATAGATTTCATGCCTAAAATGGTTGCTCCATTTTTATTTACAGACAGTAGCAGTGATGATGATGATGATGATGATGATGATGATGATGATGATGATGATGACAGTTATGTCTGGAAATTTCAAAAACTCTCAAGTCATTTGAATTTACATTCTCCTTTCTGACACTGTTTTATAAATATTTGCCTTGGGCTTGTTTTCATGAACACAGGAAGGCCTTGTTTTCTTTACCTGATGCTGTATAATGAGGTCTGCACTGGAAGCATTAGACATTAGAATTCCTAGAGAAGATGAAATAGCCAAAACTGAGTAATGGGGAAAGAATTAAAGAATTGACTACTATTTAATTACTATGTTTTTATGATATAATTCAGTCTAATTTTATTATGTTTCTGGCTACAGATAGCCCTCTGCCCTATCTGCCCAAAGAGAACATTATAATACAATGTTGATAATTATAGAAGGAGTAACAAAGTTTATAAACATTGATTTTAGATATTAAATTGAAGAAATAGGTTTCAATGACGCAGCTTGGTATTGATTAATGCAAAACAAATTCTGTGTGACATACAATACTGAAAAATTAAAATAAATTGTATGTAATGTTATTCTGAGTAAGTAAACCTTTAAATTTTTGAACTTTTATGTTTCTACTAATTATTATACAGATGTGAGCTGTACTTTATGCAGTGTCTCTTTACATGAGGTTACTACGTTAAAATATGTATAAAGTAATAAAGGAACATGTTTGTGAATATGCAGAGAAATCTAGATCCTCCATTCCAGGTTCCTACTCTGATGTCCTTCCATATCTCCAGTCCTGCTCCTCCTCAGGGCATAACACTGTACTGATTAAGGATAAGACACAGCATAAAGAGCCTGAAAATTGCATCTCCATAAGAAAAAAATGTCAGGTTTAGTTTGCAATGAAGAAATACTACTACTATGTGGTAAACTGTATTCACACTGATTGTGAAGACCTTCCAATTGTGCCATTTCTGTTTCTGGAGTTTTCCAGGAGAATGTCACAGATTTAAGGAACAACCTGCAGTGATTTTTGTGAGATCTTTTGTCCTTTAAGACAACAGTTCTACCTAACACAAGATATGATCTCCTGGGATGTAATTGTGGTTAACTGAGGAGAAAAACATCTTGATAGAGTCAGGAAATACCCTTGGTTGCCCTTCTTTGCACATGCACCTCAGGACCTGTACAACTGATTTCTTTTGTTTTTGTTTTTTTTAACTTTTTGCTGTCTCTTCAACAAATATTTAGTGACCCTATCAATTATATGAACTTAATGTCACTTGCAGATTATAATATAAAGAAGTAGACTGTGTCCTTCTGTGTTTACTTTAATCAAACAAGGCCTCTATTATGTTAAACTCACTCCCATATAAGGATGACTATAAAATAGTTGGTGGACAGTAATAAAGTTTCTTAGCAACACTTTTTGTGCAAGAAGGTGTCAGACTGCTCATTTTCAGGTAGAGATTGTTTTTGGAATTATCTATGGAGGTGGTGAATAGGTACTTTATGGATGGTGGATGATGCATAGTTTGGTACCAAAGTTGAAGTAATTTCTCTAGTACACTTCAGTCTCTTTCCTGGGTGTTGGCATATATAGTTCAATCAGTAGATACAAAAGATTAATCCAAGACTGAATAAAAAAGTATCAGGAATTGTTCAGGCTTCACCAAGACTCCATCAGACACAACTAGATGAATACCTTCAAACACAAAGCATCTTAATTAGGAAACTATCATACATTTTCCCCTCCTAGTGTTCATGTCAACAAATGTACTCTTTAGCATATAAAATATGTCTATCCTTACTTTGTCTCTCTGGCTTCTCTTGAGAAAATCCATTAAGTCTCTTTTTGTACTTCATGGTCTATTATGCTTCATTTTCTAATAGCATAATTAGTTCAATTAGTGTTATCTGTATATGCATATGCATGGTCATTGACTAATACATAAGGAACCTCCAGAAACCTTCCAAAGAAGTGAGAAAATATGTTTTCCTTACCAGTCACCAAATATCAATAAACTTTCACCTTTCTATGGGCCCTCAGGATTATCCAGTATGCTAATTGCAATCATGGATGGTAATATAGAGAAATTCTTCCCTCCCAAAGCAGTATGAATTTACATAGCCATACTACTCTGATCATGGAATTTATTCTCAAAAATTTGGACTTTGTCAGGTTATAAACACACAATGTGAGCTTATTCTCCCAAATTAAAGTAATTTAAGGATCACAATATATGTTGAGCATTATCTGTGAAACACATGGGTTTTCCTTTAATACATGTTTACATTGGCTTCTAGCCTTTCTTCATTTAATATTTTGTGGTTCATTTTTCCTTTTTCCTCTGGCAGGTACTTGTTTTCGTTAATCACAAATGCCCACCAGTTTCTTCTATAACTGTGCTATATTTGATACTCCTTAACATCACTCTGGACTAAGAAGAAAGGTTTGATCACATATCAAATCAATTCCTAAGAAATGATCAGCATTGTTGTTGAAGTCATACCATGATGGCGTATTTTCTTTTATTTTCTTCAGTGTCTACCTTCTGATGTTCAGTCGATATTTCAAGAATGATTGATGAGCTTTGCCTCAATTGTTTTCAATGTCTCTATAAAACTCATGTTCTTCTCTCGGGGCTGTTAAATCTAGCTATAGCACTGACCCCTGTGGAAGTTATGCTTTGGTTTTGCCTCCAAGATCCGTGCTCCCGGACATAGACTCAGACTCAGATTATATTTACAAATACCCTGGCCATTGGAACTAGGCTCTATTTTGACTAGATTATAATGAAAGATACTCAATTATTTTAACCTACATTTTGTCACATGGCTGGTTACCAGTACTCAGATACCTCTAACCCCTTTGCAAGATCCTATTTTGTCTCCTTCTCTCCTCAAATTTTTCTCCTCCTGATATCCCACCTCTATTTCCTGACTAAGTCATGGTCATAAGTATTTTAATTGATAGGTCAGGTATCTGTACAATACATAAGATGATCTCTCTTCAATTATTTTAGAAAAATGAAAGGATATATATATATATATATATATATACACACACACACATATATATATTTTATATATCATATATATAATATATTATAATATATTATATAAAATATAGATAAATTATATATAATATATAATGTATATAAAATGAATAAGTGTATTCATATGTATATATAATGAATATACTTATAACAATTATAGTAACTATAAGGTATGATATACATTCATAAGATCTAGGTGATTTCTATTTGGCATTTTAGATAAAGTATTTTATTATTTATATTACTTTAAAGAGTTTACAATGTTGCATCAAAACATGGGGTCATGACAGCAGGAGAGTTGTCCCTGACCTGCATTTTCTGCAGGATATGGGAGAGCAGGTCCTCTATCTTACAGGGTCAGGACACTAATTCTGACCCTAGGGGTAAAGGTTTAGGCAAGCTGGCCCCAAGGTAATGAGAAAGGGAGAGCTAGTCCCACCACTTTTCTGTAGTGCTGTGACATGGGCAAAGGAAAGATGATGCTGCCCCAACCTTTACCACCCACAACAGGCAGGAAAGCTGATCATGGTCCTCTCCTTCTTTAACACTTGAGAGAATAAGCCATGGACCGCATGGGCAGCCCAATAGAGCTAGCCCTGGATGTGGGTATTGCTATTGAGCTGGCCCTGCAGGTGTGAGTGTTGGAGAGGCAGCACTAACACATGTTTGCTCTGCATTGGCTTCAGCAAGGTAGAAATTTCATTTCCTCCCTTTTGCCACTCAAAAGTGGTGGACAGGAGAACTGGTCACACTGAGGTCATGAGACCAGCATGGCTGGCAGTGCTCATCACCTGATGCAGCACTTGGGAAAGCAGGCCCTGCATCTTACCATGGCAACACAATAGAGTTGACTCTAATGGTGGGGGTATGAGTGAACTAACCCTGACATTGTGAGCCTGGGAGAGTTAGCTCCATGACTTGTCTATCATGATATGGGCAAGGAAAAGATACCCTGCCCCAACTTGACCCCATGCCACCTATAGTAAGTGGAAAAGCTGGGCTGGGGCCATGGTAACAGCAAAGTTGTCCTTGCCCCTTGCATGCTGCAGCAGCACTTGGAAGAGTGGGCCATGGGGAAAGCCTAGTAAAGCTGTCTCTGGATATTGGGATTGCTATTGAGCTGGCCTTGAGGGTCTGAGTTCAAGAGAACCAATACCAACTCATCTGCTGTGAGGTGCTGTGGACAAGGGTATAATAACCTCCTGCCTTTAGTTGTCCCTTGCAATCTATGTTCATGAGAGTGAGAGAACTGGCCGTGTCTCTTTCCTGATGCACCTCTAAGGATAGCAGGCCCTTTAGTGTTCCTGAGCAGCACAGTCGAGATGTCCCTGATGGCATGGGTATAGATGAGTCAGCCCTGAAAGCATGAAAGCAAAAATACTGGCTCTGATACTCCTTTTGTATCATTGAACGGGCCAGTCAGTGCTGCAGCAGAGCTGGCAGGTAGTCCAGCTCAGATACATCTTAGGCACAGATTTAGGACTGAATCTGTCCACCCCAGAATCTACCCTATTGAGGAACTGCTGAAGCACGAGAAGGGAACAGTTGGTCCTAAAGACTCACAACTACAGCATCTCTATGATAGAGCTGTAGAGAACATCTCTTGTGCACTGTATGGAAGCATCACCTGTCAATTAAAAAAAAGCTGTTAGCCTATTAGCTTAGGCAGGAAATAAGAGGTGGGAGTTATGGCAGGGAGAGGAGATCTGGGATAGAGTCATGCACAGAAGACACTAATGGAGATGGCTACTTGAACCTGAGAAGTGGTAAGTACTTCCATGTCAGGACTTAGAATGGAATAAATGGGATAATTTATCTATGAGCTAGCGGGAAGGATCCAAAGCTTTTGATCTAGGCATTTATTCTTAAATATTTCAGTCTCAGACTCATTATTTTGGAACCTTAGGTGAAGGTGGAAAAGTCCTATTACTGGGCCAATGATTCATTGCTAAGTAAACATTTGAAAGAAAAAAAGTGTAAACAAAAGGGCATGATGTGGTTCATACTGTGGCAGACTACAACTTCGACTATTTTTTTTTCTGTTGTGGAGGAGATTTCAAGGGTGGAGGGTGTGTGTGGGGGAGGGGAAGATGAGTGGAATTGGGTGCATGCTGTGAAATTTATAAAGAACAAAAGATTTGAAAAATAACTTAGGGAGTATAACAGGAAGCCTGGGCTCTGACGCTCACAGTAAAGAGGAAACCCCAGAGGTTAGCAGGAAACATGTACCCTCCCCAACTCCTCAAATGGTTGATGTTTCTCCTGTTATGTGATGCACAGTGCCTCAGACAATGGAGGATTCCTATGTGAGTTCTGTCAGCAATTACTCTTTCACATAAGAAGTTACAGAGATTATAGCATCTCTATTATAAAATCATTGTTGTAAAGAATAAAAGTATGTGTTATCTGCTGTGTGGCAGTTATGGACTCTATAATTGCATGGAAAACAGTTATATTTTTTTATTAACTCTATTGACCTACCAACTTCCTGTCTCACATATTTGGAATTTCCTTTTATTGAACAGTCTGTGTCTTCATCTGTATACGCTTTCTACTCCTGACAACTTTAAAATCAAGAGAAAAAGATAAACTTGAGGCAGTACATGGTTAATTGGCTCAATTCACTCAGAAGCTGAACATCTTAAAGGAGGGCACAGAAGAGGAGAGGATTCTGGGCGTCACAGCCCATAGGGCCTGTAGATTTCACTTTACTCCCTCCAATGACGTTGAAGCACAATGTACTCTTCTATGTTGCTTTCACCATGGATGTTTTAGAACTTAGAATGAACATGATTTGCCTATCTTTGGAGAATTTACACGCTAACTTGTTGGTATGAACATAAGTAAATATATGGAAAGAATTTTAAGTAAGCTGATTTGACTGGAGAAACCTACACCAGAAATATCAAGTATCTTTAAGAAAATTAAAATCTTCACATTTTCAAATGTTTGAAAGATGAAAACCAAAACATTTTTTTGGTTTTTGGTATCCAAACCAAAAAATATATTTTAACAGAAGGTTGTATCGATACTGGAATTAAAATTCAAACACAGAATGCTGAGTGCCAGCTGAGCCTTGGGGTAGAATGGGCAATAAGGCCTGCACTAACATTTTGTTTCCCTTTCCAGGGCATTGCAAATGTTTCAATGGCTTGTGTTCTATGATTAAAATTGTGTGTCTTGAAATACAAGAGTAGTATCTGAAATATTTTCCATGAATTTCAAATATCAGCATACCATCCCATATGTTCTCACTAAAAATACGCAATAGATAGGACCCACAAGGAAAAAAAGTTCCTGGAACAGACCATACAGTGGCTAAGTTACCAGGTTTCAATGAAGAGCCAGAAGCAATAACTGCTGGTTCCAGAGTATGAGAAAGGAAGACAAAAGACTATTCTGGGCGATAACTTCATAACTAACCAAGGACACATATGCTGCATTTTAAATTGCTTTGTTCACGAAAGGCACAAAACTGTTTATAATGAGAATTTTGGAATTTTAGTGTCTTTGAAAAGCATAGAAGTGTAAGATTGTGTTTTCATTTAACCCCTAGTGTTATTTCATTTAACCCCTAGTATGGGGCTGCTTCCTACTGACTGCATTCATTCCATTCATTCTCCTGATTCAGTGAGCTTCTCTCTTGTCTAACCCACCCCCCCATACTAGATCATGCCCCATTTCCCTCCTCATCCCCCTACCAGCCTGTTGTCTACCTCTACCTTCCCATGATTACTTTCTTTTCTCTTATAAGTAACATTGAAACATCCTCACTTGGGCCTTCATTCTTGTTAAACAGTTTATGGTCTGTGGGCTTTATCTTAGGTATTCTGTATTTTTGGGCTAATATCCACTTGTATGTGAATACGCACCATGCGTGTCTTTTTGGGGTGTGGGTTTCCTCACTCAGGATGATATTTTCTAGTTCCACCCATTTGCCTGCAAAATTCATGATGTCCTTGTATTTATAAGTATAAGCTGAATAATATTCTATTGTGTAAATAAACCACATTTTCTTTATCCATTCTTCTGTTGAGGGACATCTGTGCTTTTTTCCAGGTTCTGGTTATTATGAATAAGTATGCTGTGAACTTGATGCAGCATATATCCCTGTGGTATGATAGAGCCTCTTTCGGTACATGCCTAGCAGTGGTTTAGCTAGGTCTTCGGGTAAAACTACCCTCAGTGTTTTGAAGAACCATCAGATTGATTTTTCAGAGTGATTGTACCAGTTAGCAATTTTATCAGCAATGGAGAAGTGTTCTCCTTTCTCCACATTCTTCCCAGCATATACTGTCACCTGCGTTTTCGGTCTTAGCCATTCTAATTTGTGTAAGAATCTTATGTTCATTTTGATTTCCATTTCCCTGATGACTAAGTATGTTGAACATTTTTAAGTGCTTGTCAGCTATTTGAGATTCCTCTGTTGAGAATTCTCTGTTTACCTCTGTATTCCACTTTTAATTGGGTTATTTGTTTTTTTTCCAAGTGTAACTTCTTAAAGTATTCTACATCCATGCCTAAATATGTAGAAACAAATGTAGAACAACCAAAGCATAGATTATGTTGTTCAAAATTGATACATATAAATTCAATACAATAAAAACATTATGTAAATATAGATATTAACCACTGCCAATGAGGGCTCAAAATATAAAATATTACTGTAAGGGTGGAATAGAATGACTGAGCCATTCAGAAAATTCACCTATAGGTATGGCTGACATGCAGACCAGTAACCAGTAGGAGGGACTTGTGAGGTATAAACGTCATTTATCTAAGAAAAGAAAGTGAATCTCTTATGAGAAATTTTCAGTATTGTCAGCATCCACCCCAATAAACTGAAATCCTAAAAATTCTAGCAGCAAATAACAGGATATTAACAAGGTAATGAAATATTCTCAAAGTAAATCTGATAAGTAGGATGGATGTGTTACACACATCTGGGTCATCACATGAGATTGAAGGACTCTTATTCCTTAAACACAAGAATTGTGTGTGATGAAGGTCATTCCACGAAAGATCCAGAGAGCTCTGAATAGATGAAGGTGCCCTCAGTGTCTAGAATACTGTAGTAACATTGTCTATATTCATGTGTAATTGGCAGTAATATTGTACACAATCCTATAAGTTCATAGGGACAGTCTGGAATTAATTTTATTTTCCCCCCAAATTACTAAGAAACATATATTAGTACATTTTACTAACTTGACTAAAATCTCTTTGTTCTAGGAAAAATATGCACATAGTAATGAATGATGAAATCCTATAATGAAGACAAGATTATGGAAAAAAGTGAAGGCCGAAGAAGTGGCTGCTCCTCCTTCTCTACTTCCCCTGAGATGATGACTTCCTGTAGCTGTGCAGCAGAGCTGCATGAGCTCAACACTGTGGATACAACATCAATGACTGGGCTCCCAAGTCACAATCACATATCCCAGTTGAGAATATTCTTCCTAAAAGATAAGATGCAAATATATTTACAGACTCTGTTGCTTACTGTGATGAAAATGAATGGATATTTGAAACAATGAATTATTACTGTACTCTCTTTGGAGTCTTGTCATAGTAGCTTCCTGTATCATATGGTCTCTAAAGTTATGTGAGGTTAGGATAGGAAACCTTAAGTCCATTAGGACTCTGTTACTCTCCAGATGTTTCTGTGTACCTACTATATTTCTTTGCAGATGATAAGTTGTATCTACACCAAACCTCTGCTGGTCCTGGTCAACTTCAAAGTTGGTTTTTTTTTTCTGAGCACACAGGGAATCTGCAGTGTTTCTTGCACAGAAATACAAATTTTTGTCTTCAGTGTTAGCTCAGCTTCAAGGTAAACTAGTTATTGAGTGGGTAAACTTGTATACTAATGTACTTTTCAGAGACAGCTCCACACTTTATACAGATTTTATTCTCTTTTCTTTCAGGGCAGGTAGGTTCCCTTTGAATGTGTATTGTTAGAAGGAGGATCCTGCCTCCTTACAGCCAGGATCCACTGTCGCCCAGCAGATCCACAAGACTTCCAAGATTATATGATGTTTGTTCAACTTCTGCTCATGAATGTTGAAAATCAGCACTATCTATACATTGAGTTAAAAACACAATGCCAAGGTGGGAGAAAAATAACTTAGAGCTTGATTCTGATCAGGGAATTTGAATTAAAATACAGGCAAATACTTTCTCCTAATTTAACAAAACACTTTACTTGTTTATTCATTCACGTTTTTAAATTAATTAGGTTTGGTTTTGATAATTTCATAGATGTATATAATAAAACCTAGTCACACCACTCTTACAGTCCTGCTGTTTCTGTGAAACCCCTCTTCTCCTTATGCCCTATTCCATGTTCATTGCAATTTGTTCTGTTTTTGGATGCATTGGGTTTTACCAGAAGTATCTAAGTATGCATGAGAGTAAGACTAGCTAATGGAGAGTAAAGTGGGCTTACAGGTGACTACACACCCGAAGATAATACTCTGTTCATCCAGGATGTATCAGGACTCATAATTTCAGCTGAGAAGTAGTAGGAATTTATGAACTCCTCCACCATCCAAGATTAGTTATTGATAGGTTTGTTACTAAACAGGTCTAGTGAAAGCAACTGTCTTTGCTGTTTGATTCATTCTGCAATAGCTATGCCATGGCCATAGAATAGTATTTTATAGTTCTTCTCAGCTACCAGCTTATCTACCAGGTCTTATATTTGACATTTTGTGATCCTTAAAGGGATGAAGTAAACATGAGGGCTGTGATCACAGCTATCCTTTATTTCCAGCAACCTGAGCAATCAAAAATCTCTGTATTTATCATTGATTACTATACTTCTCTGACTGAATCTGAGAGTAGCATTTCTCTATTCATATAAATGTGAATATTTTGAAAGGAATTTGATGCTATGTCACTTTTGCTAAATTACAGTAGTGGATCTGTCTCAGAGTGTATGAAATCTGCAGTCCTGGGTTTGTGACAACATTTTTAGTAACAGATGTGAATTTCCTCCTTTAGCCTCAGATCCCAACAGACTAATGTTGGTTGCCTGTATAAAAGCTGTATTACTGTTACAGTAGTGGTTATATGTTTCCTCATTGCTTATATTTCTGATGCTGAGACTTGTAGCTGGATAAGAACACTGGTGCCTTTTCTTTACCAGCAGTCTGTATAACATAATTTCTACTTACATTATGAAAGCTGTACATGTAGAAGGTTTTCAACTTTATTTTTTATTAATTTTTTATTTGCATCTCAAATGGTGCCTACCTCCTGGTTTCATCTTCCAGAGTTCTTTCTCCCATCATCCCACTATTTGACACTAAGAGGGTGTCTCCACTAGGTATCTCCATTCCCTGGAGCATCATGTCCTTATAGGATTAAGTTTATCCTCTCCCCATGAGACTAGAAAAGGTAGACATCTGCTATGTATATCGTACGGGCCTTGGACCAGTCCATGTATCCTCTTTCTCTGGTGGATCTGTCTCTACGTGTTCCCAGGAGTCCTGATTCATTAACACTGTTGGTCTTCCTCTGGGGTTGTTATCCTCTTCAGTTTTTTTATCTTCCCTAATTCTTCCATAGGGGACTCCGACCTCTGACCAATGCTTGGCTGTGTGTATCTGCAACCTTCTCTGTCAGCTGCTAGTTGAGCCTCTCAGAGGACTTTGAGTAATGCAACCCAGACTCAAAAGGATGTTTATGATCTGTTCTCATTTATAAGTGGATATTAGACAAAAAGTGAAAATTACCCATGATACACTAGAGGGACCCTAAGAAGTTAAGCAAGAAGGAAGGCCAATGTGAAAGTGCTTAAACCCCACTTGAGAGGGACAAATTATCATGGGAGTCAGAGGGAGGCAGTAGCCTGGGTGGGACAGAGGAGGTGTTGGGAAAAAGCAAGGCAAGATCAGGTATGAGGAGAGAGAAAAGAGAAGCCCAAAGAGCAGGAGAATGAGTAGAAATATGCAGCTATAATTTTTTTTTAATTTCCTCTGTTTCTGTTCTTATGTTTCCCTTTTCAGTTCTGATTTATTAATTTGAGTACTGTCTCTGCACCCTTTGGTTACTCTGGCTAAGGGTTCGTCTATCTTGTTGATTTTCTCAAAGAAACAGCTCCTGGTTTTGTTGATATTTTGTATAGTTCTTTCTGTTTCAACTTGGTTGATTTCAGCTCTGAATTTGATTATTTCCGGCTTTCTACTACTGTTGGGTATATTAGCTTCTTTTTGTTCTAATGCTTTCAAGTATGCTGTCAAGTTGTTAATGTGTATGCTCTTTCCAGTTTCTTTTTGTGGGCACTTACAGTTTGTGTTTTCCTCTTAGTACTGCTTTCATGGAGTCCCACAACTTTTGGTATGATGTGTCCTCCTTTTTATTAAATCCTAAAAAGGCTGTAATTTCTTTCTTTACTTCTTCCTTCACCAAGTCATCATTGAGTAGAGCATTGTTCGGTTTCTACATGTATGTTGGCTTTCTGTTGTTTTTGTTGTTATTAAAGACCAGCCTTAGTCCATGGTGGGCTAATAGGGTACACAGGATTATTTCAATCTTTCTCTATCTGTTGAGGCCTGTTTTGTGACCAATTATATGGTCTACTTTGGAGAAGGTACTATGAGGTGCTGAGAAAAAAATTATAGTCTTTTGGTTTATGATGAAATGTTCTATAGATTTCAGTTAAATTCATTTGGTTCATAACTTCTGTTAGTTTCATTGTGTCTTGGTTTAGTTTTTGTTTCCAGGATCTGTCCACTGCTGAGAATAGGGTGTTGAAAATTTCCACTATTATTGCATAAGATGCAATGCATGCTTTGAGCTTTAGTAAAGTTTCTTTTATGTATGTGGGTGCCCTTGCATTTGGGGCATAAACGTTCAGAACTGAAAGTTCTTCTTGGTAAATTTTTCCTTTGATGAGGATGTAGTGTCCTTCTTTATCTTTTTTGATTACTATTGGTTGAAAATTGATTTTATTTGATATTATAATGGCTACTCCAGCTTGTTTCTTGGAACCATTTGCTTGGAAGATTGTTTTCCATCCTTTTATTCTGAGGTAGTGTCTCTCTTTGTCACAGAGGTGCATTACTTTATGCAGCAAAATTCTGGGTCCTGTTTATGTATCCAGTCTGATAGTCTACGTCTTTTTATTGGAGAATTGAGTCCAGTGATATTAAGAGATATTAAGGAAAAATGATTGTTGCTTCCTGTTATTTTTGCTATTAGAGGTGGAATTATGTTTCTGTAACTATCTTCTTTTGGGGTTGTTGGAAGACTAGTTTCTTGTTCTTTCTTGCTTGTAGTTTCCCTCCTTGTGTTGGAGTTTTCCATCCATTATTCTTTGAAATGCTGGATTTGTGGGACAATATTGTATAAATTTGGTTTTGTCATGGAATATCTTGGTTTCTCCATCAATAGCGGTTGACAGTTTTGTTGGGTATAGTAGTCTGGGCTGGCATTTGTGATCTCTTATAGTCTGTATAATATCAGTCCAGGATCTTCTGGTTTTTATAGTCTCTGGTGAGAAGTCTGGTGTAATTCTTATAGGTCTGCCTTTATATGTTACTTTGCTTTTTTTTTCTCCCTTACTGCTTTTAGTATCTTCTCTTTGTTTTGTATATTTGATGTTTTGATTATTATGTGACGGGAGGTATTTCATTTTTGGTCTAGTCTATTTGGGGTTCTGTAGACTTCTTGTATATTTAAGGACAACTCTTTCTTTAGGTTAGGGAAATTTTCCTCTATAATTTTGTTGAAGATATTTACTGGCCCTTTAAGTTGGGAATCTTCACCCTCATCTATACCTATTATACTTCGGTTTGGTCTTCTCATTGTGTCCTGGATTTCCTGGATGTTTTGGGTTAGAAGCTTTTTGCATTTTGCATTTTCTCTACAGTTGTGTCAATGTTTTCCATGGTATCTTCTGCGCATGAGATTCCCTCTTCTATCTCTTGTATTCTGTTGGTGATGCTTGCGTCTATGACTCCTGATCTTTTTCCTAGGGTTTTATCTCCAGGGTACTCTTTCTTTGGGATTTCTTTATTGTTTCTACTTCCATTTTTAGATCCTGGATGGTTTTGTGTAATTCCTTCACCTGTTTGGTTGTGTTTTCTTGCATTTTTAATGGCTTCTACCTGTTTACCTTTGTTCTCCTCAAATTCTTTGAGAGTGTTGTTTATGTCCTTTTTAAAGTCTTCTATCATCATCATGAGAAGTGATTTTACTTCTGAATCCTGCTTTTCTGGTGTGATGTGGTGTTCAGGACTTGCTATGGTGGGAGAACTGGGTTCTGGTGATGCCAAATAACTTTGGTTTCTAGATTTTACATTCTTATGCATGCCTTTTGCCATTTGGTTAGCTCTAGTGCTACCTACACTCACTGGTTCAGACTGGAACCTAACTTTCCAGTTATCTTGGTTGTGTCAGAACTCCTTAGTGTCCGGATGTCTCTGTGATCCTGAGATCCAGCTGTTCTGGGTCCAGTGGCTCCTCTAGGATATCTCAGGATGTGGTGTCTCCACGGTAGTAAACCAGCTAGGTGTTTGCTGCTCTGAGTGTAGTTGCTCCTCGAGGATTCCTCAGGATATGGTGTTCCCTACTCTGAGGTCCGTGGCCTCTCTAGGATATCTGCAGCCCTGAGCCACTCTAGGTTGCCTCCTGACACAGTTTCTGCAGGAGAGAAGATCAGCTGGGTGTCTTCTCCAGCCACCAGGATCTGGGCGAAGGCCAAATTTAAGTCTTGTACAAAAACTATGATAAAAAATTCAAGATTCTTTATGTAAGAAAAAGAAACATAGAGGATATAGAATGGATGTTCCATTACAAACAAAAGCAGGGATACTGAGAATAAAGGAAAGTGAATTCCTGAGTAATGAAAAACAAACATTATAATTTTGTTGTGATATATACAGTAAAGTCTTTATGTATGGCTTTAAATGAAACATATAGAAAAGCCTCATGTCTGGTTTTGAGTGAAAGGTCTTCATAAAGCCTTTGTTATGCTTGAGTCAATCAGTAAAGACTGGAAAATTATATTGAGAGCATTTGTATCTTGAAGAAATGTCTCTCTGGAAGTTCTGTACTTAGTGCTACTTGAGAGTTTATAGCTGCACTGACCTTGGTCCTAAGATACTCCTGGAAAATCTGGAGTTCTTATTTTAGATTATGGTTAACCATGGTTAAAAGACACTGAGATCTGTGTGAGTTGTTGACTCTCATGCACAACAAGTACAAGATAGCTTTGGTAGTTGGAACCCTTTAGCCCCAATTAACCTCTTTTACAATGTTTGAATAAAGTAACTGGAGTAGAAAACACAAAGAAGTAAACCACATGATCATCTCACTAGATACTGAGAAAGCATTTGACAAAATTCAACATCTCTTCATGTTAAAAGTCATAGAAATATCAGGAAATCAAGGTCCATACCTAAACATAGTAAAAGCAATATACAGCAAGCCAGTAGCCAACATCAAACTAAATGGAGAGAAACTTGAAGCAATCCCACTAAGATCAGGGACTAAACAAGGCTGCCTACTCCCACCCTACCTATATAGTACTGGAAGTCATAGCTAGAGTTATTAGACAACAAAAGGAAGTCAAAGGATTAAAAATAGGAAAAGAAGAAATCAAAATTTTACTATTTGCAGATGATATGATAGTATACTTAAGTTACCCTACAATTTTCACCAGAGAACTCCTAAACCTGATAAACAACTTCAGTAAAGTGGCTGGATATAAAATCAACTCAAACAAATCAGTAGCCTTCATATACTCAAAACATAAACAGACTGAGAAAGAAATTAGGGAAATGACACCCTTCACAATAGTCACAAACAATATAAAATATCTTGGAGTGAACCTAACCAAGCAAGTTAAAGATCTGTATGACAAAAACTTCAAGTCTCTGAAGAAAAAAATAGAAGATCTCAGAAGATGGAAAGATCTCCCATGCTCCTGGATTGGCTGGATTAATTTAGTAAAATGGCCATCTTGACAAAAGCAATATACAGATTCAATACAATCCCCATCAGAATTCCAAATCTATTCTTCATAGAGATAGAAAGAGCAATTTGCAAATTTATTTGGAATAACAAAAATCCCAGTATAGCAAGAACTATTCTCAACAATAAAAGAACTTCTGGGGGAATCACCATCCCTGACCTCAAACTCTACTACAGGGCAATAGTAATAAAAACTGCATGGTATTGGTACAAAGACAGGCAGGAAGATCAGTGAAATAGAAGTGAAGATCCAGAAATGAGCCCACATACCTATGATCATTTGATCTTTGACAAAGGAACTAAAACCATCCAGTGGAAATAGGATAGTATTTTCAGTAAATGGTGCTGGATCAACTGGAGGTCAACATGTAGAAGAATGCAAATCAATCCATTATTATCCCCTTGTACAAAGCTCAAATCCAAGTGAATAAAAGACCTTCACTTAAAACCAGATACACTGAAACTAATAGAAGAGAAGGTGGGGAAGACTCTCAAATACCTAGGCACAAGGGAAAAGTTCCTGAACAGAACACCAATGGTGTATGCTCTAAGATCAAGAATTGACAAAGGGGACCTCATAAAATTGAAAAGCTTCTGTAAGCAAAGGACATTGTCAGTAAGACAAAACGGCAACCAACAGATTGGGAAAAGATGTTAACCAATCCTACACCTGATTTAGGGCTAATATCCAAGATATACAAAGAACTCATGAAATTATACTCCAGACCACCAAATAACCCTATTAAAAATGGGCTATAGAGGTAAACAAAGAATTCTCAACAGAGGAAACTCTAATGGCTGAGAAGCACCTTAAGAAATGCTCAACATCTTTAGTCATCAGGGAAATGCAATTCAAAACAACCCTGAGATACCACCTCACACCAGTCAGAATGGCTAAGATAAAAAACTCAGGTGACAGTAGATGCTGGCAAGGATGCAGAGAAAGAGGAACACTCCTCCATTGTTGGTGGGATTGCAAGCTGGTACAACCACTCTGGAAACCAGTCTGGCGGTTCCTCAGAAAACTCGACATAGCATTACCTGAGGATCCAGCTATACCATACCTGGGCATATACGCAGAAGATGCTCCAACATATAACAAGAACATATGCTCCACTATGTTCACAACAGCCTTATTTATAATAGCCAGAAGCTGTGAAGAACCCAGATGTCCCTCAACAGAGGAATGGATACAAAAACATGGTACATTTACACATTGGAGTATTACTCAGCTATTAAAAATAATGAATTCAAGAAATTTTTAGCTAAATGGATGGAACTAGAAATTATCATCCTGAGTGAGTTAACCCAATCACAAAAGAACACACATGGTATTTACTCATTGATAAGCGGATGTTAGCCCAAAATCTTGGAATAGCGAAGACTAATCTCACAGACCACATGAAGATCATGAAGAAGGAAGATCAACTGGGGATGCCTTAGTTCAACTTAGAACGAGTCACAAAAATACTCAACAAAGCAAATTTGGAAACAAAACATGGGACAGAAACTGAAGGAGGGGCCATCAGGAGACCATTCCACCTGGGTATCCATCCCATGTACAGTCACCTAAGCTAGACACTGATGTGGATGGCTGGAAGTGCATGCTGTCAAGAACATGATATAGCTGTCTCCTTAGAGGTCTGCCAGAGTCTGACACATTCAGAGGCAGATGCTCACAGCTAACCACTGATATGATCAAAGGTTTCCCAATGGAGAAATTAGAGAGGAGACTGAAGGATCAGAAAGGGTCTGTGACCCCATGAGGAAAGCAACAATACCAACCAACCAAAGCTCCCCAGGGTCTAAACCACTAGCCTGGCAACACATAGGAAGGAACCCATGACTCCAGCTGTATATGTAGAGGAGGATGGACTTGTCGGGCATAGGTGGGAGAGGAGATTCTTGGTCCCATGAAAAAGGAACACAGAGTGGGGGGGGGGGGGGGGTGGGGGGGTGGTAGTGGGGGTGGGGGGTAGTTGGGGGCACAGCCTCATAGAAACATGAGGAGGGGGGATGGGATAGGAGGTTTCTGGGTGGTGGAAAGATGTGGGTTAAGGGGATAAAATCTTAAATGTAAATATAATACCCAGTAAAAAGAAATTAAAAAAAAAGAAAAAAAAAAGACATATGCTTTTCAGAAAACTGAGTAGAGAGCACATCAATGAGCTTTTTGTTTTAGTTTAGCTTGTGAATTGCTTGAAGGAGAAGACATTGCTTATCCCACAATACATGAATAATTAATTGCATGAATTAATATTCAGATCGTTCTCACAGGTAACAAAACAAGTATGAGGCAGTGCTCCTGGTGCCCACAATAACTCCATAGTCAGACCTTATTTCTAAGTAAGAGTTTAAACACTGAGAAAATTATGAGAGCCAAGAAAGGTGGATGACTCCAAGGAAAGAGCATATTCTAGACACAACTGGACTAATTCAGATAAAAAGATAAAGGACTGTGTCTGTAGACACAGGGTCTAAACCAAGTCAACCCACATAAAATCTCCATGTTGAGAAAGTAACATGGACACAGGTTCTCAACCTTATTCCGGGAAATTCTGCAGTTGGCTGTCACTTTCAATAGAAAAATGAATTTTTCCCATTGTAGTCTTATAGGGAATATTAACCACACTTATTAGTGGAAGACAAGTTTAGCAGTCGATAACTGACAAATAATGAACTCACAGGTATTTTTGTAATTATTTTGTCACATACCACTTTGCACATTTCTTTTTATCATTTTTTTTTTTTTTTGCCTACGTATCATGATGGAAAATAAGTAGTTTTATTATTGTGTGTGTTGTTGTTGGTTTTTTCTTTAATTTTGTTGTTTTAATTAATTTTAATCTCATCTCAAATTTCTTTTTCTTATTTTGACTTTCTATAGAGAGAAAAAATAGTGTGTATTTGAATCAGAGGGGAGCTAGTAAGGATCTGGGATAAACTGAAGTAATGGAATTCTATTATTGTAATACATTCTATGACTTATATTTAACTTTTTTAAAGCAGATAAGAACCTGGTCCTCAGTAGAGGTGTTAGAAATAAGACTGAAGGAGCTGAAAAGATTTGGGGCCTCATGGGGAGAGCAACAATACCAATCAACCAGAGCTCCCAGGGTCTAAACCACCAGGCTGGGAGCAAATAGGGAGGGATCCAAGGCTCTAGCTGTAAATTTAGGGGAGGTTGGCCTTGTCAGGCATATTTGGGAGAGAGATTCTTGGTCCCATAAAGACTGGATGCTCAGTGTCAGGGAATTCAAGGGTGGGGAGGTGGGAGTGGGGGATGGCTGGCTGGCATATCTTCATAGAAGCAGGAGAAAGGGGGATAGAAGAGGGGGTTCCTGGGTGGGGGGATGAGGTAAGGGGATAACATCTGAAATGCAAATAAAATATCTGATTAAAAAATCAGAAACACCATTAGAAAGCCCTATATCAAAGAATAAAAAATAATATGGCCAATATATAATGTAATATAAGTAATATAGACTACTTATGTGTATATTATCTATGTTCCTTAGAATATACAATGTCTTGATAACTATTAAAGTCAATAGATAGAAAAGCAAATAAAAACAAGAAAACATATACGTGTGAATTGCTTAACAAAGAATCTTTAATGTGTTTGAACATGAAGACATCACATGTCAGTCAAGCAGAAGCAGAACATTTAATACATTTTAGAAAGGAAACCACAAAAGTATCAGAGTCACCTCCACACCCACCTCATCTCTCTACTGGGTATTTTTGGTTCTATTGTGCCTCCTGCTGGGTTTTAACCTCCCCTGTAGGGAGGCTTATAATGTGTTACTCTGAAAGGTCTGTCTTAAGAAGTAGTATATTGGTGTTACTTCACCATTCACAGAGCTATACTGCCAGGATAAATGGCTCTTTTTGACCTGGGGATAGGACAGATGTAGCATATATTGATTGTAAATTGTGTCAATATTAGCATCAATGTCCTTCTCAAAGCCAGGTTTCTCCTTGGAGGCAGTTAGATCTAGCTCTAACAGTTCTCATTTCTAAAAGATAATGACAGGAGTTAACAAGCCCTTTCCTGTCTTCATCAGGCTACACCTGTGCAGAAGGACCACAATGAGTCATGAGCTCAGATGCAGCCACACATGTGTCCATGAATAAATTTCTGGGACACTCAGGTATAGTAGTCAACAGAAAAAAAAAAAGAGTAAGCATTGGGGCACCCACAGGTCAGTAAACAATTCAGAAAAGTTATTATTTCCATTTAAAAGTAAATAGAATTAAGAATCAAATAAGTGTATTCCATGACACAATCTCTTACCCATATTGCATTTGTATGCATTTAAAGGAATGAGGAGAGAAAAGGTGGATAGAAAGAAGGAGGATAGAAGGAACTGGGACCAGTCAAATATATCTTCTCTTCTATCACAGCTCACAATCAGTATGATGTCCTGTGAATTGTCAGTTTTCAGGGTTGCATCCTCAGGGCATTAACATTTCTCATTATAATGAACTAGTTATTCCACAATTCAGGATGCCAGATAGGGTTATCTTAGAATTTCAACATCTATGTTGTGCTGGGGAATGTCGATGAGGATGTATTTCACACTCCAATATGGTGGGATGCTGATGGCTATCATAGGTTGCAGTGGACAGGAGTGCATGACTAGTTAAGTATTACGGATTTGTATAGACATCAGTCTCTTAATGTGTAATCTATTTACAAAATTATGGATTCTGTGTGATTATGAAGAGTTTACATAAACTTATTCTCCTAAATTAATTTAATATGAGAACACAATATTTGCTGACTGAGCACAGTGCCTGTAAAACTCTGCAGAACTTTTCCATGAATAAATACAGACATTGATTTTGAGCCTTTTTTTAAAATTCTTCTTTTGCTATGTAGATTGCTTTCTTTCTCCTCTGACTGTACACTATTTTAAATTATATTAAACTGCAAAAATATTCTCATGTAACTCTGCTATAATATACATATATTTCTTCTGTCCACTATTTAAGAGCCTGAACATCATTTTCATTATTCCACAGGAAGAATTTTGTTTGGAGATTGACTCATGTATCCCTGTTCTGATTCCCTCACATAGTGACACACTTTGTTGTCCTCGGTAATTGTATATATTAGTTGCAGAAAGAACAAGTTTAATGATATTTTGGGGATCTCTGGATTGCCCATTCTGTAAATTATGTCTGAAGGAATTTATAAACAAACTCTGCATTCCATTCATATGTGACTATATCATTAATCAGCCTCTGAAATAATAAAAGAGTCCTTAGCAAAGCACTGAGAATGACTGTCACATCAATTATCCCAAAGACAGTAAGAGATGGTCTTCTTTTACTGTGATCAGTGTTGTGCAGCAGCCATAAAATTACACGGCAAGCATCTTGAGAAGTATATGAATGTGGAATTAGTGAGCAATGGTTAATCTCTGAATCTAACACTCACATCTCATGAACATAGCCTAGATTCATAAATTAATTTTGTTAGTAGCAATTCAACATCAAGTTTGGTCATCTATGAATTAGACATTGATTTAATATGTAATCAAACATTTCTCTTCCAAAGTTTTGATAGACACCTATACTCAGATACCACTATGGGAATATGTGGGTCAACTTTCTAATTTAAATTTTTCTTATCATTGAATTCTGCATGCAAGAAGACTTGGAAAATTCCTTAGGCAAAGATAATTAATATTTAGTCTACTGTTTGTTTTCTCAATACTCAGAAGTTTAAGCAAATCTTCAGGTTACTCTTTCCTGTCTTCTTATCCTCAAAGCAGCCTTTTCATCCTTCAGTGATTTTTAAACAGCAGACTTGGGCTGTGACATTCTGTTTGTCACAATAATAGAAGAGTCCTCAAATGCCAGGCTGCTGAGCTCCATGTTGGACACTGTGTATGTCTCCAGTGAGGTTCCAATGGCAGGTATACTAAAATGCTTCCTACCTACCATAATGATAACAAAACAACCCTCTGAAAGTGTAAACAATACCCCAATTAAATGTCTTGTCTTATAAGAGTGGCTTTGGTCATGATGTCTCTTCACAGCAATAGAACAGAAATTAAGATTACACTCAGGTTTGTCACAAAAATAGCCCTACTTCCAAATACTAATCTTTTGCATTACTTTCTGCATTGCAGGTACAAGCTATATGAAAATAGTAAGTCAAGAAGATTCACAGTTTGGAATATAGTGCATCGTGCCAGGGAACTCAGATTCAGGCATTAATGTTGAAAGTCACATTGTATCAATATTCAAAACGCAGAAATTGACAAATGCTTTTACTTACATTCTGATCTCAGTTGTATTTGGTCCAGGATCCCAGACCAGAATAGTGCAGACATCACTTAGCAGGGCTATTTCTGGCTCAGTTTGACTACTCTAGAACTCAGGATTATCCAAATCCAAATATAACGCCAAAGGCATGTTCAAGACTCATTTGCAAGGTGATTCTAGGTCACATAAATTTGTCCATCAATATAAACAAAGACCAGAAAAGGAATGCACATGCAAAACCTCAAATTGTTCATACCTGAGCTTGGAAAATACCTCATGACAAGAAGCAGAAGAGATTGTGGGAGGCATCAGCTTGGTCCACTGTCTTTTTTTTGTTTGTTTATTTTGTTATTCCTGTATCTCAATGACTATTTGTTTCATGAAGTAGCACCATGGATAGTCCCAGAATCACATAAAAGTCACTATACTTTCCTAAGTTTCCTTGAGATCTTATATTCCACACTTATATATTTTAGAAAAATTAAAGATAGTTTTCATATTAATAGACATGACAAAATAAGACATACATAAATGTAGCAAGGTGTTCTGAACACAAAACTAAACACAACAAAAAAACTAAAACAAAAACATAAATAAAAACAATAAATATTAGATGGATAGGAAGCCAGTAGCCCACAGAGGAGACTCTTCTTACGTCTCAGCTGTTCCTATGGTAACCATGACCCTATGTATGTGGAGTACCCCAGATGGTACTCACCACCCAGGAGAAGTTTTCTTGGGAATCCTGAAGACAATGCCTTGTTATATTTCTCACAGAGTAGTAATAATGTGCTCATCACAAACTGCTCATTTGAATAGCTTCTATTAAATGTAGGTTCTGTGAAAGCAAAACTTTCCTTATCATGTTCATGTATAGGACGTGTGAAAAAGCAATCTCTTTTCTTCTGATGTCTGTCTATTCCATTTTAGAAATGAATTTCCATCACCTGCATGTAAAGTTTTGTTATCCACAGCTTTAGGTAGAACTATCCTTGGCTTAGAGCCTTAGTTCTAAGACATAACACGTTTTTATGTGTGTAACCAGGTTCTGAATCTGTTTTTACGACACAGACATTAAATTCATCCCATTTTTAGAGACAGATCCTGAATGTCTACTCTATCCAGGTGATCTAAGTTCATTCATACATATGCTGTTGATTTCACTCTCCAAAATAAAGTAAACCTTGTGCCTACCTTGGACTTATTCTATGTCTTAATGTCTACCAATCTACCAGTGTATTAAAGGCTCCCAAACAACTGTAATATTCCAGCACATTTTATTCAATAATGGTACAGAAGTGACCTGCATTTTTATTTTATGAACTATAACAATTTTAGTAATTATTTAAATTTTTTTAGTATGTCTTATAGTACATCTAGACCACAGCTGCAAGAGAATCCTCTCTTCCAAGTACTTCCTTTCATTATACCCACATACACTTTTCCTAAATTTTTCTTCAGAAAGAAAGCAAGCCTCCTAGGATTATGAATTCCACATGGCATATCACATTGCAGTAAGACTAGCCAGATCTTCCATATATATATATATATATATATATATATATATATATATATATA
>JANHMN010000022.1:36581072-36601802 GCA_030674055.1 Rhabdomys pumilio
TATATGTATATGTATATGTATATGTATATGTATATGTATATGTATATATATATATATATATTTTATAATCCTAACATACATGCAGAGGGCCTAGATCAGACTCATGGAGGCTTCCTGATTGTTGGTTTAATCTTTTGAGTTCCTATTAGTTCATAGTAATTGATATTGTGGATTTCCTGTGATGTCCTTGACTCCTTGGCTCTAGCAATGCGTCTTCCCAATATTTTACACTCAATCCCCAAGCTCCATCTAATGTTTAGATGTGGATTTCTGCATCTGTTTCCATCAATTGGTAGATAAAGATTATACTAGACTTTTGTTTATAAGTATAACACAATATCATTAGAAATCATTGCATTATTTTGTTGTTCTTTCTGCCACTGTTGATTTTGTTGTTTTCTTTGACACTCCTGTAAGCTTCTATCATAGTTCTCTGGGCTATCCAACCTCTGGCTCCTGGAAGTCTAGGAAGTGTCAGAGGTGGAGTCATTCTCATGACATGGGTTTGAAGCTAGACCAATCATTTCTTAGTCACTTCCATAATTTCCCCTTTATCTTTACCCCAGGACTCTTGCAAGTAGGACAAATTGTAGGATGAAGGTTTTGTTGAGTTGCTGTCCTAATCTCTCCAATGGAGGTCTTGTCTGGATACAGTATATGCCAGTTCAAGCTTCATATCCCCCATTACTAGGGGTCTTATTTAACATTAATCTCTTACATACTTTGGAGTTTCCATTGCTCTAGGTTTCTGCCTTGCCACATAAATCCCCAACAGTTCAAGTTCACTCTTCCAGTACTTTCTACCTCCATCCTTCAAAATGCCTTATCCTCTTAGTTCCCAACTCTACTAGCAATATCTACTCTATTTTCTGTTTCAAGGCAGATACTTGTGTCCCCACTTGAACACTCCTTGTTACTTATGTTACTCCTTGTCACTGGTTCCATGGATTATAGCATGATTATTCTTTACTTTACAGCTAATATGCTCTTAGAAGTGAGTACATACAATATTTGTCTTTCTGGGTTTGGATTTCCTCACTCAGTATGATTCCTTTTATAGTTCCAGACATTTGAAAATTTATTATTTTTATTACTTAATATTTAACTGTTGCAACTGGCTCCACTCTACCTGGCTTGAGACAAAAGGCTTAACAAAAAAATGTTTCGTCTTACTCCTGTCTTCGGGTCAGGGTCCAGAGGGAGAGAGAAATGGGGATAAGGGGAAGAGACGCTAGGAATGGAGACAGGACAGAGGTTCTGATCCAGTCTCAAGTCTAGTCTTTTATTGAAGGGAAATCTGGGCTATTTATACACTTTTGCCACGCCCCTCGTAGGAACAAGGATATGACATAAGCCTTGGAGGCATGACTAGCACATGTGCCTTACAGGCATGGAGAGCTGCTTTCTAGCCACTTTCTGTTAAAAGTCAGCTCTCAACATTTAACAGCTTAGTAATACTAGGTATTACATACCTAATATTGGCTATATAATATGTAGTATAATATGCAGTGACTTTAGCTGAAATGGGCAGAGAAGGATGAGATAGAACCTGAAGAGTCCAACTCCAGTAGATAGGCACCCCCCTCGGTAGAGGGTAGAGCAATCGGGCCACCCACCCATTTCAAAGTATTTAACTCAGAAATGTTCCTGTTTATAGGAAGAACAGTGACAAAATTGGAACAGAGAGTGAAGGAAGAGCCATCTTTGTACTGTCCCACCTGGGGTTCCATCATGTCTGCAAACACCAAACCCAACACTTTTGAGGTGGTCAAGGAATGCTTGCAGACAGGGACCTGGTGTGAAGGTCTGGCCAGCAACTGACCAATACTGATGTGAATAATTGGAGCCAACCATGTGGCTGAGCTAAGGGAACCTGGTGAGAGTTGGTGGAAGGACTGGAGGAGTGGGGGGGATTACAATCCCATTTGAAGAACAACATAGGCTGGCCTGAACACCCTGTTCTTTCAGAGACTATACTACCAACCAAGGAGTGTACCTGGAAAAATCTATTACTCCAGATACATATATAGCAGACGATGGACTTGTCTGACATCAATGAGAGAGGAAGACCTTGCTCCCAGGGAGGTTTGATGCCCCAGCATAGGGGGATGCTGGAGCAGTGAGGCAGGAGAGGGTATGTGGGTGAGTGCCCTCATACAGGCAAAGGAAGTGTGATATCATATGAAATGCAAATTAATGAAATGATTAACAATCTTTTTTTTTTTTTATCCATTCTTTGGTTTAAGGACATCTAAGTTGTTTTCTGTTTTTTGGCTACTACAAATAAAGCAACTATGAATATGGTTGAACAAGTATCATTTCAGTAGAATGAAATGTCCTTTACATATATTCCCAGAAGAGATATGGCTGCATCTTGAGGTGTATCATTTCTAATTTTTCTGTGACACTGCAGTATTGATTTCGAAAGTGACTATACATGTTTGCAATCTTACCAGCAATGGAAACTTGTTTCCTTAATCTACATCCTTACCATAAGGTTTCACTTGTGGTTTTGGTCTTAGCCATTCTGAAAGATAGCAAATGGAATCTCAGAGTCACTTAGATTTGCATTTCCCTATTGGCTAAATTGAATTTCTCTGTTTAGATCTATACCCCATTCTTAAATTGTATGTTGTTTGTTGATGTCTAGCTTTTTGAGTTCCTTATTTATTTTGGGTATCAGACCAATATCAAATGTGAAGTTGGTGAACATTTTATCCTGTTCTTTAGACTGCTATTTAGTCCTATTCATGGTGTCATTTGCCATAGTATTCTTAGTTTTATAATGTCCCATTTATCTTTGTTGTTCTTAGCACTATGCTAATGGTGTTCTAGTCAAGAACTTGTCTCCTGTGTCAATGAGTTCTAGACTCTTCTCCACTTTGTCTTCTATTAGGATCAAGATATGTGGCTTCAATTTAAGGTCTTTGATCCACTTGGTCTTGAATTTTGTGCAAGGTAATAGATATGGATACGTTTGCATTCTTTTACATGTAGACATCTAGTTATACCAGCACTATTTGTTGAAAATGGTTTCTTTCATTGTGTAATTCTGGCTTCTTTATCAAAACCAGGTGCCCATATTTATGTGGATTTATGACTGGATCATCTATTTTATTTTATTAATCAAACTGTCTGTATGTATGCCAATGCTATATAGTTTTTTATTACTATAGCTTTGCTGTATAGAGTGAAATCACAGATTGTGCCTCTGCATATTCTTTTATTGCACACAACTCTTTTGTCTGCACTGCTTTGGTGGGGTTTTCATATTGTTCTGTTTTGTTTTTCTATATAGAGTGTTGCCATTACAAGATCTATAAAGAATTGTGTTGACATTTTTTTGTCGAAAGGATTGCATTGAAACTATAAATGTCTTTGGGTAGGATGGCCATTTTTACTATGTTAACCCTACCAATGGGAGTTTTTTTTTTCATTCTTTAATATCTTTTTCAATTTTTTTTCTTTAAAGATTTGAAAGTTTTCTAATGCTGGACTTTCACTTGCCTAGTTAGAGTTAACCCAAGGTATAATATTCCAATTGAGGAATTCATAATACTATGAAATAAACTACTGTCATGGTGACTGAAAGCTCCTCAGAATTGTATCATTTCTGTTTCTGTATCATTCCCAAGAGGATTTTAAAAAGCAACTGCATTGATCTGTGTCAGATCCTGTGCCCTTCAACACAAAAACTGAAATAGGAGATAATCTCCAGAGTTTTGTATGTGATTAAATGAAAAAACTAAAAACTGAGCATAATCAATAATCATCCATCTCTGCACCTTCTCCTCAGGTTCTAAATGGCTAATTTATTTAGATGTTTTCTTTCACTGTTTCATGGCAACAAATATTAAGAAATATTATTGATGACACTGAGACAAGAATTGTGAAGGTAGTGAAGGCTTTGTACTCATAGAGAAGCACTTAAAGAAGCAGGGAATCAATTATGCAGTGTATTCTTCTTCCTCTTCCTCTTCTTTCTTCTTTCTTCTTTCTCCTTTCTTCTTTCTTCTTTCTTCTTTCTTCTTTCTTCCTTCTTCTTTCTCCTTTCTTCTTTCTTCTTTCTTCTTTTTCTTCTTCTTTTAATCATTCCATTCATTTACATCTTGAATGATATCTCACTTTTTGGTTACTCCTCCACAAAACCCTGATCCCTCATACACTGTTTCCACCATCCCCTTTGCCTCTTTGAGGGTGCTCTCCCACCCACCCACTCTCTAACATCCCACTGCACCAACATCCCACTATGCTGGGGATCAAACCTCCACAGTACCAAGGGCCTCCCCTCCCATTGCTGTCAGCCAAGGCCATTCTCTGCTACGTATGTATAAGCAGAGGCATCTTCTTGGTGGAAGAGAAATAAACAAACACCTGCAATCTCTTGAGAAGGCTGAAAGTGGAGGTTCTTAAAAACCTGGTGACGTATCTCAAATATATACGGACAGACCTCACTCTCATTTCACTTGTTAGATCATTACCCATAATTAGTGATGTCATATGTACTTTATGGCCTGCTGACCTCTATGCATTTGGTCAGAGGGCACGTTAAATTCTAGTCCTTTTAGCCACAGAACCCACATTCATGGTCATAAAAGTTTTGTAAAACATAATTTAAGTGGTCACACCTTAAGGTTCATTGTTCAAATTGAATTGGAATGGTTATGGAAATTATTGTTGCCTGCAGACCCTTTTCCAAATTCTACTCTGTTTATATATATACCTAAAATTAACTGCCAGCAATTTGAACCTCTGAAGTCTGACCCACATTGAAAAAATCAGCTTACAGCAAATTCTCATTTCTTCACTTGGTTTGGTTCCCAGTCTGAAATTTGTAGTGACCTCTCTTCAAGAAGTAAAAGCTTTTCTATTAGAAATTACTCTATGTGCATAGAAATTAATAACAGAAGATTCATTACTAAAAACACAAATGTACTCCACATGCACACACAGCTAAAGCTCAAACATTTTACTTACTTATTTTATTACACCTTAGCATTATACATGTTATATATGCCTCGTTTTTAAATCCTTTCAGTCCTGGTATCATATTTCACTGTCAAAATCTTAAACAAAGGCAGGAGACATAAAGTCTGGGTACCTGAGCTTATGTGATATTTAAACAAAAAATAATTATCAGATTTCTTTGTTTATTAATTAATGTTTTAGAATAAATTTTCTCTTTTTGTAGAAAATATGTATTTTAATTAAGTATATTCTGATTAATTATTCCCCTTCTCCATGACCTCAATGACCCCCCATATTTAGAAACAGAACCTAAAGATAATAATAAAGAAGAAAAACACAACAAAATAATTGAATACAAAACAAAATGGAATAGGCCAACACAAACAAAGAAAAAAAGAGAAAATCAAGAACAAAGCACAAGAATCCCAATTAGACACAGACAAGTTCACAAAATCCTATATAACAAGAATGAGCACCAGGTACACATTGGACTGTGAGAGTTGATGTTATGTCAGTATAGATCAATGCTCTATAAAGTCTAGTTACTATAGAACTGATTAATGAGCATGACATGAAAGAAAAATGTGGGACCAGGGTTTTACATGATTATATGACTATATGATACTGTAATTATATGATCATATGATTGTATAATCATAGAGCCTACCACAGTTAACATGTACATATATTGATTTGATAAGTAAGTTCTGTACAAAGTGGGTTAGTAATATTTTATCCTACTTACAGGAATTATACTAACATGGCTGTTCATTCTGATCTAAATATTTCTCACATTCTAAGAGACTGGAACTTCTGCTGGAACACATAGCCAGTGTTAACAACACAACCTGGGGTTACTTAACACTTAAGAATATGAAAAATGTTTCTGATTGCCCAGAGATTTGTGATTGGGATTTTCCAGGTCAGATTTATACTATACTTTATTGCCAGCTATTGCAACAAGTGTTTCAATGTTTCAGAATTCAAAAATATTTTTATCATGCAATATCAGTTTTTTTTTCATTTTAATTGTTTTACAAAAGTAGAAACATGTCAGTTGTGGGGGTCACTAGTGAAACAATTGACAAGATATTGAATACTATAGAATTATCCTAAATCAATACCACTTTATTCTTAGATGTCATTTTACAAAGTCCACAAAGGTACTGTAAGATTGTGATGGTGATACAGAAAATGGATTCCCAAAATGATTATTTCTGAGCAAGTCTAAAGGTTAATCTTTTCTGTCATCTCAGAACCAGCTTCCTGTTTCTCCAGGGTTTTTGTCACACTCAGGATGTGGTTGCAACACTATGTCTTGCTCAGAAATAGTCTACAGAGTCATCAGATATCAGGCTTCTGAGATCCATGTAGGCTGTGCTGGAGTCAATGTGGCTTTGCCCTTGAAGTTCTCACTGTACACAGTATAACCATTTCCAGGATAAATAGCTCCAATCCATTCCAGACTCTGTCCAGGACTCGGTTTTACCCAATTTATATAGTAGCTAGTGAAGATGTAGCCAGAAGCCTTGCAGGACAGTTTCAGTGAGGCCCCAGGTATGGCCAGCCCAGCCCCAGCCTGTTGCAGCTTAACCTGGGAGTGGACACCTGTGGAGCAAAAGGTAGAGTGGATGTTATTGTCATCTCAAGAACAATATCCTTTTCAGATTTGGCAATGCCGAACCCTTTACCTGTAGTTACTGACAGGAGAAAGAGAAAGACCTAGGTACATTCCATGGTTAAAGTCCGTGTGTGCAGGAACTGTGGAGAGGGCACTGATAATAGGTTGTTTTCAGGGTCTGGGCATCCCTATGTTTATTGCTGTAGACTGAAGTAGTTTGCATATTCATGAGCATGGTAATTCTCAGTTAAGGATGTAGTCCAGCTGGAGAACAAGAAAGGAGAAAACACAGAGGTCTGGAAACGGGATGCTCAGGTCCAAGTCCTAACACTTTCTGAGGAATTGCATCCCACCTGTACCATCAGGGACTGAGCTCCCAATTGATTTCTGGCCAGACACTGTTGCTCTACTTTGGGACAGTAAGGTGTTGGTAGGGATCAACCACTTTCCCCACCCCCGGAAAATATCTACTATGTTTTAAGAATTTTGAGTCTTTTTTCTGATATATGATGTATTCATGTTTGTTTTTCCAACAGGTTCTATACTGAAACCTCGCTCAAATGAACAAAAGTAAATATACTTCACAAATATTTACACATCAGTGATTATTATAAAATAATAATTATTATTATTATTTAATATATTATTAAAATTATTATTATTATTAAAGCACTACCTTTAATAACTAAATTATTAAAATAAGCTATACCTGTACAAACATACTCATACAAAAATTGTAAACATATATAAAATTGTTACATCTATACTTCATGATGATTTTTATTCTTTAAAAATTTCAGTCATGTATAAAATATGCTATGATTCACCTCTACTCTCAGGATTCTCACCACTATCACCACTAGGTCCCTGTGGTTCCCCTTGCAAGGGTCTATTAAGTTTCTCTGCCAAAATTTTGACATTTTTATTTCATTAACTACTAGCACAGTGAGTCTAATTAGTGTTAACTGTATACAGATAGGGTAATTACTAGTTCATAATTAAGGGGAGGGAAGGAAGACACTCCAGAGATATTCTCTCAAAGGTGATTATATTTTGACCAGCAATCATCAGATCTCATTAGACCCTCAGTTTGGTGTGGACGCTCATGAATTACTCTCCATTTACATTGTAGTGTTTTTTAATTGTTATACAATTGTTAGAGGTTGCAACAGAATACACATACAGCAAGCTATATATGTTAACCTCAGAGGATAACCTATGAAATTCAATTATAAGGGATTTAACTGATTTTGCTAATCTTGCCAGTAGACAAGGTTACCTGGTCAGTCATTTCAAGTGCTCCCGTGTGATAATTGTCACAAGTTTTTTGTTTTGTTTTGTTTTGTTTTGTAATGCCATACATAATGCAGAAAAAAATACCTTGGAACACACAGTGTTAACTGGAAAACCTCCAACAAATACCACCTCTTAGAACTTTTAAAAACTCATGGCTGGGTGGTGGTGGCTTACGCCTTTAATCCCAGCACTTGGGAGGCAGAAGCAGGCTGATTTCTGAGTTCGAGGTCAGCCTGGTCTACAGAGTGAGTTCCAGGACAGCCAGGGCTACACAGAGAAACCCTGTCTTGAAAAAACAAAACAAAAAAAAAATGAAAAACTCACAGCAGATGAGAATGAAAAAGTGTAAGAGCCAAAGGGGATGGAAAACAACTGGGAAGAAGGCCATTTGAATCAACTCAGAAAAGGTCATGTGAACGCAAAGAGACTGAAGCAGCGAACACAGAACTAATAAGGATTAGCACCAAATTTTCTGTATATTATAGCTCTCAATTTATTACTAAATTTTTCTAACCATTTTTTCCATTGATGATATATAGGCTATTTCAAATTTTAGCTAATATTAATGGTGCAACAATAAATATGATTGAGTAAGTTTCTCAAGTAGGATGTAGAGTCCTTTGGGTATATGCTCCATAGTGGCATAGCAGAATATTGAGGAAGATATGAAATTTTAATTTCTTAAACCTTATTTTTAGTGATGTTTTTTAAATTCTGTATCCTCTTTTGTAGCCCACTACCCATCAAAGGAAGTGGAAAAGAAAGGATACTAGGGGTTGGGGGTAGTAGACTTGTTCAGAAAGCTTCTTTGAAGTAGCTCTCCTCTGTATTGTCTGGAAATCAGCAGTTTAGTTAAAAGTTTAGGAGGCAATGACAACTTGATCTATTCACAAACACTTATAGATATATCAGTGGTATGGTTCTATAGAGTTGGGATGGTAACAATGGTGACACAACCTAGCAGAGACAGACATGTCTCAATCTTGGGTGAAGTCAGCAGGAAAGATCAGCAGAAATATCAGTAGAGGATTTAGCTATGTCTCTATCAGGAAACAAAGATCAGCAATGACACTAGAGCCACAAATATACAACTGTGGTACCATGAAAAGATAACATTGTTTCTGGCGGAGCACTGGCTAGAGATGGCCGGAGACCCAACAGGTATTCCTGCAAGGGACGACATGCATTTCGTCATGTTCCCAGACTCCAGTCGCCTGACATGAGGCTGAAGGCCTCTACTGATCCTTGCCTTTCAGTCACATAGGACAACGCCCCTACCAACCCCTCCACAGGTAGAGGGTGTGACTACAGGCCACAGAGCCTGTAGAGATCTCCATATTAATGAGGTACCTAAAGGCCAGAGGGCATAGCCAATTAAGCATTCCTTCCCAGACCCTCCTCCTTACAAATGGTATTTAACCTCAGGCCCTCCCTGAGGATACAGGGTACAGCTTCATCCACTTTCTGCCACGATAATAAACCTTTTAAAACCATGGACTTCCTCGTGTCTTTGGGGCCTGCCACGAAGAACTGAGGAAAAAGTCTTCAACTACTGAGCCACCATCTAATCTCCTATGGAGGACCTCTCTTTGTTCCCACCACAGAGCCCTGCCAACTCAAGCAAGCTAGCCAAACCCCAAGCAAGTGGCCATGACCAAGAGTTTTCACTCCACAGGGTGCTGCCAGAACTCTCCCTCTTGTCCCTCTTGGCTGCAGGCTGGTCCAGCCCATATGCCCACTTTATCTCAGTCCTTCTGAGGTCCCCAGCAGTTTCTGGATACCCAACGGCTGAGACCACCAGTCTCCTTATCTAGCTGCTTTGGCTCGAAGACCTCCAACCCAGGAGCTCTACCTCTGCAGGACTTCAGACTGAGATCTCCCCATACCTGGGTGGAGTCCAGTGGCTTCTCATAGCCCAACATCTGCCTGGTGCTACGTGGAATGAGCTCAGTCAAATTCACACCCTTCTGCTCCCCAAGCTGTGTTTCCAGCTGCCTGGGGCGGCAGACATATGGGATCCACAACTCAATCCAACAAGACCCACACCCATGCGCGAGCTACAGCCCCACATACAACTAGCTCTATATACAAATCTAGCTCAGCATCTGTCACTTTGTCACTCCTATTTATGCCCTCCAAACATCATGTGTCGTTCATGTGTCTTGCCTCAGCATGTGCATCTAATTAGCCTAAGTCTCATGAGTCATGAAAATTGTAGCTCAACTATGTAATGTAATGCAGACCAATATATGTGTGTTATTAGCAAGGAATCCTAATCATTTGTCTTTCATTTGTTCTTCAGGAATGCATGAGGTTCAAGATTCACAGTACTGGAAAGCAGCTGTCTCCTATTCATGGTGAACCACACTGGAGTCACCACTCAATCCAGGTTGAGGTTCTGTATTATACTTGACTGTGGAGAGCCGACAGAAGGGGGCTATCACCCTTGCAGCCATCGTGAGCCATATACCCTGACAAGAGACTTTACTACATTAGCCTACAACAGCTGAGCACACTCTGATAACATCTAGTTTTAGATACCCAGGATCTTCCTTTGGGTGTATGAGACTTAAAGGTGTGATTTAGAGATGAGACTTAAGGGCATAACTTAGAGA
The DNA here is from genome assembly GCA_030674055.1 of Rhabdomys pumilio. Classification (NCBI taxonomy): domain Eukaryota; kingdom Metazoa; phylum Chordata; class Mammalia; order Rodentia; family Muridae; genus Rhabdomys; species Rhabdomys pumilio. Next base: position 36,591,573 of record JANHMN010000022.1, read on the forward strand.
TTAGATTTAGAGACAAGGCCTAAGGGCACGACTTAAGGGCATGATGTAGAGGCGTGGCTTAGAAGTGAGACATATAAAAGGCAAGAGGCAGTCAGAAAAGAGATCAGAGAACCAGACAACAGATTACTTGACACGAGTACAACTTGGAACAGAGAATTAGGTATTAGGCACTTAGCACTTGGAAGAAGTAACTTGGAACTTGGAGGCACTAGGGACTATGAACTAGGGACTAGAAACTCAAGACTTGGGACTTGGACTAGGAAGAGAGACTGAAGAATAAATGGGATTGAATCACACTCTGTCTGGTCTCCATTCCTCACGTCCATCCTCATTCTCTCTCTTGCTGAACCCCGACTTGTGGACAGGAGCAGCTTGGGGCAGTGCAGACTCTAACAATTTAGCCCCCAAGATTTTTGGCAGTATGGGTTCCAACATTGATAGAGCAGTCCGAGACATTTTTGCCTCCCAAACCTGGGGTAGCTCAGGCCACAACATTTTTGGCACCTAACGTGGGGCAACTCGGGCCAAAACAGTTGACCTTATCCTAGACAGATTTGCACACAGAATGAGATAATTCAAATCTTCATCCCTGTGTAAATTTTGGCCCCTATGGAATAGTGTATCTTTGATTTTCCTGGCACAGTTTTGAATTCAACGATAGACATAGACCTCTCAGAGAGCATGGTTCCTACATATCCAGACTGTTTTCTGCTGATTTGATACCCCGATGCACAGGAGTCAAATGCCACAATCAAGGCAGTAATACTTGCTTGTCCAGAAAGTCCACAATGTAAGATCTAATTAATAGGCAGAGGCAAAGCTCAGATTCATGAGACCACTTCTGCACGAACCAGGAATATGCATTTCTTGAGAAATAAGATCATTTCTGTATTGGTCATACAACCTATGTCCATATTTATGGGCTATATAATTATTTTGATTTACATATTTGCTGAATAATTAGGTTAAGCACAAATATTTTCCCCTACATTTGGTACATTAATAATATGCCCTTAGTTTGTATAGACTTTAGTTACCATAATGGTATAGAACACTCAATTTATAACCACAGTCTACCTCTGTAGGTGCTCCACATCCACCTCTGCACTTACCGCATTCTATGCATCTATATTTATCTCATGTAGTTAATGTGTTTTCCATCTTTGAGAAATGATGAATTGATGCTTTTCTCTTTCTGAATATTAATATTGTCCTTCAGTTTTGTGAGTAGCAACAAAATTATTACTGGTGGTACTGATGTGTGTGTGTGTGTGTGTGTATGTGTGTGTGTGTGTGTGTGTGTGTGTGTGTGTCCATCTACATACTGAATTTTATTTCCATGTAGTTAATTTAACTTTTGTAAATTAATGTCTTAAATTCATTTTAACAGATAACTAGAAATATTCCTCCATCATGGACAGAGGCAGAACCCATGATGCTTCAACTTTCTCTGGAAGATTACTGGCAAATAATGATTTGGGGGGAATGTTATGCCATTTGCCTCATTAGTATAGTTATTGGTAAGTTTTCAACACTCTAGCCCACACTCAGTCTTTAAATTATAATTAAATTCATTGGGATACAAAATAAAAGAAGTCAAAGAATTGTACTGTCTGGCTTTGTGTGTCAACTTGGCACAATCTAAAGTCATCAGAAAAGAAAGAGCCTCAGTTGAAGAAATATCTTTAAGAGATCCATCTGTAATGCATTTTCTCAGTTAGTTATCAATGGTAGAGGACCCAGCCCATTGTAGGTAATATCATTGCTGGAATGTAGTCCTGGGTTCTATTACAAAGTAGGTTGAGTATACTGTATGGAGCAAGCCAGTAAGCAGCACCTTCTATGATCTCTGCATCAGCTCTTGTCTCTAGGTTCCAGTCCTGCTTGAGATCCTGTCATGTTTTCCTCCAACAGTTAACTATGTTTGGAAAGTGTAAGCTAAACTTGCTTTTTGGTCACTCTGTTTCATCACAGCAATAGAATCCCTCTGTATATATGTCATAAATAGAAGACCAGTTGAGTGTTGTCTTCTTGACCAGTTGACAGCACTTCTTGTTGGACAGGGAAACTAGTAGATTCTTGGACTACCCATTCATATCTAGCCATTGTTGCACCAGTTGAACTGTGACCTGCAGTGCAGTTATCTTTTAGAGTGGTTTGTTACCATGTTGAGACTTCCTTAATGAAAGCTAACATTTAATTGTCAAATGGCTTTTAGAATTTTTACACGATCACAAACATTTTTGCAAAATATTGTTCCAGTTGAGGTAAAAGTATATGCTCTTATTATGATCAGTGTGGGGGAAGTCTGGGTCTTTATTGTCAACTAAACTTAAAGACAAATTAACAAGGAACCTTTTGCATATATTGAGAATAAATTCACAACAGAGGGTAACCAGATCAAGGAGCTGGGAATCCACACTAGACACATAGGAAAGATACTGTTCTGGGCACACAGTAAGTCATCCTTTAGCTCTAGAATGCCTGGACTTTGAGTTTAGTGCATAGCTGTCAGAACTTGAATTTTCTAATTAGATAGAGAAACAGAAGACCCCAAAATGAACAGCATTAATAGAAATAATTTGATTAATTTTTCAGTTTTATAACTTCTTAGCCTTATATGTGAAGTCCTCAAGAAGAGAATGCAGTGAATAACTTACAATGTTTATCTGACTGAGCTGAATTTTCCCTTCCACTTCTTTCCCTCTAAATTGCTAATACTCTTTCAGTCAATCAGACCTGACGCTTGATATAAGGGAAAAGTCAATCCGAGATCCTGAGCCTTCCCAGAAACTGATCCTGGTGACCACAGAAAATCATTCCTGCACTCGGGTTTACTTTCTGCTGTTTTTCAGGTAGGAGGATTAGGTGACATACTTGTTTTAAAACATGGCCAGAAAAGGAATGGAAACAGGAAACTTCAGGAGGTAGGAGGTTGTGGGGACCTTCTAGAATGTACCAGAGACCTGGGATGTGAGAGACTTTCAGGACTCAAAGGGGACCTTAGATGAAATGCACTCCAGTGGGGAGAGGGAACTTGTAGAGCCCCAGCAGAAAGACAGGGCATCAAGTGAAGGATGAGGTTGCCATCACACAGTCAAAATTCTGACCCATAATTGTTCCTGTCTGAAAGAACTGAAGAGATGGCAATAAAGAGGAGTCTGAGGAAAAGACGATCCATCCACAAGTCCAAAGTAGGATCCAGCTCAAAAGGAGGCCCCAAGACTTGACACTATTACTGAGGCTATGGAACGCTCACAAAAAGGAACCTATTATGACTGCCCCCTGAAAGACCCAACAAGCAGCTGAAAAAAAAATCATATGCACATATTTGTACCCAACAAGTGGATAGAGGCTGTTGACCGATGTGGTTGAATTGGGGAAAATCTGGAAGAAGCTGAGGAGGAGGGCTACCCTGTAGGAGGACCAGCAGTCTCAATTAACCCGGACCCCTGAGATCTCTCAGACACTGGACCACCAACCAGGCAGCATACACCAGCTGATATGAGGCCCCCATCACATAAACAACAGAGGACTGCCAGGTCTTGGTTCAATCAGATAAGATGCACCTTAACCACAAGAAACTGGAGGCCCCAGGGAGTTCAGAGTTTTGGTGAGGAGAACGGTGGAGTGGAGTGTGGACATAGTCTGGGAGACAGACAGAGTGGTGGGGAGAGATATGGAATGTGGAACAGTGGGACGGTGGATCAGGAGAAGAATAAATTTTTTTTAACTAAATTAAAAAAGGAATATAAAAAATATATTTTAAGTTGTAACTGAAAATAAAACATGTCACTCAAAACAGTGAATTCTATAACTTTTGAGACATTATCAATTCCTAAAGTCTACAGTTGTAAAAATGACACCCCCACAAGACAACAGATAGAGAAAAAGCCGAGATACCACAGTAAAATATCAATTATGTCTGAAGCTACATCAGAGCTGATCTGGTCTCTGTGTGTACTGAGCGCCTCCTGCTGGTCATGAGTACCTAAACTGGAGGTTTTTGTCTAGGCTCACACTGAAGATTTCCCACTGTGCCACACAGTAATATGTGGCTGTGTCCTCAGTTTTCAGGTTGCTCATTTGCAGGTAGACCATGCTTTGAGAATCATCTCTGGAGATGATGAATCTGTCTTTCACTGAATCCGCATAAAATGTTGCGTAATTATTACTTTTAGTTCTTATGCGAGCAACCCATTCCAGACCCTTTCCTGGAGCCTGGCGGATCCAGTGCATGGCAGCACTACTGAAGGTGAATCCAGAGGCTGCACAGGAGAGTTTCAATGACCCTTTAGGCTGCACCAGTTCTCCACCAGACTCAATAAGCTGCACTTCAGAATGCACACCTGCAAACAGAGAGGATCCTGATCAGAAAACTGACACACACACACACACACACACACACACACACACACACACAGACACACACAGACACACACAGACACACACACACACACACACACACACACACACTGTCACTCTCATCCTTGAATACTCATGCACGCACTATTGTTTTTTTATCCAAAATTACCTTGAAAAAACACAACAAAGAAAACCCACTTCAGCCCTGACACCATGTTCAGTGTTCTATTGTCAGTGCTAAACACCGAATGGGAAGACAGGGCTAGAGTTCTCTGCCTGAACTTCAGGGTCAGGGTTGTGCTGGTTTTATTGAGCAGGGATAAGCTTTATTTGCATATCTTCCTGCTATATCTTATGCTCTGCTGCATGAGCCTTAGGGACAGCAAATAATGGTGCAAATGTTTGAGAGAAAATGAAGTAATGTTACCATGATTTCAATAAACTATTATTCATTATGGGTTTGGAATATTATTTCTACAGTCTTAATTAATTTAACATTAATTTATTTTTGAAATTTTATGGGCATTTTTATTTAGCCTATATGTGGGAGGGTATCAGATTTCCTGGACCAAGAGTGGCAGAGAGTTGCAAGCTTTGACGTGTATCCTGGGAATTGAACCAGAGTCCTCTGGAAGTGCTGCCACTACTTTAACCACTGAGCTATCTCCCCATCCCCATTTTGTGGTTTTTTTTTTACATACACACTTTACTGTTTATCTTACCAGATATTATACAACAAATTCATTGAAGGTTATAGAATAAATATTAAAATTTGATAATTTGAGAAAAACGAATGTAAAGAACAATGGATAATGAAATACACATTATAATAAAGTAATAAAACTGGGAAACAGAGATAGGATGATGGGAATGGATAACATTAATAAGGCCGCAAGTTTATATGCATTATTGAAAAAGTAAAATATATTAAATAAACATTAATACACTCAGAGATACTTATTTTAGTTATAATGTATTAAACTTTCTTTCCATATATATTGAATATTTTTGTTTGGGATTATTAGGTAACATACTTGACATTCATGATATCTTTTAATGTATTCAATTAAGTTTAGATACTTTTTGTGTAATTAGCGTAGGAAGGAGAATAGTTTTTTATGTGGTCGGCAGGGCCATGGTTGAAGGTCCTCTGCTCACTCCGATCTCCCTACAAATGTTGAACTTCTTTGGTGGTTGTGAGTCCTCTCTCAATATTAGCACTCTTAATATATCAACCCTTGTACGAGAAAAAAAAAGGTGGGGACTAATTGTTTAATGTTGAAATTAATTATACTATTAAAAAAACTCTGTTATTGCTAAGAGGTTTATTGGACTGTGGCATTATTATTCATTACCATTTGCAGGAAATGGATGTCATATATAGAAATAAAGCATAAAAAAAAACTGGTGTCCTCAAGTGATTTCTGCTTTGAGTTCTTTGATGACCAATTCATTTCTCTTACAGGTATTGTTTACTTAACATGGTTATATGTGCCTACATGAAAAGAAGAAATTCTGTGCAGAAACAGAAATAACCTCTACTGTACCCTCTTGGCCCGTGTTTTTAGGATCCTGGATGGCTGATAAGTGAAAATCACTTGATAAATCTCACTCCCCACGCAACAAGACTGATCTGTTATGTTCATTTCTAAACCAGAGCCTGGATAGTGGACAGAAATTATCCTCAACTAGAATATAGATATTGTACTTTTGTTGCATGGCCTCTCTTGAGATCTATGCCCATTTGCACACATAGATGGCATCATCTCAATGAATTTTTTCTCCAAAGAATTGTTTGATAATACTTATGAAAATCTGCACATAGCTGTACTCTAGTAATGATCCTTGTGGCTGCATAACTGACTGGAATACAAATAAATGAACATATAAATGAACATGGGACAGCAGTGAGAAAGCTCCAGTGTAAAAGCATAGTGAACAATGGCCAGAACAGTATGACACCAACAGATTTCAGCTATCCTATGACAGAAAGACCTCAAAATTCCAAGGCACTGAAGCACCAGTTAACAACCTTAAAACTAATGATTTGAAGATGATTCTCAAACTTTAACAGTTAGAAATTCTCTGTTCAAATGAACTAAAATAGAGAATATACAAATTGACAAAATCAAAAAAAACTAGGGGTACTACATACTAACAGATATCAAAAAAACTATTAGGAGAGAGTGAGCCTGACATGATGGTAAGAGAAATCTTGTAGCTGACTTGCTGTCAACCAGGCCTCTTTTGATGCTCTGACATACTAGCAACCAGGTGCTTTTTTATTCATATAATTTTCACAGAATAGTATTATATGAATAAATGTCTAAGTGGTACAGAATATATGTCTGACTTGTCTTTATATGTCCACGGTTATAAATTCAGTCATAATTAGAAATTACAAAAAAACATTATTCATATTTTTATTAGACCTATAACCTGAATTTAAAAATCTAAAGAATGTTACCTCCAAGTCAAATAGTCTGCTTTTATGCCAGCAATGTTTCTTTTTAGAAAGCATTCCAAATAAACAGAAAATATCTGAACCAGTAATTTTATGAATAGAAAATACTAATATCAAATTTCTTTTACTATATATTTTATCATCTACACTGGGAAGTCAGACAAGTATATTTCAGCCAATATATCTTATTTAGTGAGTTCTATTCTTTCACAGATATACTCTGTATGAACTCCTATTTTGAAACTATATCTTCAGAGATCTGTAAGATTATAACAAGCAGAGAAAAATAGGTGTATAACATGGCACCTATTTTTCTGGCCAGTAAGAGTTTGTCAATTGTATCTATTTACCCTGCATCAATTATATTGTTTGACTTAGCTCAAAAGCAGATACTCCAAAAGATTCCTGTAGTAATAGCCTCACCTAGCTATGTGCTTATCTGTGTATAATGGTCTCTAGGGCAAAAGGAAGACTTCCAATTAGTGGAAAGATACCGTTCATTTTAGGATTTTCCTAAAAAGGATCAGAAATAATTTTTCTCATGTAAATTGAATCACAATGCAGAAAGTTTCCAATAATGCAAAACACCAAAACCAAAAAGTTAGAGATAAAGGAACAGTGAATGTAGTGATCCACTCAGCTTCACTACAACTGTATCAAGCTGCTGTTCTGGCTTCATGACTCTTTCCCTTTCCAGTCCTTATGATCAGATAGTGAAAGTAGAAAGGTGAGACTGGAGGTTTGAGCGAGGATTTTGTAGGTACAGAGAGGAGTGAGGAATATGAGTAGAAACAAGTTGCTCTTCTACAAAACTGCATGGTTAGAAATAAAAAGCAAATAACAAATGCTATAGTGCTGGGATAGGGGCTTGTTTCTCAACATTACACCTCATCTGCTATAGGCCAGAAATAAAGTATAAAAAGGTAAAACAAAAGCCATCACACAAAAGTTGAACAAAGCAAATCAAGGGATTCAAAAATGTCAAAAAGAGGAGGCTCAAGATGTAGGGACCCATTTGTTCATACACTTACTTAGGAATCCCATAAAATAAATGATAATGAATACTGAAACCCATGCAAGACATTATACTGAAACAGACACCTTGGTACACACAGCTCTAAATAGAAAACTTCCCCCCCCCAAAAATTCCACCACTCAGAGCTCAGGGAAACCCACAGCTGATGCGAATGAAAAAGTGTGGTAGCCAGAGAGGATGGAGGACACCAGGAAGAAAAGACCATCTAAGTCAACTGAGCAAAGATCATGTGAACTCAAAAAGACTCATACAGCAAACACAGAACTGATACAGATCAGGACCAGATCATCTATAGATAGATAGATCATAGATAGATTGATAGATTTTATATATATTTGGGTATATATATAATATATATTTATATCTATCTATTTATTTATCTATATATCTAATCTCTATATCTCTATATCTCTATATCTATATATATATACATCTATACATCTATGTCTATGTCTGTGACCATGTCTATATCTAGATAGATAGATAGATAGATAGATCAATAGATAGATAAAGATTATATATATATGTATATATATATATATATACATACATACATACATATATATATGTGTGTATGTTTTTATATGGCGTAAATTTAATCTATATATCTATACATCTATATATCAATACATCTATACATATATGTCTATATCTAGATAGATAGATAAATAGATGATAGATAGATAGATAGATAGATAGATAGATAGATAGATAGAAGTACTACATTTTTCTATCCTTTTTTTTCCTTTGAAGACATCTAGGCTATTTTCAATTTTGACTATATCAATAGAGTAGTAATGAAGATGATTGAGCAAGTGTCTCTAGTGTGATGTAGTGTCCTTTGTGTATATGCTCCAGAGGAGCATAGCAGCATATTGAGGTAGATCTGCAATTTTTATTTTTTAAAACCCTTAATTTTAATGATAGTTTTAAATGCTTTAACTTTTCTTCTAGCCCACTACCCAACAGAGGAACTGGGAAAAAAGGAATACCAGGGGTTAGGAGTAATGGACCTGTTTAAAAAGTTTCTTTGGAGTGGCTCTCATTTATATTGTTTAGAAATCAGCAGTTTAGTTGACAGGTAGGCAGACAACTACAGCTCTGTCTACACACAAACACTTTACAGATACATCAGTAGTCAGATTAGTAACAATGGTGACACAACCAAACAAAGACATTTAGGCCTCAGCCTTGGCTGGAGTCATCAGAAGGGACCAGCAGAAATATCAGTAGAAGTTTGTGGCTATGTCTCCCTCAGGGAAGCAAATATCAGCAATGACACTAGACCCACAAGTGTACAACTAGCTCTATAAAGAAGTCTAGCTCAGTCTCTGTCACTCTATCAAGTCCTATTTATACCTTCCAAACATCTCTTGTCTTCCACTTGTCTTGGATCAGCATGTGCATCTGATTTTACTGAGTTTGAGGAGTCCTGACAAATGTAAGTCAACTATGAAAAGTAAGGCAGACCAATATATGTGTACTATTAGCAATGAATCCTAATCATATGTCATTTTCTTTCTGAGTTGCATAATGACTCACAGTACTGGAGTGAAGCTGTCTCCTGTTCATGACTGAACCACACAGGAAAATCCACTCAACCCAGGCTGGGATTCTGTATTGTACTTGACCTCCTGGTGATTCTAGGCTGATTTCCATTTTAGCCTCTATGGAATAGTGTGTCTTTGATCTTTCTGGCACAGTTTTAAATTCAATGAGAGACATAGACCTCTCAGATAGCCTGGTTCCTACATATCCATAGTGTTGACTGCTGATTTGGTACCCAGATGCACAGGAGTCAAATGCCACAATCAAGTCAGTAACACTTGCTTGTTCAGAAAGTCCACAAAGTGAGATCCAACCCACAGGCAGAGGCACAGCTCAGATTCATGAGACCTCCCTTGTGCCAACTGACAATATGCATTTCTTGAGAAATATAATCATTTCATTATTGATCGTACAACATGTGTCCATATGTATGGACTACAGAATTATATTTGGTTTTCAAATTTGGTGACTAAGTATGTTAAGCACAAACTCTTTCCATTATTCTTTATTAATATACACCTGGTCTCCTTAAATTTTAGTTACCATTATGATATAGAACTCTCAATGTAGCACCTCAGTTTACTTGTGTAGATGCCACCTATCTACCCCAACATTACCAAATTCCATGCATCTATTCCTACCTCATGTAGTTACTGTGTTTTCCTTTCAATAAGGAATAATGAAATGAGGCTTTTCTGTTTCTGTGTATTAATATGGTCTTGTAGTTTTGTGAGTGGCAACACAATGACTTCTATTATTAATGGTATGACTGTGTGTGTGTGTGTGTGTGTGTGTGTGTGTGTGTGTGTGTGTGTGT
>JANHMN010000022.1:36608738-36654381 GCA_030674055.1 Rhabdomys pumilio
TCTGGAAGACGACAATCAGTCTAATACCCAAATAAGCCCCCTTCTCCATGTGTCCATGTATGAATTCTGAAACTACTAGGATACAGGAGTCACTGGAAAGAGGAGAAACCACTGTGATACTCACAGACCAGTTAACAACTGGATGTGATATATTTTATATATCCAGAAGGAAGTGGAACTCAAGTAAATTTGGAATGCAAGTTAACCTGTTTCTCACACTGCATTTGAAGCACTTACAGAAATGAGGGGAGGAGAAAATCTCTTTGACAAGGATCCTCATTAGTTGGAAGATATATATCCTTAGAAAGCTTTATCCTCCTGTCTACTGTTTCAAGTTCAAGATCTTCTTATTCAAGGATAGCACACATGTTAAGTAAAGCTTTTAGGGAGCTGAATGTTTTCATAATGTAGGATAGATTTGAAAGTTGCTCCCTGGAATGAGAAAAACAATTAGTACTACATAGGAATTTTTGAGTATATGTGTTTAAATTTCTAAAGTATAGCTATACATAATAACATAAAAATACATGCTACAAAACCTGAGGTTGTTTGTGTATATTTTACTCTGACTTGAGAATCACAAATGAGTTGTACCTAATATGACAGGAGAGAAACAGTTAGAACCAATTGTATGGCTTCTCTTCTATCACTTGATAGAATATCTATGATATTCTGGGGATTTGCAACACCTTCAGAGCAACATCTTATTCTAGAAGAACACCTATCCCTAAAAATCAGGGTCCTGGGTTGGCACTACTTGGCATTTCAGCTTTGGTTCTAGTCAGAATAATGTCAATACAGCTATACTTCTTAGTTTAGTGTAGTGGGATACTGATGGATATTATAGATTGTAATGTACAGGAGTGTTTGATTCTTTAGCAGTACAGATTTATATAGACATCTTCCTCTCACAACAAAATGCATTTACAAAATTATTGGACTCTCTCATATTACAGAGAGATGGTTTTAGAGTCTTCTCATAACTTAAACTCATTATTACAGTATGAGGATGACCTGGTGCAATGCCTGTAAAACTGTATATTTTTGCCAGAATACACACAACCTTCCAGCATTCTACCATTCAACCTTTACTCTATGGATTACTCAGCCCTTCTTCTCTTGCTGGAGCATGTTTTCATTGACCACAAATACCTAAATCTTCAACAAATGGTACTAGACTGAAGGAATGTCTACATGTAGAAGAATGACAATAGATTCATACTTATCAGTGTGCACAAAACTCACATCCCAATGGATCTAGGACCTGATACACTGAATCTCATAGAAGAGAACGTGGAAAATACCCATGAACACGCTAATACAGTTCCTGAAAGAGACAAATTTCTGAAAAAATACTAATGGCTCAGGCTCTATGATCAATAATTGATTAATAGGACCTTATGAAACTACAAAGCTTTTGAAAGCCAAAGGATATTGTCAATAGGACAAATTCTTTTGTATTAAAGGAGGGTTACTTATTTCTTTAGTTAGTTTTGTATCCAACCACATTGCTGAGGCTGTTTATCTGCTGTAGGAGTTCTCTGGTTGAATTTTAGGGGTCACTCATGTTTACTATTATATCATCTGCAAATAATGATATTTTGACTTCTTTTCCAATTTATATCCCTCTTGGTCTTTTTTAGTTGTCTTATTGCTCTATTGAGAACTTCAAGTACTATGTTGTAGCTCCTGGATTAGTCACCCTCCAAGATTTTACTCTGATGCTCAGTAGACCAGAGCTCCAGAATCTCGACACCCAGCTCTCTACGTTCCCACTGGCTGGTCACTACCACATTTCTGTGTTTCAAACTCTCATGGCCTTTGAGAGGCACATCACACAAACCCAGGCTTTGCTGCCATACCTTTTTTTCTCAAACTTGCTCTGGTCCCTGTGAGAAGAAAAACACTACACAGAGTTTAGGAACAATGTTAACTTAATCTCTAGGTGCAACAACTAAAACCTAATCATGTAAGCCTCAGTAAATCTAATCCTCTGGTGGCAAATCTTTGCGGATTCACCATGATACCAGAAAATTCTACCCCTACATCTTTTTTTTTAATTGTATTTATTTACATTTCAGATGTTATCCCCTTTCCCCATTTCCCCCCCCCATCAGAAATCCCTTATCCAGTCCCCCTCCTGTTACTTCTATGAAGGTGTGCTCCCAACTATTGACCCACTTTCTCCTCCATACCCTCAAATTCCCGCCCCCCACTCAGTGTTCAGCCTTCATGGGACCAACACCCTCCTCTCCCAACTATGCCTGACAAGGCCATCCTCAACTACATACACAGTTGGAGTCATGGGTCCCTCCAAGTGTGTTCCCATTTACCACTACATCTTGTTCATGTGCTTTCCTCTGTCCAAAAGGACCCTCTCTCCTCCTCTTCCTCTCTTCCCCTCTCCAGCCCAGAAGTCCCTCCTACTTGCTCAGTGATTGACTCCTTTAGTCATTAGGGGATTGGTTCACAAGAAGTCACCCAAGGACATAACTCATCCCTTGTCTGCAGCCCCTCCCAGGAGAACAAAAATTAACCTCAAAATGCAGGCAACACACAGCCATCTACAACACAACGTTGAATATATAGGGAGAGAGTGGGCAGCCTTATTTTAATAGAAATGCTTTAAGTTCCTCTCCATTTAGTTTGATGTTGGCTATTGGCTTGTTGTATATTGCTTTGATTATCTTTAGGTATGTACTCTGTATCCTTGATATCTTTGGGTGACCCCAACCTGGTCAAAGGAGAAGGGGACAGGAGGGGAAGAAAAGATTATTAGAGGATGTGACCAAGAAAAGTCAGTGATCAGAATAAAGTGAATAATTTTAAAAAGCAATAAAATTAAAATTAAGAAAAAGAAGAAATGATGTTTGTCTAGAAGAAATTACCATATTGTAAACATACACACACGCAGAGAGACATACATACCTATCATCATAAGTCATATAGACATACACAAACACAGACATACAAACACACAGACACACAGACACACACACACATGCACACACACACACACACACACACACACACACACAGGTTTAGGCTCAAATATTTTACTTACTTTTCACTACACCTGAGGCATTTTACATATGCCTCATCATCAAATCTTTTATTAAGTTCTAGCCTCTGGTTATATTTTGAATAATTTAAACAGAGACATAAGATATCAAGTCTTGAAACTTGGGAATAAGTGAGATTTACACAAGAAAAATGTTATCACAATTCTCTATTAACCTTTTAGAATTAATTTTTAATTTTTATTGAAAATAGATCTTCATGAAATATTCTGATTAATGATTTCTCTTTCTCAACACCTCCCTGGTTGTTAACCACCATGAACCCTTTCTTTACCTAAATAGAAAACAGAATTTAAAAACAATTGAAAATAAAAACAAAATAAAATAAAGAAAAACTAAACACAGTGGGATAGAACAAAATAAACAACAAAAAGAAAAATCACCACACCAAAGCATAAGAAATACAGATGGACACAGAGACACACTAGTTCACAAATACTCTGTTGCACAAGGATGAGTTACAGGTACACAATAGTTTATGAGAGTTGATGCTATATTGGATTAGGTCTATGTTCTATAAAAACTAGTGACTAAAAACTGATTACTGAGACTGGGAAGAAATAATATGTGAGACCAGAGATTTGCATATGATCAATCAACCTACCCCGATTAACATGTATATACACTGATTTGATAAATGAGTTTTGTAAAAAGTGATTTAATAGTGTTTTTGCCAATGTACTGGAATTATACTTACATGAGTGTGCATTTTGATATAAACTTCTCTTAGATTCTAAGAGAATGAAACTTCTGCTAGAACACACAGTCAGAGTTAATAACACACCTGGCTTCACTTAATACTTAAGACCAAGAAAGGTGTTTCTATTTGCCTTCAGCTTGTTGGTTTGGATTTTACAGGTCAAATTTCTACTATACTTTATTCCCAGCTATTCCAATAAAATCTCCCACCACTCAGCATCTAGATATATTTTTATCATGCATCATTATGGTTTTCCCTTTTATATTGTCTTATGAAAGAAGAAACATGTCAACAAAGGTAGGCACTGATGAAGATATGGACAAGGTACATTGTACTGTTGGTTTATCCTGAATGAACATCACTTTATTCTTAGATGTTGTTTTACAAAGTTCACAAAGGCACTATAGGACTGTGAGGAAGAGGCAGAAAAATGGATGCCCAAGAGATTATTCTTACACAAGTCTTCAGGTCAAACTTTTCTGTCATCTTAGTCCCAGAGCAGCTTCCTGCACCTTCCGAGTTTCTGACACACTCAGGATGTGGTTACAACACTGTGTCTTGTACAGTAATAGACCGCAGTGTCCTCAGATGTCAGGCTGCTGAGCTGCATGTAGGCTGTGCTGGAGGATTTGTCTGCAGTCAATGTGACCTTGCCCTTGAACTTCTCATTGTATTCAGTGTAACCACTTCCAGGATCAATAGATCCAATCCATTCCAGGACCTGCCCAAGCCCCTGCTTCACCCAGTGCATGCGATAGTCAGTGAACGTGTAGCCAGAAGCCTTGCAGGGCAACTTCACTGAAGCCCCAGGCCTCACTTGCTCAGCTCCAGATTGCTGCAGCTGATCCTGGGAGTGGACACCTGTGGAGAGAAAGGCAGGGTGGATGATATTGTCACCTCAGTCCTTCTATCTTCTTCAGATTTGGAAAACTGCAGGAAAACAATTACCTGCAGTTATTGACAGGAAGAAGAGAAAAATGCAGCTCTCTTCCATGGTTAGAGTAGATGTGTTCAGGGACTGTGGAGAGGACACTTATATGTTATTTGTTTGGTGGGTGTGGACATCCCTGTATATACAACCAGATGCAAGTAATTTACATATTCATAAGCAGGATACTTCTTAGATAAGGACCTAGATCGGTGGACAGGAAAGACTGAGGAAGTAAAATGTTCAGACATTGGATTTCTTGGGTCCAAGATGTTATTCTTTCTGAAAAAAATGCATCTGACACACTTTCCCTGAGCCCTGTGCATATACCGTCTATAGAACTTTAGGGACTAAGCTATCAATAGGTCCTAGACTGTTGCTCTTCTTTGAAACAATGGTATCAATTGATTTACAGATGGTGGTTGTGAGGATGAAGTTAGTGATGAAAAAATTTAAAAACGGCTAAGTTTGGAATACTTAGGGCTTTCTTTCAGATATATGCAATTGTTTGCGTTTCCAATGGGTTATGTAGGAGGAGGAGCTAATAACAAAAATCTAGTTCTCAACTTGTTTGTTTATTGGATCAATAAAGATAGCAGAAGCCAATCTCTGGGCCAAGGATAAGGTGAGATTTCCAAACTGGACAGGAAGAGAAACGGACAGAGAAAGGATGGGGAGTTTGGACTAGGGGTGGAACCAATAGGAAGGACAGACATTTGGTCCCTGGGACCGATAGTCTGTAGTCTCTGAAGGCAGCTGTGGAGGCTAATGATAACGGGGCAGGATATTTATTATTAGCATAACAGTTGTGTTATCTGGATGGTTTTAAAATATTAAGTCTGACTTGTATTTTTCATCCGTGGTGACTTAGGTGGGAGGAGAAAGAGGGCTGCAGGGGTGATAGGTCAGTGGAAAAGTAGTTCCAGATATTATCAGGAGGGACAGTTGTTGGGCAGGTTAGCAGAGCCAGCCAGAGGAATGGGCTGGATGGAGGTAGAGCCAGAGGTGCTAAGATGTGAGGGGTGGCAGCGCCTGGCAAGAAGACAAGGCAAGGAGCAAGTGTGCTTTTTAAAATTACATGCAACAGGATTATATACTGAAAAAGTCACTAAAAGAACCAAAAATAACTATACTTCAGAAATATATATACATCAAAGATTATTGTAGCAATGTCTTCTACAACTAAATTATGGAAATCAAAACTATACATGTGAGTCTCATCAGAGGATTTCATCAGTAAGATATGGTTATGTAATAAAACATGTAATGTACATAATATATATTATATGTAATTATACATATTCTGTTGAGAATATATATACATACATATATATATATATATATATATATATATATATATATATATATCAGAAAGAAAGAAGCAAATTAAATTGCTTTGGTAAAATGGATGTAATTTGAGAAAACTATTTTAACTAAGACCATCTCAGAAACACAGACATTAAATAAAACTCTCATTAGTAGCTTTTGAATATTTTTTGTTGTATGTAACTATGTATGCAAACACATAAAGATGCATTATTGAAATTGTCTAGTAGAATTAAGGGGAAGTTAGGAAGGGCAAGAAAACGAAACGTAGAGGTTCTGCGAGAAATATGTACAGTGTACAAAATACACCTATATGAAAATTATAAACATATGTAAAACTTATCTCTGTACCTCATGAAGAGTTTTATTCTTTGAAATTTTCAATGATGTATGAAATATGCTATGATCTACCACCACCACCACACTCAGGGCTTGCACCACTATCTACCAACATTGGGTCCTTCTGGTTTCTCTTGGAACCTTCCAGTAAGTTTCTCATCATCCTGACTTCTTTTGTTTCATTAACTGATAACTCAGTTAGTATAGTACCATCTATATACAGATAGCTAGTGTCATCAGCAGTACACAGTTAACCTCCAGATTTTTCCTTTGGCATCCAGTCATTAAATGCCAATAGAGCATCACTTTTGTGTGGTCCCTCAGGAATTCTCCACCCTGTTGTTATTTTTTAATTGTCATACTATGTTTCATGGTGATAAAAAGTTAAACAAGTACAAAAGTGGATATATTATTTTATGCTACAACTTAGAAGGGTTTTTTTTTTTTTTCACAAAACTTGTAGCATAAAAGTATTGACTTAACCATATAATGAACTTGTGTAGCTAGAAAATAGATAAGTAATGTTTTTAGTCTGGTGTTAATTACTCTTGATGGAAAGATGTAAAAAATTGACCCCATAGACTCCCAGTATCCTCTCTTGTCCCAGACCTCTAGCTAGTCACCATAGATACTCCACACAGACCAATTTCTGTTCTCATCTACTGCTCTCTCCCACAGACCTTTTCCCCTGTGGGGTGGTGGACTGTGAGAAGCAGATGGATGCTTGGTTGAGCATAAGCTTGGAACCCCAGACCCTTATTAGACAGCAGGAGTTCAGCTCTGCTCCCAGGCCCTGGTTCTTTACATTTAGTTTCAGCCCTTCAAAACTTCTCCCACAGAGAAGTCTATGACCATCAGTCACAAGGAACAGTGCCTCAGGCTCTCCCACATGCAAATGAGGCATCTCCAAGCTCTCAGACCAAGCCAATAGGCATTATCTGCTGCCAGACCCTAACCCACCCTGAAACTCTATATAAGGGCTCTATTTAGGAAAAGTAAAGTGCTCAAGAATCATCCTGGTGTCTAAGAGTTTCTGTCACAAAAGCTGTAACATTTAGGGAGGGATCTGCTCTCCCAGAACCTGCCTGGGACACCAAGCTTCCTCCTTGCCAGCAAGCTGGCTTCTTATCAGCCCAGCCCAGGCCTAGACCGGATAAGTGCAAAAAGACAGGTGCAGCACCTGGGAGTGACCAGCCAGTGACAGTGGTGAGCAAGCAGAGGCAGCAGCGGGGGTGGGGGTGGGGGGCAGCAATCTGCCCTCCCTGCTCACACTCTGTGTCTTTTGGCCCAGACCTCCCACATCAGGCCGGGCCAGAGACCTACAGACAATGGAGACACAGGTCAGAGGCAGCACAGAGACAGTAGTGAACCCTCTCTGCTCTCACCTTGACCCCAGCCGGGAGATCGTTGTGGGACATCCTCCAGAACCGGGGACCCACATTCCTCCACCTGATCACCAACTATCTTCCCATCCACACTCCCTATATTTCCCAGTTCCCTCTCTCTACCAACCTCCAATGACTATTTTGTTTCCACTTCTAAATAAGGTCTGGGCATCCTCCATTGTGAACTTCTTATTATCCCTTTCTTTGGCTCTGTGTATTATAGCACTGTTGTCTTGCAGTTTATAGCTAATATCCACTTACAAGTACATACCCTACATTTCTTACTGGCTCTGGGTTACCTCGATCAGGATGATATTCTCATGTTCCATCTACTTGCCTGCAAATTTCATGAAGTCTTTGTTTTGAATACTTTGAATATGAATACTTTGAATACATGAATACTTTGCAGAGTAGTATTCCATTGTGTAGATGGACCATGTGTTCTTTATCCATTTTTCAGTTGAGGATTATCTAGGCTGCTTTCAGTTTCTGGCTATAATAAATAAAGCTGTTATGAACATAGCTGAGCAAGTGTCTTTGTGGGATGGTGGAGCATATTTTGGCTATATTCCTAGGAGATATAAACCTGGGTCCTGGGGTAGATATATTCTCAGTTTACTGAAAACCTGCCACATTGATTTCCAATGTTGTTGTACAAGTTTGCAGTCCGACTGGAAATCCATCCCTCTGGCTCTTCTTGGAACCACCTGATAAGTCTCTCTCCCAACATTTTAACAAGGTTTGTTTCATTAACTAAAGACACAATAAGTTCAAACAGTGCTGTCTTTATACATATAGTTGTTTAATTCACTAATGCATAGGAACATCTAGAAACCATCTGAAAGAACAGGGATTACATTTTCCTCATCAGTCATCACATGTCAATAGACCCAAAACAAGGTGTTGACCCTCTGAAGTCACTCCTTGTCATGTTGAAATATTTTTACTGGGTATTTTATTTAATTAAATTTCAGATGGCATCCCCATTCCCTATTTCCCCTTCATAGAAACCCCCATCCCATTCCTCCTCCTCCTGTTTGCTTTTATACCATTTTAATTATTTGCAAGTATTAAGGTCAGTTGTAGGTTGAGAAATTATCAATACAATAGATGCATATAATCGAGAAACAAGCAACACTATAAACACAAATAGTCAAAGAATAAGCAAGGTAATAAATAAAATTCTGTGAACATTCCCATGATTGCTGTTTCTAAGGACTTATCAGGATGACCAAAATATCTGAGCTAACTTCCCTGGCCTAGTCCCAAATCATCTTCATGTCTGAAGCCTACTTTCTAGTTCTAGCCCAAGAATTAGATTCCTGCCTAAAATTACTTCTTTGTTCAAGCCATGTTGTAATATTTTTTAAAAAATATATGCTACACGTTGTATACTGATGAGAGCTGGCCAGAAGTGTACTAAGTT
The DNA here is from genome assembly GCA_030674055.1 of Rhabdomys pumilio. Lineage (NCBI taxonomy): Eukaryota > Metazoa > Chordata > Mammalia > Rodentia > Muridae > Rhabdomys > Rhabdomys pumilio. The sequence goes on from JANHMN010000022.1 coordinate 36,617,923, forward strand.
CATGTAAGAATCATAGAAAATAATGTGTGAAATTCATTTTAAAAATGTAGGTCCAAAAAATCAAAATGACATCCCTAAGCTGACAATTAGACACATTTGGCTGCTCAGCAATTTCACAGGCTCTCATGATGTACCTTTGACTGATTTGATTTGATTTGGTCAGGTCTTGTGCTGGCAGCTATAGCTGCTGACACATGTGATCAATGACCATGTAAATTCATGCAACGGCATTTCATGACTTTCCATCTCATATTCTGGATCTTACATTCTTTCCAAGCCCTGTTTTGTGGTGCTCCTTAATTTTTGATGTGAGGTTGCAATCTATGACTCCTTAGTGGAAGACTTCTCTTACACACATTGTCAGTGCTTTGACCAGTATGGAGTTCTACTTTAATTATTATGCACATGCATACACACACACACACACACACACACACACACACACACACACACACTAGATTGTTCTATACTCAAGACTAACAGCAGGAGTAATCTATTAGATATAAAAGTAAAATGTTGGTAGCTTGACCATTAGCAAGGAAACTAGGGTTTTCATGGTCCTATAGTGTCTGTAGCTGTGGGCTTTTTGAAAATGCTTACCTGGTATTGTAAGAGTCTTGTGAGCCTTAGCTTACCAGAGACACCCTGAGTGAACCAAGAAGAGACATGAATTGATGCAAAAAGCAAGAGGAATTTTAATGATCCGATACATTGGGGTCATCCTGCACTCAAAGGAGAGGTGGCGACCCTGGGCAGCTCATTTGGTCAGTTTTTATACAATGTAAGGGGTAGACTAGAGAAAAAATGACTAAACAGAGTATGATAGGCAGAACAGTGTGACTTTTAAACTGATTGGTCTTTGAGGAATGAGGTGGCAAGGACCTCCCTTGTCTATAGGTGTCAAGGGTTGGTCAGTCCTGAGGAATGTGTCTATATTCTCTGTGCCCTTCCCACCTGCAGGTGGGTTTCCTCCCCTGTGGTCTGAGGAATATTAATTAGCTTCTCCCATCCAGCAAGAGTTCCATGACCTTTCTAAAGTTCCTGAGCTGACCAGGAATGCTAATTAGCCTTTCCCTTCATGGGGGACAAGTGTTCCAAAGTTCCTCTTCAGTATGAGGTCTTTCCTATGGACCATATAATTATTCCAACTAGAAACCAATTGTCAGCTACATAGCAGTCAGGCACTAGTGGGTACATCTTATATAATGGCTAATGATGTAGACATCGAGGTCTGGAACTGTGTAAGATCATTCATTTATTTTTCTCTCCCTATAAACATCATATTATTTCCTGCACTACAAAACTTAGCCAATAAGAAGAATTTCCTGTTCCTGAGGGAACCCCCAACTTCAGCCTGCCACACCTTAGACTGCATTCCTCCATTCCCTGAGTGGTGTACTGGTGCTTCTCTAAAGCCCAGCACCTGACAGCTGTGGCACAGGGTCAACAAAGGCAAACACTCCCCATGCTTTGCCTCCCCAGCTGCATGTTTTATACCCCAATGGGAGAACAGAATGAGGACCCAAAATTCACCATATCATTAACACATACTCTGGCTTTCAATGGTCCACTGCTTTAAGTTCTATAAAGGCTGATTGCATTATTGCACACTTATTGAAAATGACAAATACTCACACAAAGACTGGAGAACATATAGACTGACAGATAACACATAGACTTGGTGCATAATCCATAAGCAAAGTAACCAAGGAAAAAAATGAAAAAAATTATAACAGATACAAAGAGAGAATGGGTAACAAATGCCACAGCTAGTTTTATTTTCCTCAGATTAATTATATATTTTCCCTGACCTTGACACTGTAATTTCTCACCCCAATTCAGAGTGAAGCAATTGTAAAAAGACCATTGTCCCAATCCTTTAAGTTGTGATGGATGGTGTTGGTTGTTGTGTTATGGTTATTATCATCTAGGATTATAGGTTTAAATTATTGTATTTTGATAGAAAATTAAGATTGTTTTGTTTTTATTGTATACCAGTAAGGATTTAAGATTGTTTTGTTTTCATTGTATATTAATAGAAATGTAAGGTTGGTTTGTTAGACTATGTTGTACATAAACTGATTATTTAAAATGACACAAAGTTCTAGTATTATTGATTTTATAATTATTTTATGTATGTGGATGTTAGGAAAAACATAATTTAAAAAAAAGGGAATGTTAAGTGGAAGTTACACAAACACATGTGGTATTTTGCTAAGGCAAAACACATGAGAGGACACATGTTTGGAAAGAGTATAAACAGAACTCAGTAGACAGTGAGATCTTCTTACCTAGCTAGCTGTATTAGTCTAGAATCCTTGGTGATCTTTGATTAGTTGAGAGAGACATTGCAGAGCACTTCTCACATCCCAGATGGTTCCAGTTCCTCAACACTGACTCATGCCGATTTAGCAGAAGCCCGATTCATGTTTAGCATCCTGACACTACTGGACTGCTGGTATCCTCACAAAAGAAGATTGGAATTTCTCCAAAGCTACTCTTAAAATGGTCCACTTCCTTTTGTCCTATATGTTATTTCTTCCCACCCACCCCCACCTTTGCATGGTGGGCTAGTAGGAGTATTGAAGCATTTGTGAAACTATTAAAAGTAGGTTTAAAAAATTTACAAAGAAGTAGCCAGATATTTCTGTAGTGAAGGTAAACCATGTTCTGAAATTTCAAGGAATAAGCATTCTTGTGAAGACTGGTGTTATCACAGAAGGTAGACAATAATAAGGTATATATGAACTCTGGCGCCATGAGCATCTCCATTGATAATGGCATGCCCCTTCAGTAACCACCATTTTCTCATATGCACCAATAACCATCAGCTCAGAAGCCCGAGTTCTCTTGCATGTAGTATAAAATTTGGGGCCCTTCCAGGAGAATTCTCCAGCAACTACATGATTAGTCCTCCAGCTACAGTCTAACAACCATACTAGATACTGACCACACTGTGTTTGTAGAATCCATTCAGTTCCAAATGAGGAAGTTCAAAATTCTGTTACATGATGATTAATTACTGCTTTGCATCTAGAGGAAGACAGGAATGTACTTTGGAAATTCATTGGTATTTCATGTAATATTTTTAACTCAGTATACAGTTGCCTAGGTTCAAACTTAGAGAAGATGACTCACATTTACAAAAAGTAATCACTACGATGAGACTATCAGTTCTTAGCATAAAGATTTCTCATGCAGAGGAACTCTGTGCTGGAGAAACATGCAAAACAATTCAGTATTTTCAGCTATGATTTTCAGTGTCAAGCCCCTGGAGATCATAGGTACCATAAGTCTCTGTACTTATTGTTGCTTGCATATTTATTCAAACTAAAGAGTCTTCAGGAAAACACTGATAAATGTGACATCCATATATCCCCAAAACACTAGAAGTTGGTCTTGTGTCACTAAGGGTCACTCTCTACAGGGTTGTGGGTTCCAAGGTTGCTCTGCCACAGGGCATGGATGCTCAGGGAGACAGGAAGCAGGAAGCTTGATGGTGATTACCCCATGCTGCCACTGGCAGGGTAGGTGTGGGCTATAGTGAAGCACTGGGACACTGCTCCAGGGGTTGGGGAAGCCCAGTCTGAGGCACTAGACAATTAGAGCTGTCTCCTGGCCTGCAAGGAGGCTGGGGCTGTCTGGTTCTCAGGCTCTCAAACATTGAGGCACCACTGGGAACCTCAGAAGAGATGAAAATTGAGGGGGCTGAGTAGGCTGAATCTAGCCCAGGGATTGGGGAGGGAAAAGTGAGAGTTCCAGCTGGTCCCATGGTCACAGTCCTTAGCTTGAAAGAGCAAACTTGTCTTGAGCTTGGTGGTGGTCATGTCTAGGAGCACAGAGGGATTAGATAGCTGCTCTGTATGTGAAGTCTATCTCTGTGGTTCCCCATGGTAGATCCAGATGAAAAAAGAGTCCATGTTTTTAAGGCATTTATTGTTAAGGCAGAAAGTGGATGTATAAAATCATACCCTACTTCTCAGTGTAGGCCTGAGATTAAATATCATTTGCAGGGAGGAATGTCTGGGAAGGAAAGCTTATTGGCTAAGCCCTACAGGCCTCTAAATACCTCATTAGAATGGTGATCTTTATCTAAGCCTGTGACCACAGATCACGTTCTTTTCCTCTTCTACAAGTGGAGGGGCTTAGGGCATTGCCCTTAAGTGACTGGTAGTCACAAATCTATGGGGGTGAGGGGATGTGGCTAGTGACAGGGTCCTGGTGTCTGGAGTAGGCAAAGCTCATACTATCCCTCCAGGGTCTCCAAGACTTCTAGCCTTAGGTCAGCTGGGGACCATGCTACTTTTTGTAGTCTCACAACTGTTCTGTAACAGGATATGGTTACCGGGAAGGGAATTAGGACAGGACTATGAATGTGGAAACAGTAATCATGGTTGGTCTCAGAACCTAATCCTTAGGTCTCATGAATTACATACTGGATGGATGAATTCATCTTGTTAATAGTAATGTAATTCAACAATAATACCGGTCATTTCCTAGAAACTGAAAATTAATTCAATATGTATTGGTCTAAATATGGTAGACATGTGCTCATACTGACATCATCATAGGAATATGTGAAGCAATATTAGTAATTTAAAACTTACTGTTCTCTGATTTTTACATTCAGGCTGATTAGGGAAATCCGTTATGCAAATAGATTGAATTCTTACTCCTGTTGCTCTTTTCCTCAATATTCAACCACAGGTTTTGAAAAACTGCTTCGGTTATTCTTTGTGGTAATACCAGCCCCAAAATAGCTTCCTGTTCCTTCAGAGTTTTTGACATGTTCCAGATATTAGCTGTTACACTGTGCCTTGCACAGTAATAGACCGCAGAGTCCTCAGATGTTAGACTGCTGAGCTCCAAGTAGGCTGTGTTGGAGGATGTATCTGAATTCAGTGTGGCTCTGTTCTCAAACTTCTCTTCATAGATTGTTCTACCAATATTTGGGAGTATGGATCCAATCCATTCAAACCCATGCCCAGGCTTCTGTCTTACCCAACTCATATAAGCAATAGGAAAGACATATGAGTCAAAATCCTTGCATGACAGCTTTACTGAAGACCCTGGACTCTTTAGTTCAGAACCAGACTGTTGGAGATGAACCTGGGAGTGGATACCTATTGAGAGAAAACAAAGTGGAAGACATTTCATATCATCCTGTCTCTACCCCTCATGCCTATGATTAGGGATCCACTTACCAGTAGCTGCTGCCAGCAGATAGAGCATGATCCAAATCCAGTCCATGTTAGAACCTCTGTGCACAAAAACTAGAGGGAAATGTGATGCTGCAGATGTGTGGACAACCTGTATTTACAACCACAAACTATAATTTACATATTCATGCAAAAGAGTAACTCTTAGATCATCACATGACAAATGCTATCACATTTCTTTGCAAACATTTCAAATGCTGAGACAGGGGAAAATGTTATCGGGATTTTCAAAGCTAGTGTGAAAATTTAAACAAGAGCAAAGAGCGTAAGCTTCTAGTTTGCTTTATCATTATCTCCACATAGCAGTTTATTCTGGGTGATAAAATGAGAGATAAAAACTCAATACAGCAATATGAAGGAGTTTGCCAAGTTGACTCATCAAGAAATGGATGAAAAGTCACTAAGGCATGGTCTCCTTAAAAGGATCTGCCAAGTCTAGGAGGTGAGATTTTACTCTTTAGTCTTTACGAAGGAGCAGGATTTTCTTTTTTCTGATGTCTGTGTGTTCACTGCTAGAATTGGTTTTTCGTCACTTCCATGTGACAACTGTTACCAACACCCAAAAGTAGGACTAACCTTGGGTTAAAGGCTTAATTCTAAGACATTGCCCATTTGTTCCACTGTGTGTGATTCATGCTCTTATTATATTCCTATGACACAGACTTCAAATTGACCCCGACTTCTAGAATCAAATCCCTAATATTCACCCTAGTCCAGCGATTGATGTTCATGCATGTGGATTTGACAATGCACTTCAAAGTACAGCAAGCTTAAATTCTGGATTCCTTTATGCCCTAAAGTCTGCCAATCTGCCAGGGAATTCTAGGCTCCCAAACAACTACCTGCTTCCCATCACATTTTATTCAGTAATGGTAACAGTAGCAATCTTTTGTATATTTTATTAAATATATTTTGCTAATTCTTTGATAATTTTTATTCTCTCATATATTATATTACATACACAATTTTGGCTCCCTATTCGTTCAGTCCTCCCTCTCCTCATCTCCCCCACCAATCCACTCCTCCTTCGCTTCCCTTTAGAAGAAAGCAAGCCTCCTAGAGATACCAACTAAATATGCATATCCATTTACAATAAGACTAGGCATGTTCCCCCATATCAAGGTTAGAACAAGGCAAATCAGTAGAGGAAAAAGGGTCTCAAAAACAGGCAAAAGAGTCAAAGACAGATCCTGATCCCATTGTTAGAAGTTCCACAAGAAGATCAGAAGATCAAGCTATACAACCAATATATATATATATATATATATGTGTGTGTGTGTGTGTGTGTGTGTGTGTGTGTGTGTGTGTATGTATATGTATATATGTATATGACATGTATATGATATGTATATGATATGTATATGCATATGTATATGTATTTGATGTATATGTATATGTATATGCATATGTATATGTATTTGATGTATATGATGTATATGTATATGTATGTGTATGTGTATGTGTATGTGTATGTGTATGTGTATGTGTATGTGTATGTGTATGTGTATGTATATGTATATATGCAGGTAACATAGATTAGACCCATGCAGGCTCCCTGATTATCAGGTCAGTCTCTGTGAGCCACTATGAACTCAAGTTAGTTGAGTCTGTAGTTTTCTAGGGATATTCTTGACCCTTTAGCTCCTACAGTCTTTCCTCCCCACCTTCTGCAAGATTCCCCAAGCTTCACCTAATGTTTAGCTCTGGGTTTCTGAATCTGTTTCTATCTGTTGCTGGATGAAAGCTCTTGAATGATGTTTGTGCTCGGCTATTGTGTACAAGTGTAGCCGAATATTATCAGAAATCACTTCATTGTTTTTCTGTTGGATTTTTGTTTGTTGTATGATTTGTTGTTGTTGCCTTTTTTGGTAGAAATGGTTTGGTTTTTGTTTAGATAGTCATATATATGGTCCTATCCCAGGTCTGTGATCTATCCATCTCCTCATTCCTGGCCTTCCATGAAATCTCAGGGGTGATATCTCTCTTGTGGAATAAGTCAGCAGGTGGACCATTCATTTTCTGGCTACTGTTTCAATTTCTGCACCACCCAAAGACAGCTGGAAGTTATGACAAATTGTAGGTCAAAAGTTTTCTGGCAGAGTTGGTATCCCAATATTTTTCACTGGAGGTCTTATCTGGTTACACAAGATGAGCCGTTCAGGCTCCCTATGCCCAATTTTGAGGAAGTTTAGCTAGGTTCACCTTTGGATATTCCTGGAAGTTTCCATTTCACTAGATATCTATCTACCTTGATCTAGAAATGCCTTATAATTTCAGTTGTCTCTCCAAGTACTTTTTTCCCTCCATCCTATCCTAAATTGATCAGTCCTGTTCCCACCCCAACCAGCAAAATTTATTCTACTTCTCTTTCTCAGAGAGATTCATGTATCACCACTTATGCTCTCTTTGTTACTCATCTTCTCTGGATCCATGCATGGAATCTCAAGTGGCAGAAAAGTACTTAAAGAAATGTTCAGCATTCTTAGACATCAGAGAAATGGGTATTGAAATGACTCTGAAATTCCATCTTACACCTGTCAGAATGACTAAGATAAAAACACAAGTGACAGCTCATGATGAAGAAAATGAGCAGCAAGGGGAACGAATCCTTCATTGCTGCTGGGTATGCAAACGTGTACAGGCACTGTAAAAGCAACATGGCAGTTTCTCAGAAAATTAGAAATTTATCTATTTCAAGACCCAGGTATAACAGTCTTAGACATATATTAAAATGACGCTTCATTCTATGACAAGGTCACTGGCTTAACTATATTTATAGCAGGTTTATTTGTAATAGCCAGAAACTAGAAACAATGTACATGTCAACCAAAGAATGTATAAAGTGTTTTACATTTACATGATTATTACTCAGCTTTAAAAATAAATAACTGTGAAATTTACAGGCAAATGGACCAATCTAGAAAAGATTGGTCTAAGTGAGGTAACCCAGAACTAGAAAGACAAACATGATATATTCTCACTTCTAAGTGGGTATTAGCTGCAATGTAAAAGATAATCATGTTTAGTTTCTTAAGTTACTTATATGTTTTGGAAATCACTTTGTCACATGTGAAGTTGTTTTAAAATACTTTCTCATTCTCTAGTCTGGCATTTTGTTCTTCTGCTGGTGTCTTTTACCTTACAGAGGCCTTTTAGTTTCATGAGGTGCCATTTATTAATTTTCTATCCATTGCTTGTGCAATGATGTTCAGGAAGTTGTCTACTGTGCCAATGAGTTCTTGGCTATTTCTCTTTTATTGGACACTTAATATATCCAGTTTTATGTTGTGGTCTTTGACCCACTTAAACTTAAGGTTGGTAGAAGGTAATAAATATGGATCTATTTTCATTCTTCTACATGAAGACATCCAATAAAACTAGCATCATTTGCTCAAGATGTTTTGATTCTTCCATTGCATATGCCTGACTTCTTCATCAAACAGACAAACAAACAAACAAACAAACAAAAAACAAGACAAAAAACCAAGTGTACATAGGTGATTGTGTTTATTTCTGGATCTTTGATTTGAATTCATTGATAAACATGCCTGTTTTTATGTCAATACTATTACACAGTTCAGTACAGCGGGAAGTCATGCATTGTGGTAAATGGATACTACTAGCTGTTCTTGGATTTGTTTTGTTTTATTTTATTTTGTTTATATTTTATGGCCCGTTGATCTCTATGCTATTTGTCAGAGATCACATTAGATTCTAGGCTTCTAGCCATAGAACCTACCATCGTGATCACAAGAAGTTTCTGAAAGAGTCACTATGTAGTCACACCTTAAGCTTCATTATGTAGCTATAATTGGAATGATTAGAAAAACTATTGCTGCAGAAAGACCATTTTCTTAATTCCATTTTGTTCAAATATGTGTACAATATTATACCTGTTCTTAGACTCCCTGGAGTCTTAGGAAGGTTGATGAATTTCTCATTCTCATCTCCTCACATGCTTTGTTTCCATGTCTGAAGTCTGATATGACACCCTCATAAAACAATGATTTTTTTCCTAGAAGAAATTATTATATGCATTTAGATATTAATAGAACAAGTTTACTAATTTAAAACTCCTTCTCTGCATGCAAGGTGACTAGAAAATCCTCTTATACAGTGAGATCTAAAACATCTTGTTTTCAGCCACAATACTGAGCAAGTCTTCAGTCTACAATTCCCTGTTGTCTCAGCACAATAACAGGTTCCTGAAGCTTCCAAGTATCTGACACAGTTCAGACTTAAGCTGTGACACTGTGCCTGGCACAGTAATAGATGGCAGATTTCTCAGATGTCAGACTGCTGAGTTCTATGTAAGTTGTGTTGAACATTGTATCTGTGTCTAGTATGGGTCTGTCTTCAAACTTCTAATCTTATTTTGTAGGACCAATGCTGGGGAGTATCCTTCCAATCCCTTCATACTCAAGTGCAGGCCTCTGCTTCACCCAGCTCATTTAGAAAATGAGAAAGATATCTGAGAAAAATCCTTATAGAACAGCTTTTCTGAAGATCCAGGATTTTTCCATTCAGCCCCACATTGCTGCAGCTGACCCTGGGAGTGGACCCCTGTGAAAAGAATGGATTGCCAGTTAATATTCTGGCTTCCCCTAAGGTCTGGTTTAAGGAATGTGCTTACCTGTAGTTGCTGTAGAGAATGGTTTAATACAAGTAAGAACTTGCATGCTCAGGTAATATAAAATAGAGGGTAATAATGTGGTACTGCTAGTTCTGTGCACATCACTGTATTTATAGTCACAGACTATATAATTTACTTATAATTAAGAGAATTTATTTTTTTAATCAGGGTGTGATTTTGTTTTTCAGATAGGTAGCATGTTCATATGTTATTCACGGGTATGCTGGGGTTCAAGTATTAATCACTCCTGGGAGAATGCATTCTCTGCTTCATCTTGGCACCTATAAAAAAGAGCTCTTCAATCCCTCTGAGAATCCTGTAGCTACATCCGTGTTTTTTAATGTGATCTACACTTCAAGTGCTCAAGGGCCATATAGACCTCCTTAGGGTTAACCATATTTGCGATTCTGAGAAAGTGAATTGACCATCTTGCCCTTATCAGAGGCTATCACAGAACTGGGGAGACTGCTGTTTATTTGACAGCAGTGATAAGCAGGGCTATAGACATCTTTGATAACAGCTGTGAACATTTGGGGCACTTTCCCCCCAAAATGTTGCTAACAACCCTAAAGCTCTAATACTTATAACGTTTACTGATAGCTCTCTCATGAACTAGTATATTATCCAGCAGAAAAAAAATTCAGTTTGGATCTTGGTGACCTCAATATGGGTGTTGTTTAACAAACATACCATCCAGGGTTGCATCATGGAGATCTCACGTGTCAACTATAGCATTGTCTACGAATGGTAAGTTGTTGACAGTGACATCAATTGAGGCTATTGGAATCCACTTGGTGGACAAACTCCTTCCCTGCTTCTGCTGCCCTTAACTTTTTAGAGCATTGGCAGATCTCAAGTGCCCCCTGCTGGTTCTGAGAACCTGCTTGTATAAGTTCTCACACACAGACTTTTGCTTTTCTTCTTTGTAATGTACATGGTGATGTTGAGAATACATTCCAAGGATGGATGGTGGGCTGTGTATCAACCAATGTCTCCATGAACCACAGTCTTTTCTCTAGGGGATATTAGGTCCAGATATAGTAGTGATCACTGATGAAAAAGTGAGTTATCAGAGACAGCACAAAAAAACATGGTTGGTTGTAGTGCAAGTGGGCTCTGCTGCCAGACATAACTGGCAAGGTTAAGTAAGCTTAGATACTGGAATTACAGAGACTTAAAATTTGCCAGGATTCTAGTCTCTTCTGACCCATTTGTGTACCTGCTCTGTGCCAGCCGAACACACAGCCAAATGAGTAGATCATGGGAAGTCAGTTACTTAATGCAACACCTGGGATCCTTCCCTGTACTAATAGAGCATCTCTAATATCTCAAACTGAGTCAATAGGAAACACCTATCTGTAAATCCCACCACACTTCTTAGTGTATCTCTCTCCACATGGAATAAAGCATATAAAAGATTGTCTGAGAGTGAGTGGCTATCTTTATTGAGCTGTAACACTTGTTGAAAAGTTTTCTTTCCCAAATCATACACTACTGCATCTTGGACCTACCTGGCTGAGCAGAATTGCCAGGGGCCAGCCCCTGCATGTTGGAGAAGAGTCTTTTCTCTTCTTGGTTCTTGAGGCAGTGGAGGGGGAAGAATGTTGGCAGGAGTAAGATTTGGTCTTATGTAATATCTAGGGCTGCTGTATAATAAAAGTTTACTTATCTAAGTTACTACACTACTGTAGCTGACCTGCTTTATGTGATCTTGAGGCCAGAAACTGCAGTTTCTGGCACTTAGCACCTCAGCCCCAAAACAGGAAAAAATTAAGTAAATAGCCTTTGTATTATTTCAGCAGGAACTGCTGGGCCCTAACTTATGTCTGCTAGTCTGAGGTCGCAGGAAAAAAAAAAAACACTTAGAGAAGTTATTATAAGTTTTTTACTAAGTGTAAAGAATTTCCTATGAAAGTTGTCTATGGGGAAAAGTGGAAAGGTCCTAAGTGGGGAAAAGGAAAAAAAATCTAATAAGGGAAAAAGTTCTAAGTGAAATAATTCTAGGCAGGGCAAAAGGAAAGGAAAGGACGAAATACGACTACAAAGATGACGACTCTCTCTTTGTCTTCAGTACTTATACATCTTTCAGAATACATGGTCACATGTTACAAAGTCATCACAAGTTCACACTAAAAATCAAATCATAAATTGAAATAGAAGTTTACAACAGAGAATGTTTGCATGCATATCCATTAGGAGTAATTATCTGGCTAAACATTCATCACCTGTCTAGCTCCACAAGTTCACTGAAGGTTTAAAACTAAGAAATTAGTCAAATTTCTTTAAATAAAACCAGGCAATATTTTATCTTCTGTCCTAGCACTTATAATAAAACATGAGTTTCCTATTAGTGACCTTTGGTTCATTGTTTTACAGCCTCTTGGAATGTGCGTTGAGTAGGAGAAAGTCTAGCTATTATCTAAGAGCAATTAACTTGGAAGACTGGAAGAGTTCTCATTGCAGTTTTGACATAAAGGGACCTAATAGCAGACCCACTAAAAAAGAGCTTAATAATCATTGATATAATTTTAAGAATTTTTATAGGATCATCATTAAGGCTTAAGAAGTCATCTATTTGTCTATATAGAATCACTACAAGACAGTACATCTTCATGGATCTGCAGAGATCTGCTCCAAAGGGGTGTGCTATTGCTTAGTGATTGTTGCATATGTTTAATAATAATAGGAAGAGCATATTAGTAGCAGGAATCTTTCCTAAAATAAGTCCCTTACAGCTTTGCTGAATGAGGACTCACTTGTCTTAGATTATATAATAATCCAAGGCAAGCCATTTCAGGATGATCACTTACTAATTATTAGCTTGTTCTATTATGGCTCCTGACACAGGATCATGTCACTTCTCCCTCTACCTCCATGGCAGTTGAATAGGGACCCTGGACTTTGGCTACCTGCCCAATGCAGGCTGCCTAAACCCCATCTGTACTAATCTCAGAGTTGTCACACCAGCTTTCCTGGCTGGTCAAGAGCCTGGTGAATGGAAAGCAGGTAACAAATGGAATCTACAAGTGTTCTACAAAGGAATTTCCCACTCCTATTGCTGTACTTGGCACAGAAACCCCATGATACCAGGAAAAGGAAAAAATGTGGTACTGACACATCAGTTCAAACCTACAGAAAACATTTTCACCTTTGAGAAGTAACCAGAATTTAGGAAAATTTGGACTGTGATTCACTCTGTTTGCTAATTCAACATTTTGTCATTGGTGGGATGTAGATTTGTATGTAAAGATGTAAATGAGGGAGATCCCGGGTGGCAGCTCCGCCCCCAATCTCTAAGAATCCAGAGGAAGCGGGGCTCCCAGGTGCTCTAACCCTGGCACTATCTTAGGTAAGCAGACAGCAATGCCTGCCCCAAACAGGGAGTAACTGGGACCCAAAGGACCCAGGAAGTTACTCCTGGCCCAGAGTACTGGTTCCTTCTGGACTGGGTCCAAGCACTGAGCAGATCCCAGGTGGCAGCTCTGTGCCCAATCTCTAAGAAACCAGAGGAAGTGGGGCTCCCAGGTGCTCTAACCCTGGCACTATCTTAGGTAAGCAGACAGCAACGCCTGCCCCAAACAGGGAGTAACTAGAACCCACTAGGATCCAGGAAGTCACTCCTGGCCCAGAGCACTGACAAGATTTTGGGCCCCAGCTCTTACCCCAGTAGTAACACCCACCCTATACAGCTCTGATAAAACCAAGACAATAGAAAAGACAGACTCCACTCAGAGACAGAACAGGTAGCACTAAGGAGATCCAGATGGCAAAAGGCAAGCACAAGAACATAAGCACCAGCAACTCAGGGCACTAGGCATCATTGGAACCTACTTCTCCCACACAAGACAGTCCTGAATTCCCCATAGTACTAGGAAAGCAAGATTCAGATTTAAAATCACTTCTAATGATGATGACAGAGGACTTTAAGAAGGACATAAATGACACTCTCAAAGAATTTGAGGAGAACACAGGTAGACAGGTAGAAGCCCTTAAAGTGGAAACACAAAAATCCCTTAAAGAATTACAAGAGACACAAACAAACAGGTGAAGGAATTGATCAAAATCATCCAGGACATAAAAATGGAAGTAGAAACAATCAAGAAATCACAAAGGGAGACTACCCTGGAAATAAAAAACCTAAGAAAGAAATCAGGAGTCATAGACACAAGCATCACCAACAGAATACAAGAGATAGAAGAGAGAATCTCAAGTGCAGATACCATAGAAAATATTGACACAACTGTCAAAGAAAACGCAAAATGCAAAAAGTTCTTAACACAAAATATTCAGGAAATTCAGGACACAATGAGGAGACAAAACCTAAGGATAATAGGTGGAGATGAGAGTGAAGATTCCCAGTTTAAAGGGCCAATAAATATCTTCAACAAAATTATAGAAGAAAACTTCTCTAATCTAAAGAACAAGATGCCCATAAACATACAAGAAGCCTATAGAATGCCAAATAGAATAGACCAGAAAAGAAATACCTCCAGTCACATAATAATCAAAACACCAAGTGAACAAAACAAAGAATATTAAATGCAGTAAGAGAATAAGGCCAAGTAACATATAAAGGCAGACCTATCAGAATTACACCAGACTTCTCACTAGATATGATAAAAGCTAGAAGATAGTGGACAAATGTCATACAGACCCCAAGAGAACACAAATGCCAGTCCAGGCTACTATACCCAGCAAAACTCTCAATTACCATAGATGGAGAAACCAAGATATTCCATTACAAAACCAAATTTACACAATATCTTTCCAAAAACCCAGTATTACAAAAGATAATAGCAGAAAAGCTTCAATACAAGGAGGGAAATTATACCCTAGAAAGAGCAAGAAAGTAATCCTTTTCCAAGAAATCCAAAAGAAGATAACCACACAAAGATAATTCACCTCTAATAAAAATAACAAGAAGCAACAATCATTGTTCCTTAACATCTCTTAATATCAATGCACTCAATCCCCCAATTGAAACACATAGGCTAATGGACTGGATACATAAAAAGGGCCCAGCATCTTGTTGCATACAGGAAACCTGCCTCAGTGACAAAGACAGATTCTACCTTAGAGTAAAAGGCTGGAAAACAATTTTTCAAGCAAATCACCCTAAGAAACAAGCTGGAGTTGCCATTCTAAAATCTCCAGCCTGAGAACACGAAGAGAGGGACTCATGGCTCCACCTGTATAGCTAGTTGAGGGTGGCCTTGCCAGGCATCAGTGGAAGTGGACAGCCTTGATACCTGAAAGTTCAGATTCCCTAGTGTTGAGGAATTTCAAGAGCAGGGATGTGGGAATGAGAGGATGGTGGGAGCAAACCCTCATAGTAATTGAAGGAGGGGGGATGGGATAAGGGGTTAGGCATCAATGAAAGTAGAGGGCCTCGGTGCCTGAAAGTTTGGATTCCCTAGTGTTGGGGAATTTGAGAACTGAGAGGTGAAAATGGGAGGATGATGGGAGTACACTCTCATAGAAACTCCCAGACTTATATGGATTAGACATGACAGAGGCAGGCCGCCAGAAGACTAGATTCCAGAACTCAAACAAAAAATTATCTTGATACTAAAATTTGTTTAGAGAATTGTATATTGCAGAATACACAGCCTCGGTGTATCTACTCATCAAGCGAGCAGAACAGACCTGCGCAAACCTCTGATGTCCTAGAATTGCACCTGGATGCAGTGAAGACACAGACGTCAGAGGCTTATCAATTTACTTTTCCCCATGCCCTTCTTCTAATATCTCAATGTCCATAATCAACTTGAAGAAGTTAATGAAGAGTCAGCACCCATATTCCCTGGGCTTGGAGACTGAAGTGGTTAATATATAGGGCTCTCTAGGAAAAAGTAGTGGTTTTGTTGGAACAGGAGGATTAGCTAGGATTTATTGCATAGCCCTATTCATAGAAATAAGTATAATTGTTATTAAGATGAAGTTATAATTTCTTAAATGGTACAAAATTTACTTTGATTTCAAATTTAAGTTTTTCATTGGTATGAGCTTTTTATTGATATAAAGTGAGATTAATATTGTTACTCTCATAGGCATTGTGCCTCTATAACACATTTAGAAATACAAGGCTTAGACACAGTCCTCCTTTAACTTTTTAAACTGATTTGAGATGGTTAGCCTGTGAGTTAAGGGCCTATAGCAAATTCATGGCTCTGAGTTTATTGTTAGGGTATTTTCCGTGTTTTATTTAGCCAAGAGGAGTTAACAAACAATAGTCCAGATTGCCTTACATAGATAGTTGGCTTTCAAAGTGTCAGAAGTCCACATAATTGACATTACAAACATTTCTGAATTAATGTACATTTTGATTAGAGACCTGTCTGCTCCTCACAGCTTCCTGTTTTGGATTCTAAGAAGAAATTGAGCATCTTTTGATTGTTGTGATGAGACAGCCACTAGTCAAGAATTGCCTCTTTTCATCTACATACAAATCACTGTCCAGAAAAGGACACACTTGAGGAATAGTCGACTGGTTATATCTGCCAAGACAGAGTAATCAGTCCTTAATAATTCTGCACAACTTGTTCTGTCAGATGATCCTGGGCCAGAAGGCTGAAGATCAAATGCTCCAACGTTTTGTAGTATAGGGACTGTCCAGGTGCTCAGTGGTCTCTATAATTTGGCTAAGCTTTAGAAGCTATGCTTTGTGCTTCCCATAATTTCAGTTAACTCAATCATTCTGGATTTCTGACGGGGTTGAAGACTTATAGTCTCATAGCCAATTCTGGCTATTTACTTTGAGAGAAAAGATTTGAGATGTTTTTCAGATGACATTCATTCTAAAGCCAAGGAAAAAAGCCAGGTTCAGAATTAAGTCTTTTAGTTAGGAGGGACTACAAAGGTTCTGTTTAGTCAACAAAATGATGGACTTGGTATTAGGTCTATCTTGTACCTTACTGACACAAATTTGTATAGTTATGCTCTAATTGTATTCTAAGAGAAAAGTTTTAACAGGAACAGTGATATGTAGGAGGAACTAAGGTGGGAGGAGTAAGGAGAGGAAGATAAGGAGTAAGGAGAGGAGGAGAAGGAGAGGAAAATCTAGGTGACAAGAGGGAGGGACATGGAGGTGGATGTTTGCCTGTCCCCGCCAGTCAACGATAGTTGATATATCTAGGTTGGGTATTGGGTTACACTTCTGATTGATATTGAGCATTACAAAACTTATAAAGCCTTTGACTAACATTAAAAAATAGTATAAAAGCATAAAGGAGAAGTGGGAGTGAGATAGGGGTTTTTCTAGGGAGGGAAAATGGGGGAAGGGGATGGCATTTGAAATGTAAATAAAATATCCAATAAATATTTTCACATTAAAAATAAAGATTTAAATGAGATGGTCCCTCCTTTTGCCATGGGTCTTTCTGAATGAATAAGAATGGATGTGTCCTCAGGAAGCACTCTGCTCTCTTTGAGCTAGCCTCCCTAAGCTCATCATTCTTTTTTGCAGAAATGATCAAGACTAATGATTTTCAGAGACTTGAATGAATTTGACTTAAGCTCTGGAGCTCAATAACTGACTATCAACTTCAAGGAGTTAGTGGAGATAATACCAGTATTTATGATGCATGGAATGTCCCTGAACACAAACATGTCTGACATGTGGGCACAGATCTTGGCCCTGAAATATGCTGTAGATGAGTGGCAGAATGCATTTGCTTAGATAGAAATAGCATGTTCATGAGTCGAGTGCATTTCACTCTCATACAGGATTGCCCTTGATTGCAAAGTTTAAATTGTCTCATGGTATTTTAGTTTTACATTCTGTATGTGAAGTTCTTTGACTACCTTATATATTCAAGACTTGCCCAAAGGAAGGATTGTTGAAATCTCACATACATAATATGTTGTTCATTGCAGGTGTTATTGTGTGCATGGGAGCTCCTCCTAGCATTGCTGAAATATGTTTCTACTGTTGGTTCTTTCTTAAAGAAAGCTGAGCATTTACAATACACCCATGACTTGTATATTTTCCCCTGGTTGAAGATCCTTGAGAAACATCAGCTTGTTTCTAGTGAGAATTAGCTGTTTAGAGGCCCTTGGTGCAGAGGCAATGTGCAATGTGAAGTGAGTATCAGCTACAAACAGCTACGTTATACTGTTCACAATTCCTCATCATTGGTATATTTTTAATTAATTTAAAAGAGTTAACAATCTAATTGAGAAGAACCTAAATGATTATGAGTAATCACAGCACATACTGAATATATTGCACATGCAGTGACATCAGTATTAACACAGGTTTTCACTTCTAAGAACAATTTTCCCTCAGATAACTCACCTGCTGAGGAGGAGATTTTTTAGCACAATGTTTAAACAAATTACAATGTAGAAATGAAAGGAATTTTAAAATGAAAAACAGTACTTCTATTTCAATGATTTAGAACTTCACTGTAAGCAAATATAAAGTGTTACTTGAAGCTTCTCTTCCTGGATAGTTAATTCCCAGAAAATAGACAACTCTGAAATTAATTACATGTTATCTGATTTCAGTCAGTGTTTAGCTACATGGCTGGTTCCTCACCTTGTCTTCTATGTCTGTCCCCTCAGTGTTCTGAGGAGAATATCCCTTATCTAACTCTAATAATTCTCTCTCTCTCCTCTCTCTCTCTCTCTCTCTCTCTCTCTCTCTCTCTCTCTCTCTCTCTATCTATCTATCTCTCTCCCTCTCCTAGATATTCCATCTCCTATTTCCTGCCTCAGCTCATTGATTGGCAATAGGAATCTTTATTTCTGGGTGATGCTTCAAAGAGATTCTCTCTACAACAATGAAATTTAGATGATTACAAAGTAGAAAACAATTAAGTCTTGGCTTTATATACCTTTTCAAATGTTATCCTCTTTCCTAGTTTCCCCTCTGAAAACTTCCTATCCAATCCCCCTCCCCTGCTTCTATGAGGGTGTTCCCAGCCCACCCACCCAAAAGATGTTTGTCTGGAGGCTGAAATTAGACTTGCAAATATACATCAAAGTAATGCTCTGGCAAGACATTGAGGCTATCATGAAAGGATGAAAATTTTGCGTCAAAAGCTGGACAAAGATCTTGACATCACATACACAAATCATGGTTTGACTGTCACTTCAAGTTTCTAAAAAGAACTGCTGTTGTTAAAGATTGCCCTTCAAAGGTTTGCAATGGTAATGCCCAGATGACAGTGATGAGGTATAGGAACACACTAAGCTCAGACAATGGGTACATTTTTGTGTGTGTGTGAGATCCTGGTAAGTCACAGTGCTGCCATGTTTCTCAGAGCAAATTTGGTGTCTCCCCTTCATTCCCACACTGTAGCACTCTATCCACATTTCTGATGTGTCATGATGTTCCACAATGCCTTTGGCAGAGCCAACATGGACTCTTGATCCTCAAACTCTAGGTGATGCAAGAAACTCATTCTTTTCTAAAGTACACTTTCAGATATTTTTACCCAGAAAAAAACAATAAAAAATACTAAATCTACATATGAAAGTCTTTTTAAAGCAATACTAGAGAGAGGCTTTACTTAAGAACAAGAATAAGGGACAGATAAGCTTGATGCATATGTCTATTTTATTTCTTAACTTCTGGTCATGTGTGTGTATGTTTATGTATAGTATATACATGTATGTATGTATGTATGTATGTATGTATGTATACATGTTATGTAGGTAGGTATATATCAGGTACTGGAAATATTTAATGATTTAAAATAAAATACTAAAAATTAAGGCTATGTGTGTGTATGAATCCAGAGATGCCTCAAGGATATTTCAAATATCTTTGAAATTGAAAGATTGCAACATCAGATGGCTAATCAGCATAATCTCATTCTCTATGTCCGAATTATTTAAATGTAAACCTACTTACAGACTTTATCATTTGAGATAATTAAAATAATTAAAACAAGTGATCTGACCAAGTTTTTCATTTTTAAATGTACATCATTTGGAGTATCTTGAGAAAAAAATAGAAAGTTGAGGGCTAGTTTTTGGGAAAAAAAAAAAAAGAATTCTACTGGGGCACTGAGCCAGAATTGAAAACAAGCATTCATGTAACTTAAGACTTAACTTTGTTAGAGATGTTTTTGTTTGGTTAGATGTTATTTGATATATAATTTATTTAAAGCTACTCCATCAAAAATTCCAGTCTTTGGGAACAAGATATGTTTTTCTCACTATGCATGTTCACACTCTTCCCTTTTGGGTTGTTTTACTAAGGGAGAAACTTGCTAACAGAGGTGTCAATGTACAATGTGCTACAGGTATAAACATTATTATCAGGACTGTACTCACAGTTATAATTTTGTAAGATTGACAAAGACTGTATAATACTGCCATCCAGTCATCAGGAGAGAGACAAAGGGCCCCTCAGACTGCATATCTCTGAGCAAGTCATCAGGCAAATCTTCTCTGTCATCTCAGTCCCAAGGCAGCTTCCTACTCCTTGACAGTTTCTGACACACACAGGATGTGGTTGTAACACTGTGTCCTTGTCTGGCACAGTAATAGATCGCAGAGTCTTCAGATGTCAGGCTGCTGAGCTGCATGTAGGTTGTGCTGGCTGATTTGTCTACAGTCAATGTGGGCTTGCCTTTAAACTTCTGAGCATAATGAGTATCACCATTTGCAGGATGAATCCATCCAATCCACTCCAGTCCCTGTTCAGACCTCTGCTTCAACCAGTGCAAATAGTAGCTGGTAAAGGTGTAGCCAGAAGCCTTGCAGGACAGTTTAACTGAGGCCCCAGGCTTCTCCAGCTCAGCTCCAGACTGCTGAAGCTGGACCTGGGATTGGACAGCTGTGGAGAGATAGGCAAAGTGGATGTCATTGTCATCTGAGTTCATGTCTAAACTTCAAAGTTGGAACTTAGGAGCCCCTTACCTGTGGATGTTGCCAATAGGAAGAGGATAATCCAGCTCCAGGTCATCATGAAGGCCAGAGTGTTCATTGACTGTAGAAAGAACACTGACTTTATCTCTGTGTAGGGTGCATGCATTCCTATTTGTGACAACCATACACTCACATGATTTGCATATTCATGATCAGTGTATTTAATTAAGAACATAGTTCTCCTAGATAAGAAGAAGGTTTATGATTCCTGGGTCAAACAGCAGGGTGCTGGGGTCCAAGTTCTAATGATCATTAAGGAAATGCAACCCATACTCCTACCAGGTGTCCTGTGCAGATTCTGTGGAAGTAACATCAGTGCCAAGGCTCTCAATAGTTTTCAGGCCTGAGGCAGTTGTTTCACTTTTGAGCAAGTTTCTCAGATTGATTTAACGATGGTGGTTGGGATGATAGTGTTGCCTAGAAATTTCAAAACCTGCTAGGTTATAAGAATGTACAGCCTTCACTACACAGATACAATTTACACTTGACCTTACAGCAGGTTGCATGCAAAAAAACTGACCAAAATGACCAAAGGGAACATATCTCTGAAATACTTGAACATTGATGTTTATTGCAACACTATTTATAATAATAAAATCACAAAATAAAATACATGTACCCCAGCAAATGATTGCATCATAGAGACATGTTTACATATATAACAAAACAGAAATATTTTATCTGAGACAATAAGGAAATTAGGTGACATTTAGAAAAATCAATGCAACTGTAGATAACTGTATCAGCTAAGGTCATTTCAGAAGTGCAAATATTACATACACCTCTCATTAGTAGTTCTTAGATATTGAATAGTTATAGACAATTATGTGTGACAAAGCATAATAATGTAAAAATGATAGTGTCCAGAATATTAAACAAAAAATAGGAGTGGCAAGAAATGGAAGAGTAGAGGTTATGGAGAAAATATGCAGAGTGAGCAATATTTGCTTACATGAAATTTCTAAACATAATTTTTTGAGAATCATTTTGCTTATTTGAAATATTGATTTGTGTATAAAATGTATCATGACCATCTCTACTCCAGTATGTCCCTCTGACTTCTCTTGGGACCTTTCAATTAGTTTGTCTACCAACCTTCTGAACTCTTTCATTTCATTAACTAATAACACAATAAGTCTAACTAGTACTGTCTGCATACACATGTGTGACATTCACTTGTACATAAAAATCCTCCACAATCTTTCCAAAGAAAAGGAATTATATTTTGTTCATCAGTCATCAAATGCCATTAGACCCTCAGTTTCACGATACCCTCAGGAGTCATTCTCTATCATGTGGTAATATTTTAAAATATTTTTATACTTTCATAAGTAGTGAGAACAGGGTATACATACTTCCAAGGAGGATATGTTAACATAAGAAGACATTAATGAAATTCATTTCTTACCATGTGGGTTCAAGCAATCAAAATGATATTGTTAAGCTTGTTAGTACATATTTACTGCATAGTTATTTCATAGGCTCTCATACTATAACATTCTCTGACTTGATTTATTTGGGACTTGAAATAGTAACTATAGCTGCTGTGGCTTCATATGGGCAATGGTCATGCCAGGTCCTGATGTCCTGAGATCATTTTTATCCACCTCGTATTCTGGATCTTACATTCTTTCCAATCTTCCATTTGTGATGGTTTTTGAGTGTATTGAGGAGTTTGGTATAGACATATGCTTTGTTGCTCAGTACTCTGTCAATCATTCTCAGCACTTTAATAAATGTCTACATCAATCATTACACTGAACACATAATCCTTTGTGATCAAGACTGAGATAGGCACTATCAGCTGGATATAAAAATGAATATTATATGGCGGTTTGACAAAATAATCATTACCAATGCAACTAGGGTCTACTAGGGCCTATGCCATCTCAAATCATCAACTTTTGCATCTTACCTGAAGGGTGATATTGTAGACTTCAAGGTCATATACTACATAAGATAATTGATCTTTATCTCTCCTTGAATGTAGCATAACACCTTACTGACTCAGAAACCTAGCCAACAAAGAAAATTTTCTGTTCAGTTCAGTGTTGGTTTCTATATGACCTCGAACCAAAACCATTCACTAACAGTGAAATTCATATTAAAACAGCTTTTATTGGTACTTTAAAATAATAATTTTACCTCAATAATAATGACTATAACCAAGAATACAAATCATAGAAAATGCAGGCATGGATATAGAGAAACTTTAATCTTTACTCATTGTTGATACAAATGTAAATTAGTGTTGTGACTTTGGAAATCAATTTATCACTTCATCCAATAAATAAATAAATAGTAATAAAATCATACTGTGTCCCAGGTATATCCCTCCCAAACACTACTCAAATGACTCTATATCTAATTACAGAGACACTTACATATCCATGTTTATTGCTGATTAATTTACACTAGCTGGAAAAATGGAATCAATCTAAATTTATAACACAAAACTATGATACTGACTATGTGACTGACACATAGACAATGGAATATTGCTCAGTTGTAAAACACAAAGTATGAAATCTAAAGTTATGTGGATAGAACTGAAAAAAAGTGATGAATGAGGTCACTCAGGTCCATAAAAATATATGTTTAATGATTTCACTCAAATACAGTTCCACAACTTGAATATTTTCTTTTCTGTCCTTAATTTGTAAAACCAACAGAATAGAAATGGGCCATTAGGCTTTGATAAATTAATGGAGAAAATATACAAAATCAAGGTAAATAAAGGCAAATTAGGGTGATAATTGGAACACACAGCTACAAACAAGAAGTTATATTGGAAAATTGAGAAAATAGGCTTAGTAGACTAAACTAAAATTAAGTGTTATACAAAAAGCATGATGAAATATGATGAAATTTACAGTCATGCAATAAACATAAAAATAAAACTACAGATAGAATGCATGTGGCTTGAGAAAACAACGTAAGCGAGAATACTATTAATAAGTTTCTTTATGGTATAAAGTGAAATAATTAAAAATGTTTTATAACAAAATGTCTGGAAAAATAAACAATTCATAATTGTCTGGTTTTAAATTTTTGATTTTCTTGTATTGATAGAACTATTATGTGTTCAAAATATGGTGTGATTTTACAGTTCTGCTTATATAATACTTTTCTCAAAAATAAGTTTATGAAAACTGGTCACATGTGGATAAAATTTATATATTAGTTAGTGGTACCATTTCAGTGGTCTGGTTCTGATCATGACCTATCATCGTGTGAATTACTGCAGAAAGCTGAGTAGAAAGCACAATGGATGAGCCTTGTGTTTTATTTTAATTTGTAAGTCTTAGAAATGATGTTCCTGCATGGGTGAAGAGTGCCCTGCCCAAAATTTATGCTATTATTTGAATATCTCAGCACCAGTAACAGGATAACTCCACACAAGTTAATGATCAGAGAAGCTCAAGAAGTCCAGAAGATAATATGAGGAATTGCCATTGTTCCTGCTTTCTCACAATAACTCCCTAGGACAATTTTACTTCTAAGAAGGAATTAAAACTTGAATAGATTGTAAGAGCAAGAGGAGGTGGATGGCTTCAAAAAGAGAGTGTCTTCCAGGCAGAATTATACTGATGCACATGTGAATTCACAGAGCCTGTGACTGAACACATGGATCATGAACCATGTGACTACAGAGAAAAGCCCCATGTTGCAGACAAACTTGAACATGAGTTCCATATCTAACCAAGAATTTTCTGCAATTGGCACATGATTGCAAAAAAAATTTAGTATTCTGAGTAGACTTTAATTTAGCACAGTAACCAATCTTAAAGGTACACACATGCCCAACAGTAGAGGGCCAACATCCAGTGACATAAATGATATTATTGTAAATATTCTGTTTCATATCCCTTCTGTTATTTTGTTCTCCTTGTCTTTTGCCAGTTTCCCATGGTTCCTGGCTATTTTTATGTGTTTCATGTGTTTGTTTTGTTAGTTTTCTTTTTAATTCCCTTTAAATCCTTTTCTAAAGTGTTTGCTTTCTACAGAGCTAATGAGCCTTGTTGAGTGAGTGAAGTAGGAAGGATCTGGGAGGAAATGGTGAAGGGGATTCAGTGATCAAGATACATTGTATGGATATTTTTTAAAAAAAATTATAAAAACTAAATAAAAGCTGAATAACATAAACAAGAAAATATAAACCTGTAGAATGTGTAACAAAGACTCTTCACTGTGTTTGAAAAAGCAAATGTCAGAAGTCAATTGCAGAAAGGACAGCTCAGCAATTGTGACTTTAAAAAAGAAAACCATAGAGGATATAGTTACTTCCATACCAACCTCATCTCTCTATTGTTATTGTCTCCATTGTTCCCCCTGCTTGTCATGAAGTCCCAGACAGGAATGGTTTCATGGCTTACATTGAAGTTTCACAGTCTGGCTTGAGCAGTAACATATCCCTGCAACTTCAGTGCTTACAGAGCTCAGCTGCAGAGAGAAATGGCTCTTGCTTACCTGGAAATAATGGCTAATGTTTCAGAAACTGATTTTAAGTTGTCCTATGCTATCATCAATGCCTCTCCAAGTCAGGCTCCTCCCTGGTGGCGGTTGGATCCAACCCAACAGATCCCACTTGTAAAGGGTAACAACAGGAGAAAACAAAGTCATGTCTGTCTTCATCAGGCTCTACCTGGGCCAGATTACCCAAGTTCAGAAGGACTAAAATTAGTCTTATGCTCTTTTGTATCCACAAATGAATTCCTGAGACACTAAGATACGGGAGTCAACAGAAAATGGAGGAAACACTATGCTCCTCATAGATCAATTAGCAACTCCAAACATGTATTTTTTATAATTCAAGTAAATCTGGACTGTAACTTAACCTGTTTTCCATGCTGCATTTGAAGCATTTACAAGATTGATGGGCAGAGAATATCTTGATGAAGGATCTCATTGGTTAGATCATCTGTGTCCTTAGAAAGTTTATCTTTCTTTCTAACTTTCCAACTCCAGGGACAACTAATTTATGGAAAGCACATATGTTAATAAGTGTTTTCATGAGCTGAAGATTTTAATTGATGCAGGATACATTTGTAATATACTCTCATTAGTGAGAAAAACCAATGGTGTTATGTAAGCTTTTATGTCAATTTTATTTTAAGGATTAAATGTACTTATGCACACTAAAAAGTATATACTACAGAGACACAGGTTACACACATATGCTTTGCTCTCAGTTCATGATTGTAGCAGAACCTTCCCCTAATGAATAAATATTTCAAGGGACCAATCACTCTATGAGAAGGAGGCAGGACTTCTGGGCCTGAGAGAAAAAGGGGGGGCAGGAAGAGAAGACACCCTTTTGGACAGCAGAGAGCTTGAAGGCACAATGTTGGTAGCCAGAAGCTGTCAATTTAAGTGTTGGATCCTGGCAGATCTACCACTGGAAGATTTATAACACAGATTTATAGCTTACAATTTAGGATGCTAGTTCCTGCACCCAGCGATTGTGTTACCTTTGATTCTTAACTGACATTGTGTGGTGTTTTCCCTCACACCGTATCCCAGCTGGGTTCCAGAGAAAGGCAGAGCGTGGGTGTGGCAGAGTGCACATCAGCCAGCCATGGGAATTTGGAAGCATGGAGCTGGTGTAGCAGCTGCCAGCCATAGGTACTTAGCAAACCATGTAGAGAGAGCCAGCATGGGTGAGACAGGCCCTGAATAACAGGAAAAAATGACATTTAGGCCTGTCCTTTGGCTGGAGACCCTGATGCCGACAGGCGATACCTAGTCTGTGTTAGCATGGGGTGCTTATTTTTTCTTATGTATTTCGTGCAACACATGATCATGAATCAGTGAAGATAATGTTACAGGAAGTCCTGGAATCAGTCAGTTGCATGGCTCCTCTTCTGTCATAAATCATAATTAATATGATATAATATAGACAGTCAGTTGACAGAATAAAACTGTCAAGGACATAATCTCTTCTGGTTATGGAGCAGCAGTTATACCTACAACTCATGGTGCTATATGGGCTTATTTTGGCATTTCAGGATCCATGGTGTGCTAAAAAATGTCGATAGTCCTACACTTCACCCTCCAGTGTGGTGGGATGCTCATGGCTCTCATAGACGACAATGTACAGGAGTCCTTGTCTAATTAAGCAGTATGCATTTACATAGACATCTTGCTCTTATAATGTAGTCTAGTCACAAAATTCTGGGCTTCATGGCATTATAAATATATGATAAGAGACTATTCCCCCAAGCTCTGTGGAAATGTTCAGGAGTTCTCCTTGAATACATGCACGGTTCTATTGTTAGCAATCTCTCATTGAATCTTTGCTCTGTGCATTATATTGCACCTCTCACTGGGCACGGCCCTCTTTATATTATTCATAAATACCCAGAACTTCATTTTGAAACTATCCAATATTTTACCCTTCTGAACCCACAAAATGGCCAAAGTACCACTTTCACTCTTGCTAAGCCCCTATGCAGACAATACTGTATGTGAAAACTGTCTCACATGTCCTCACAATGATTCTTTCATAGATTATTAAAAAAAGGTGTCCTCAGTGGTCAGACACTAAGACGAGGGAAGATCCAGTTTAGATATGTGTTTTTGAGATTTCAGACTCTGTAACTTACCTCTGAAGAAAGTCATAGACAAATTCTGCAACCCGTTCCTTCGGTGCAATATCGTGAATCATCAACAGTAATTACTAAACACTCATTAGCAAAACACAAAGTATGACCTTTATATCTGTGATGGCTATTCCAAGCTGTTACATTGGTTGTATCTGAACTACAATCCAGAAATGGAAGGGATGCTTGTGATTCAGATCTTGAGGTGGAAGGACAGCAGACTTTATATCTAGATCTTGTTATGGGATTACACATGCTTTCGGTTTGCATCTTGGGCATAATGACCATAAAAAAATCTAGGCCTTTTGTAAGGAGGCACAAGCCTTTAATCACAGGAGACAGAGGCAAGCAAATCTCTGAGCAACTACTAGAGTCTTGGACTTCTCATTCACAGCTACACATTCATGGCTTAGTTAGACTGCAGACTGAAAGACATTCCAAAAAAATTCCCTTAATACACAGAGACACTCTATAATATCTGACTCTATAGAACACTTATGTGTCCCAGAGACTGTAGGAGATGGTCTTTTGTCACTGTGGTCAGTAATGAGGAAGTGGTTTGTGGTTACAGGGCAAGGTATTTGGACTAACAAAAACTATGAATGTAGAGTCAATGATCAGTGGTCAGCCTTTTGGCCTGTACCTCAAAGCTCAGGAATGTGAACTGGATTTATAAATCAACACCAATATTAGTCATCTCCTATACATTAGACATCGATTTAATATCTGATCAAACATTTTTGTTCCAAAGTATTGTTCCAATTATGGTAGGCATATGTACTGACATTAATATCAACAGGGGTACACATGGGTCAACGTTACTAATTTTACTAATTTAAACTTTCTGTTGTCAGAAACCTGCATACAGGTGCCTTGGAGATTTCCTTATGCAATGAAAAGTAATCCTGATTCTTGTTGCTTTTTTCCTCAGTACTAAACCACAATTTTAAGCGAGTTTAAGGCTATTCTTTCCTGTCCTCTGTTCCTCAAGCTAAAGTTCTGGTATGTCAGAGTTTCTAACACACTTTGATGCAGACTGTGACACTGTGACTTGCACAGTAATGAATATCCGAGTCTTCAGATGTCAGGTTGCTGTGCTCACTATAGACTATCTCAGAGGTTATATGTATATTCAATATAGTCACTGTCGCTTTGTCCAAAGTCTATTGACCATCTCTAGTTTTATCAATACTTGGGAGGATCCATCCAATCCATTCAAGCCCATTGTACAAGCATCTGTCTCACAAAGCTTATATAGAAAACAGGGAAGCGATCTTAGTCAAAATTAATAAATGACACATTTACTGAAGCTCCATTTCTCCTCAAGTCATTCTAGACTATTGCAGTTGAACCTGAGGGTGGACTCCTGAGGAGATGATGCCATTGCCACTTCATTCTCTCTGAACCCTTCAGGCCCAGGGCTAGGAATACACATCCACCAGGTAGTGAATAATCCCATTTTAGTCCATAGTGAGAACCTGTGATCTCAATGAACACCGGAAAAGAGGGTACTAATACAGTACTGTGGAGTATGTAGGCAACACTGTAGTTATAAATATAATCTCTCTAATTTATATGTGAATGAAAATAGGTATTCCTTACATAAAGACAAGAATTTGTTGGAGACCAAAACGGTAAACATAGTCAGAGTCAACCATAACATTGATGCTGAGAAGGTGCATGGACCGTCCTGCCACCATCAGACACTAGCACAGAGCATTTGGAGACTGTAGAACATCTCACACCAGTGATCAGCAGCACTATGAACAACTTCCAACCTCCTGGAGCTCAAATATCCTTACCTTATGCTGGAGAGAGATTCATGACATAGTTTCATTGCCAGAAGAAACAGGATTACAACATGTCTCTTGGTGACATCATTGTGGTTGATATCACTTAACAATGAAGCTCTCCAATATTGTTAGAGTGAGCCTCTAACATTTCCACCACATGCCAATCTGAAAGTATCAATTTTGGCAATGAAATATACAGATGTTGATGGACTCCTCTCAGTGCATAACTTTATCAGCTCCTGCAGCTATTTGCTTCTTAGGGATTGGTGGATCTACAGCACCCCCTGCTGGTTCTGAGAACCTGCTTATATAAATTTGTCTATAGGCTTACATAGAGTCCCCAAACTATTCCTCTTCCTTCTCTCTTCATTATCTACCTGGTGACACTGAGTAGATATTTCATAGGGTTGATAATCTGTGCCTCAGTTGTTTACCAGGTCTCCATGAATCTCAGTATTTTCATTGGTGCTGGATTTAACAATAGCAGTGACTACTGATAGTAAAGTGAGTTAATAGCCAGCACAAGTTATGGACACTGTTTACTCTACCATGCCAAAACCAAGCATTCAACAAGTGTGACCACCAAGTGCTCAAGAGACTTTGAGATAATGCTGCATCGATGTGGGTCCATGTTCTGTAAAGACTTGAGGATGGCGTGCTGGATACTGAGATTTGGGACCAGAGCATAATGCTTGAGCTCAGAACTTTGTTCAATTTCCATGTACACACATTAACTTTATTTATGAAGTTTAATAATATCTTTGACCAACAGAGAGAAAATGTAATTACATAGAAGTGCGTTTTGATGTACCATCTATAATATTCTAAGAGACTGGAACTTCTGCTGGACCACATAGCCAGAGAGAGGTCACATAATATTTAAGAATATGAAAAGATGTTTATTTACCCAGATAGGGTTGATTTGAATTTTACTAGTCACATTCATACTATAATTTATTCAAAGGAATTTCAATGAAATTTCCAATGATTTAGAATTCAGTGAAATTTGTATCACTGTGAATAAGCACAGTTTCAGTGTTTTATTGTTTTATTAAGTAAGGAACATGTCAATGAAAGAGGTTGGAAATGGGGAGCCTCTTGCCTATACATGCTACCAATAAGAAGATCCGACTCAATTCCATATGAGGACCAGTACATTCAGTAATGTGGAGAAGACACTAATCATACATTGTTTCTGGAATGTGGACATCTCTGTATGTAACAACCACATACTTATGTCATTTGCCTACTCATGAGCAATGTAGATCTTACTTAAAGATCTAGTCCAGCTAGAGGAGAGAGAAGACACCTGGGTCAGGCAGAAGGGTTCTGAGGTCCAAGTCCAAATCCTCTCTGAAGAAGTGCATCCCATACCCTGTTGCTGAGTCCTATGAAGTTGCTGTAGATACAACATCAGGGCCTATGATCTCAATACATTTCAGGCTTTAGGCAGTTGCTCTGTGCCAGTAATATCAGAACAATTTCTAGGTTGTGGTTGTAATGATGATGATGACTAGAAATTTCAAAACCTGTTGCTATGAGAATTTAAATCATCTTTTAGATGCATAAAATTAATACTCAACTTTTCAGCAAATTTCATACAAAAAAAAGACCAAAAACTGGCTGAAATACCTAGCAGGAAACATACCTCAGAAATACTGGCACATCAAAGATTTTTGCAGAAGTGTCTACAGGAACGCAATTGTGAAAATAAGATACGTGTCTGTAAGCAGATGAATGCGTGAGGAAGAGATGATTATATGTGAAACACAACAGCTTATCTAAAATTATAAGGAAATGGCATCACATTTTGGAAAATCAATGCTATCGTAGATAACTATTAATGAAGACCATCTTAGAAGTAAAGATAGTATATGACTCTCTCAGTAGGACTTCTAAGATATTACAAGTTCTCATTCCCTAATGTTGACTGACTTAATTTGTTCAGGTCTTGTGCTGATACCTGTAGCTGCTGTGACCTACGTACAATAGTCATGTCAGTTACTGAGATAGTATTTCTTAACCATCTATACCAATTCTGAATCTTACATTCTTTCTAATCTCTCTTTGAATTGGTCCATGATTTTTGGATGGAAGGTTAAAATATATAACTCTTCTGTTGTTGAATTCTCATATATTTAATTTTACTACTTTGAAAGTTTGCATTAATCATTACACATACAACAAATACAAACAAACCAAAAAATAGATGTTTCTGTGATCAAGGCTAAGATCAGGACTATTCTTTTGGATATAAAGATAAATGTATAGCAATTTGACAATTTGACTGTTAGTAACGTTACTTGGGTCTGCTAAGGTCTATTTCATCCCTAGTGGGCTTTTGAATATGATTACCTGGGATGAGGTCTTTCCTATAGAACCAGTCACAAATTCAGTTAGAAAGCATCTGGTAAGTATGTAACACTCAGGCACTAGTGGATACATCTTGCCTAAAAGCTGATGTTGAAGACTGAAAGGTCTGGCACTATATACGATCATTGATTTATTTTCTCTCATTTGAAGCTGCATTGAGACTGATAGCATGCACAGAGCTTGCACAGATTTAATCCAAACAGGGTCACAGTGTTGAGAAAACCACATGGACACAGTCTCTCACCACCACCTAAGAAGTTTCTGCAATTGAAACTTGTTTGTAAATAACTCATCATTGGGTGTATTAATCAGACTTAAGGATGAACACATGTCTACCAAGAGAAGGCCAACACAAAATGAACCCAATTAATTTTTGCAGATATTATCTATTATTTCACTTTGTATATTTTTGTCTCACTTGTTTTTGCATATCTATAATTGTTCCAGAGTTATATGTTATCTGTGTGTGTGTCTGTGTGTGTGTGTGTGTGTGTGTGTGTGTGTATAGATGTGTGTGTAATTCTTTGTTCTTTGTTTATTTGTTGCTAATCTTTCTTAAAATCTTTTTTTAAGCCAATGAGTTTGCTTTCTACAGAGAGAAAGAAAGGGTGGAGAGTTGACCGATGGGGTGGTAGAAAGGATCTACGAGGAACTAGGAGAGGCTAATAAGCAAGTAGAATACATTGTATGAAATTTCGTTTTCAGAAAAATTACAAAATGTAAATGAAAACTGAATAAAATAAGTAAGAAAATATAAATCTGTGGGATGTTTAACAATGAATCTTCTTCGTGCCTAAATATGTATGTGTCACCTTTCACAATTGTACGTCACAATTATATCAGGTGAAAGTTATCTAATATACCTACGAAAAGAACCAGGGAACACAGAGTCCCCTCCTACCACCAAATCTCTCTACTGGGGATTCTTGGCTCCACTCTTCTCCTTGATGATTCTCAACTACAATACATGTAAGTGTGTCATGGTTTTCACTGAAGTTGTCCAGTCTGGCTTGAGCAGTAACATCCTGACAGCCTAAATACTCACGGAGCTCAGCTGCAGGGAAACATGGCTCTTTTTACTTGAGAATAATGATTGTTGTTCCAGAGATTGTAATCAAGGTTTTCCTACATTATCATCAATGTCCCACTCAAATCCAGACTCCTGCCTAGTGGTAGTTGAGTACAGCATTTCTCATGTGTAATAGGGTGACAACAGAGAACAGAGTCTTTACTGCCTATATCAGACTATAGCTGGGGCAGAGCATCTGAGGTCAGATGACCACAATGATTCTTGAACTCAGATGCAGACCCAAGCACCCCTAGAATGTATCCATGTTTGAATTCCTGGGATATGCATATACAGGACTCAAAATAAGGAAGATGAATCACTGTGGTACTCAATGAGCAGTTAACAAGTATAAAAAAATATATTCACATTATAAAGAAAATAGAAATCAATGGATTGTAAACTGTGACTCAGCTTACTTCCCATACTGCAGCTGCAAGAGTTTAATGAGATGAGAGGAGAACGATCACCTTATCAAGGATCTTCATGGGTGAGGGTGATGTCTCCTTACATAGCTTTATCTTTCACTGACTATATTTCCTAGTTAAGCATCCTCTTATTCCAGGACAGCACATGCATTGCTAAAGCCTTTCAAGAGCTGAATCATTCCACAATGAAGGATGGATTTGAAAGTTGCTCCTAAGTGTGAGAAAAACAATTAAAATGATGTAAATTTTTGTGAAAATGTTTTCAATTTCTGAAGCATAATTACAAAAATTAAAACAAAAATGCATGCTAAAGAAAATGAGGCTATTCATATATATTTTACTATAACTTCAGGGACACAAGTTGGTTGTGTCTAATATTTTTATTCAATAATGGTAGAAGTGATCTCCCTTTATGTTTTATTTAATACATTATTTTTACTAATTCCTTGAGAATTTTATTTTTTATACTCTCATATATTTCTTCTCATACCCAATTTCCCCTCCCTGCTCTACTCCCAGTCCTTCCTCCTCCCCTCCGCTCCCCACTAATCTGCTCCTCCTTTATTTCCCTTCAGAAAAAAGAAAACCTCCCAGGGATATTAACTAAACATGTACACCAAGTTACATTAAGTCTAGGCACTTCTGCTCATATTGAAGTATGACCATGGCAACCAAGTAGGAAGAAAAGGGTCCCTAAAGCAGGTAAAAGGAGTCAGAGATAGACTGTGCTCCCACTGTTCAAAGTCCCACAAGAAGACCAAACTCTATGATCATAATATACGCAGAGAACCTAGGTTAAACCCATGCAAGATCCCTGATTGTCAGGTCAAATTTTGTGAGGCATTGTGAGCCCAAGTTCTTACATTCTATAGTTTTTACGTGATGTTCTAGTTCCCTTTAACTCTTACAGTCTTAATCCCAGCTTTTGCAGGATCCTACAAGTTCCACCTAATATTTGGCTGTGGGTCTCACTATCTCTATCCATCACTTGCTGAAAGAAACCTTTCTGATGATGATTATGCTAGGCTCCTATCTACTGGTATTTTATAATATTGTTAAAAATCATGTTACTTTTCTGTTGTTGTTCAGTTTAGATTTGGTTTTGGTTTTTGGTTTGGTTTTGTTTAGATTTATGTTTTTGCCAGTCATTCATCGTCTTATGTTAGGTTCAGGAGCTATCCAGCTTCTGGATCCTGGGCTTCCATGTACTGTCAGGAGTGGTCTCCATCTTATGGCTTGTGTCACCAGGTGGATGATTCATTGGTTGTCCACTCCCACAATTTCAGCACCACCCTAGGATATCTTGCAGGCAAGATAAATTGTAGGTCAAGGATTCTGTGACTGGGTTAGTATACCTATCCCTCCATGTAAGTCTTGTCTCATTACATGAGACTGCATCTTCAGGCTCCTTATCAACAATTACTAGGCAGCTTATCTAGGGTCACCTCTTTAGAATCCTGGGAGTTTCTACTGCACTAGGTTTCTAGTTTACCTTGGAATTGCCTCCCAATTATAGTTGCCCCCACCAGTACTTTTTTGGTCCATTATCCACCAAGACAGATACCTCCTATTCCCATCTCAAGCAGTGATTCTATTTCCCCTTCCCATTGAGATTCCAGTGCCCCCACTTAAGCCCTCTATGTCACCCACTCTCTCAGGATCCATGCATTCTATGATGATTATCCTTTACATTTCATCTAGTATCCATTTATAAGTTAGTACATATCTTGTTTGTCTTTCTGGTTCTGTGTTACCTCATTCCGGATGATCTTTTCTTGTTTCATCCATTTTCCTGCACATATCACAATGTTGTTTATCAACAGCTGTGTAGTATTCTATTGAGTGAATGTAAAACATTTTATTTATCCATTGTTTGGTTGAGGGACATGTAGATTGTTTCCAGTTTCTATCTATTACAAATAAATCTGCTAGAAACATAGTTGAGCAAGTGTTCATATAGCAGGATGAAATATCTTTTGGGTATATGTCCAGGAGTAGTATAGCTGAGTCTAGGTAGATCAATTTCTAAATAAAAGTTTCTGTAGGTGTGCAAATGTACTTCTGGGTCTGTCATTCAATTCTATTGATCAACCTACCTGTTTTTATTTCAATATCATGTTAGTTTAATTACTATAGCTCTATAGTACAAGTTAAAAATCAGGGACTGTGATGTACAGAACTGTTTAGCTGTCCTTGATTTTGTTTTGTTGTTCTTATTTTGTTTTGCTTTGTTTTCTTCATGATATAGAATGTTATCCTTTCAAGGTCTGTACTGAATGGTGTTTGGAATTTTCATGGGGATTGTATTGAATCTTTAGATTGGTTTTGTTAGGACCGCCATTTTTACTATGTTAATTCTACTAATCCATAATCTTGGAAAATCTTTCCATCTTCTGATATCTTCTTCAATGTCTTTATTCAAAGACTTAAAGTTTTGTTATATGAGTCTTCCAATTACTTGGTTAGAGTTACTCCAGGTTCTAATATGTCAGTTGAAGAATTTATTCTACTATAAGTTATACTGTCTTCATGGTTATAGAGCAAGCCTCAAAATTATGGTTTTTTTTTTTTTTTGTTTTTTTGTTTTTTTTTTGAAGACGGTCCAGGATGGTGACACAGATTTTAGCTACTAATTATACTGAGTACTCTCAGATCTTCTGTCCAGCACAACAAGAAATAATTGATATAGGAGATGGTTTCTATCCAATGTTTGGTTGGGGGTTTCTTCCTCTGTTCCAGTTAACTGTTAAGTGGACCTGCACAGAGGAAGGCTACTGTTTGCAAGCATAACACAGTATCATTAATAGTGTCAGGGATTGGTACTAGATCATGGAATGGATCTCATCATGGGTTGGATATTAATTAGCCATTCCCTCAGTCTCTTCTCCATCTTTGTCCCCGTGTTTCTTGTAGACAGACATTTTGCGTCTTATATTTTGCCTATTTTTAAACCGAAAAAAAAAATTTCATGCAATATGTTCTGATTACTGAGTCCTCTTCTCCAACTCCTCCCTGATTTTCCTCCTAAATCCCTCTCTTTATTTAATTAGAAAACAAACAGAACCTACAAATAATTTATTAAAATGAAATAAATCAAAGGGAAAACAAATAAACTGGAACAGGACAAAACAAACAAACAGGAAACAAAAAGCACCAAAAACAAAGCACAAGGAACACAGACTCAGAGACACACCTGTTCACAATTATTTTGGAGCAAAATGAAGAGCTCCAGGTGTTCAACCAAATGTGAGAGTTGATGATTTATCAGTATATATCCACATCTAAAGGCTAGTGACTTTAGAGATGGTGACTGGAACTGGGACACGTTTTTTGAGAATAGATATTAACATATAACATCATAGCCAGACTCAGTATGCACATGCATTGAATTAATAAATGAGGTCTGTAAACACGGGTGTAACAATACTTAAAACTTTTAAAAATTATAATTATGTGACTATGCT
>JANHMN010000022.1:36654481-36694116 GCA_030674055.1 Rhabdomys pumilio
TGGTTCCTCAGAAAATTGGACATAGCATTACCTGAGGATCCAGCTATACAACTCCTGGCCATTTACCCAGAAGATGCTCCAACATATAATAAGGGCATATGCTCCACTATGTTCATAGCACCCTTATTTATAAGAGCCAGAAGGTGGAAAGAACCAAGATGTCCCTCAACAGAGGTATGGATACAAAAAATATGGTACATCTACACAATGGAGTATTACTCAGCTATTAAAAATAATGAATTCGAGAAATTTTTAGCTAAATGGATGGAACTAGAAATTATCATCCTGAGTGAGTTAACCCAATCACAAAAGAACACACATGGTATTTACTCACTGTTAAGCAGATTTTAGCCCAAAAGCTTGGAATAGTGAACACTCAAGCCACAGACCACATGAAGCTCATGAAGAAGGAAGGCCAAGAGTGGATGCCTCAATTCTACTTAGAACGAGTAACAAAAATACTCAAGGGAACAATTATGGAAACAAAACATGGGACAGAAACTGAAGGAGGAACCATCAGGAGACCATTCCACCTGGGTATCCATCCTATGTACAGTCACCTAAGCTAGACACTGATGTGGATGGCTGGAAGTGCATGCTGACAAGAACCTGATATAGCTGTCTCCTTAGAGGTCTGCCAAAGACTAACACATTCAGAGGACTTTGCTCACAATTAATCACTGATATGATCAAGGGTTTCCCTATGGAGAACTTAGAGAGAAGTCTCAAGGAGCAGAAAGGATTTGTGACCCCAGGAGGAAAGCAACACAAACAACCAGAGCCCCCCAGGGTCTAAACCACCAGCCTGGGAGCACATAGGGAGGGACCTATGACTCCAGCAGTATATGTAGGGGAGTATGGCCTTGTGGGGCATAGGTGGGAGAGAAGATTCTTGGTCCCATGAAAAATGAACACAGAGTGGGGGGGAATGTGAGGGTGGGGGGGTAGGTGTGGGCACAGCCTCATAGAAGCATGAGGAGGGGGGATGGGATAGGACATTTCTGGTGGTGGGAGGAAGTGGGTTAAGGGGATAAAATCTGAAAGGCAAATATAATACCCAATTTAAAAAAAAAGGAGAGATGAAAAAAGGAAAAACAAAGAAAAAAAGAGAAAAAAAGAAAGAAAAAAAAAGAAAAATAGGAGATATAATAACACAAATGGAAGGATTTAGAAATTTAGGAGACAGTTTATGTTCAAGGAAACAGCATCATAGAAACTGGAAAATCATACCCTCATAGAAGCACAAGGAGGGGGGATGGGATAAGAGGATAAAATTTGAAATGTAAATATTATGACCAATTTAAAAAAGTGGAAAAAAAAAAGAAAAGTTGTTAGAACCAACATCGTTAAAATAATGTCAGCCCTCTAGGAAGAAAAAAAAATTCGTGATACTAAAACTTGTTCTGAGAATTGTATATTGCAGAATACACAGCCTTGGAGTATCTACTCATCAAGCAAAATGACCAGACCTGCTCAAACCTCCGATGTCCTGGAATTCCATCTGGATACACTGAAGACACAGCATCAGAGGCTTATCAATTTACTCTTACCCCCGCCCCTCTTCTAAGATCTCAATGTCTGTAATCAGCTTGAAGAAGTTAAAAAAGAGTCAGCGCCACTATTCCCTGGGCTTGGGGACTAAGGTGGTTAATACTGGGCTGTCTTTCTGGGGAAAAGTAGTGGTTTTGTTGGAACAGGGAAGATTAGCTAGGATTTATGGCATAGTCATAACCTATTGGTAGAAATCTTGTATAATTAGTATCAAGAGGAAGTTATAATTTCTTAAATGGTACAGAATTTACTTGGATTTTAATTTTAAGGTTTTCATTGGTATGAGCTTCTTATTGATATAAAAGTGAAATGAATATTGATACTCTCATGGGCATTGTGCCTGTATAACACATTTAGGAATACAAGGTTTAGACTCAATCCTTCTTTAACTTTTTAAACTGATTTAGTATGGTTAGCCTGTGAGTTAAGGGACTATAGCAAATTCACAACTTTGAGGTTATTGTTAGGTTGTTTTCTATATTTTATTTAGAAATAGCTGAGAGGAGTTAACAGACAACAGTCCAGGTTATGTTACATGGATAGTTGGATTTCAAAACGTCAGGAATCCATAGAATTGACATCACAAATATTTCCATATTAATGTTCATTTTGATTAGAGACCTGTCTGCTCCTGACAGCTTCCTGTCTTGGATTCTAAGAAGAAATTGAGCATCCTTGGAGTTACTCCAGTTGTTCGGAGACAGCCACTAGGCAAGAATTGCCTCTTTCCATCTACAGACAAATTACTATCCAGAAAAGGACACACTTGCAGAATAGTCATTTCTACCAAAAACTTAGACCCCTTTCATGGCCCAACAAAAGATAATATATAATTTTTAAAAAATATTATAACATAGATGTGAGGGAATGCCTCAGTTGAAACTTCATACTCAAGGTGAGTTTATTTAATGTATTTTCAATCAGTGCTATAGGCATGACTGGGTCTCCCTGTTTATCATTGTGACATGTGAAGGGAAAACCTCTACAGTGGAAGCAATTGCTAGATAAAATTGAACCATTCATTCATCCTTCAGAATTCTTGAGCACTTGGATTGAAAATGATGCTACTGTTTTTATTTTGTGTGAGAATCATGTTATATGGTGATGAGGAAGGGGGGATAAAATTAAAGATATGCAGAGTATAGCACCAACCAAACATATATTGACATGATGTGTATAAAGTCTGCTACTAGAGGCAAGATCTAATTTCATGAGATGAAATGTAATCTAGCCATTAGTATTTGAGCATTGAAAGGAGGACAAGAAAGTGAATCCCTACTGAGTGCTCATTATTAATCTCAGGAATCCAAACTGTAACCTAAAATTCTAAATACAACATTGGAGCTTGTTCTTTATTAGATAATAAAATGATCTGCAAGTAAATCTGAAAACCAGGATGAATGTTGTTCACAAACCTTGGACATCACATCAGATTGAAGGATTCTCATACCTGCTGGTCTGTATAGAGAACATTATCTCCTGAGATCTGTGGGGGAGGGAAGGCTCCTGGGGGAGTGTTCAAGTGAATATGACAGGGGAGTAGGATCCAGTCTGTCTTCTGTGGCTGCTGCTATGGTGAAACAATTGCTTTGTGTCAGGCAGGCTGGAATGAGCAGTAAGAGTGCATTTGCACTGTTGCTACCACCAGAGCCAGCAGGTAACTCAGCTAGCAAGAAAGGGATCACTGACGGCAGGTCAGCTACAGTAGCATAGTAAGTGAACTTTTCTAGCATAGATAAGTAAACTTTTACTACAGCAACCCTGAAAGTCTTGTAAGGCCCAAGAATCTCATAGGACCTAAGTCTTACCACCCCCCTCCCCGCCGATGCTCTTCCACATTTCATTCCCCCCCCCTCCCCGGTAGACAGTAGAAAAACCTGAAGAGGAGAAGAAAGAAGAAACTAAGTCTCTCCTCACCCAGGCCGGGGCTGGCCCCCGGCACATGTTCTGGTATATATGAGGTTCCAGGGCTTCTAACTTATTGAACGTTATCAAGTGTCTTGGCAAGGTCAACTGCCCGACAAGTCCTCCTTTTCTTATTACAAAGGAAAGATTTCACCAAAATAACAAGCTCCTATGTTGGGAAGAGTTTGATATTGAGCCAAGACCTGAATAATAGTGATCTTTGCAATTTTACTCATCTGCTGATTTAGAAAATTGGATGAGGCAGGATGCCAAAAAGCAAGGCTGCAATGGCTACTATGGAGCCAAGGAAGGGAAGAATCCAAGCTACCAAGGGGTTACAGTATCAAGGAGTGGGGGTGTAGGGAGCACGGCTTGCCCAGATGTTCTCCTGGAGCTCTTTGAGCATTTGTATATCATATTCTACCATCTGAGATTCATTGACATAGAGGAGCATTCCTGTCCTAGGAAAATACAATTGCCTCCTTGTTCAGCAGTCAGTATATCCAGGGCCCTTCTGTTTGGGAGAGCAACCCCTGCAAAGGAGGTTATCTGAATCTGAAGGGACTCAAGGTCATCTACAGTAGAAGCCATTGCCTACTCGACCTTGTCCTGAAAGTCACTGGGCAGATGTTACTTTTGGACAAGGGCTGCTTTAGCAATTGTTGTCACACCCATTGAGGAAAAAAGGCACAGTTTAAGGAGCTGAGAGATGAATCTCTCTCTCTCTCTCTCTCTCTCTCTCTCTCTCTCTCTCTCTCCTTAAGGCTTTCCCCAATCTGCTGGTTCCAGGTTTGTAGAGATAAACCTGGGAAAGAATTATTCCAAGAATTCAGGATCCTTTAAAGAGAACCTGTAATGCCTTTGCATCAGAGGAGAGCAGGAGGGTTAACACATACTGATTTGGTGATGGCCATGTCACGGGTATATGTATGATGGGGTTTCAAGGAGCATCGTACAAGGCAAAAAACAGTGTAAGTCAAGTGGAATGAAACTAATCTCAGGTAAGGTGCATAAAATTGTGAACAGATAATGGTAGCCTTCGAATTCTGGACATTATGGTAAAATTTGTCTAAATTCATATGTAAGGGGCAGTGTGAGGGCATAATTTCTTCACCTTCTTCAGTATGCTAAACATTAGACAAGCTCAGTTTTTAATTAAGTTACTTTCTTTGTATCTCTTATCCCAAGTCAGAAAGATTG
Source organism: Rhabdomys pumilio (assembly GCA_030674055.1). Classification (NCBI taxonomy): domain Eukaryota; kingdom Metazoa; phylum Chordata; class Mammalia; order Rodentia; family Muridae; genus Rhabdomys; species Rhabdomys pumilio. The sequence continues at coordinate 36,659,138 of JANHMN010000022.1, forward strand.
CACAGTGGCTTGATATTAGATATTTGACTTAAAACCTTTATAATGCATAGAAAAAGAATGATACAATGAAGGCCAGACAATTCAAAATGCCCAGCTTCTCCCTCTCTCTATTACCAGAACTGAGGACTACACATGAAACTGGAGTACACTATGGAATCAGCTCGCCAACACTTGCCCAGAAGAGCTTCATGGGCTCAGCCCTGTGAATGGAACATAAAGAACTGAGCTTCCAAATCTATGTCAGATTTTCCAGCTGAAGAAAAACCCTCGTGTTAGTGGAAGAATTTACAGATAGATTTACACATGGTGTTGATAGTAATGATTATATGTGAATGTTTGATACTTCTTGTTAGAAACTTTGTAACTTTCTTTTAAATGGATATACAATTGATGCTTCAATAAAGTTCATAGGGTATGAATAAAATCCACATGTGCAATATTAATTAACAACAATACATAACTGTAATTGTAATTTTAAAATAAATATGTGGTCCAGAGTGGTATAAAAGTGTGCACTCTGACAAACAATGATGAGCACATCCTCACTAGTGTAAGCTGTCACTGATCCTAGTCATTCTGACATCTGTAAGATGAAAGCCCAGACTCATATTGATGAGCACTTCACTGATGGGTAAAGATGTTGAATATTGCTTTAACTGACTCCCTACCATTAGTGAATTCTTTGTTAAGAATTCTGTTTAGATCTAAAAACCATTTTAAATTGGATTATTTGGTTTGTTGACATCTAGTTTGATGTATGTTTGAGTAGGTATTTTGAATATCACCCCTCTGTCGCATGAGGAGTTGGTGAGAATATTTTGCCATTTTCTAGACTACTGTTTTGTCCTATAGATGGTGTTTTTTGCCTTGCAAATCATTGTCAGTTTCATTAAGTTCCATTTACTGACTGTAGCTCTTAACACCTGTGCTATGTGTGTTCTCATGAGTTCTAAACCATTCAGCAAATTCTCTCCTTTAGGCTCAATATATCTGGATTCATACTGAGGTCTGTGATCCAGATAGTCTTGAGTATTGTGCATGGGAGGAGATGTGGCTGTCTTTACATTCTTCTATGTATAAACATTTAGTTAGAGTAGCACCGTTTGTTGATGCTTTTGTTCTTTCATTGTGTGTTTCTGACTCCTTTATCAAAAACTAGGTGTTCTTAAATATGTGTATTTCTGTCTGGGTTTTTATTTGATTCTGTTTATTAAACATTGTTATTTTATTCTATTACGCTGATGTTTTTATTATTGTAGCTCTGTAGGACACTTTGAAATAAGATATGCTGATACCTCCAGATGTTTCTTTCTTGCACATGACAGTTTAGCGGTCCAGCATTTTAAAGATTTTCTAAATGAGGTTGAGTATTATCCTTTCAGGATCTGTGAAGAACTATATTGAAATTTTGATGTGTGTTACACTGACTCTGCCGAGTGCTTTTGGGAGGATGTTCACTTTTACTATGTTAACCCTACCAGTCCAGGAGCAGGGTAGATATTTTCATCATTTGATATATTCTTAATTTTTTTGTTCAAATACTTGAGCATACAGGTCTTTCACTTGTTTTGCTAGAGTTAAAAAAATGTTCTAATTTTCCAGTTGAGGGGTTTATTCGACTATAAGGTAACCAGTCATCTTGACGACTGAGAAGACCTTCAAATTTTGTCATTTATGTTCCTGTAGCACTTCCAGGAGAATGACATAGACTTTAGGAACTAACACCAATAATCTGCCACAGATTTTGTGTCTTTAACAACAAGGACTAATTAACATAGGAGATGGTTTCATATCTTTCAAAATGGTAGCTGAGAAAAATTCATACTCCATAGACTCAAGAAACACATCTCTCTGCACTGTCCCTCAAGTTCTGCACAATTACTTCATTTTGACTTTTTTATTGACACACGGCAACAAATATTTATCAACATTATTGGTGACATTGACAGAAAGATTCTAGAGGGCATAAGGACCTTGTACTCACAGAGAAGCAGTAAGAGAACCAGAAACTTTAGTCACACAAGGATGTCTCTGTGGCAGAAGTTTCCCTGCCCTATTTGCAGTGAGAGGCCTATGATTGGATACGAAAACGTGAAGCAGAGCTAAAGGACACAATGCAGCAGAGATGGATGTTGAAGTTGATGAGTGTGGCTTTAACCAGCCTTTTGCAAAGGTGATGTGAAAATGTTAGGATAGATGAGGAAACTTGTCTAATTTGTGTGGGCATCTTGTGATTTGAGTATTTTCTGAGATATAAATCCATTGGTTAACTTTAAGCATTAAGAGTCTTATTTTTACTTCATACTGTGTATTGCGATAGCTAACAGGAGGATGGTGGTTATTGTCTGGTGTTAAGCTGAGCTCAATGGGGGTGTCAGAGTTGGCCCAGGGGCCATGCCTAGAACCACGGAGGCAGCAGAGTTCTCAGGGTGAGGCAGCAGCTACCCCAATGTCTCATGGGCCTAGAGCTGGATCCACTGAAGTGATCAGCCTATGTCAGACTTTAATGAAGGAACATGACAGTAGAGCTTGGAGCAAGCAGCCATTCTTTTTTTTCTTTTTTTCTTTTTTTTTTCTTTTTTTTTTTTTTTTAATATTTCCACACTACATGTTTTCTCAAGGAAGGAGATAAAATCAAACACCTGCACTCCATTCAGAAAGCTGAGAGTGGAGGTTCTTAACAACCTCTTGATTCTTTTGCTACCTGTAGGGACAGAACACACACTAATTACCCAGAATAATAATCCCAGACTCTTTCGTCATTAAGAAAATTAGCCATCCTTAGGGGAGGTGTCATATATATTTATAGCCTCCTGATCTGTACGCTATGGGTAAGAGAACACACTAGACTCTGGAATTTACCAAAGAACCCACACTCATGGTTACAAGAACTTCATAAAATAGTCTATCTAGCCACACCCTAAGCTTTATTGTACAATGGGATTTGCAATGATTATGAAAATGATTGTTGCCTGGAGACCCTTTTCCAGCTTCTATTGTGTTGAAATATACCTATAATAAACAGTCTGTGCTTAGACTCCCCAAAGTCTGATCTGGGTTGACAAAGACAATTTGTACAATGTTTGCATTCTCATCTCTTCTCATGCTCTGTTTCCTCTAGGACATCTCCAGGGACTCCATCAAGAAATAAAAGATATCCTAGTAGAATCTGCTCTGTGCACTTAGAGATTAATAATGGAAAAGTTCATTAATAAAAAATACACAAACACAGAGGGTGAGGAAGAGGGAGAGAAAGGTGAGGGAAGGGAGGGAGGGAGGGAGTGAGAGAGAGAAAGAGAGAGAGAGAGAGAGAGAGAGAGAGAGAGAGAGAGAGAGAGGGAGAGGGAGAGAGAGAGAGAGAGAGAGAGGCTAAAACCCAGATATTTTACTAATGTATTTCACTATAACTTAGAATTTTGCATTTTACATATGCTTTACACTTACATCTTTTCAGACCTGGCTTCTGATTTACTTTGAACAATTTTAACAAAAACACGAGACTGAGAAAAATGAACACTTGTGCCTATGGGATATTTACACAACAAAGATATTGTCAAAATTATTTATTTATTAATTTTTAAATTTTTTTTTCTATTTTTAATTGAAAATACATTTCTCCCTGCACTATATTCTGAATGCTGATTTCCATTCCTCAATACCTCACAAATTTCTCCAGACTGGATTGTGTTTCTAACTAGAAAACAAACAGAACCTAAACATACTGAAAAAGAAAAACAAAGAGAAATGAAGGAAAATCAAACAAATGGGAATGGGAGAAAACAGACAAACAGAATAAAAAGTCACCGTAAACAAAGCACAAGAAACACATGTGGGTGCAGAGGCACAAGTTCACAAACCCTCTTTAAAACACAGCTGGGCAATAGGTAAACAATGGACTATGAGAGCTGATGCTGTATCAGTATAGACCCATGTTCTTAAAAGGCTAGTGACTGTAGAGATGATTACTGAGTCTGGCAAGGAAGTAAATATAAGATCAATCACCTATGTGATTATCACCTATCACCTCAGAACCTACCTCAGTTAACAGGATCATATATTATGTTGGTAAAAGAGTTCTACGAAAAGTGACTTAATAATATTTTGACCAACATTCAGGTATTATATTTACATGCCTATGAATTCTGATATAAATATTTTTCACATTCTAAGGGACTGGAACTTCTGCTGAAACGCACAGCCAGAATTATCAACACACCTGAAGTCAGATAATACTTAAGACTATGGAGGGAGTGTTTGTTTGCCCAGATTATGGTGGTTTGGATTTTATAGATCAAATTCATATTGTATATTATTCCCAACAGTTTCATCAAGCTTCAGTTCTCTCTGTATCCATTGCTATTTTTACTATTCATCTTGACACTTTTCCCTTTTTATTGTTTTTTGAGCAAGAAACATGTCATTAGAGGTGGTCACATGTGTAGAGATTGTCCAGGGATGGTGAACTGTAGATTTATCCTAAATCAGCACCACTTTATTCTTATAAGTTCTTTTATAAAGATGACAAAGACACTATAGTACTGTGAGGAGACAATAAATAAACATTCAAAATTACTATTTCTGAGCAAATCTAAAGGTTAGTCTTTTCTCTCATTTCAGTCTCAGGGCAGCTTCCTAGTCCTCCAGGTTTTCTGACACACTCAGGATGTGGTTACAACACTGTGTCTAGTACAGTAATACACAGCAGAGTCCTCAGATGTCAGGCTTCTGAGCTCCATGTAGGCTGTGTTAGAGGATTTGTCTACAGTGAAGGTGGCCTTGCCCTTGAACTTCTGATTGTAGGCAGTACCACTACTTGCAGGATTAATAGCTCCAATCCATTCCAGGCCATGTGTAGGTGTCTGCTTCACCCAGTGCATTTCATAGTCAGTGAAGGTGTAGCCAGAAGCCTTGCAGGACATCTTCACTGAAGTCCCAGGCTTTACCAGCTCAGCTCCAGACTGCTGCAGCTGAACCTGGGAGTGGACACCTGTGGAGAGAAAGGCAGAGTGGATGTCAGTGTCATCTCAGTCCCTGTCTTCTCTTCAGATTTGGAACTGGTGATCCTCTTACCTGCAGTTACGGACAGGAGAAAAAAAAAGATCCAGCTCCATTCCATGGTTAGAGTCAGTGTGTTCAGGGACTGTGGAGAGGACACTGATCATATGATGTTTTCAGGGTGTAGACATCCCTGTATTTACTGCCATAGACTCAAATAATTTGCATATTCATGAGCAGGGGACTTCTTAGAAAAGGACCCAGTCCAGCTGGAGAAATGAAGGGAAAGGACTGAAAAGGCACATGGGCCAGGCAACAGGATGCTCATGTCCAAGTCCTAATATTCTCTGAGGAAAGACATCCAATATACCTTTCCTGATCACTGAGCAGATGTTGTGGATATAACTTCAGGAACTAAGCTCTCAAAAGATTTTTGACCTGAGTCTGTTGCTCCATCTAGGGACAATTTTAAGATGCTGATTTTCACCTGGGGCTTGTGGTGATAAGGATGATTATAATGATGATGATGGTGATGATGATGATGATGATACTGGTAGAAAATTCCAAAATGGCTAACTTTAGAGAATTTAGAGACTTCTTTCATATTTATGCAATTAACATTTGCCTTTCAAACAGGTTATATAATGACTCTCACTAAATGATTAAAAGTAAATGTGCTTAAAATATTTACATATCAATGATTATTTCAGCACTATCATGAATAACTAAATTATAGATATAAGGTATAGATGGGTCAACAAAGGATTTTATCACTAAGGAGGCATGGTTATAATATATATATATATATTATATTATTTTTATATATTATATTTATATATATTATATATATATTATTTATATATATTATATTTATATAAATTATATATATATATAAAATCAACAAAGATTTTACCAAAAATGAATGAGAAATATATAGTGCTTTTGGAAAAATAGATGCAGTTATATATTCCAGTGTTAATTAAGTCAATCTCAAAATCACATACATTAAATGAGACTCATTTTTTAAAAAAAAAAGATTTATTGAATACTTTTTCTATCTACATTTCAAATGTTTTTCCCCTTCCAGGTCTCTCCTTTGGAAACCCCCATTCCATCCCCACTCTCCCTGCCTCTATGAGGGTGCTCCCTCACCTACCCACCTACCTACCTACCCACTCTCATCTTCCTAGCCCGGCATTCTGCCACACTAGGACACTGAACACACTCAGGCCCAAGAACCTCTCCTCCCACTGATGCCAACAAGGCCATCCTCTGGCACATATGTGGCCAGAGTCATGGGTCCCTCCATGTGCATTTTGTTTTGGTGATCCAGTCCCTGGGAGCTCCCAAGCTCAGTCCAATGGTTGGCTGCAAGCATCCACTTCTGTATTTGTCAGATGCTGGTAGAGCATCAAATGAGACAGCCATATCAGGCTATGGTTATCAAGCACTTCCTGGCATCCACAATAGTGTCTGGGTTTGGTGACTGTATGTGGGATGGCTACTACCCTCTTATCAATGAGTGCATACTGTGTATGTTCTTTTGTGACTGAGTTAGCTCACTCAAAATGATATTTTCTTTTTTTATTAGATATTTTATTTACATTTAAGATATGATCCCCTTTCCCCATTCCCCCCAAACAGGAACCCCCATCCCATCCCCCTCCTCCTGCTTCTATGGGGATGTGCCCCCACCTGCTCACCGATTCCCACCTCTCTATCCACAAATTCCCCCACACTGGGGCATCCAGCCTTCACTGGACCAAGGATCTCATCTTCCATGGATGACTAACTGGGAGCTCTAGTTGGATGGTATTGTTGCTCTTCCCATGGGGCCACAAACCCTTTCAGCTCCTTTAGTCTTCTCTCTCACTCCTCCATTGGGAACCCCATGATCAATTCAATGGTTACCTGTGAGTATCTGCCTCTCTATATGTCAGGCTCTGGCAGACCTCTAAGGAGACAGCTATATCAGGCTACTGTCAGCATGCACTTCTTACCATCCACATCAGTGTCTACCTTTGGTGACTGTACATGGGATGGATACCCAGGTAGAACAGTCTCCAGACAGTGAGTCTTTTCAGAAATTCTTATTTATTTCATAGTTATATACAACTATGTATGTAAATACAAGATATTGTATCACTGAAATTGTATAGAAGAATAAAAGCAAAATAGGAAAGACAAGTGGTGACAGAAGAAATATGCACAGTGTACAAAATACACTTGGATGAATATTCAATACATGTGTAAAGTTATTATTTTATATTTCATAAAGATTTTTATTCTTTGATATTTTCAATCATATACGAAATATGCTATAATCTACCACCACTCTCAGGACTTTTATCGCAATTTATCAACACTAGGTCTTTGTGATTCCCCTTGGGACCTTCCAATAAGTGTCTTTCCAATCATTCTGACCTCTTCTGTTTTATTAACTAAAAATACAGTGAGTTTAATTAGTACTATCTATATATACATAAATAGAGTCATCACTAGTAAAGAGTGAATCTTCAGAAATCATTCCCAAAAAAAGAGATTGTATTGTGGCCATCAGTCATCAAATACGAAAAGACCTTCAGCATACTGTGTGCCCTAAGAGTTTCTCCCCATCTATGTTGTAAGTTTTTTAATTGTTATGTTATTTTAGTAGTGAGAACAGGGTATATCTGCACCAAGTTGGATATATTAACCTCAGAGGATGACTTATGTAATTCAATTCTAAAGGATTTAGCTGATATTGCTAAGCTTGCAGTAGACATCTTTACCTGCTCAGTCATATTGAGGTCTCTCATGTGATAATTTTCACTGGTTTGATTTGATTGTGTCTTGTGCTTGTAAATATATCTACTGAGAGTTCATGTGTGCACTAAAAATGATTCAGTTCCTGGAGACAGAATTAGATCTCCTTTGACCCCATTTTATGTATCTCATATCTTTTTCTTTCTCTGAATTATGATGGCTCTTGATTTTGGAGTGAGAGATTGGTTTTATTATCATTTGTGGCTGAATTCTCTGTCAATCATTCTCAGTACTCTTAACACTCATGAATGTCTGCATTCAATCTTTACATACTACACATATGAGCTTCTGTGACTAAGGCTCAGACAGTCTACTGGGTATAAACATAAATATTTATAAGACAGTTTGACTACATGATCCTTAGCAATAAAACTAGGATTTATATTATCTCTAAACATGGGCTTTAACTACACTTACCTGGAATAAAGACTTTCCTATGAAAATTCACAAAAACATAATAAATAAAAATATGTTGTGTCTCAGAAATAACCCTCACAACCATGTACTCAAATGACTTGACACCATATTATAGAGACAGTTGGACATGTTTATTTATTCACAGCATATTATTTGTGCCCTATTCACAGCACATAGAGGTAAAAAAGCATAAATAAACATGACAAAGTGGTACATATAGAAAAATGAATATTACTCAGTGGTAAAATGGATTATGTAATCTATAAGTGTCTGCATGGACCTTGAAAAAATATATTGCATAAATCACCCAAGTCCATAAAGCAAGTGCTTCATGTTCTCACTCATATGTGTTACAAGATTTGAATATTTTTTGGTATATTAAATTATAGAATAAGAGAGACTACAATTGAAGCATTACAAATATGATTTGGTAAAATAGATATATAATAGAGAATAGGTTTTAAGACTGCGAAGATTATAAGAGCCAGAGGGGGTGGATCTCTCCAAGGATAAAGCATCTTCCAGGCACAATAGGGCTGATGCACATATGAATTCACAGAGACAGTGGCTTCAGGCACAGAATATGAACAAAGTCAACCCAGATAAAGAGAAGGAAATGGACATAGGATCTCAAACATAACCAAGAAATATTAAGATTGACACTCAGATGTGAAGGAATAATTAGTTTTTTTCCAATAGAGTTTCACAGAGAATTCTAAGCACAGTTAAACGTGAAGACATGCTTAGCAGTTGGTAGCCAAAATAAATGAATAAATAAATAAATAAATAAACTCAATGGTATTTCTAAGACACTCTGCCAGAACCTGACATATACTGAACTGGATGGTTGAAGCTAACTATTGAACTGATCACAGGGTCCTCAATGGAGGAGTTAGAAAGAAGACTGAAATAATTGAAGGGGCTTGCGGCCCATGGGGATAGTGGCAATATCAACCAATAAGAGCTCCCTGGGTCTAAACAGCTAAGTTGGGAACACACATGGAGGGACCTATGGTAAATGTAGTGGAGGATAGCCTTGTTAGTGGTCAGTAGGAGAGGAGGGCCTCTGTCCCCTGAAGGTTGGTTGCCCCAGTGTGAGGGAATTCAAGGGCAGGGTGGTGGGAGTGGGTGGATGGGTGGGGTCACACCCTCATAGAAATAGGAGGAGGGGAATGGGATAAGGTGTTTCTGGGGGGGAATGGGAAAAGCAGATAACATCTGAAATGTAGATAAATTATATAATAATAATAATAATAATATTAATAATAATAATAATAGTAATTTAATAATTAATAATAAAACAGATAATAGAATTGGCTAAAGCAGTCGAGCATTTGAGACTTTTTTCAGCAAATATTACCCACATTACTGGAATTCCCTATAGCTGCCAAGGACAAGGGACTGTGGAAGGGGCCCATAAAACTTTATACTATTTCTTTATAAAATAAAAATGGGGGTGGTAAATCCCAGTACACCACAAATTCATTTAATTGTTTTATTTTTATTTTAAATAATTTTTTAAAATTTGAATGCCAAGGAACTTTCTGCTGAGTTTCTATGGTACTCCACAGCTAGGCATACTTATGCATAGGTGAAAGGGAAGAATTCACTTACTGGCATAAGGCATGATTCCGATCAGGTATTAAATATGGGGAAGAGGGCATGTTTGTGTTTTTACTGCAGGATGCTGAAGGAGCATGGTGGCTGCCAGAGTGATGGGTGAGACATGCTGATGCCAGGACAAAGAATGATGCTTACCTGTGAGCTTGCTGAGTGCCCGGACAATGATTATTGGGAAGTTGTATTGGACATGTGTTCCCAACCCACCTTTGCTTACCTATATACCCCTGTTTAGGGAGCTGACTGTAAGCAGAAAGTGGCTAGAAAGCAGTTATCATCTTTGCAGCCATCTGGAACCATTTACCCTGATAGAGACTTGGTTTTTCAGCAGCCTACAACAGCTGAGCACACTCTAACAAATATCTTGTTTATCCCACATAGCTTGTTTTGCTGTTTAGTGACCCCAGCTGCATAGTGCACGTGGTAAAATGTTTTCACCTGTGTTCTCCTGCGTGTGCTTATAAATACCCAGGATTTCCCTGTAAGAATATATAGTCAATAGAGTTAAGAGTTATATACACAGTCAATAGAGTTAAGAGAGTCAATACAGTTAAAAGGAATGAACAAGAGTGAATATGCACCAATACAAGAGAAACAATAAAGGAGACTTGAGATTTGACTACAGAACCTCTGCCTTGTCTCCATTCTTCGAGACTCTAGCCCAGTGGACCCGAGCAGCAGTGCAAGCCATACCAGACAGAGTATCAGTCTTCAACACCCCTGATAGGACAAGCTGCCTTGCCTCAAGTTTTTAGACCTTCTGGAACAGAAAATCAAAAAGAGAAGTTATAATAACTCTTGTAGTTTTCTTAAATGTGACCAGTTATTTGGACTCAATCACAGACTGGTCTAGAACTCAATCCAATATTGGAAATAGCAGTCTTTATTTGGAAGGCTGGTTCTGGACATTTTCAGTGACCTATTTGGAAGTTAGCTGCAGTTCTTTATAATGTTAAGCTAGGAAGAGGTAAAGTTGGGACAGGATCTGGATTTGAAACATGTATTAGTACACGTGTTAAGGCTCTTTTAATTGTCAAACTAAAATTACTTTTATTTCTTCTACAATATTTAATGTAAGTTGCATTGATTGTACACTTTCTAATTATGTTAGTTTGTTGAAACCCAGCATGTTTGCTATGGAGGTCTACCAACCAACTTTTGTTTTTCTTGCCCTGAGTATCACAGAAGCTTGGTCTTCTGAACAAAGCATGCAAATACTGAAAGAAGTGAGTCAGGTTTAAGCAGAAGCAAGAGGATAGTGGGCTTGATTATTGCTGGTATAACAGCTTTAATTACATTAATTGCTAGCACCACTGCTTCTGCAATCCTTTGATACAAGAAGTTAAGACAGATACTTTTGTAAATCATTTTGCAAAACACGTTACTAATGTGTTGAATATACAGGAGGATTTAGATAGGCATTGGGAACAACAGATTGATGCTCTTTATCCTATTCAAATTATTGAAAGGCTGTTCGGGGTTTAAGAGTAAGGAGCCATTTTGAGTGTCATACCAAATACCATTGGATTCATGTTAGTTCCAAAATTTACAGGGGCAGTCATTATAATAAAAAAAAAGTTTAAAGACACTTGAAGTGTATTTGGCATAATTCGAACAACTCTCAGGATGTTTTAACTTTGTATAGTTGTATTATGAATTTCAAGAATGCTTCTCTACTGAGCATTGACGCAGCAGATACTGCTGATAAAATTATCCATGACATTAGGTCAGTATTTCCATTTTGGTCAAGCTTCAAGAATGGCATATATCACTTGATCTTGCTAGCCCTTTTTGTTCTTGGAATTCATTTATTCCTGGCCATCATGGTAAAGCTTGTCTTTAACAACATCAACATGTTAGCAACCAAGTACATGGCTTGAAACTGAAAATGGACCCCCCCCCCAGACAGAGTTATTAAATTAACAGGTTGGCAAGCCAAGGACAGATAAGATTCTGCACAGAGCCTTACCAACCTAATACAGAAATGCAAATTTATACCTTTGATAATGCAAATTCCACAATGGTTAAGGAAGACATTCTTGTCAGAAGGACCTAAGACAGGTTTAGTCTTGTTATGAAACAACAAAGGGGGAGAAGCTGACAGCTTTGGGGGCTGCTTGGCAGGAATATGACATTGGCCAAGGACAAGGAAATGGGCTTCATGAAGGAATCTGACATTAGGCTAGAACAAATAAGTAATTTCAGACTGGAATCTAAATATTAGGGTAGAACAAGAAAGTAGGCTTCAGAAATGAAAACAATTCTGGGCTAGAATAGAGAAGTATGCTCAGACACTGTGGTCATCCTGATAAGCCCTTAGAAACAGTGCTCATGGGAGTGTTCATGAAATTTTGTTTATTGCCTTGCTTGTTCTTTAACTATTTTCTTGCTTGTTCCTTGACTATTTGCATCTATTGTGTTACTAGTTTCTCATCCTAGAACTGACCTTAATACTTGCATGTAATTGAAATGCGATAAAAGCAAAAAGGAGGAGAGGGATGGGATAGGATGGTTCTAGGAAGGAGGAATAGGGAAAGGGGATGACTTCTGAAATATAAATAAATAAAATATCCAATAAAAAAGAAGCCTCTCTGGTCAAGGCTGAGAGCAGCAATTATCTACTGGATATAAACATAAATATTTTAAGGCAGTCTGACCAACTAAGAGCAATAATATTGAGGAAAGTTTTGATATTGACGCTTATATGCAAAGAAAAAAAAGGAGCTTTCTCCAATGGAGAATTAGTGTATTTATTTATTAACCACATTTACTGATGGATGGATGTCTAGTAATGGAACACCAAAACAAAATGAATTCAGTAGTGTTGTTATAGATAAATACTGTCATTGTTTTGTGCATTAATTTTGTTGCACTTGTCTTCTGGATTTATATCATGATTACAGAGTTTCATTTTATGGGTTTGTTAGTTTGTGTGTATGTGTGCTTCATCTTTTTTGATTTTTTTAACCGCTTTTGATATGTCTTTTTCTTTTTCTAGAAAAATAAAAGGGTGTGTAGTTGGATGAGTAGTGAAGGTTCTGGCAAGTGCTTGTAAAGAATAACAGTGATCATATAAATTGTATAAATATTCATATTTATTTTATTACTTTTATTTTTTTTTACAGACCAGACATTGCCCCCCTCAAAGTCCAAACTCCCACAGTTTCTCATCACATTTCTCCTGCTCCATGTCTTTATGAGAATGTTCCCTCCTCACCCCAAGCCTCCTCATTCCATGGGGCTTCAAGTATCTCAAGGTTAGGTACATTTTCTCACTCTGAGAACAGATCAAACAGTCCTCTGCTGTATATGTGTCAGGGGCCTCAGACTAACTCATTTATTCTTCCTGGGTGGTGGATCAGTGTCTGAGATATCTCAGGGTTTATATATATATATTAAATAATAAGATAATATAAATCTCTGAAGTGTTTAACAAAGAATCTTTACTGTTTTTGAGCGTGGAAACATTACATGTCAATCACAATAGTTACATGTAGGTTAAGAAAGGAAACCACAGAGGATACAGAGTCTCCACACACCCAACACATATCTCTGCTGGGGATTCTTGGACCCATTGTGCCCCCTGCTGGCTCTGAACTCACCAGCAGATAGATTTCCCATCACTTACACTGAAATTGCTCAGTCTGACTTCAGCAGTAACATATCCCTGCAACTATTGTGTTTGCAGGGTTCAGATGCAGTGAGAAATGGCTCTGATTTATAGCAAGATAATGACTGATGTCTCAGCATCTGAATTTAAGTTGTTACTACATTATCATCAATGAAACTCCCAAAGTCATTTGCTTTCCTAGTGGCAGCTGGAACTAGCACTAACAGTTCTCATTTGTGATAGGATATATACAGGAGAGATCATCCATATATAGAGAGGCTTAGAGCCACTGCTCCTATCTGACTAATATCCACATCTCTCTCAGGGGTGGGGTAGGGATTGTGGCTTTGTGACAGGGGCCTGGTGTCAGAAGCAGACAAAGCTTCTACCATCCCTTCTGGGTCTCCCAGCCTTCCACCCCAGCTTAATCCTACCAGGCTTCCTATGATGGTCCTCTATATCACAGAGAGTAATTCTCGCTCAGTCGAAGCATATACAAGATTCAACTTTGTATACTGTAAGTGTATGTGTATGTATGGTGCTCTCTTTGTCTCTCTCTCTCTCTCTGTCTCTCTCTCTCTGTCTCTCTCTCTCTCTCTGTCTCTCTCTCTCTCTCTCTCTCTCTCTCTCTCTCTCTCTGTGTGTGTGTGTGTGTGTGTGTGTGTGTGTGTGTGTGTGTAAGGCAAGAGACATGGAGAAGAAATTCTGGACAAATTATGAAAGTCTGTATAGAACTAACCAGGACATAGATCCACTCAACAAGCTTTCAATTTCTACTTAGTCTTTATATAACAGTTTATTGTTTCTAAGGGTTTAGTTACAACTGCACATGCTTTTATGACTTGGTCATTAAAACTGTGTTTTCTTATATGTCCTCTATTATTTGCTTTCCAAAATATTCATCTTCCAGCCCAATGCCTGTTGATGCAAGCTGCAAAATTCTAGTGACACAAATAGTTTATGTAGTGGATAGACAAATTTTCTGTTGTATATTTAGCCAAACTCTATACTGAGAAATATATTTTTATTTTCTATATGCTGAATCCACTGTCAATCTTCAATACAGAAATTTATAATAACTTTTAGGTGAAGAAATTTAAAGTGAGGCAAGTCATTGCCTTGATGGAATCAGTAGACAGTGATGCATTCCTCCATTCTAGATGAATACTGTGGTCTAGTATCTTTCCACATCTTTCATGGAAGTCATAAGCATGAGACACACAGCCTTGAAGGAATCTTTAATTGTTAAAAACATCACAAAAGTTCTATTTCTTTGATATCAATTATATTATGCCTACTCCATAGGCTTCAATTTTTCTTTTTATTTATTTTTCTTGGTTATTTTATTTATTTACATTTGAAATATTATTGGAGCATCAAGTCTCCATAGGATCAAGGGCCTTCCCTCTTTTTGATACCAGATAAGGCCAGTCTCTGCTACATAAGCAGCTAGAGCTATGGGTCCCTCCATGTGTATCCTTTTGTTGGTGGTTTATTTCCTAGGAGCTCTTGGAAGTCTGGTTGGTTGATAATAGTCTTCCAATAGGGTTGCAAATCCCTTCAGCTTCTTCAGTCCTTTCCCTAATTCCTCCATTGCAGTCTCTATGCTCAGTCTGATGGTTGACTGCAAGCATACACATCTGTATTTGTTAGACTCAGGCAGAACTTCTCAAGGGAAAACCATACCAGACTTACAAAACCTTCTCAGTTTCATGAGGTTAAATTTGTTGACTCTTGTTCTTAGCACCTGTGCTATTGGTCTTCAGTTCAGGAAGTCTTCTCTGGTGTCAGTGAGTTCTAGGCTATTCTGCACTTGCTCTTCTGTTAGTCTCAAAATATCTGGCTTTGTGTTAAGGTCTTTGATCCACACCGTCTACAGTCTTCTGCAGGGTAACAGATATGGTTCTATTTGCATTCATCTACATGCAGAAATTAAATTACAACACTGAAATTTGCTGAAGATGTTTTAATTTTTTCATTGTGTATTTTGTTTATAAAAATTAGGTTTCCATAGGTATATAGAGTTATGTCTGGATCATCCATTCAATTTCATGGGTCAACCTGTTTGTTTTTATGACAAGACCATGCTGTTTTTATTATTATAGCTCTGTGGAACAGTTTGTCCTAGTATATGGTCATGATTCTTGGTATTCTTTTATTGTATGGGATTGTTTTAGCTCTTCTTGTTTTATTTTGTTTTTCTATATAAAGGTGAGTGTTATTCTTTCCACATCTCTAAAGCACAGTCTTAGAAATTTGGCTGGGATGATATTGAATATGTAGAATGCTTTTGTTAGGATGAACATTTTTATAACTAGGTTGACATTAGAAATCCTTGAGGAATATACCTTTTGATTTTCCAATATCTACTTTGATGACTTTGTTCAAAGATATGAAGTTTTCTACAGCATTCTCAGGAGGTAACATGGATTTTAGGAAACAACTACAGTGATCCCCTTCATATCTTGTGTCATTCAAAGCAAGGATTAACTGACATGGGAGATAAGTTTTGTTTGTTGTTAGCTAAGAAGAATAAATCCTGGGTGGAGTCAGGAAACAGCCCTCTCTGCACCTGCTCCTCAGACTCTTCATGACTAATTTATTTAGAACTTTTACTTTCACTGACCCATGGCAACTAATATTTAGCAATATTACTGATGCCACTGGCATAGTAATTGTATAGGATAAGAGAGACTTGTACTCACAAAGAAACACAAAGAGAACCAGAAATTTAATCATAGAGGTGTTTCCTCATTGGAGAAGATAAAATAAAATACTAGCACTCTATCCAGAAAGGTGAGAACAGAGATTCTTAATAATCTTGTGACCTCTTTGCAACCTGTATGGACAGACCTAACCTTATTTTACCACAGTGATTACCCCAGATTCTCCCTCCATAGATCATTATGAAACTTTACAGAAGGTGTCACACACACTTTATAGCTTTGGGACCTTTATGTAAGAGGCTGCATTAGACTCTAACCCTCTTAGATATATAACTAACACTCACAGTCACAAGAACTTTGTAAAAAACATTTCTACATAGTCACACCTTAAGCTTCTTTGTACAACTGGAATTGGAATGATCATGGAAATTATTGTTTTTTTGTGTTTTTTTGTGAGAAGTACAGCAAACTTTTATTGATGGTATTTAAGAGAGTAGGGAGGGCTCCCTAAGCCCCTCCTGTTATGGGGGTCTGAGATGGAAAATGTGAGGGAGATGCTCAGTGTTGGGGACTGAATTGTGACAGAGACTCCTCAGCAACAGAGGGCCTCTCTCTTGCTCTTGGTGTCCTTTCCGGGGTGGGTTATCCAGTGTTTCATACTCCTTGGAGGCCGTATATGCCATGAAGTCCACAACACTGTTGCTGTAACCTTATTCATTGTCATACAAAGATATGAGCTCTATGAAGTTGTCATTGAGAATAATGCCATTTGCAGCATCAAAGGTAGAAGTGTGAGAGTTGCTGTTGAAGTCATAGGAGACAACCTGGTCCTCAGTGTAGCCCAGGGTGCCCTTCAGTGTGTCCTCAGATGCCTGCTTTATCAACTTCTTGATGTTATTATACTTGTCACGTTTCTCCAGGCAGCATGTCAGATCCACAATGGATACAATGTGGGTAGGAACACAGAAAGCCATGCCAATGAGCTTCCCGTTCAGCTCTGGAATGACCTTGGTAGCACCAGTGGATGCAGGGATGATGTTCTTTTGCAGCCTGATGGCCATCACACTACAGCTTTCCAGAGGGGGCCATCAAGAGTCTTCTGAGTAGCAGTGATGGCATGGACCATGGTCATGAGCCCTTCCACAATGCCAAAGTTGTCATGGATGATGTTTGCTAAGGGCACTAAGCAGTTGGTGGTGCAGGATGTAATGCTGACAATCTTGAGCGAGTTGTCATATTTCTTGTGGTTCACACCCATCACAAACATGGGGGCACTGTTAGAAGACAATGATCTTATGGTTTTCTGGTGTATAGACATTACTATATTTACCACCATACACTCACATGTTTTGCATATTCATGAGCAGTGTACATCTTAGATAAGGACCCACTCCTGCTGAAGAAGAAGGGACACCTGGGTCAGGAATCAGAATGCTGAAACAAATGCCCTTAATCTTATCTGAGGAAATTCATCCCATAACCCATCATTGAGACTTGTGCTGAGACTGTGGATATAGTATCAGGGCCTATGAGCTAAATAGATTTGAAGTCTGAGACAGTGTCTCCAATTGTGACATAGTTAACAGATGGATTTAAGGTGGTTACAAGGATGGCAATAGACATAGCAAATTTCGAAAACATCTAAGTTCTTAGAATTTACACTCTTCTTTCCATACATGCAATTAACATTTGTTTTTCCAAAATGTTATATACTAAAAAGTTACCCAAACAACCAAAAGTAAATATACTTCAGAAACTTTTGTACATGAATTATTATTACAGCTTCATCACAATAAACAAATTATGAAAATATACTGTCAACAGAAATGTATCTGTCAACAGAAGATTGCATCAAGAATATATAGATATATAGATAGATAGATATAGATGATATAGATAGATATAGATGATATAGATAGATATAGATGATATAGATAGATATAGATGGTATAGGTAAAGGCATAGATTAGATAGAGATAGGGATAGGGATAGAGATAGCGATAGGAAAATAGGTAAAGGTATAGGTATAGATATAGATAATATATATATATAGATAGATTATCAAGAAAATATAAATCTTTGAAATGTTTAACACAGAATCTTCACAGTTTAGGCATGAGAACGTTACATGTCAATCACAATAAGTACATGTAAGTTAAGAAATGAAACCACAGAATATACAGTGTCCCCCAAACATATATACTCACATCTCTCTGCTGAGGATTCTTGGTCCCATTGTGCCTGCTGTTGGTCCTGAACTCACCTGCAGGTAGATTTCCCACCCTTTACACTGAAGTTGCTCAGTCTGACCTTAGCAGTAACTTTTCCCAGCAAAGAGTATGCTTTCAGGTTTGAGCTGCAGTGAGAAATGTCTCTTGTGTATCTGAAGAAGATGAGTGATGTCTCAGCTTCTGAATTTAAGTCATTTCTACATTATCATCAGTGGTGCTCTCAACATCATCCTCTTCCCTACTGGCAGTTTGTTCCAGCTCTAGCAGTTCTCATTTGTAATAAGGTGTAAACAGAAGAGATCAGGGTCTTTGTTTCCTTCATGAGGCTCAACCTGGGCCAGAACAGCTGAAGACATTGGGACAACAATGTGTCTTGAGCTCAGATGTATCACTCTTTGTATCCATGGATGATTTCCTGGAACATCCATATACAGCAAAAAGATGAAGAACCACAGGTACTCACAGAAAAGTTAACAGTAGAAAAGAAATTCACATTGATAAGAAAGCAGAAATTAATCAAATATATTCTGCAACTCAATCTGTTTTCCAACCTGCACTGCCTCCATTTAATGGAATTACCTACACAGGAAATCCCCATGATAGGGATCTTAATAGTTGAAGAATATGTGCATTTAGAAATGTTTATCTCTATATGAGTAGCTTTACAATCCAGGGTCTTCTTATTCCTGGGCAGGACATGTATTATTAAAACTTTTCAGGAGTTGATGTTTCAAAAGTGAAAGATAGATTTGGAATATTGTCCCAGGGATGAGAATAAACAATAGAGGGATATGTGTACATATCTACTTAAGTATCCGAAGTAAATCTACTCATACTAAAACAGAAATATATACTATGAAAATTCATAATATTCATATATAGTATGCTTTACCTTGGGGTTCAAAATTTGATGCACCTAATATTGAAAAATAGAAGGGGACCAGTTGAATGCATGTTCTATCTTTTATACCTGTTCAAAATCTGTGTGATGTCCTAGGAATTGACAGTTGACATGACAGCATTCTCAGCACATCAATGGTGTCTTTAATGAGGAACATTTATTTCTACAATCTAGGGTGCTAGATTGTTGTACTTTGGCATTTCAGAACTGTTGATGTGATGGGTAATATCTATAATGCTGTACTTCATGCTCCAATATGTGGCATGCTGATGTCTCCCATAGGTTGCAATCCACAGGAGTGTATGCCTACTTAATTAGTATGGATTTACATAGACATCCTCCTCTTAAAATTCACCAATCTCTGGGCTCCATAAGATTGCAAATAAATAAGTTAAACTAATATGAAGATGATAATACTTATTGATCTGGTGCAAGGTCTATGCAAGAGCTTTCCTTGAATAAGTGGACATATTGATTTATAACATTTTTCTATTTTTCCCCTGTTAGTGTGAATGATTTTTCCCTTCTCTAGTTGTGACCTCTTTTCATTGATCACAAACTCCTAACACTTTCTTTTGAACCTGTCTGTATTTGATGATTCTGAATACCATTTAAATGACTGGACACCATTTCACTATTCCAGGTCCTTTTGCAGAAAGGACTGTTTCGAGAAATTGGCTTACATCTTCAAACACTGGTTCTATCAAAGACTGATATATCATTGTGTCTTCAGTTGTCAGATATATAAGAGGCAGGAATATCTACTTTATAGATATTTTAGGAAATTGCTGGAATGTTCACTCAGTAACTTACCTCTGAAGTCACTTACTAACAAATCTACAGCTCATTCATCTGGAAAATGGAGTGAATCACCATATGGACTAAATAAACAGGCCCCAACAAAGCACTGAGGATCACGGTAACAACCATTATCCCAAAGACTATGGGAGATGGTGGTGTATTATTGTAGGTAGTGTTCTGTAACTGTCATGTAATTACAAGGCAGAATATTGGGAATGGGGAAGAATATGAGTTTGGAATCAATGATCAATGCATATCACTATACTTCTTCTCTCAACTGAATCACATGAAAGGACCTGGGATGATCAAAACTATTGGTTGAGAATACTTCAACATACCCAGATAGTGGTTGAAAATACCTTTCATACCAGGATTCAGGAGGTTGGAACAATGAATCTCTGAGTTTGAGGCTAACCTTGTCTAGAGAGAAAGTTCCTGGACAACCAGGGCTAAACAGAGAAAATCTGCCTTAAAATCAAAGAAAAACAAAAGACTACATTAATAGCAATGTCAGTCATACACTGGGAATTAGATATTGATTGACTGTGTGATCAAACACATCTGATCCAAAGTTAACACCACATGGATATAAGAATATAGTTTTATAATGCATACCATTTCTGAATAAAAACACTGAAACTCATGTTTATTGATCATATATTTAAGTTTTATCTTACTCTTGTTCCTGTCTCTTATAACTTAAATTATTCCATTTATATTAATCTCTATTCTGCAAAATTGCTTGTTAGTTACCCCTTCTTCAGTCCTGGTCTGCTTCTTTCTCTACATCTTACTAGCAAAATCTGTCACTAACTCTTTCCCAGAGTTCCTATCTCTCACTAGAAGCCCTGCCTATTCTCTTCTCCTTTCTGACATGCCATCAGGTTTTACTAAAATAGTCAAAAGCTGAGAGAAGGAGTACTTACAAAAGATGATTAGAGATATGAATAACAATACAAAAGACAGTTATGCATTAAAATTCCTGCTGCTCCTTCAGATTTTCTGACATACCTCAGAGGCAGGCTTTGACACTGTCTGACACTATTATAGATATCAGAGTCCTCAGATGCCATGCTGTTGAGCTCCCTTAAGATGTGTTCAACATTGTGGCTGCATTCAATATGTTTTTTGTCCTCAAACTTCTGATCTTTTGATCACTATGAAATCTCTCTCTCTCTCTCTTTCTATATATATATATAGAGAGAAAGATATATATATATCCCTCTTTTTCTTTTGTTTGTCCCATCTTCTATTTCCTGCCTCAGCTCATTGGCCGGAGAAAGAGTCAGGAGCAAATTTTGCAAGCCAAATTCAGAGGAAGAAGCAGGCCAGGACTGCAGGAGAGGTAACTAACAAGCCATTTGGCTGAACAATTCTGATCATAGTCTATTACTCATTCTACATTGTCTAATAAACACATTAAGAGGACGGAGAAAATAATTATGTAGAGCAAAGTTTTTTGATGTCAATGACTAAAGTATTGAAGCATCTCAGAACCTGAATGACACTTAGAAGCAGAAACAATTTTGAACTCAATGCTGTAACATACCTGTATTTCCAACAATGACTAATTAGTGACAACTCTACTTGGAGGAACTAAACATGGACTAACTGTAGGAATAGTCTGAACCTTAGAGAACTGCCAGGAGAAAAACATAGAAATTACAGCAGAGAATTGACATGTAAAGATTGTCTTGATGATGTCATGAAGGGCAAGAAACTCTAAGGTGATGAAAACTGAAATATCATTTTTGGTTTTAATAACAGATTTTTCTGCTGTGTCTATACTTAATTATGAGTGCAAAAGAGCAATGCCATAAGAATGCTGTGTGCATGTTTTGAGAAAATGTCTGAGCTTTGATCATTTAATATTATCCACAAATTCTTACATGATTATTGTCAATGCAGAAAGCCAACAAAAGATGAGTCAATAGAGCAATAGGCAACTGACCAGAAATTACTGAAAACTGTACTACCAGGTTGTACATAAACATGTCAGAAATAAACAAACAAGTTTTGTCTCTCAAGCATGTTCTAATTTATTGGATAGTAGGAAATACAAAACTTGTTTGCCCTTTTTCCAGATTGTTTCCTTTAAATTTCCTTTATTAATTGAAAAACGTGTTTTAAACAATATGTTCAGACATACTTTTCCTCTCTCCCAGTTCCTCATAGATCTTAATTCCCTCATTACCAATCCAACTCCATAGACTTTCTTTCTCTCATTGTTTAACAAAACACAAATACAACAAAAGCAAGAATCACTGTCTCTTTCTCCTCTCTCTCTCTCTCTCTCTCTCTCTCTCTCTTAAAACAACATTTAAGTATTAAAAAAAACTAGTAAAAGAGAAAGTGCCTAAATAAAGCTATAAGTTTATTGTCTTGCTTGTTCTTTGACAATTTACATCTATTGTATTGCTAGTTCCTCAACCTAGAACTGACCTTAATACTTGCATGTAATTAAAATGGTGTTAAAAAAAAAAGGAGGAGGGGAAATGGTATAGGAGGATTCTAGGGAGGTAAAATTGAGAAAAGGAATGGCATCTGCAATGTAAATAAATAAAATGTCCAATAAAAAACAAACAGTCTACAAAGAATTCATTGTGTTGGTTTTGTTTGTCCAACCCCTAGATATAGGGTCTATCTTCAAGTGTGATTAATATAGCCAGTAAGCCTCCACTGAAGAAGACAAAATGATTTTTTTCAAGTGAATAAGAATTGCAGATAGATTCTTGACTAATGGTTTGAGTACGTGTCCACTTCCCCTGTTCTGCAGCGGGTCCCACTGGTTTGAATCTATATAAGCCCTGTGCTTGATCCTACAGTCTAAGTAAATTCTTATTTGCATCAGACCTATTGTGTCTGGATGAGACTGGTTCTTTGGAGTCATCTATCATCTCTGACTCTTATTATATTTTCATGTATTCCTTTGCAATTTTCCCTCATTCCAGAGAGGAAGGTTTGATTGCCACAAACCAAATGCTCAAATGCCTCACACTCTCTACAAATTGTTTATTTTTGGTTTGTCTCTTGCTTCACATATGCTGCATGTAAAATCTCTAATGATGAGAGATTGACAAAAAGATTTAAGTGTATATATGGCTATCTATTTAAAAATCATCTTATTAGTATCATGCATTATTAGAACAATAGACTTTGTTTTCCACTCGGACTATAGTCTACACAATTTCTGGTTCTTGGCAACTTTAACAGTGTCAGCAATTAATTTCTTCTCATAGACCTTATAATTCATCAAAGAAACACTTATTAAAACTGTAACGTTTGTGCCACTGTTGCACCAACATAACCCATAGGAAGGTAAGTATTTTTAGGTAACCAGGTTTATAGCTGGGAAATTGCTATTTTTACCTCTAATTACCATATAAAATACATATAGTTTCATGAAGCCCAGTTAGTAGTGTTTAAGCTTATACTTGGAAAAAGGCTCAAATTCTCTATGTTCACTGAAATATGAAGGCATTTTCTTTAACAATATGGTGTTATGATCTGTTTTTTAGAGAGCATCAGTTACCCATGAGAGTAGCCTAGAATAATTAAAAATGTTCATGAGACATTTTTGATTATGACTCAATTTAACAGTGCTCATTAAGTAATTCCCACCTTCCACATACACAGCTGCATACTGAAGGTGAACATTACAATTATTTTGAATTTTCTGCTATGAGATTTGTGATCAAAGGCAGTCTGGAACAATAACTGTGAGCCAACTGGTATAGGCACCAAACATCCTTCAGCTTTTTAAAACCAAACACAAACACACTCATTTCCGAACATTTCATAGGGACCTAAGTTGTATATCAGGAATAGAATGTTCTTAAAGTAAGAGAAAACAAAAAGTCACACAGGCCAGCAGGAAAGCTGTGGCCATACTCTCTTATGATATAACAGTAAGGAAAAGAACTGAGAACCAGCCTGAGATATTGTATAGCTGAAAACTGAGGCTGTGTCAGTGTGTACTCTGAGCACAGTAGTATGTGACAGTATCTGTAGTGTCCACACTGCTGATCTTGAGGGATGATTGGTTGTTGGAGGTGTCCTTGGAGATTGTGAGCCTGTGCTTTAGGGATGGATTGTAGTTCTTATTATCATTCTACCAAATGTTTGCCAGCCACTCCAGACCCTTCCCTGAAGGCTGACAAATCCAGCTCACACCCATACCATAAGTGCTCAGTGACGACCCAGAAAAAGAGCAAGTCAGACTGAGGGTCTGGGAGGGCTGCAATATCTCAGGGCCTGACTCTTTCAGAGAAATTTGGGACAAAACATCTGTGAAAAAAATAGAGCATATGTTAAGGTTGGAATAGAGTGGAGATGAAAAGTTTCATCCTTTGGGGAGCCTTGGCACTCACATGTAGGGACAATCAGCAGCAGGAATAAGGAAATAAGCCTGTCCATGACTATACACAAGTGTGTACCCAGACTCATCTTTGACTTTTCAACCCAAGATTGGGTGGAGCCAGGAGAGATTTGCATTCCCTAATCAGCTGCTCACTCTGATGGTGTACTTAAATTTTAGGACTCAAAAGGAACCAATTTGTGATAGGAATCAAAGGAGCCCTCAAGGGAGTAAAACTATGATCCCCTTAAAGAGTATTTAACTGAAGACCAGAGCCCTCAAAATAAAGCAATTCTGATGAATGTTGTATAAAAGAATCAGCATTGAGTGTGACCCTTAGTCTAACACAAAGAGTCATGACTCTGTTCACTTATCCAGGGATCATTACCTTAAGTTTTTGCATGTAGGACAGACATGCAAAGAACTCAAAGCATTGATGTTGTCATACCTTTGTGTTGCACTGTGCCTGATGACAGAGATTGTCTTCTGTGTGAGTCCTGTCAGAATATATTTTCTTACACACACACACACACACACACACACACACACACACACGTACAAATATTGTAGATTTCTTGTATAGTATAAGAGTATGTGTCATATCCAAGCTGGCTCTTGTGAAATCTATAATTAATATAAAGAGTAATATTTCATTGACTTTAATTACTTGTCAATTTCCTGGCTCAGAGTTTCCTGATTTCTGTTTACTCAATGGCTGGTGCCTTCATCTTTTTACTGCCCTCATTTGTGACAATTTTAAAAGCAAAGAACTATTGTTTGCTGTCGAGACCACTTGACCAGGAAGAAAGACGCGACGACAGGGATCTTCTCAACATGCTTTATTGCAGGAGCGCCCCATCATGAAGCCAGGACCTCAAACAGCCAGAGAGTGCTGCTTATATGGAGGAGTGAGGGGTAGTGGCTTTCTCTGATTGGTCCCCCTGCCCGACCCAATTTACATATCCTCTCTGATTGGTCGCCCTGCCAACCCAATTTGCATATCCTCTATTATTGGTCGCCCTGCCTGGACCTAATTTGCATAGACCAATTTGCATAGCCCCGCCTGGGGAGGGGTTGCCGTGCAAGGCTTGGCTAAGGCACCAATACCTCATTTGCATATACCCACTCAGGAGGGGTTCGCGCCAGAATCGTGCTGACATATGCGCAGTAGACTTGTTTACAAGTGGTGCAACAGGAAACCAGCGCCATCGTGTAATGCCGTCTCGGGATTGGCGGGCTACAGTTTTTTTTTTTTTTTTCAGTACTATCACTTGCTGTACAACCTGGAGGACAGTACAGTGGGCAGAAGATGGTGGAAGTTACACACTGTGACTGGGGAATTTTTTCAGTACTTTAGAAATGTCAAAGAACAATGTATTCTCCATGATTCTGTCAGTAATTATTGGTTAGAACATAAACATAATATGAATTGCCCAAATTTGGACAACTTTCATAGTGAGCTTTTGGTATGAATATGATTGAATATATGAAAATAAGCTTGAGTGAACTACCAATTTCATCCAAGAGAGCTGCACCAAATTACACTCATATTTATGAAAAAAGTTTATATTTAAAAACTTTCAAAAGATAATGAGATATGTATAAACCATGAAATATGATGTTTCCACAAAGTTTTAGCCACGTTGTCAAAAGAAAGCAAATCCAGAATGCTGAGTGCCAGCTGAGAACTTGAACCTTTAGGTTAAGATGGGCAATAAGACCTGCAATAAAGCTTGGATTTCTTTCCTTTGGGATTATCACCATTACAGGGATTTTCATCTGTGATTGAATTGTAAGTCTTGAAATAAAGGAATATTTGAGAATATACTATATTCTATCCATGAGATTTAAAAACCTCACAAATGTCCTCATCAAATACAGGCAATAGAATGGGTCCACAAGAAGCAAAAAATCATGGAATGATATTAGAACTTAGCAAAGTTTTTGCTTTGAAAGAAGAGACCAGAGAGTCAGCGATAAAAGGACTGCTGGTCCTGAATATGGGAAATGCAGAAAATAGACTCTTCTGAGAGACAGCATCACATCTAGCCAGCAACATGGATGTTGCATTTCACATGCTTTGTCTATGAAGTGCATAAAAGTATGATGAATTAAGTCTGTGGTGTGAGTTGCAATGGACATAGATACATTTCCTGAATTTTCACCAGTGAATGGAATACCTCTGAGTCTGAGATTAAAAGTCAGGACAAGTGTGGAATGTGTAGTAAAAAATAAAAAATTTTATGTGTTTCATAAATTTGTTCTAACAATTTATATAAATATAGATGTTAAGCACCCTGCCAAGGAAGTCTTAAAATTTACAAATAAAATATTGTAGAAAATTTTGAGGAGCTCGCTTAATCAAAATTTTACTGAATGGCTTTATAGTGCTCAAACTACCAGATCTCAGATATGAAGGGAAAATCTCTTCAGTAGAAACAATTGTTAGATAAAATGGAATCATCAATTCATCCTTCAGAAGTTCTCAAGCACGTGAATTGAAAATGATAGTACTATTTTTATTTTTTTGTATAAATCATGTTATATGTTTACTGGTGGAGGAATGAGATTGAAGATATGCACAGAGTATAGTGCCAACAAGACATATGTTTACATGATATGTGAAGTCTGTTACTAGAGGTAAGAGCTAATCTCATGAGAGAAAATGTAGTTCAGCCATTGGTATTTGATTGGAAAAGGACGGAATGAAAGTGAATCCCTAACAAGTAATAATCATTAATCTCAGAAATCTCCACAGTAACCTGAAATTCTAAATACATTAGAGCTGATTCTTTTTTTATATTTTATCAATCATTCCACTTATTTACATCTAAATGATATCCCACTTTCCAGTTACCCCACCACCAAATCTCCATCCCACATCCACCGGCTCCTCCCTCCCCCGTTGCCCCTATGAGTATGCTCCCCCACCCTCCCACCCTCTCCAGGCCCACTGCTCCAGCATACAACTATGCTAGGGCAATAAACCTCCGCAGGCCCAAGGGCCTTTCCTCCAACTGATGTAATACAAGACCATTCTTTGCTTCCTGTATATCTGGAGCCATCAATCCCTCCCTGTACACTCCTTGATTGGTGTTCTAGTCCCTAGGAGCACTGGGTTGTCCAGCCACCTGATGTTCTTTCTGTGGGAATGCAATCCCCCTTTGCTCCTCCAGTACTTCCAGGAGCTCCCTTACAGGGGTCCCTGAGTTCAGTCTGATGGTTGACTCCAAGCATTCACATCTGCATGGATCAGCATCACAAAAGATGGGAAAGGACAGTACACACTCATCAAAGGAAAAATCAACCAGGTGAACTCTCAATTCTGAACATTTATGCCCCAAATGCAAACCCACAGACAAAATGGCAACCCACAGATTAGGAAAAGATCTTTACTAACCCTACCTATGATAAAAGGCTACCATCCAAAATGTACAAAGAACTCAAAATGTTAGACTTCAGAGAACCAAGTAACACTATTTAAAAAATGGAGTACAGAGCTAAACAAAGAATTCTCAACTGAGGAATCTCATATAGCTGAGAAGTACTTAAAGAAATCTTCAACATCCTTAGTCATCACAAAAAATGCAAATCAAAATGATCCTGAGATTCCACCTCACAGCGGTCAGAATAGCTAGATCCAAAACTCAGGTGACAGCAGATGATGGTGAGAATGTGGAAATAGAGGAACACTTCTCCATTGCTGGTGGGACTGCAAGCTGGTAAAATAACTTTGGAAATCAATATGGTGGTTCCTGAGAAAACTGGAAATAGTTCTACCTGGAGACCCAGCTATACCAATACTGGACATATATACAAAAAATGCTCAAACAAATAAAAAAGATACATGTTCCACTATGTATATAGCAGACTTCTTTATAATAGCCAGAAGCCAGAAACTAACCCAGATGTTCCTAAATAGAGGAATGGATGCAGAAAATGTGGTACATTTACACAATGAAGTACTGCTCAGCTATTAAAAAATAATGTCTTCTTGAAATTGGAATGCAAATGAATGGAACACGAGTTGATTCTTAATCAGATAATGAAATATTTTGCAATTCAATTTGAAAACCAGGATGAATGTGGAACATAAACCTTGCACATAACACCAGATTGAATGATTCTCATACCTGCTGGTCCTATGATGTACACTGATACCTGTGGTGTGTGGGGGCTCATTCCCTATGAGAGTATTCAAGTGAAGAGGAAACAGGAGTTGGATTGAGTCTCTCTTTACCAGCTGCTGCTATGTGGAGACATTGCTAAGTGGCAGGCAGGCTTGTACTAGCAAAGATAGTGCAACTGCCATTGTTCCTCCTACCAGAGCCTGTGGGGTACTTGACAAGCAAGTCAGGTGCAACAGCTAGGAAGTTAGGTTAGGGCTACCAGGCAGGAAGTGTTCTTGGTGGGCCCAGGCAGTTTCCAGTGGTGAAACCTTCAGGAGATTGCTCTCTTACCATTGAAATACTACTGTTCCTATGAAGGAAGCACTCTGACAATCCATGATAGGTAATTCTCACACGTGTTTATTTCTTCTATATAGGATCTTATATACATGTTGGGGTAGATGGGGTATCTGACAAAAGATGTGTTCTAATGACTTGGTCTGAGATGTTTGGGATGCCTCATCTGCATGTGGAGGTGTTTGGGGCACTGCCCCTGTGTGGTTGATTGTTACAATCCTTTCCTTGGGAGTGCTGTGTTCATGCAAGAGCAGCCTGGTCAAAAGGAGGATAAGGATTTTCTACCATTCTCTGGTATACTTGAAGTTCCGGGACTTGCAAATCACTCATCCTTATCAAGTTTCCTGGCATGGTCCACTGACCCACACCTCCCCTCTTTTCTCGTTTATAAAGAAGACATATCATCAAAATAACTGTCTCCTCTGTTGGGAACAGTTTGATATTGAACCAAGAACTGAATAGTAGTGATCTTTGCAATGGTACTCATCTGCTGATTTAGAAAATTGGTTAAGGCATAGTACCAAAAAAAGCAAGGCTGCAGTGGCTAGTAGCGGCCAAGGAAGGAAAGAAGCCAAGCTCCCAAGGACATAGAGTACCAAGTGATAGTGGTGTTGGAAGCATAGCCTGGCTAGACATTCTCCAGGAGCTCTTTGTGCATTTATACATCTTGTTCTACCAGCCCAGAGTCATTGACATGGGAGCAAAAAGCACAATAGACTCCCAGTTCATCAATCACTAAGTCCAGGGCCCTTTTGTTTTTGGAAAACACCTCCTGTTAAGGAGGTTATCTGGCATTGAAGGAATTCAAGGCTGTCTGCAGTGGAAGCCATTGACTGGTCAAGCTTGTTCTGAAAGTCTCTGGCCACATGTTATGTTCGGGATTTCAAGGGGAGTCTTACAAGGCAAAAAGTGATGAGAGTAAGAAGAGAGGAATAAATTAAACTCTGGGTGAGGTTCAGAAATTGTAAATGGATGATGACAGCCACAGAATCCAGGAAATTGTGGTAAACTTTGCCTAAGTTCATATGTAAGAGGCAGTGGTATGGTGTTCGAGTCAGGACATCATTTCTTCACCTTCTTCAGTATTCTGAACGTTGACAAGGTCTTTAATTAAGTTTCTCTCTTCTTATCTCTTAACCCAGGTCACAAAAATCACACTGTAATTTGATATTACAAATTTGATTTAAAACCTTTATAATGCACAGAAAAAGATTGATTAAACAAAAAAAAAATGAAGGCCAGACAATGCAAAATGCTCACCTTCTCTTTCTCTTAATTACCTGAACTGAGGACTTCACATGAAAGTGGAGGACACCATAGAACCAGGTCACCAACACTTATCCAGAAGAGCTACATAGACTCAGCCCTGTGAATGGAACATCAAGAACTGTGCTCCCAAGTCAAAGTCAGATTTTCCAGCTGAAGAAACCCTCCTGTCTGTGGAAGAATTTACAGATAGATTTACATATGCTATTGATGGTAATGACTATAAGTGGGTGTCTGATACCACATGTTTGAAACTTTATAGCATTATTTTAAATGGATATACAATTGATGTTTCAATACAGTTCATAGGTTATGAATAAAATATGTATGAGTAATATTAATTAACAAAAATACTTACTTTTAATGGTAATTTTAATATAAATGTGTGTTCCAGCATGGCTATAAAAGTATGCACTCATACCACCAACTGTGATCATATCTCCTCCAGCATTTGCTGACATTGTAGTTTTGATCTTAGCCATTCTGACATATGTAAGATGAAATCTCAGACTCATTTTGATTTGCATTTCATTGTTGGGGAAAGATATTGAACATTGTTTTAAGTGCTTCTCTGCCATTAGTGAATGCTTTGTTAAAAATTCTGTTTAGACCTAAAAACCATTTCACATTAGATTATTTGGTTAGTTGACGTTTAGTTTGATGTATGTTTGACTGTATATTTTGTATGTCATCCTTCTGTTCAATAAGGAGTTGGGGAGAATCTTTTACCATTCAATAAGCTTCTGTTTTGTCCTATAGATGGCGTACTTTGCCTTACAGAGCATTCTCAATTTCATTAAGTTCAATATATTGATTGTGGCTCTTAACACCTGTCCTAATGGTGTTCTCTTAGGGATTTTGTCTACTGTCCTCATGAGTTCTAAGATATTCCCCATATTCTCTCCTTTAGGCTCAATATATCTGGATTCATATTGAGGTCTGTGATCCAGATGGTCTTGAGTATTGTTCATGGGAACAGACATGAAACTATTTGCATTGTTCTATATATAAACATTTAGTTAGACCAGGACAGTTTGTTGATGCTTTTGTTCTTTCATTCTGTAATTCTGACTTCTTTCTCAAAAACTAGGTATCCTTAAATATGTGCATTTGTGTGTAGATTTTTATTTGATTCTGTTTATTAACCTTTCTTGTTTTATTCTATTACACTGATGTTTTTATTATTGTAGCTCTGTAGGACACTTTGAAATAAGGGATGCTGATACCTCCAGATGTTCCTTACTTGTGTGGGACAGTTTTAGCTGTCCAGCATTTTAAAGATTATCTATATGATGTAGAGAGCCGCAGCGAGCGGTGACAGCATTCGCCATTACAAGATGGCGCTGGCACCCGACACTCCTGTGGGTAAACAAGTAAATTGCACATGTGCAAGTGGTGGAAGCACTCCAAGTCACTGCCCAGCCCAGGGCGTCATACGGGGTTTTGAGCAAGCAGCCAATCAGATATGTCCACGCCACCCTAGAGTGTTTATAAAGCAGCGCCATCTTGGGTCTCTCTCTCTTCCTCCTTTCATCCCAATAAACGCTTGCTGCAGAAGGATCCTGGTGCCCGCGTGCGTTCTTGCTGGCGAGATGATTGCGCAGGCCACAATATGAGGTTGAGTATTATCTTGTCAGTATCTGTAATAAACTGTATTGAAATTTTGATGTGTGCTAAATTGAATCTGCTGATTGCTTTTGGGAGGATGTTCATTTTTACTATGTTAACCCTACCAACTGAAGAGCATGGCAGATATTTCTATATTTTGATATCTTAATTTTTTGTTCAAAGTCTTGAGATTTGTGTCATACAAATCTTTCACTTGCTTGCCTAGCATTCAAAGAAAGTTCTAATTTTCAATTGAAGGGTTTATTAGATGATAAGGAATCCTGTCTTCATGATGATTGGGAGGACTTTCAAATTTTGTCATTCATGTCTTTGTAGCATTTACAGGAGAAAAACATAAATTTTAGGAACTAACACAAGTAATCTACCTCAAATTTTGTGTCTCTTGAGACAAGGCATAACTAACATAGGAGATGGTTTCTTAGCTTTCAAGGAGGTGACTAAGAAAACTAAATACTTCATAGAGTCAAGAAACACAGCTCACTAAACTGTCTCTCAGGTTCTGCACAACTACTTTATTTTAATCTTTTCCTTTCACTGACACAGGGCAACAAATATTTCACAATATTAATATTAATATTAATATTATTATTAATATTAATAATATTGGTGATATAGACATAAAAGTTCTAGAGGGCATACGAGCATTTTATTCACAGAGAAGCACAAAGAGAAGCAGAAATTTTAGTCACATAGTGATGTCTCCTAAAGGAAAAAGACAAAATCAAACACCTGCACTCCATTCAGAAAGCTGGGAGTAGAGGTTCTTAATAACCTCTTGATCCTTTTGCTATCTGTAGAGACAGAATGCATCCTAATTACACAGAATGATTGTCCCAGACTCTTCTATTATTAGGCTATTAGCCATCCTTAGGAGAGGTATCACATATATTTAAGGCCTCCTGATCTCTGTGTTGTTGATCAGAGAGCACACTAGACACTAGACTTTACCAAAAGAACCTTCCCTCATGGTTACAATAACTTCATAAAATAGGTTCTATACAGAAACCTTAGGCTTTTTGTTCTATGGGATTTGGAATGATATGGAACTGATTGCTGCCTGGATAACATTTTCCAGCTTCAGTTGTGTTAAAATATACCTATAATAAACTGCCTAGCTTAGACTCCTCAATGTCTGACCCAGGTTGACAAAGTCATTTTTGCACCATGTTCACATTCTCATTTGTCTCCATGCTTTGTTTGTCGCAAGGCCAACTGCAGGGATGCCCTTAAGAAATAAAAAATATTATAATAGAAACTGCTCTGTGTACGTAAAAATAAATATTGAAAATGTTCATTCCAAAACAAACACACACACACACACATACAAAGAGAGAGAGAGAGGGAGAGAGAGAGAGAGAGAGAGAGAGAGAGAGAATGAGAGAGGCTAAAACAGAGAATGAGAGAGGCTAAAACCAAGATATTTTACTAATGTCTTTCACTACAAATTAGAATTAGAGAATTTTAATATACTGACTTCTGATATACTTTGAACAATTTAAAAGTAAATTAGACACAAAAATGATCACTTGTGCATATGGGATATTTACACAATAAACATTATCAGAATTATTTATTTATTTATTTTTTAAAGTTCTTTTTCTATTTTTTTATTGAAAGTACATTTCCTCCTTCAATATAATCTGAATACTGACTTCTCTCCTCCTTAACACCTCACAAATTTCTCTCAGCTTGATTGTGTTTCTTTATCTAATTAGAAAACAAACAGAACCTAAACATAATGAAATGGAAAAACTAAGTGAAGTGAAGGAAAAGCAAACAAACGGAAATACAACAATAGAATCAGAAGAAAAGTCACCAAAAACGAAGCACAAGAAACACATGTGGATGCAGATACACACATTCAGAAATACTCTATAGAACAAAGAAGGGCAACAGGTATCCACTGGACTGTGAGAGTTAGTGATGTATCAGTACATGTCCATGGTCTAAAAAGGCTAGTGACTGTAGGGACAATTGCAGTGATGGGGAAGAAAGTAAATATGGAATCAAACACTTACATATAATCTTAGAACCTACCTCAGTATACAAGTACATACCTTTTGTTAGTAGACGAAAAATATACCTATAATAAATGAAAAGTGATTTAATAATGTTTGCACCAACCTACAGGAATTATATTTTCATGATTCTCATTCTCATATAAATACTTTTCACATCTTATCAGACTGGAACTTCTGTTGGAAAACATAGCCAGATTTAATAATGCACCTGAGATCAATTATCACTTAAGTCTGTGAAAGAGGATTTACACAGATGTTGGTGATTTTTTAATAGGTCAAATTCATATTATACTTTATTCCCAACATTGTCAAAAGCTCTGGTCTCTCAGGATCCAGTGATATTTTTACTATGCATCATCACACTGTTCCCTTTTATTGTTTTATTGAGTAGGAAACATGTCAATGGAGGTGGTCACTGGTGAAGAGATTGATAAGTTAAGGTGCACCCTAAGTTTATCCTACACGAGCTTATCCTAAATTTTATTAATAGATGTTCTTTTACAAAGTTGACAAAGGCACAATAGTTCTGTGAGGAGGAGGCAATTACTGGACATTCAAAATTACTACTTCTAAGCTAGTCTAAAGGATAGTCTTTCTGTCTTCTCAGTCTCAGGGTGCCTTTCTTTTCCTCCAGGTTTTCTGACACACTCAGGATGTGGTTTCAACACTGTGTCTTGCACAGTAATAGACCGCAGAGTCCTCAGATGTCAGGCTGCTGAGCTGCATGTAGGCTGTGTTGGAGGATTTGTCTGCAGTAAAGGTGGCCTTGCCTTTGAATTTATCATTGTAGCCAGTATTACCATTTCCAGGATAAATCCATCCAATCCATTCCAGGCCCTGTCCAGGACTCTGCTTTACCCAGTTTATATCATAGCTGGTAAAGCTGTACCCAGAAGCCTTGCAGGACAACTTCACTGAAGTCCCAGGCTTCACTAGCTCAACTCCAGACTGCTGCAGCTGAGCCTGGGAGTGGACACCTGTGGAGACAAAGGCAGAGTGGATTTCATTGTCACCTTACATACTGTCTCCACTTCAGATTTGGAACTGGTAAGCAGCTTACCAACAGTTACTGACAGAAGAAAGAGAAACACCCAACTCCATCCCATGGTTAGAGTCAGTGTGTTCAGGAAGAGGACACTGATCATATTTTGTCTTCAGGACAGCCCTGTATTTACTGCCATAGACTCGGGTAAT
>JANHMN010000022.1:36701532-36719468 GCA_030674055.1 Rhabdomys pumilio
ATAGATAGATAGATAGATAGATAGATAGATAGATAGATAGATAGATAGATAGACAGATAGGTAGACAGATAGATGAGAGGTAGATAGATGAGAGGTAGATAAGAGATAGATGATAGATTCTAGTCTATTCTTAATCACCACTAATTTCTTAGCTCCAGTTAACCATCATCAATCGTCCAAGTAATGCAAAGTTTTCACATAAGTAGTTCTGGAATTTTGTTAATCACAGCTGATACTTCAGCCTCAGCCAATTAAACCCACAATATTCTCACAATCAAAGTAGCAACAGCCCCGATAAGAGGCTTTAATATTTCCTCTGAAATTTCACAAGCCAGACCTCCATCTTCTGCACTGGAACTGTTTGGAACATTATCTTCCAAACTCCTACAAAACATCCCACACAGCTCTTAACATCCCATTGACTCTTCTAGCTTAAAATCCCAAAGAATTTACACAGTCCTCCCCAAAACATGGCCAGGTTATCACAGGGACTTCCCTTGTTCACAGGCTCCATTCTCTTTGATAACTTCAGCTTGTGTCAAGTTGACACACAAAATCAGCCAGAACACAAGATATAATAGCAGTTGCCAGGATCAATGCAATAGTAATTGCCAGGTTACAATGATGTTTGCAAGTTATATAGGATATAAAAGAAAACAAAATGTCTGAACACACTTGTCTTGCCAAGCTTCTATGTGCTTTGTAGACTTCTAGGAAGCATAGAGAAGCAGAAATGGCTGGAACTCTTCACTGCCTGAAGCACTGTATGGATTTTTCAGGAAGTAAAAGGCACAAAGTACCGCCAGGGCTCTAGACTCTAACCTAGAAAAATATAATACACAGTCCTCAAGGGAGCCAGACCAGAAAAAAATTATTGTTCTCTGAAAAAAAAATGTGATGGAACTAGGAAAAACAGTAGGCAGATTTATCTAGGCACAGTGTTTTAGAATGCTGTAATTCTTTTAGTGACTCTGTAGCACCAGTGGGTACTATGGGAGCTGCACCAAACTGCCACCAGAAAAAAAAAACAGAATTCAAAAGGAATATTAATAACAATATAATAGCATAAAACTAATCTCTGACATATCCAGTTGTAGGTTCAGAAGAACAAGAGCCATTTTCTTTTTCAGCTGAGCTCTGTGAGCACTGAAGTTGCAGGGATATGTTACTGATTTTGATAGACAGTGAAACTCCAGTGTAGTCCAGGACATATCAACTTGCAGGGGAACTAATGGCCAGGGACACAACGGAGCCAAAGTTAATGTGACAGAAATGAGATGAGGACTAAAGTGGACACTGTTCCCTCAGTGAACTTCTTTATTCAGTCATTTGATGACAAACTTGAATATTGTTTCTCTAATTTGCATATTATTGAAAATGCTGCATAAATGTTCATTTGCTCCCAAATGTTTTTTTAGGCATTTTGATGCTGGTCATTTGGGTAAGTTTTGTAATATATACCATTCTGGCAAAGCAAATATTAGTTTCGTGTACATGAAAAGACTGTAAATTGTCATAACTTAGGAGTTTTTAGGTTTCCAGTTACCATTACCCTAATTATTACTGCCACCTGCAAATGAATTTTATTACCAAAAGGAGCAAATGCCTCTGATGGGGCTCCTGTTTCTCCTATAATACAGACAGGTAGTTTAGGCATCAATACTAAATTGATTTAGTATTTAAATCAATTTAGGCATTAATTTAGGCATTAATATTAAATGGGCACAGCATCACTGTCCTGTTTAGAAGATACCATCTCATAAAGGCATTCTGGTCCTCTAGACCTTGCAATCTTTCTCCCTCTTCCAGAATTTTCCTTGAGTCTTTCATGTAGGATTTGCATTGCAGACATATCATCTGTAGTTGAGCATCCTAGAGTCACTTGTTTGCCTCATCTTTACCTGATATGTATCTCTGTAATATTCTCCATTTTCAATTAAAAATGTGAAAACTTTGTTGGTAAGAGAGTTAGAGATTTTATCTGAAGGCATAAAGATTAGTTTTTATAATATACTTAGAAAATTTGTGTCTTGGAGACAATTCACCATTATAGGTTAAAGGCATTGTTGCTGAGTTGCTGACCTTTCTGCTTTGTTATTATGCATAGTATCATTTATAGAAGTAACCAACCAATAGCTGACTCTATTTCGGTACTATTTCATGATAGTTGACCCATTTTTTTACAATACTCAGGTGGCCAAGATCCTGAGACTAAATTTTTCCAGGACTGATAGGAAAATGAAATACTGCCATTTTGCTAAAGAAGGCATGGGGAATGAAAGATTCTTTAAAAAGATAGGCAATTTATTGTCACTTAAAAACAAGAACATTGAGAATACAGTTAGAAAACATTGTTGTGTCTTGCATGCATGTTACTATCATAGGTCAAAGGGTTTGTAGCTGGGTTGGTGTTTTCATGTATCCTATGATAGCATGCAGAGCATCTTTTGTTTATGTAAGCAACCATTATCTGATTGCTTTTTCATGCTGACTGCATAAGATTAAACCCATTTTAAAAATTGCTCAGGTACCCAAGAACTTGTGACTACATAGCTCTATTAGGTATGAAAAACCCAAATAAAATATTGTTCTGCTATAGAAGACATTAGAATGAAAGACTTTTAGATATCCAGGTAGCCTATCAGCATGTAGAGGCAAGAATTGAGAGGAGTGAGAGGTCTATGTGTTAAGTAAGAGCAATTTCTATACAGTAGTTCAGAGAAGCAATACCATGCTGACGACAGCCGAAGATGCAAGAAAGAGCAAAGAGAAAATGATGAGATGGGAAGGAAGGTCTCAGAAAAAGAATAGACTGTGAGAAAGGAAGGAGCTGGAGTGCCTGGTGGTATAGGAAGGCAAGGCTCTAAAGCCTCAGTGGGTCTTCTCTGTGAGAAAGAGCAGATCCAACTGATAGGAAGAGAAAGGCAAGTTCTTGAGGAACTGAAGAGTAGAAGGATATGAAATGGAAAGACACAGCTGAGAGCACATGTGTGAGGGAAGGAGCAGGTCTAAATGCTGGGCAGTGAAGACCAATCTTGAAGAACTTAAGTGCCAAACACAGGCCTTAAACATGTGTTTTTATTGTTGATCAAAGAATAAATTCAGATAGTATTTATATCTATACAATAGTTCTTTTGTTTTTGAGGATCATTATTTGAGCTTTATGCCTGGGATGCTGTACCAGTAAAGTGTGTACTCAGTCAAATTTTGTGAATTAAATTTAATGTATGCATTCATTATTCACTGAACTATATAAAACATTTCTTAAATTATTACATTTCAGTTTTTCTTATCTCAATTTTGCATGAATTTATTTAGTATTTATGCTAAGACAGCATAAGAGTTTAAAAATATAAAACATAATAAAGGTTGAAAACCTATATTTACATGTATGACTATTAATTTATACTAATACATTCGCTTTTTTCTATTTCTGTTTCTACTTAATTTTGACACTGTTTCATATAGACCAGAACAATTCAAACCAAGAATTCTCTTGTTTCAATGTCTTGACTATTATGCAG
Organism: Rhabdomys pumilio; assembly: GCA_030674055.1. Taxonomy (NCBI): domain Eukaryota; kingdom Metazoa; phylum Chordata; class Mammalia; order Rodentia; family Muridae; genus Rhabdomys; species Rhabdomys pumilio. The sequence continues at coordinate 36,705,057 of JANHMN010000022.1, forward strand.
TTTTAGTAATAAACACAGGGCTTCAATCATAAAAAAAAAACTTCACTCTATCAACTAATTTATATCCCCAGGACAATAAGTGGTTCTTTGATACTAAAAATTCCCCTTCGGGCATTATTTTATCTAAGACACTCACATTATTATTTGTCTTCTTTAAGTTTCTTGCCCCTGAACTCATGATATAGCAGGAAGACATGCAAAGTGTTTTCTTCTCTGCTTTTGAAAAACAGCCCTGACCCTACCCCTCTGACAAAGACACAGTTCCGGACTCACAGGACTTCCCATTCAGTGATCAGCCTAAACACAAAATTTACCATGGAGTTCAGACTGAGCTGGGTTTTTCTTGTGGCTCTTTTGAAAGGTAACTAATCTGTAAGAAGATATACTGAATGTGTGAGTAGATGTGCGTAGAGGGACAGTGGGTACTTCTGACAGTTTACTGACTGGATTCTCTGTGTTTGCAGGTGTCCAGTGTGTGGTGCAGCTGGTGGAGACAGGGGGAGGCTTGGTACAGCCTGGGAGTTCCCTGAAACTCTCCTGTGCCATCTCTGGATTCACTTACAGTAACTACTGGATAAACTGGGTTCGCCAGGCTCCAAAGAAAAGGCTGGAGTTGGTTGCTCGAATTAAAGACAAATCTAAAAATTATGCAATAGACTATGCAGAGTCTGTGAAAGGCAGATTCACCATCTCAAGAGACGATTCCAAAAGCAGTGTTTACCTGCAGATGAACAGCTTAAGAGAGGAAGACACTGCTATTTATTACTGTACAAACCACAGTAAGGGGCCATCAGTGAAAACCCAGACAGAAACCTTCCTGCAGGAACGCTCAGTTCTCATGGGGGTGATGGTGGTGCAGGTGCAGAGATCACATGGATATCAGAGTCAATGTAAAGTTAGGTGCAGACATAACTGAGTGCTGTTTCTAGGATCTCTATTGTCAGGCCATTTAATGACTCCACAGAATGATCTTTGTACTTGTGTTTGGTACATTCTGTAGCTTCTGTGAAAAGAGTTCATTTTTTCTCAATTTAAACACACACACACACACACACACACACACACACACACACACACAAAGAGGCACACAATATAGCACACACAGAGAGGGACAATTAAAACTAAAAAAATGATAAAAAAATCTCCTTTAATTTTAGAAATGGATATGCTGAAATCTCCAGGGTAAAATGCTTAGTAAGACTTGCAGTATTGGTGAAGATACTTCATCAGGAGATTTAGGGCAGTCTCAGTGGTATTCAGATTCAGGAAATGTAATTGGGGACACACTGTTACGTAGACCCTTAGAGCTCTTTAATATTTCTGCTTTTCCTAAATCTCTACACATCAATAAAAAATCTGCCTCATTTTTGTCTTTAGCTGACTCAGTTACTTAGTCTGTATCTTCTTCATCATATGTACAACTTTTTGTTGTTCTAGAAAATCATGGGACCTGTGTTCTCAACACTGACAGGAGCCTCCTACCTTAATTCACCTGGGGTCCAGGCTGTGAATACTTGGGGAAGTTTGTTGAGAAATGTTCAGACCATGTATTCCTGACTCCTTCTTCTGTCTCCTGATATATGCACAATTATAAACTGTAAAAAATACCCGATTAAGTTAAATATTTGACTACAAAATCAAAATATTAACATTCTGTGGATGATGGACTTACTATGTGAAGTTCCACCATCTTGTCCCAGTTTGGGAAGAGTAACAGTTGATTTTCCATTTGAGCGGTGATTTGGAGAGTTCCCTGTCCCAATCTGTCAGACATTTGAACCCTAGTCCTGATAATTACCTGCCTGCTACTGAATCTTTTTCTTCTTAAAAGCCATTCCCTAGGTGGCCCTCTATCTAAATGCCTCCTTTGATACTAATCCTAACCTGAAAATAAAGGCTAAAATAGTTTTTTTTTTTTACTTCATTTTGTCATTATTGGTAGCAAACAGGCATGTTTATGGAACAATGATTTGTGTGAGAAAAAAATTGTCTCATAAAATGCATGCTTAACTTCTATATCCCTTCACGCATGATTCTTTTAGACAATTTAGAAAACTATTAATTAATTAACTAATTAATTAATTAATTACACATCCATTATTGAGTAAGACTTGACTCAGCATAAAAAGACAGCAGTGTCTTCCTTTACAGTAGGATAAGACTTGATATGTTTGAATTGAATCTCTGATCTACTTAGAGGCCCTGCATGGAATTTGTCTTCAGTCACACAATTGGAAAAGCCGCATTGTATTTAATGGTTTCTGTGAACAACAGCAGGGCCCTTACGCCTAGAACTTTCTGAAAATTTTGTTAATTACAGACATTTATATTAAAAAATTGCTGTAAGGTGGGAAAATGCCATTTAAACAAAACACAGAAATTACACAATTACATTTAATTTCTGTGGTAATAACATGTAAAATTATGTATCATTGTTAGAAATTCAGAAAGTATGACAAAAAACAGAGGTATGTGTAACAATGAAAATATTCAGCAGAAGAAAGAAACAGATCAGTATAGAAAAAAAATCTTACAATTTATTTTTAACCATTCTGGGTGGGAATAGAAAGAATTGTGAGCATAGGCCTCTGCATTGCATACTCATACTTAACCTTTGACCTTCCCATTTTCACACCTTTCCTTTGTGCATTCTGTCAGTCATTGAGTCATTCAGGTGGCCTTTCATAGAACTTGTCTGTACCTTCTAACTCTTACACTCTTTTCACCTCATCTTCCATACTGTTCCTTAGTCTTGGATTAGGTACTGTCAATGTTTCATTCAGTATTTTGCAAACGAAACCAAGTTGATATAATCAGTAGCATTGTGATGAAACAGGAAAAAGAAAATGACAAAATAAATTAATGGTACAGAGGCTGAATGGCAGGTGCAAAGGGGCGAGGGTAAGGGTGTTTCCTGAGTTTGCACTGAGGTTTTCCTCCAATAAACCACATACAAGTTCCAGAGAGCCTATCCCCTGTGTCTGTATGGACACATGGTTTAACAAAGATGACTGCAGTTAGGTCTTAAAATTCATGTCACCCTCCTGGGAAGCTTCAGAATCAGAAATGACACAATTCAAAGGCCCTTTTTAAATCTCCACAATGACAGTGTGTCTGATAGTGGAATGCATTCTTAGACTGAAAAACAAGGACCTGACAATATTTTCACATGGAGAGGCAGTTTCAAGGCTCTTCCTGCTGAGGCTCACTCACGTAAGTATGGAGTATCACTCTGAGAAGGGGCAGGACTGGAATGATGGGAGAACTCTGAGCAGAGACTTAGATGGGAGACTGTTTGTCCATGTTGTCACAGACATGTTCCTTTACTTTTTGAAACTACTATAATGTTTAACCTTCTGTATTGGAATGATATAAAAATATTGCCTACATACAAATGTAAATTAAAAAACATAAAATTTTAATTTATTAAAAAAACACCTAGAAAGATACCATTTAAAACTTACATATTTTTCAATTTGTCATAACTAGGTATAAAAAAATATATATATATATATATATATATATATATATATATATATATATATATGAACTAAGCTACATCCTTAAAACCATTTTTAAAGGGATATAGCAAGAAAAAACTCTTAATGACTTTCTCTTAAATTTATATGTTACTGTTAATATATTTATTAGCTAGAGAAATTCTCCCCCTGCAGCAGATGAGAACTTGACACAAGTGACAATTGGAAAATATGTAGAAGGTGAGAGACTTTGAAACACTCATTCCTAAATATGATATCCCCATCAATTCTCTTCCCTCAATACTTAGAGGTTCCTGGAGAAATTGAGACAGAATGAATGTAAGAGTCATGAGGGGTGTAGGACACCAAGGAAGACAGACCTTCTAAACAAGTAAGGACGAAGGCACACATGAACTCAGAGGCTGTGACAACATCCACAAGGCCAGATATGATCCTAGTGCTGTAAAAGAAAGTGGACACATGCCACTGTCCCTCACCCAGAAATTTTCTCCAATCAATAAGCAAAGGACAGTATAATTAATTTTTTTTCCAATAGACTCTCAATAGTTATAAAATCTATTCTTAAGCGAAGGCCCCACACACAAGCATGGGAAAAACAACACAAAACAAAATAAGTATCATTTTTGAGATATTTTGTTAATAATTTGTCATAACAATTTTCTGTCATTATAGATGTTTTCTTTACATTTTATGCTTTCAAATTTTGTATTTTTATGAAATTTCTTTGTGTGAAAATATTTACGCTTCTGTGTCTTCATGTGGTTCTTCTGCTGTTTCTTTCACTTTTTATTTTTCTATTCGTTTCTTTCGTCTTACTAAGCATGTTAGTTTTTATTATATTGTGATTTATTGTATTATTTATAAAGGCCTGCTTATTTCTTACTGAAAGAAATCAAAAAGAGATATAGATTTAATTTTATGGGTAACTTAGAGAAGAGCAGAGAAGAGTTTGTAGGACTGTAATCAGAATATATTGAATGTAAATGCTATTTTCAATAAAATGTATTAGAAAAAGAAATTATAATAGAAAGAGAAATTGTATTTGTCTAACATAATTATACTAGTAAGTTCTATAACACTCCAGTCACAAGTACTTGGTTAGGATTACTGTAATAGGCATTATTTCCTGCTATTGAACAGGCCTTAAGTCCAATTAGATAGCTGCTCATTCATAGGTAAATGTGCCATTACTACACTTGGAGAATATCTTGTAGAAACAGCTCTTGTACTTCAAAGGCTTCATGGTTTGATCCATCTATTGATCTCTTTTTGCCACTACCAGTTTTACAGCACATTTTAGTGCTAGGAAAATGTGTCTTCATAGAAAAAGACTACCAAGTCTTTTCCAACTACATTTCTCTAAGCATTTGACCTTGACAACAGCATATTGTGTCTGCAACAATAAGAATTTACCTTCAACTTCTGGAATGCAATAAATGTTGTAGTCCCTTTGTGCTCTCTTACCTCTCTTGGTTACTACAGGTTATATAATCAAATCTGAAGATTTGGAGAAGGAATTGACAAATAAGAAATAACATGTGGTGTATTCTTTCCAGATCTAGGTTACCACATTCACTTTTATATTTTCAAATACCACCCATTTACTTGCAAATATTATAACGCTATTTTTTCTTAACTGATGAATATAGAATTAGAATTACATTATGTATATGTACCATATCATTATGGTTGGTTCTTCAACCAAAGTATACAAAGCTTGTTCTATTTGATAGACACTGTGCATAGACAGATGGTATTCAGGTCTGTATAACTTTATATCTAGTATAATACAAAGTATTTTGATTATACACCAAGAAATGACTTAGCTTGGTTATATAATAATCAATTTTCATATTTTTAGAGATTGTCCTTGCTGCTTTCAAATATTAAATTTGATTCATGACTATTAATGCCTTTAGTATTGTGTAGATATGTAGGAATTTGCCTATATCTTGGCTAAAATGATTTATTCATTTTCTTAAATAAAACTGTTGTTCATGAAGGGAAATAAAACTTTGATCCTGGCTATTACTCTCTTTAATGTTTCCACTTGCTTGCTGTCTTATGTCAAAAGGACACACAGAAATGTCTGCAGTACTCATGAAAAACGTCCCTGTGGGATGTTTTTAGTGAGAATTGCAGTATATGATAGCTTGCAAATGTCTCACTCAGTAGGTTTCAACTACTATGATAAAACATCATGGCCAAGGCAAATTCCAGGTAAGAGTTAATCACTGAGAAATATGAAGATGGGAAATTGTAGGTGGAAATTGATATAGAAGCCATGAAAGAATTTTGTTTACTGGCTTGGTTTCATGACATAATCAGCTTGATTTTTATACCTCCCAGTACAATCAATCCAGCAGTGGCACAACCTGATGATAAAGGGTACACCCACTTCAATCAATCAAGAAAATTCCTCATAAAATTGCCCATTAGCTAGTCTACTCGGAGTATTTTATCATTGAGATTTACTCATCAATGAGGACTGTACCTTTTTTCACATTGAAATTAAAACTTGCCAGAACATTAGACAATTTTTAAAAAAAAAAATTTCATGTGCTGCTAAGTAGAACCTATTCTCGAGGGTTTTGATGAGAAGTTCATCAGCAATCTCTAAGTTACATGTCATTTACTCACAGTCACAGCACTGACATTAATCTCTGACTTTGAACTTGCAGTTTGTCTTTTTAATGAAACTTGGTGTACCTTTCGTTGCATATGTATATTCATAAGAGTGATATTCTCTTATGGATTCTTTCTTTAATGTGTGTAAAGACAAATTTTTTCTTTCTAATTAGCTTTGGATTGACATCAATTATAGTAGGACAGTTGTATTACACATTAGAATAGCTATGCTGCTTATTTATTTATTTATTTATTTATTTATTTATTTATTTATTTAAGTTCCCACTTAGAGTACCTTTGCCTAACATTTAACCAAAGGTGATGTGTACTGTGATGGTGAGATGTGTTTCTGAGGCAGCAACAAAAATGGTCTCATTTCTGAATCCAGTCTTGTATGAATTCCTTATCGAGGGATTGAGACCATTAAGAAAAAGAGTTGTCATTAGAACAAGTATGATTAGATGCCTTTTGTTATTTGTTGTGTTTTCTTAGATCTTGGACTTTACTCTTCTAGAGTTGGTTACTTATTCTTTGTGACATTGAGTGTATTTACTCTCTTCAGATTAAATATTTCTTTACTCATATTGAAGATGCATTAGTGTTAATAGGTATCTTGAACTATTTTTATTGTGGAAATTTTTTATTTATTTCTTCGATTTTGACATGTGAATTTATTATATATAATTGTATTAATTTGTCAAATTTTCAGGCATTAATATGATGTAACTGCCTTTAAGAGTGACTTTCCCTCTCCTGTACAATTCAAAATCCTGTTTTAAGTATTTCTGTTTTTAAATATTCTGTTTATAATATGTCACAGGGAGCTTCCTTTTTTTCCAATTTGATGTATTATTTGTAGCCCACATATCTAGACAGGCATCACATTCTGCAGGTCTGGAAAATTTTATTCTGTTTGTAGTGAGAATAGTCTCTACGTTTTGCTGTAATATTCTTCCCTTTATTGAATTCCTCAAATGCAAAAAATTGGATAGGTCTCTTTATAGTCTTTAAAGACATTCCAATATTTTACTAATATACATTTTTAAGTTTTTAATTGGCTATTAATATGTGACTCTATAACTTTATATTATATATTTCAGCCTGGATGCTCATTTTTTTTGACATAATTCATTCTGTTGTGTCCTCCTACTGGAGCTTTTTTGTGATTATTAAAATTCCTTGTAGAATTATCTCAGTTTGTTATCCTTTCTCGACCTTTCTTATTAAACTTTTCATTGCTTAGATTTCTTTCACATTTTATTCAACTCCTTATGAGTTGTTGTTGTTGACATAAATATTGTTATCGTGGATTATATTAATATTCTCTTTGAATTGTTCAAATAAATTTATAACCCTTGTTTTGAATTATTTTTTCTAAAAATTCACACATATAAATAGCATCAGAGATCACTTCTGTGGGAATACTGACTTTGCGATGGGAGGCCTTGTTGTCTTGGCCATTTATGTTACGTTTGTTTATGCAGAAGCACTTGTGCATTTTTTTTTAGGTTCAACAGGTTTCTACTAGATCCCATAACTTATTTTAAGTAAAGCATCAGGTTATCTTCAAGTTGAGATATTTTGATTTTTTTCCATTATATTTTTTGTCCATTTTGTGTCTTTTCCTTGCCTAAATGCTATAACTATTTCTAGAATCGCTATAAAGAAGAAAATAGGAGAGATTACACATATTTGTTTTGTTCCTGATTTTATAGAAAATTCTCTGCTTGACTCCATTTGATATAACTTTTACAGTAAACATGCTATATACCATTTAATATTTTGATATCATGACATCCATTCCTTATGACTCCAAATCTTCTTTTCATGAAGGCATGTTGAAATGTGCTAAGATGTCATTTCAGCATTAATTAAAATAATTATGTTTTCTGAATTTGCATGAAATTATTATGTATGTTATACTGATTGATACATGTATTATGAAATAATCAGTCTTCCAAAGAAGAAAATCACTTGGTAATAATCAATAACTGTAAGGAAGCGAAAGGGATCTTGGTTTTTGGTAGAAGTGCTGGCTAGAAGTAGCCCAGAGACCCTGCAAGGGATGGGCATTTATTCCACCATGCTCCCAGAATCCAGGCTCCTAACACATGGCATGAAACTCCATTAACTTGCACAGTTCAGTCACATAGGGCAACACTCCTACCAGCCTCTTCCAAAGAGCACAGGTAGAGGGGTAGATGGCATGACTACAGGCTTCATCATCAAGAGATTTCCATATTAATGAGTTACCTAAAAGTCATGGGGCGAAGCCAATTATTCCTTTTCCCAGACCCTCCTTCCTTCTCCCTTCCTGTTTAAGTCAGGCCCACCCTGGCTTAAGGGGGGTGCACATACAGGCTCAACTACCATCTGCCACATCAATGAAGATCTTGGAACCCCATACTTTCTCGTGTTATTGGAGCCTGCCATCATGCTGCCATTCTGGTGGATGTTCCAATCCGTGTTCCAGCCACCGGGACCCGCAAATAATATCATTACTGTGTTTGTGAGTTTGATTTATATATGTTTTATTAAGAATTTTTGTCAGTATATTTATCAGAGAATTTGTCCTGAAAGTTTCTATTTTGTAACATCTTTATCTTGTTTGGGTATCAAGATAACACTGGCTTTATGGAATAAATTTGTATGTATTTTGTCATTTCTGTTTTATGGAACAAGAAAGAAGATAACTTATAAAGTCATCCTTGAAATTCTGACAGATTCAACAGTGATTTTCTGGGATCTTGGGTTTTCTTTAAGGCAAATCTCTTAAAAAAACAAAGTCAACCTCTGTGACAATGGTGTTGTTTACATTAGTAACATCATCAGCTGTTAACTTTAGTACACAATTCAAGCTTGGAAGTCCATTTGCTTTTTGAAGATTATTCTGTATTTCATAGTAAAAAATTCAGAGTAACTTTTAATGATGTTATATGTTGGGTTGTAGAGTGTGTGTGGGTCCTATGTTGGGTTGAATTGTGGGTTTCATGTCTGCTCCCCGCCCCCAATGGGCTAGAGCCATGGCTCTGAGAAGCAGAGACACAGGAATTTGAAGGTATTCACTCTATGCTGGTGCAAGGCAGACATCGGGCCATGTGAAGCCATAGGACTCAACTCTGGGGGTAAGAAAACACACTCTGAGTTCCTATGGGGGGCCAGAGCTCTTGGGTTTGGGGTCCCCAAGCCAAAATGCAGCTGGGAACCAGTTGGTTCTCAGGGCCTTGGGCTCCTCGGCACCACTGAGAGGCTGTGGAAGGGCTGACTAAAGTGGAGTCATATTGTCTAGATCAGCCCACAGTCAAAAGGGGGAGGGGGAGAAGCTCTGTGTGTGTCCATTGGGGATGAGAGTTCTGGTCATAGTGATTCACTTGGCTGGTTCATGGCTGGCTTGACTTTCTTAGGTTGCCTTCCTGGGCCTCCATGGCTGAGAAGGTAGAGAGGTTGACTGTGGAAGATTAGGCTGCAGCTTAGTAGTTGAAAACTTTCTCCATGGTTCCCCATGGCAGGTCCAAAAAAGAGAGAAACATGCTATGGTCTTAAGATATTTATTGTCATGGTAGAAAATTGAATGAAGGTATAACCCTAGTATCCTCAGGGCGGGTCTGAAGTTAAATACCTTTTGCAAGAGGAGGGTCTGAGAAGGAATGGTTAATTGGGTATGACCTCTGGACTTTAGATGTCTAATTAATATGAAGATCTGTCTTGAGGCTCTTTGGCCTGTAGTCATGCCCCCTACCTGTGGAGGGGCTAGCAAGACCATGGTTCTACATGTCGTAAACATGTGGATCGGTGGAGGTCTTTAGCCTTGTGTCAGGAGCCTGAAGTCTGAGAGCATGGCAAAATGCATGGCTTCCCTTGCTGGGAAACCTGCAGGGTCTCCAGCCATCGTCACGAGGTGCTCAACCAGAAACCATACTGTCCTTTTATGGTTCTACAATTTCCCCTTTTCCTTTTTGAAAAGAGAGGCATCCCTGGAATGACTGTGTCATTTGTACTGAAAATTTTGGATGAGATGGAAGTATCACAAAAGAACACTACACAACCTGTAGGGGGTAGCACAATTAAGTCACAGGGTAAGGAGGGGTTGAGGGTGGGAGTTGGGAAGACAAGGGATTATTGAACCAATAAATTGCTCCATGTATTGTACAGTTTGAGGGTAAAATTATCAGTTTTAAACAACATTTGATTAATCTAGATAGACATCACATTTGCCTTACTAACATATAGCTTCCCCCAAGTTCAGTAGCCATTTGACTTTGGCAAGAGAGTTCATCTGTAGGTGGAAGGTCCAAGTCTGTTTTCTGTAGGCCTCAGCATGTGTCTCTGGATTTCAGCATGTGTCTTGGGAGTCTTCAGCCATATAAGGTGTCTGCAGAAAGGTAGCTTGCTGTCCCAGGCAGGTTATAGGAGATGGGTTGTCTCCACAGGGTTTGTGTGAGCAATACTGTCCTTTTCTTTTGTGTGGATCACAATAGGGGAGCAGAACCCTGCAGGGGGATGTCTGTATAGGGTAGGTAACAAGGATTAAGCTATTTGGGAGAAAGCACATCATGGTCTGCTGTTATGATCCTAGAAAAGCAAGGGTGTTTAAGAAACTTAGTCCTGGAAGGAATCTGTAAGTCAGTTTTAGATAAGGAAGTATAACATCATGTTAATTATATATCTGGGATAGGCGGCAACAGTTTGTCTGCAAAAGGAAACTGGTTGTTAATTAAGAATTGAGTGGTGATCAGCATAGTTGGTTTGACCTGTTGAAGTAGTTTAGATGGTACTTGAGACTTAAAGAAATCTCAAACAATTTGAAAAATAATGTTAGACACATATCACAAATGTTAGGGAGAAAAAGAAACATTTAAATAAAGAAGCAAGAAAATTTGGGATTGAAAAGCACAAACATTGTTTCAGGTATTCCTATAAGGGAGAACAAACATTTAAAAACTTGGGTTAAGGGTCACAGGTATGCTTCTCTATTTTCTTTGGTGGATTTAGATGCAGTGGAACAGAGGCTTGCTCTGCCACATGGAAGCTGTGGGCTCTAGCAGAGAGGTCTCCTGTATTCCACATTTGTCTTTTTTTTAGCCAGTAGATCCTAAATGTAGAAAAGGTGAAGGAAGGCCAACCTTGAAGAAAAGCTCAAAGGAAGAAGCATAGCAGCTTGGTATGACAGGCTGGGGGAGGGGCAAAAGTGGAGGCTGGGAGAGGGGCAGAGAGTGGAGGCTGGGGGGAGGGGCAGAGAGTGGAGGCTGGGGGAGGGGCAGAGAGTGGAGGCTGGTTGCCACTGAAGTAGAGCAAGTCCAAAATGAGAATTTGGAGACTGTAGCTAAGAGTCAAAGGGAAGAAGCAGCTGGACAGGAACATGTGGAGAGAGAGAGAGAGAGAGAGAGAGAGAGAGAGAAAACAAGTCTTTTGATCTAGACCAGGAGTTACTCACTGTCCTTCAGTTCCAAGGAGTGGGTCTTTGTGGGCCTCCAGCTGGGGGTACACTTGAAGCTGGTTTTGACCACATCCTCCACCAGTTTTTTTCAGAGAATCAGTAGTAATTACAGCTTTTGTTCTAAGATTCATCTCTTTTAAGTTGTTGAGTTATTCTTTTTGCTCAAATATTTTTCCTCATTTATTATGTGTGTATTAATTGTTTAGGAGGGCAGTAATTCATGAGAGCATTTATACATTATTTTCTTTTCATGAACTGGTATCCAGGTTTACTCTTACCTGTCCTTGGCTTGCCAGCTTGTTAATTTAGTAACTCTTTTAGGGGGTTCATTTTCAATTTTAAACCATGTACTTTGGCTGCCAACATGTTGATATAGTTAAAGAGAAGCTTTAACATGATGGTAGGGGTTAAACATATTGTCAGGACAAAAAGGGCTAGCATGATCAAGCTACATACACCATTCTTGAAGCTTGCCCAAAATAAAAATACTGATCTCAGGCCATGGGTAATTTTATCAGCAGTATCTGCCACATCAACACTCAGCAGAGGAGCATTCTTTAAATTTATAAGTTCTCTATGCAAAGTTAAAACATCAAGAGATGTATTAGAATTATGCCAAATATACTTCAAGTGTCTTTAAACTTGTTACTAATTATAATGACTACCACTGTAAATTTTAGAACTAACATGAATCCCATGGTATATGGTATGACACTCAAGATGGCTCCTTACTCTTTAAACTGTGACTATCCTTCTAATAATTTGAATACGACAAAAAGCATCAATCCATTCTTCCAAATGCCTATTGAAATCCTCTTGTATATACAACACATTTGTAAATTTTTTTTGCTAAATGATTAACAAATGTAGCTGTCTTAACTTCTTGTGTCAAAGCAAATGCAGAAGCAGTGGTTCTGGTAATTAATGTATTTAAAGCTGTTATGCCAGCAATAATCAAGCCCACTACCCTCTTGTTTCTTCTTAAAGCCTGACTCACTTCTTTCAGTACTTGTAAGCTTTTTTCAGAAGACCAAGATTCTGAGATACCCAGGGCTAAAAAACAAAAGCTGGCTGATAGATCTCCATAACTGACATGCCAGATTTAAACACACTAACACAATTAGAAAGTGTACAATCAATGTAACATATATTAAATATCATAAAAGAAACAAAAGTAATTTAACTTGACAATTATAAGAGACTTAACATATGTGCTAATACTTGTTTTAAATCCATATCCTGTTCCAACTTTATCTTTTGCTAACATAACATCATAGAGAACTCCCCTCAAGGGAGGGGAAATGGGGAAAGAGGATGACATCTGAAATGTAAATAAATAAAATATCCATTAAAAATTTTACAAAAGGGGAAGAGGTGGAGAGCCTTTGGGGCGACTTGGCAAGAATCTGTCATGGGGAAAGAACAAGGAAATTGACTCTTTGGCAGGAATATGACATTGGTCAAGGATAAGAAAGTAGGCTTCAGGCACGAATCTGACATTAGGCTAGAATAAAGAAGTAATATCAGGAACGAATCTAAATCTTAGGCTAGAACAAAGAAGTAATTTCAGGCAGAAATCTAAATTTTAGTCTATAACAAAGAAGTAGACTGCAAACATGAAAATGACTTTGGCCTAGGACAGGGAAGTAGGCTCAGATATTTTGGTCATTCTGTAAGCCCTTAGAAACAGTGATCATAGGAGTGTTCATGCAACTTTGTTTATTGTCTTGCTTGTTCTTTGACTATTTACATCTATTGTATTGCTAGTTCTGCAACCTAGAACTGACCTTAATACTTGCATGTAATTAAAATGATATAAAAACTAAAAGAAGGAGGGAGATAGGATAGGGATTTTATCCAATAAATAATTTTAAAAATTAGTCTTTGTCTGCATTTGAAAAACAAAAACTTTATTAATGAAGGCATGGTAGATTTTATCTAAGGTGATAAAAATGATTTAGAACAAATTTAGTAATTATATTTGTGTCTTGCAGGCATGAAAACACAGTAAGCCACGATGATTTTTTTTTTCTGCTGCTGTTTACGTTTTTGCTTTAATGGCATACAAGATACCTTTTATTTAAGTAACCAACCAATGTATGATTGTATTTCAGGCTGATTACAATGGATTGAACACATTCCAGTTTCCAGGTACTTAAGAACCTGATTCTTCATAGCTCGGTGACCTATGAAAAATAATCTTACAACTCTTCTGCTAAATGAACATAGCAATCAAATAACTCTTAATGAATTACTGCTACATTCATGTATTAATTTGAGTATATTTCTTAGCCAGAGAAAAATCCTTTCTGCAGCAGATGGGAACTGGAACCAAGTCACAATCTCAAAATATGCAGAAAGTGAGAGACCTTGAAGACTCTTTCCTAAATATATTATCTCCAACAATTCTCTCCACTCAGACCTCAGAGAATCAAGCAGAAGCTGAGGCAAAAAAAATGTAAGAGTAAAGAGGATTCAAGGACACCAAGGGAAACAGCCCTTCTATACAAATAAGCACTAAGGCATATATGAACTGAGAAACTATGACAACATGCACAAGGGCAGTGCTATGATCGTAGTGCTGTGAGTGGAACTGAACACAGGCCACTGTCCCTCACCAAGAAGTTATTTCCAATTGATAAGCAAAGAAAAAGAAAAATTATTTGTTTCCAACAAACTCTCACTGGCTATAAAAGCCATTCTTAGGGGAAGGCCCCATGCTCAACAGGCAATGAACAACACAAAACAAAATAAGAATAATTTTTTGGAAATTTTGTTGTTAATATTTTGTGTTAATAGGTTTCTTCCTTATAGGACTTTTTCTTACATATTATGGTTTCAAGTTGT
>JANHMN010000022.1:36719478-36813441 GCA_030674055.1 Rhabdomys pumilio
TGAACCCATACACAAACCTCCCTGCAGGTGCGTTTATGACCAGCAGGGGGCACAGAGTACTCATGTAGAACTGGTACTTTGTGGGAACAGGTGCAGAGATAATTCAAAGCATATTTCTAGGGTTTCAGCTCCACGTAATGATTTCCCTCAATGTCCTCACATTTTAAAGTCTGTACATGTGTATGGCATCTTGAGAACATAGTTATTTTTCTCCAATTTAGAAACTGCATGGCACACAGTCCAACAGGAACTAAGTGCAGAAAATCACCTGTGACTGCAGAAATGACTCTGCTGTGGGTACAAGGATCCAATGATTAGGATTGTTCATGTTGTTGTTGAGGCATTTTCATCATGTGATTCATAGAAAGGCTTCAGTGTTGTTCTCATTAACACACTGCGATGCTGAGGGGAACTAGAGAGGTCAGGCCACACTCAGCAGGCCATATACTCTAACAGGTCTCCAACCTTTATAAATTGCCTTAGAACTGTGCATACCAGGCACAGATCTAACACATTTTATTTTTACCTGATTCAGTTTCTTAATTTATTGCTTTCATCATCATATAGTCTCAGACTGCAATTTGTTCATCTAGAAAAAAATTTGACTTTTTTTCCAAACCTAGACAGAAGCTACTTACCTTAAACTAAGCTGACTCAGTTAATTATATATCTGGGATAGGCAGCAACAATTTGTCTGCAAAAGGAAACTGGTTGTTAATTAAGAATTGAGTAGTGATCAGCATAGTTGGTTTGACCTGTGGAAGTAGTTTAGATGGTGTTTGATACTTAAAGATATCTCAAACAATTTGAAAAATAAAAACAGTTGGACACATATCACAAATGTTAGGGAGAAAAAGAAATATTTAAATAAAGAAGCAAGAAAATTTGGAGTTGAAAAGCACAAACATTGTTTTAGGTATTCCTATAAGGGAGAACAAACATTTAAAAACTTGGGTTAATGGTCACAGGTGTGTTTCTCTATTTTCTTTGGTGGATTTAGATGCAGTGGAGCAGAGGCCTGCTCTGCCACATGGTGGCTGTGGGCTCTAGCAAAGAGATCTCCTGTATTCCACGTTTGTCTTTTTTTAGCCAGTAGACCCTAAATGTAGAAAAGGTGAAGAAAGGCCAACCTTAAAGAAAAGCTCAAAGGAAGAAGCATAGCAGCTTGGTATGACAGGCTGGGGGAGGGGCAAAATTTGAGGCTGGGGAGGGGCAAAGAGTGGAGGCTGGGGGAGGGGCAAAGAGTAGAGGCTAGTTGCCTCTGAAGTAGAGCAAGTTAAGTCCAAAATGAGAATTTGGAGACTGTAGCTAAGAGTCAAAGGGAAGAAGCTGGACAGGAACATGTGGAAAGAGAAAGAGAGAGAGAGAGAGAGAGAGAGAGAGAGAGAGAGAGAGAGAGAGAGAGTAAACAAGTCTTTTGATCTAGACCAGGAGTTACTCATTGTCCTTCAGTTCCAAGGAGTGGGTCTTTGTGGGCCTCCAGCTGGGCGTACACTTGAAGCTGGTTTTGACCACATCCTCCACCAGGTTTTTTTTTCAGAGAATCAGTAGTAATTACAGCTTTTGTTCTAAGATTCATCTCTTTTAAGTTATTGAGTTATTCTTTTTGTTCAAATATTTTTCCTCATTTATTATGTGTGTATTAATTGTTTAGGAGGGTAGTAATTCATGAGAGCATTTATACATTATTTTCTTTTCATGAACTGGTATCCAGGTCTACTCTTTACACAAGCAGGCAATCTTCAAGGACCAGAACAAGCCATATTTGACTTCTTCTGCCTTACAATCTTACATGTATTTCCATGTCTGATTGCCCTTCTTTGAACAAACTCCCCTGGGTATGTAATCACAATAAGGCTTATAGATATAATATACATGAGACCTGTGTGATGTTAACATAGGGTAAAACATTTTTTTTTGAGCTTTATATATGGCATATTGTACTCCTGTGCCCCATTAGCAAGGCTGTGGTGGACGTGATTTTAGGAAAGATTCCTGCTATTAATATGCTTAGGAATATGCTTAGGAATAAGAAGATTCCAGCACAGTTAGAGTCAGGATGATGAAGATGCTAGAATAGCCAAGCATTCCAAGAGCCTAGACTAGCATACTTGTCTCTAGTGTCTCTTAGAGAAAAGAACTGTAGCAGTCAGAAATGTATTGGGTAAGTAAAGAAGTGTCTATATAGCAGTGAAGAGAAAGGTGATTGTGGACAAGAGCATCTAAGATGTGAGAACCATCAAAGACATCATGATGGGAAGGAGAAGAAGGTCTTCATTAGAGGAGCCAGGTGTTAAGCATAGAATTTTACTATGACTTATTATTTATCAATGAATAAACTCAGATAATATTTCTATTTATGTAATAAAGTTGTTTTCTATTTGAGGACCTAACTTTGAGCTTTATATATGGCATATTGTACTCCTGAGTTGTGGGATTAACCACTCTTGGTTACTTCAATTTAAGGTATAAATTTATGATTTCCTGAACCATACACAATGACCCTAAAATAATCATATTTGAGATGTTTCCCATCATAATTTTCTATGAATTTATTTTATATTTGTGAAAAATAAGGAAAAGTTTCAGATGTACAATTCAAAATAGAGTAAGGCTGCAAAGCATATTTTCTTAACTATGTACTCATACTAAATAATGTTTCATTGTTTACTACTTTTCTGTTTTTGGATACATGATTTCTTAAAGCCCATATGTTAGTTAAATATAACATTCTCCTGACATATTGCTTTACTGGAAATGACCAAAATGCTTTAGGCATACAATAAAAAGTTATCTTCAACCAGCTATGTCCTAAGATACTTAGTCATACTTTGATGCTACAAATGCTTCTTCAGCCTTTATTTGTCTTAGAAATTGACAAGATAGTTTAGTCTAAAGCTCCCATATCTGAGGTTACACTATAACAGGAAGACATGCCAGTAATGTTCCCCTCTGTTCATGAAAATCAGCCCTGAACCTACAGCTTTAAAAGAGACACCATACCCTGGATTAACAGGTCTTCACATTCAGTGATCAGGCCTGAACACAGAATATCCAGAATGGAGTTAGGACTGAGCTGGGTTTTTCTTGTGGCTCTTTTAAAAGGTAATTAATACTTAAGAAGATATACTGAGTATGTGAGTTGGTGAGACAGGGAAAGTGAACAATTTGTGACAGTTTACTACCTGGATTCTCTGTTTTTGCAGGTATCTGTCAGGAGCCATAATGGGACAAGCTAATAATTGGCAGATGATCATCCTGAAATGCTTGCCTCAGATTATTATATAATCTGCGACGAGTGTGCCCATTAGCAAGGCTGTGGTGGACGTGATTTTAGGAAAGATTCCTGCTATTAATATGCTTTTCCCATTATTATTATTATTAGACATTTGCTACTATCACTAAGCAATAGCACACTCCTTTGTAGCAGATCTCTGCAGACCCACGAAGATGTACTGTCTTGTAATGATACTATATAGACAAATAGATGACTTCTTAAGTCTCAATGATGATCCTATAAGTATTCCTAAAATTATATCTATGATTATTGAGCTCTTTTATATCGGGACTGCTATTAAGTCCCTCAGGCACAGTCGAAACTGCAAAGAGAACTCTGCCAGTCTCCTGAGTGTTATCAGTTAATTGCCCCTAGACCTATTCCTGCTTAGAGCACATTCCAAGAAGTCATAAAACCATTAGCCTAGGTCAATAGAGGTTATTCACAATTTATTATAGGTACCAGGACAAAAGAGAAAATATTGCCTGGGTTATCTATACAAAACTTCACCAATTTCTTAAGTTATAGTTTCAAACTTTCTGCGAACCTGTGGAGCTAGACAGGTGATGAATGTCTAGTTAGATAATTACTCCTAATGGATATTCATGTAAACATTCTGTGTTGTAAACTTCTATTTCAATTTATGATCCGATTTTTGGTGTGAACTTGTGATGAACTTTGTAACATGTGATCACGTATGCTGAATGGTGTATAAATACTGGAGACAAAGACAGTTAAAAAAGTTAGAGAGTTAGTATGGAGTGAGTTAGTAAGTTAGTAGAGTTAGAATAGAGTTAGTCAGTTAAGACCCCGTCGCCCTTTCCTTTCCCCTGTCTAGAGTTTTTCTCCCTTAGAATCTTTACTTTGTTAGAATCTTTCTTCTTCCCCACTTAGGACTTTCCACGTTTCCCCTCAGATAGCTTTCATAGGATACTTTTTACACTTAATAAACTCTATAGCAACTTTCTAAGTGTCTTTTCTTCCTGCGACCCAGCAGTAAGTTAGAGCCCAGCAGTTCCTGCTGAGATAGAACAAAGGCCACATTGCCTAATCCTCTGCAGTTAGGCTACAGGTGTTAATCACCCTAGCCTGCAGTCCCTTACCCTCAGAAGTTTTTAGGATAGCACAAAGCTATTTACTTAAGCCCTTGCTGGTCTTAAGGCTGGGATACTAGTGCCAGTCTCAGGCCACAGGATCCCTGACTGCAGATCAACACACAGCAGCAGCCCAGGGGCTACCTCGAGAAGAACCGGACGGTGGGAGGAGGAGAAGAAAGAAGAAGCTGCATCTCTCTCTCTCTCCCCCTCGCCACCCCAAGCCAGGGCACGCGTGGAGTGGCCCTCGGCAGGTATCCAGTGTGAAGTGCAGATTGTGGAGACTGGAAGAGGCCGTGTGCAGCCTGGGAATTCTCAAAAACTCTCCTGTACAACCTCAGGATTCACTTTCAGTAACTAGTAGATTGATTGAGTTAGTCAGGCTCCAGGGAAGGGGCTGGAGTGGGTTGCCCAAATTCAAGGCAAATCTAATTATTATGTAGCAGACTATGCAGAGTCTATGAAAGGCAGATTCACCATCTCAAGAGCAGATTTCAAAGCAGCTTTTACCTGCAGATGAACAGTTTAAGAGAGGAAGACACTGCCATTTATTACTGTACAACACACAGTGAGGGGCCATCAGTGTAAACCCAGACACAAGTCTTCCTGCAAGAACACTCAGTACCTGTAGAGGGTACAGAGCTCACATGGATATCAGAATCAGTGTAGAGTCAGGTGTTGACATAATTGCATGCTATTTGTGGGGTTTCTGTTGTCACTCCATCTAATGACTCCACAGAATGTTTCTTTTACTTGTGGTTAGAACATTCTGTACCTTCTGTAAAAACAGTTCATTTTTCCTCAATTTAAGCACACACACACACACACACACACACACACACACACACACAGTTTAAACTAAATAAGTCCTAAAATTTTCTCTAATTGTAGAAATGAATATGCTGAAGTCTCCAGGATCAAATGCTTAGAAAGATCTGCAGTGTTGGTGAGACTTCTACATCAAGAGACTCAGGGCAAAGTCTCAGTAACATTCAAATTAGGTAAAGTAACTGGGGACATACTCTGGTCTATACACCCTAGAAGCACTCAAGAATTTCTGTTTTTCATAAGAACTCTGCACATCAATAACAAATCTGCCTCATTTGTATTTATAACTAATTCATTTACTTAATCTATATCTACTTAAATTATATATATGACTTTTACCATTGTTATTGTGGTTCTAGAAAAATATGTTACCTGTGTTCTCAACACTGACGATAGCTACCTACCTTAGTTCAACTGAGGCCCAAGCTGTATCTCAAAATTGGGAGAATGGGGAAATTTGTTGAGAGATCTTCAGTGCCAATTTTCCTGACTCCTTTTGTCTCCTGGTGTAGACACTATTGAAAACTGTAAAAATATATGTTTAATCTTGGAACCTGTTCATTAACATAAATATTAATATTCTAAGGATGAAAAGCTTACCATGTTTTGTTCCACCATCTTGTGCCACTTTAGGAATAGTGACAGATGAGTCTCCTGCTGAGCAGTGAGCTGGAGAGTTCAGTGTCCAAGTCTCTGTCAGACACTTGGACCCTCATCCTGAAAATTACCTGTCTATAACTGAATCTTTGGCTTCTTAAATACCATTCCCTATGTTGCCCTCTATCTAAAAGCCTCCTCTGACATTAATCCTATCCTCATAATAAAGGATAAAATGATTACATTTTTTTAACTCCATAGTATCATTATGGGTAGAAAATAGGCATGTTTATTGAACAATGGTTTCTGTGAGAACAAATTTATCTCACAAAATGTGTGTTTAACTTTTATATTCCTTCATGTCATGCATGATTCTTTTAGACAATTTAGAAAACCATTAATGAATTAATTAATTAATTAATAACACACCCATTACTTGGTAACATCTGCCTCAGCATAAAATGACAGTAGTATTCTCATTAATATTATGGTAAGACTGCATATGTTTGAATTGAATCTCTGATTTATATAAAATCCCTGCAGACAGTTGGTTTTCAGTCACACATTTGGGAAAGCCACATTGTATTTAATGGTTTGTGAGATCATGAAAGATCTATGAGCAACAGCAAGTCCATTAAACTTTAGAACTTTGTGAATATTCTGTTAATTATAGACATTTATATTAAAAATTGCCTTATGTGAAAACAACTACCATTTAAACAAAACACAGCTATCACAAAAACCTATGTAATTTCACTGGTTATTACATGTAAGATTCTGTAACTTTGTGGCCAATGCATATAGCATGTTAAGAAACACAAGTATGTGTAGCAATGAAAATGTTCAAAAAAACAAGGAAATATATCAGTGTGGAAGAAATCTTATAATATATGTTTAACCATTCACAGTAGAAATAGAAAGAATTGTGAGCATAGGCCTCTGCATTGCATCCTTTCTCCATCTACCATTCCTGCTGACCCCCTACTCATATTTAACATCTGATGTTCCTATTATAATGCCTTTCCTTTGTGCAGGTTATCAGTCATTGAGTCATTAAGGCAGCCCTTTATAGAACTTACCTGCACATTCTGACTATTACACTCTTTCTACTTCATCTCCCATGATGATCTCTAATCATGAATTAAGTACTATGAATTTTACTTTAGTATTTTGTAAATCACAGCAAATTGACATAATCAGTAGTATTGTGATAAAACAGGAAAAAAGAAAAACCAAAATAAATTAATTGTACAAAGGCTGAGGAGCAGGTGCAGAGGAGTGAGAGTAAGGGTGTTTCCCGTGTCTGCACAGAGATTTTCCTCCCAGTGAAATACATACAAGCTCAGAGAGCCTGTCTCTTGTGTCTGTATGGACACATGATTTAACAGAGATGACTGCTGTTAGGTCCTGAAATCCATGTCACTCTCCTGGGAAGCTTCAGAATCAGAAATGATACAATTTAAAGACCTTTTAAAGTCTCCACAAAGAGTGCGTCTCATAGTGGAATGCATTCTTACACTGAACTACAAGGAACTGACAATAATTTCTCTTGGAGAGGCAGTTTCAAGGCTCATCTTGCTGAGGTTCACCTACAGTCAGTATGGAGTATCATTCCTAGGAAGGGGTAGGATGAAAAAATGGGAAAAAAGCAGAGCAGGGACTTAAAATTGAGGCTCTCTGTCTCCCTATATTGTCACAGATGTGTTCCTTTATCTCATTGAAACTGTTATAATTATCTTCTGCATTGGAATGCTACAAGAATCTGCCACATAAATAATAAATTAAAGAAACAAAATCTTTTAACTTTTTAGAAAATCTTTTACAAAAACTGCTATTTAAGGCTTAAATACCTTAATTTTTCAAAACTGGGTATCACATACTACCTGTTTTCTATAAACTGGAACTAAGCTACATCCTTAAAATCTGCATTCAACATTCATAAACTTTGTTATTCCTTCTATAATAACTTTGTTATTCCTTCTATCAACAATACGTTATATTATTCTCTGTGGTCACAGAGATCAGAGGAGTTTCTGTGGTCAAAACAATCATGTGTTGTATATCATAAATATGTATTGAATACTAGGTAATACTTAAAAGTCTTTACCAGTTCTTCACTATTTATTGAGATCAGGTACAAATATGTATATGTGTTCAGAGACAAGTTACAGATATGTTTGTGTGCGTGTGTGTGTGTGTGTGTGTATGTGTGTGTTTGCTTACAGCAGTCCACTTGTGATTGATTAGATTTTTCAGTGAGCTTAATCTTAGAGAAATC
Organism: Rhabdomys pumilio; assembly: GCA_030674055.1. NCBI lineage: Eukaryota > Metazoa > Chordata > Mammalia > Rodentia > Muridae > Rhabdomys > Rhabdomys pumilio. Next base: position 36,727,553 of record JANHMN010000022.1, read on the forward strand.
TATTCTCCCATTTTTAGCAGACATTTATTTCCTTTAGCACTTCTCTTATTGGTAGGGACCTTTGAGTCTTCCCCCAATAATACTGACATCTAGTTTAGGCATCAATATGAAATTTCATGGATTCATCATTTCTGTCCTAAGTAGAAGATACCATCTCTTAATAGTATCCTTGTGCTCTATATCATGCAATTTGGCTGACCTCTCTTCAAGACTTTTCTCTGAGCTTCACATGTAAGCCTTGCCTTGAAGCTGTTTCAAGTGTAGTTGTACATCCCTGGGTGACTTATTCACTGCATTTTTTGTGATGTGGAACTCTGTAATAGTCTTCATATGCATTTGAAAATAAAAGCTTCATTATGGAGGTATAGCAGCATAGTAAGTCACAGTGATTGTTTTTCTGGCTGGGTTGATGTTTACTTTTCTGCGTTGGTATTATGCCCAATAGCTTTTGTTGAAGTAACCAACAAATATATAGTTTTATTTGTGCTGATACCAAATGATTGAACACATTTACAAATCTGTCATGTACTGAAGAACCTAATTCTAGATAGCTCAGTGACCTAGACAAAACTCTTTTTACTACTCTTCTAATAAAGGGACATAGCAATAAAATAACACTTAATGACTTCTGCTATATGAATATATTAATCTGAATATATTTCTTAGCCAGAAAAAAATCCTTCCTGCAGAAGATGGGAACTGGACACAAATAACAATTGGAAAATATGCAAAAAATGAGAGATCTTGCAACAATCATTCCTAAATAAGATATGTCCATCAATTCCCTCCATTCAGGGATCAGAGAATCAAGCAGAAGTTCAGGCAAAAAAAATCTAAGAGTAATGAGAACTAGAGCACACCAAGGAAAACAGCCCTTCTAAACATAAATGGACTCAAGCATATATAAACTCAGAGACTCTGACAACATGAACAAAGCCAGTGCTATAATCTTACTGCTGTGAATGGAAGTGGACAACCTTTAAAATAGTCACAAATAATATGGAATATCTTGTTGTGATGCTAACCAAGCAAGTGAAAGATCTTTATGACAAGAACTTCAATTCTCAGGAGAAAAAAATGAAGAAAACCTCAGAAGAGGTAAAGATCACCCATGCTTATACATTGTCAGGATTAAAAAAGTAAAAAATGCCATCTTACCTAAAGCAATCTCCAGATTCAATGTAATCCCCATCAAAATTCCAAGTCAATTCTTCTTAGAGATAAAAAAAGCAATTCTCAATTTTATCTAAAAAACAAAAAACCCTGGATAACAAAAATCATTTTAAACAATAAAAGAACTTTTTGGGGAATCAACATCCCTGACCTCAAGTTCTACTACAGAGCAATAGTGATTAAAAACCACATGGTATTGGTACAGATAAAGAGAGGTAGATCAATAGAACAGAATTGAAGGCCCAGAAATAATTCTACACACCTATGGTCACTTGATTTTTGTTTGAAAAAAGGACCAAAACCATCCAATGAAAAAAAGACAGAATTTTCATATAATGGTGCTGGTTCAATTGGCAGTCAACATGTAGATGAATGGAAATTGACACATTCCTTTTTTTTTTCCTTTGGTTTTTTGAGATGGGATTTCTCTGTATAACCCTTTCTGTCCTGGAACTCAGTCTGTAGACCAGGCTGGCCTCAAACTCAGAAATCCACCTGTCTCTGCCTTCCAAGTGCTGGAATTAAAGGCGTGAGCCACCACTGCCTGGCAAATTGACACATTCTTATCTCCTTGTACAAAGGATAAGTCCAAGTGCATTAAGGACCTCCACATAAAACCAGATATGATGAATATAACAGAAGAGAAAGTTGGAAAGAACCTTGAACACATTGGCATACGGGAAATTTTCCTGAACAAAACACTAATGGCTTATGCTTTATGATCAAGATTTGACAAATGGAAACTCACAAAATTGAAAATCTTCTGTAAACCAAAGGACAATGCCAATAGGACAAAAAGGCATTACACCAATTGGGGAAAGATCTTTGCCAACTCTATATCCAATAGAGGGCTAATATCAAATATGCACAAAGAATTCAAGAACTTACCTTCCAGAGAACCAAATAACCCTATTAAAAATGGGGTACAGAGCTAAACGGAATTCTCAGCTGAGGAATGTCAAGTGGCTGAGAAGCATTTAAGGAAATGTTCAACATCATTAGTCATCAGGGAAATGCAAATCAAAGCAACTCTGAAATTCCAACTCACATAGTCAGAATGGCTAAGATCAAAACCTCAGTCAGACAGCAGATGCTGGTGAGGATGTGGGAAAGGGGACCACTTGTTCACTGCTGGTGGGATTGCAAGCTGCTACAACCACTCTAGAAATAAGTCTGTAGGTTCCTCATAAAACTGGATATAGTTCCACCTGAGGACCTCTCCTGGATATATACCCAAAAGATGCTCCAACATGTAACAAGGACACAGGCTTCACTATGTTCATTATACAACCTTATTTATGATAGTCAGAAGCTGGAAAGAACCCAGATATCCCTCAATAGAGGAATAGAAACAGAAAATATAATAATTTACACAATGGAGTATTACTCAGCTGTCAAAATCAATGATTTCATGAAATTCACAGGCAAGTGGATGGAACTTAAAAAATCCTGAGTGAGGTATCCCAGTCACAAAAGGATACACATGGTATGTACACATTGTTAAGTGTATATCACTATCACCCAAGAAAAACTTTGGGATACTCAAGATATCACTCCCAGATCATATGAAACCTCCCCCCAAAAAATAAGATCACACCAAAGTGTGGACACTAGAGTACAACTCAGTAGGGGAAGGAGAATAATTGCTGGGAAGTAGAGGAAGAGTCATCTGTGAGGGAAAGATGATTGGGAGGGAAAACAGTGGGGCAGTTCAGATATATGAGGAGATGACAGAGAAGTATAGAGTATAAGGAATTTGAAAGTATGTGTATAGCAGTGGGAGAGGGAGAACTGGTGATAGCGACTAGAAAGTTCCAGATTTCAGGAATCCAAGAGTTTCCCAGTACAAAACAGGGAGGACATTGGCCTAAATACCCAACAAAGGAGAGCTAGAACCCACAGAGACCATATCCATTGTGTGGGCATGACCCCCATATGTGTGATGGAGCCACCCACCCACCTCAAATATATTAATCCAGAATTCCTCCTGTTGAAAAGAAATGCGGGGACAAAGAACAGAGCAGAAACTGAAGGAAAGGCCATCCAGAGACTGATCCACCTAGGGATCCATTTCATTTGTTAACACCAAACCCAAACAGTATTGCTGATGCCAAGAAGTGCTTACTGACAAGAGCTTGGTGTAGTTTTCCCCTAATGTCACGCCCAACTTGTCCAGCAAGCAGACACAACATGGTTGGACTCTTCTCATCAGCCTTTATTGCAGGAACTAATAATAATACTATGGAGGACTTCGTGCAGCCGGAGGGTGCTGCTTATATAGAGAAGCAGATGTTGCCAATGTAAGGATTGGTTAAGGCTACAATACCTCATTAACATATGCCCACTCGGGAGGGGCACACGCCAGAATCATGCAGATGCATGTGAAGAATACCTGTTTACCAGAAAACTCTGAAGAGGCAGGCAGGCAGTCAGCGCCATCTTCTAATGTCGGCTACCGACACCCTAAGAGACTCTGACAGAGCTGGATCAATGCAGATGTATATAGTCAAACATTGGACTGAGCTTGGGGCACCCCAATGGTGAAGTTAGCACTACAACAGCAACCAAAGTATTCACAGGGGGTGCCCATGTGTATGTAACAGAGGATTGCCTTATCTGGAATCACTGGGATGGGAGCCGCTTGATCCTGTGGAGGTTTGATGACTTAGGATAAGGGAATGCAAGGCCACTAAAGCAGGATTGGATGAGCGGGTGGGGGAGCAACCTAATACAGGCAGCGGGAGAAAGGAGTTGATAGGGGGCTTGTGGAGGGGAAACTTGAACAGAGGATAATATTTAAAATGTAAAAAAAAAATAACTAATTAAAAATAGAAATAATATGTGTTGTATTCTTTCAGCATCTTTGTTACCATATTCACTACAGTAATTTTTAATTGTATCCATTTACTTACAAAATTTTATTCTATTATTTTTCTTAACTGATTAATATATTATATTCTATATATGTACCATACCTTTGTGATTGATTCATCAATCAAACAACCTATAGTTTTTCAATTGTACATAGACATATGATATACATGTCTTCATAACTGTATACCTTGCACAATATTAAGTCTTTTTTTTTTATATACCAAGGAGTGGTATATCTTGGACATGGAAAAAATCAATGTTCAGATTTTTGAAAATTGTCCCTGCTGCTTTCATATATTAAGTATGATTTCTGTCCATTAACCCCCTTAATATTAAATAGATATGTGTAAATTTGCCTACATCTTGGCTAAAATTATTTATTTATTTTCTTAAATAAAACTATTTTTCATGAATTGAAATAAATCTCCTATGTTGGCTATCACTCTCTTTAAGCTTTTCACTTGCTTGCTTATGGGCAAAGGACACACAGAGAATTCTGCAGTGCTCATAAAAAATACTCTTGTCATTACACAGCAGTTGTGGCAGATCGTCCCAACCCTACAACGAGGTCATTAAGCTCAGTGGTCAGCACTGACAATGAACATCAATAAGGACAGTGAGACTTTTAGTATGTTCTAACATGCAAATGTCTTACTCAGTAGCTTGCAACTACTATGATAAACTATCATGGCCAAAGCTGATTCCAGGTCACAATCCATCACTGAAGAATGTCAACACAGGAAACTATAGGTGGAAATTGTTGCAGAGGCCATTGAGGTATTGGGCTTATTGGCATAGTTTCATGACATACTATGACTGCTTTTGATGCATCCCCATACAACCAATGCAGGAGTGCCACAACCTGGTCACAGGGCCCACCCACTTCAATCATTAAACAAGAAAATGCCTCATAAAATTTCCCAACAGCCAGTCTGGTTGCTGTATTACTCTTCAAAAAATACTGCAGCCCTTTTAAAGTTGACATTAAAACTAGTCAGCATATTAGACAATTTTGAAAAAAATTTCATGTGCTACTGAGAATAATCTATTCTTAATTATTTTGGTGGGATGTTCAGTAGACTTATCTAAGTTACATATCATTCACCCACAAGCACAGCTTTGGCGTTATCTTTGCTTTTGTACACTTTTCTGCATAGATATTTAAAAAGTGGAATGTTCGCTTTTAGATTCTTTTAATATATATGAAGACATTTATTTATTCCTTCTAAGTAGCTTTGGATTTACATTGCTTGTATTACACATTAATAGTTATGCTGGGGCTTTTTGTTTTTGTTTTTGTCCCATTTTCTTGGAGAACCTTTTTCCAATCTTTGACCATAGATTATGTAGATTATGATGGTGAGGTGTCTTTCAGGGGCAGCAACAAAAATTTTGCTTTCCCATTTTCTATTCCAATCTTGTTGTTTGAATTCTTTACTGAGAAATTGCTATCATGAATACAAATAGGTGTTATTAGAATCAGTATAATAATTCCTGTCATTTTGTTATTTGTGACATTTTCTTTGAACTTGGGCTTCACTCTTCTTGAGTTGGTTACTTATTCTCTGTGACATTATGTGTGTTTATTATCTTCAAGTTAAACATTTTTTTTTATTATTTGTTGAGATGAGTTAGTGATAATATGGTCTTTAATCATTTTTATTGTGAAAAATTTGTATTTTTCCTTCAATGCTGACATGTGATTTTTTTTTTATATTTAATTGTCTAGGTTTGCTTGTCAATATTCAGGTGTAACTATGATGGGCCTGCCTTTTTAAATGACTTTCCCGCTTTTGAATCATTCACAATTTTTTTTTGAGTTTTTAAATATTTTAGATATAATATGTCACAGGGAGCTGCTTTTTTGTACCAATTTGGTGTTCTATTTTTAGTACTCCTCTATCTAGATGGGCATCTCTGTAGTTTTGGAAAATTTTATTCTATGGTTGTAGTGATTTTTTTCTCTAAGCATTTGTTGTTATATTCTTCCCTTTATTGAATATTCATAATACCAAAATAGGTCTTTTTAAGGGCTTCCAAAACATTCCGATATTTTGCACATATACATTTTCAAACTTTCTAATTGGCTTTAAATATATGGCACCGCAATTTTACATTATGTTTCAACCTGTATTCTCAGATTTTTTTTCGACATGTTTTATTACACTGCTGTGAAATTAAACTGATGTTTTTTTGTAACTATTTAGATTCCTTTTTAGAATTATCTTAATCTGTTACTCTTCAGAATATCACTCCTTTATTAAACTTTATTACCATTATTATTATTATTTTATTATTATTATTATTATTATTATTAATCATTTTTTACAGTCCTGTTATCTCCCTCCTCATCCAGCCTCCTGAAGTTCCTCATCTCATTCCTCCTTCCCTCTTCCTCAAGTGATGTCCACACTCCTCCACAATCCTCCACCCCTGTCAGGCCTCCCCACTCCCTGGGTCCTAAAGTATCTCAAGGGTTAGTTACTTATTCCCTCATTAAGGTCAGACCAGGTAGTCCTCTATTATGTATGTGTAGTGACTCTGACCAGCTAGTCTATGCTGTCTGGTTGGTGATTGGGTGTCTGAAAGTTCTTAGAGGTCCAAGTTTCTTGAGGCTGATGGTCTCACCCTGCTCCTCATTTTTTTCCATTCGTCCTCTAAATCATCTACAGGGGGCCCCAACTTCAGACCACAAGTTTCATGTGAGTATCTGCTTCTATCTCAGTCAGATTCTTGTTAGGCTTCTCAGAAGTTAGTCATGCTCCACTCCAGTCATTATGTAATCAGAGTCAGTAATAGTGTCAGACATTGAGTCCTTCCCTTGAGATAGATAACCATTTAGGTGAGTCACTGAAACTTCTTTTCCTTAGTCTCTTTTCTACTTTTGTGCATGCAGGGTTACTTTTTTGTCAGAAACAATTCAAACCTTGGATTTTTTCACATTTCATTCCACTCTGAATTATTTTTGTTGATGAAAAATATTGTTGTCTTGGAGTATATTTATATCCTCTTTGAATTGCTTGAAAAAAGTTATAACCATTCTTAGAAATTCTTTCTCTAGAAATTCATGCATGTAAATAGCATTTGAGTTCACTTCTCTGAGAATACTATCTGTCCAATTGGGAGACCTTATTGTCTTGGCCATTTATGTTACATTGGTTTGTGCATGAGTACTTAAAACTTTATTAGGTCCAATATTTTTCTATTAGACTCCATATCTTATTTTAATGTAGTGTCAACTTATCTTCAATCGGAATAGTTTTACTTCTTCCCATTCTATTATTGTCCTTGTTTGTTTTTTTCACTTGTCTAAGTGATATAGCTATTACTAGAAAAAGTTAAAAAAAAAAAAAAAAAGATGGTGCACACATTTGTGTTATTCCTGACTTTAGGGGAACGTTTTTGTCTCCATTTGATATGATTTTGTTAATGGTCTTATTTTGTATACCATTTCATAGTTTGATATCATGACATCTCTTCCTAAGGACTCATATTTTTTCATGAAGACATGTTGCACTGTGCTAAAATGTCATTTAAGCATAGAATAAAAAACTATGTGTTTTGTGATTTCGTATGTAATTATTTTGTGTATTGTATTGATTAACATATGTATGGTGAATTAATCTTGCCTTTGCAAGATTATGAATTAATTGATTGGTGATTATTCATAGTGAATAATCACATTAATGTGTTTGTGATATTGATTTGCAAATATTTTGTTAAGAATTTTTGCCTGTATATTTATCTAAGAATTCGTCCTGAAGTTTTCTTTATTCTAGTGTCTTTACCTTGTTTGTGTATCAGGGTAATATTGGCTTCATAGAATGAATTTGAATGTATTCTGTCACTTTCTGTCTTATGGAACAAGAAAGAAGTTGTCCTATGAATTCTTCCTTGAAACTCTTACAGATGCAACAATGACTTTCTGTGCTCCTGTGTTTTAGTTAAAGAGAATCTCTTAAAAAATAAAATCTACCTCTTTGACAATGGTGGTGCTTACATTAGTCACATCATCAGGGCTTAATTTTAGTACACGATACAACCTTTGAAGTCCTTCTCTTTTTTCCAGATTATTTACTATTTGAGAGTACAAATTTCATAGTAACTTCTAATGATGTTCTAAATTTTAGAGAATCAATTATAATTACAACTTTTTCTTTTTTTCTGAGACTTATCCATTTGTGGTTGTTGAGTTATCATTTGTGGTCAAATAATTTTACCTCTTTTAGTGTGTGTATGTATAATTATTGTTTAGTAGGGATTGTGTCATGAGAGCATTGACACATTGTTTTTTATTAATGAACAGCTATCCAGGGCTACTATTTACATGAGCATATACTATCAAAGGATCAGAAAAATACTATGTGTGTCTTGTTCTGCCTTGCATTCTTATGTGTGTTTCTCTAAGCCTGAAGACCCTTCTATGAACAAGCTCTCCAGGGTGGGTAGTCATATTAAGGCTTACAGATTTAACAGGCACAGAACCTGTGATGTTACCTTGGGGTAAGGCATCTTAAGTAATAAGATGTTTCTAGTCAGTTAGAGGCAGGGGGATGGACAATCCTAGAAAAATGATAAACAATGGCAAGTTGTCTAGTGTCACTTAGAGACAAGAACCTGGAACACTCAGAAATATCTTCGGTAAGTAAAAGAAGTATCTATTTACACTTCAGAGAAACAAGTTGAAGGAGAAGACTATTGAAGATGTGGAAATGATCAAAGACATCATGATGGGAAGGGCAAGGAAGCCATCATTAGAGTAGCTAGTTAACTGGTAAACAGAGAACTTCAATGTGTATTTTTAGTGAACAATGAATAAAGTCAGATAGCATTTACATTTATGTAATGAAGTTATTTCATTTTGAGGATTTAACTTTGAGTTTATACATGGTATATTGTGCTCCTGTACTTTGGGCTCAGCCACACTACGTTACTTTAATTTAATATATGCATTTTTATTTACTAAACCTTACACAATGTCTCCTTTAATTATCATATTTGATGTTTTTATGTAATCATTTTCTATAAATTTATTTTATGTTTTTTGTAAAGACAGCAGGAGAGTTTCATATGTACAAAACACAATCGAATAAGACTGCAAAATATATTTTATTAATAAGTATAAATTCATATTAAATGATGTTTCTTCTCTTACTTTTTCTGTTTTCTTTTGGAGACATGATTTCAGAAAGCCCAATGGTTAATCAAGTACATCATTTTTCTAACATATTGCTATCCAGGAAATGACCCACAATAACATAGGCATGCAAAACAAAATGTCTCTAAAACAGCTGTGTCCTGTGAAACTTAGTCATACTTTGATGCTACAAATGCTAATTCAGTCCTTATTTTTTCTACTACTTTCACAATACTCATTGTTCACTCTAAGGCTCCTACATCTGAGGTTATAATATATTTGGAAGACATGCAAATAATGTCCCCCTCTGTTCATGAAAATCAGCCCTGACTCAACAGCTTTAAAGGAGACACCAAACTCTGGGTTCAGAGATGTTCCCCTTTAGTGATCAGGCCTGAAAACAGAATATCCAGAATGGAGCTGAGACTGAGCTTGGTTTTCCTTGGGGCTCTTTGGAAAGGTATTTAATACATAGGAAGATATGTTGAGTGTGTGAGTGGATGGGAATGATAGGGAGAATGTGTATTTGTAACAGCTTACTGACAGGATTCTCTGTATTTGCAGGTGTCCAGTGTGAGGTGCAGCTCATAGAGACAGGAGGAGGCTTAGTGCAACCTGGAAATTCTCTGAAGCTCTCCTGTGCCACCTCAGGATTCATTTTCAGTGATGTCTGGATTGACTGGGTTCGCCAGAATCCAGAGAAGGGGCTGGAGTGGGTTGCTCGAATTAAAAACAAACCTAATAATTATGGAACTAACTATGCAGAGTCTGTGAAAGATAGATTCACTGTCTCAAGAGATGATTCCAAAAGCAGCGTTTACCTGCAGATGAACAGCTTAAGAGAGGAAGACACTGCCATTTATTACTGTAGAACACACAGTGAGGGGCCATCAGTGTAAATCCAGACAAGAAACTTACTGCAGGAACACTCAGCACCTGCAGATGGCACAGAACTCACACGAATATTAGTGTAGGCACAGAGTCAGGTGCAGAAAATATTGAGTGCTATTTGTGGGATTTCTGTTGTCATTCAATTTAATGACTCCAGAATGTTTTTTTTGTACTTGTGGTTGATACATTTTGTAACTTTTGTGAAAATACTTCATTTTTCTTCAACTTAACCACACAATCATACACACACACACACACACACACACACACACACACTTTAAATAAAATAAATACTGAATACTGAAGATCTCTAATTTTAAATATGGATATCCTACAGTCTCCAGGATCAAATACTTAGAAACATCTGCAGTGTTGGTGAGGCTACACCATCAGTAGATTTAGGGCAAAGTCTCAGTAACATCCAGATTAGGGAAAGTAATTGGGGACACACTCTGTTATTTGTACACCTCAGGAGCTCTCAAAAGTTTCTGCTTTCCCTAAGAATTCTGCACATCTGTAGCAAATTTGCCTCATTTGTTTTTAGCTTAATCAATTACTTTATATCTACTTCATCATGTATAGAACAATTTTTATTGTTGTTGTTATAAAAAGACATGGGATCTGTGTTCTCAACATTGACAAGACCCACCTACTTTAAATTCAGCTGACAACCAGGATGTATCTCCTGTGGAGACTTGGGGAAGTTTGTTCGGAAATTTCAGTCCAAGTTTCCTGACTCCTTCTTATGTCTCCTTATATAGAGACAATTACAATATGTGAAAATATACAGTTAATCTAGGAATCTGTATGGTAAATCTAAACATTAAAATTCTATAGATAAAAATCTTACCATGTTTTGTTCCACCATTTTGAGCCACTTTGGGAAGAGTGACAGATGAGTCTTCTGATGAGGCATGAGCTGGACAGATTAATGTCCAAGACTGTCTGACCTGACTATGGACCCTTTCCCTGATCATTACTGGCTGCCACTGGATCTTTGTCTTCCTGAAAGCCATTCCCTAGGTGACCCTCTGTCTAAAACCCTTGTCTGACATTAATTCTATCCTCACAACAAAGTATAAAATTGTTTCTTTTTTTTATACTTCATTGTGTCATTATTTGTATAAATCAGCCATGTTTATAGAATTATGACTTGTATAAGAAGAAATTTATCTCACAAAAAGCCTGTTTAACTTTTATATCCCTTCACTCATGATTCTTGTAGACAACTTGGAAAACCATTAATTAACAATACACATCCATTATTGAGTAACACCTGGCTCAGCATGAAAAGACAGCAGTGTCCTCATAATTTACAGTAGAACAAGACTGCATTCTTTTACTGGAAAACAAGAAATTTGTTTTGACCAAAAATTGACAATGTGTTTTCATGGAGAGGCAGTTTCCAGGCTCTTCATGCTGAGGATCACACATAGTCAGCATGGAGTATGGTTCTGGGGAAGGGGCAGAAGTAGAAAGATGGGAAAAATTAGAGTAGGTACTTAGAATGGCGGTTCTAAGTTTCCCATGTTGTCACAGACATGGTCCTTCACTTCTTTGAAATTCTAACAAAACACTTGCCTTCTTTATTGAAGTGCATTATAAAATGTGGCCCACATAAAAAATAAAGAAAAGAAAACACAAAATTTTACTATTTTAGGAAATCAATAACAAAAAAATATAATTTGATGCTTAAATACCTTAATTTTTTAAAAGTATTACATACCACTTCTTTTGTATAAATTGGAAGTATGCTACATCCTTAAAACCAATTTATTTAATATCTGGAGTCAACATTCATAAACTTTGTTACTCCTTCTTTAATTTTCAACATTAGATTGTAATAATCTCTGTGAGTAGATAGGGCAGAGGGATTTCTGTGGTCAAAACAAGAAAAGTAATCATGTGTTGTGTATCATAAATATATAATGAATACTAGGTAATTCTTAAAATCTTTACCAGTTCTTCATATTTATTGAACCCAGGTATAACTATGTATATGTGTTCAGAGCTGAATTGCAGAGATATGTACATGTATATGTGTGTCTGAGTGTGTTTCTGTTTGCTTAGCGCAGTCCATTTGTGATTGAATAGATTCTCAGTGAGCTTAAATTTAGAGAAACTCACTCTCCCATTTTTAACAGACATTCATTTCCTGTAGCTCTTCACTTAGCAGTAGTGACCTTAAGGTTTCCCCCTAAAATATGGATACCTACTTTAGGCAGAAATATGAGATTTCATTAGGTCAACATTCCTGTTTTAAGTAGAAGGTACCATCTCATAGTAATATCCTCGTTCTTCATATTTTGCAATTTTTCTGTCCCTCTTAAAGATTTTTTTCTGAACTTTACATGTAAGATTTGCATTGAAACAGTATCAACTCTAGTTGGACAGCCATGGATGACTTGTTCTCTACATGTTTCTGTGATGTGGATCTCTGTGATAGTCTTCATCTATAATGGAAAAACAAAAGCTTCACTGATAAAAGCACGGGGGATTTTATTGAAGATTTTAGGGATGATTTAGAACACAATTAGAAATTATATTCATGTCTTGCATGCATGACAACATAGTAAGTCACAGAGATTTTTCTTTTTGCTGGACTGCTGTTTACTTTTCTTCTTGGTAGTATGCACAATAGCTTTCATTGAAATAATCAACCAGTATAGGATTGTATTTCTGTCAGATACCAAAGGATAAACACAATTCCAAAATTTTTCAGGTACTGAAAACATAATTCTAGATATCTCAGTGACCTAGGCAAAACACTCTTACTACTGTTCTACCAAGGGAACATACCAATAAATTAATCTGAATGACTTTCTGATGTATTCATATATTAATGTGAATATATTTCTTAGCTAGAAAAATTCTTCCTGTAGCAGAGGCATACTGGAAAGAAGTCACAATTAAAAAATATGTGTAAAGTGATAGATTTTGACACACTCTTTGATAAATATGTCATCTTCATCAATTGCCTCCACTCAGGGCTCAGAGAATCCTGCAGAAGTTGAGACCAAAAAAATCATAAGAGTCATGAGGACTCAAGGACACCAAGGAAAACAGGCCTTTTTAACAAATAAGCACTAAGGCATTCATGAACTCAGAGACTGTGATAATATTCATGAGGCCATATATGGTCCTAGTGTTGTGAGTGGAAATGGAAAGAAGCCACTATCCCTCACCAAGAAGTTATTTCCAATTGATAAGCAAAGGAAAGGAAAATTATTTTTTCCAACATAGTCTCAATGGGTATAAAAAACATTCTTAATGGAAGGCTTCATTCCCACCATGAGATAAACAACACACACACACACACACACACACACGGAGAATTTTCACAAAATTTTGATAATATTTTGTTATAACAGTTTTCTTATAGGCCTTTTGCTTACATATTATGGTTTCAAGTTTTGTGTATTTATTAGATTTCTTTGTGTGAGAATGTGTATGTTTCTGTGTCTTTGTATGTTCCTTGTGCTATTTCCTTGGCTCTTCTATTTTTATTTGTTTCTACTTGTATTAGTGTGAATGTTAGTTTTTATTTTATCTTGATTTATTGTATTATTTATAAAGCCCTATTTGTTTCCTACTAAGAGAAAACAAAAAGGAATCTGCATTTAGTTTGGGGATAACACAAAGAAGACCTGGGATGACTTTGGAGAACTATAATCAGAATATATTTAATGTAAGTTTCTATTTTTAATAAAATTGAAAATTCTATTTGTCCAGGATAGTTATAATAGTAAGCTTTATAACGCTCCAGTCACAGGTACTTTCTTAGGCTTACTGTAACAGGCATTATTCCTATTCTATTGAACAGGCCTTATTTCCAATTAGATAGGTTATCTCCCAAAGGTAAAAGCACAAATACTATACTTTGAGAACATTTTGCAGGAACAGCTCTTGTACTTCAAAAGTCTCATGGCTTAATGAGTGTATTGATTTCTTTTCTCTACTACCAGTTTATACACCACCTTCTTGTGCTAGAAGAGTCTGTCTTCAAAGCAAAATGCTTCCATGTCTGTTGCAACTAGATTCCTATAAGTCTTTGGCCACAGCATGTGGTATTTGCAACAATAATTATTTATCATCAACTTCTGGAAGGCAACAGAGTTCACAGTCCTTTTCTGCTTTTTTACCTCTCTTGGTTACTACCAATTAGTTACTAAAATGTAAAGATTTGGAGATAGAATCAACTAATAAGAAATAACATGTATTTTTTCTGCATCCAAGTTATATATTCACCACAATATTTACAAATTCCATCCATGTATTTACAAATTTTATTACCTTATTCTTATTAACTGATGAATATCAAATTATATTCATGTGTAGCATATAATTATGATTGATTCATCAATCAACGTACCTGTAGTTTGTTTCAATTGACAGATATTTTGCATATACAGATAGCATATACATGTCTACATAACTGTATACTTAGTTTAATATTTAGTCTTTTTTTATACACCAAGGAGAGGTATAGAATGTTCATGTAATAATCAATTTTAAATTTTTTGAAAATTATCCTTACTGATTTCATATATTAAATTTGATTTCTAATTGTAATCCTCTTTCTCTTAAGTAGACATGTACAAAGTTTTCTACATTATGGATAAAATGATTTATTTATTTTCTTAAATAAAACTATTGTTCATGAATTAAAATTAACCTCCTATCCTGGCTATCATTCTCTCTAAGGTTTCCACTTGCTTGCTTATGGGAAAATGACACACAGAAAAGTCTACAGCGCTCTTGAAAAACATCTTTGTCATGACACAGCAGTTGTGGCAGAGAATCCTACCCCTAGAAAAAGGGCTTTCAGTCCAGTGATCAGCACTGACAATGAACATTAGAAGGACAGTGAGATTTTCAGTATGTCCTAACATGCAGATCAGTAAGTGACAACTACCATGATAAAACTTCATGACAAAATCAGATTCCAGGTCACAGTCCATCACAGAAGTATGTCAGAACAGGAAACTCCAGGTGGAAATAACGCAAAGGCCATGGAAGAATTCTGTTTACTGACTTGGTTTCATGACATAATCATCCAGTACAACCAATCAAGGAGCGGTACCACCTGATGGAATGGGCAAACCCACATCAATCATATCAAAAACAATATACTGTCTCAGAAAATTATCCATTAGCTAGTCTGGTTGGATTATTTTCCCATTGTGCTTTCCTCTCCAATGAAGACCCTCGCCCATTTCAAGTTGGCATTAACACTAGTCAGCATATTAGACAATTTTGAAGAAAATTTCGTGATTTACTGAGAAGAATCTAATCTCAAGAATCTTGGTGGTATGTTCAGTAGATGTCTCTAAGTCACAGTCACAGCATTGCCTTTATTCTCTGTTTCTGAAACTAACAGTATGTCTTTTATTGAAACTTGGTGCACCTTGTGCTGCACATATATTTAAAAGTGCAATGTTCTTTTTTGCATACTTCTTATAATGTATGAGAAGAGATTTTATTTATCCCTTATAAGTAGACTTGGATCTACACCAATTATATTACACATTAGACAGCTATGCTGCTTAATGTTTAGTTCTGTTTGCTTGGAGTATATTTTTCCACCCATTAACCAACGATTATTTTTGTGCTGTGGTGGTGAGATTTATATCTGAGGCAGTAACAAGAATGGTGCCATTTTTTTGCAATCTAATCTTGTTTGAGTTCCTTATTAAAAAATTGAGATAATTAGTATGAAGATTTGTTATTAGAAGAAGAGTAATAATTTCTGTCATCTTGTTATTGTTGGTGTTTTCTTAGAACCTGGACATAGCTATTCTAGAGTTGGTTACTTATTTTCTGTGACATTGAGTGTACTTATTCTCTTCAGGTTAATTTTTTTCCTTGTAGATATGGGTAAATGTTAATATGTTTCTTTAACCATTTTTATTGTGGAAAGTTTATATTTTTTCCAATTTTGACACATGGGTTTATTATATATAATTATCTGGGTTGTCTTGCCAGATATTCAGCTGTTAATATGATGGACCAATATTTATAAGTGGCTTGCCTCCTCTTGTACTTTTCAAAATCCTTTTTAAAATGCGTTGTTTTTAAATATTCTCGCTGTAATATGTCATGGGGAGATTCTGTTCTGTTCCAATTTGGTATTCTATTTGTAGCAACAATGTACGTAGATGGGCTTCTCTTTCTGTAGGTTTAGAAATTTTAATTCTGTTTGTGGTAAAAAATTCTCTATAACTTTGCTGTCATATTCTTCCCTACACAGAATGACCAAAATATAAAAATTGGTGTTCCAAAATATTCCAATATTTTACTCATATATTTTCAAATTTAATTTGTCTTTTAATATGTGACTATATAACTTTAAATTATGTTTCAGCCTTAGTTTTTTGACATGATTCACTCTATTGTTGTGTCCTTACAATGAGGGTTTCTTTTATAATTATTTTTTCTTTACTATTGGCTTTTATTTATTCATTATTTTTTAAACTCCAAATTTTACTCTACACTGTATTTCCTCTAAGTGTTTCACATCTTATAATTCCTCCTTACTCGCCTATCTCCACGAGGATGTCCCCAACCCCCACCCACCACCCAACAAGAACTCTATACTCCCTGGGGCCTCCAGTCTCTGGAGGGTTAAGTGCATCTGACTATACCAGAATCTAGCAGTCCTCTGCTGTATATGTGTATATATGTATTATATCAGTTGGTATATGCTGCCTGGTTGGTGGTCCAGTATTTGAGAGTAATCAGGGGTCCAGGTTAATTGAGACTGCTGGTTCTCATAATGGGTTGCCATCCTCCTCAGTTTCTTCCAGATTTTCCCTAATTCAACCACAGGGATCAGCAGCTTCTGTTCATTGGTTGGTTGTACATATCTGCATCTGACTCTTTGAGCTGCTTGTTGGGTCTTTTGTTTGGCAGCCATGATAAGTCCCTTATGTGAATTCTTCACTGACTCAGCAATAACGTCAAACATTGTGGGCCTCCCCTTGAGCTGGATCCCACTTTGGGCCTGTCACTGAAACATCTTTTTCTCAAGCTCCTCTCCATTTCCATTCCTGTAGTCTTTCAGACAGGAACACTTATGGGTCAAAGTTTTGACTGTGGAGTGGCAACCCTCTTCCTCATTTGATGCACCATATTCCTGCTGGGGGTGTGTTCTATAAGTTACCTCTCCCTACTGTTCATTCAGCACTTCATCTAAGATCCCTTCCTTTGAATCCTGAGAGTTTCTCACCTCCCAGGTCTATGGTGAATTTTGGAGGGGCCCCAACCTCCTACCTCCTGAGGTTGCCTGTTTTGATTCTTTCTGCTGGTCCTCAGGACTTCAGTCCTTTTCCCTCACCCAATACCATATCAGGTTCCCCTCTCCCCCACACTCCCTGCCCACATTTTATCTCAGGTCCCTCTCTCCCTCCCCACTTGTGATTGCTTTCTTATCCCTCCCAAGTGAGACTGAGGTATCCTACTTGGGATCTACAGCTTGTTCAACTTTTTGAGTTCTGGGGACTCTATCTTGGCCATTCTACTCTGTACCTTTCTTTCTTTCTTTCTTTCTTTCTTTCTTTCTTTCTTTCTTCCTTTCTTTCTTTCTTTCTTCCATCCTTACCTCCATTCTTCCTTCCTTCCTTCCTTCCTCCCTTCCTTCCTTCCTTCCTTTCTTTCTTCCTTCCTCTCTTCTTTCTTTCTTTCCATTTCCTTTTCTTCTTTTTGGCTAATATCGACATATTAGTGAGTACATACCATATATGTCTTTTGGTTCTGAATTACCTTGCTAAGGATGATATTTTCTAGTTCTACCCATTGGCCTGCAAAATTCAAGATGTCCTCATTCTTAATAGCTGGGTAGTATTCCATTGTATAAATAAACCACATTTTCTGTATCCATTCTTCTGTCATGGTACATCTGGATTGTTTTGAGCTTCTTGTTATCACAAATAATGATGCTATGAACATACTGGAACATGTGCCCCTGTGGTGTGGTGGGACACCTCTTGGGTATATTCAAGAGAGTGGTGTTGCTGGGACTTCAGGTAGATCTTTTTTCAATTTTCTGAAGAACTCCCAGATAGATTTCCACAGTGGTTGTACCAGTTTGCAATCCCACCAGCAATGGAAGAGTATTTCTCCTTCTATGCATCCTCGCCAACATGTGTTGTCACCTGAGGTTTTGATCTTACCCATTCTGAGTGGTATAAGGTGAAATCTCAGGGTCATTTTGATTTCCATTTCTCTGATTACTAAGTACTTTGAACATTTTTTTAGGTGCTTCTCATTCATTCAAGATTCCAATGCTGTGAATTATTGGTTTAGATCTATATCCAATTTTTTGATTAGCTTGGTTTTTTTTTTTTTTTTTTTTTTTGGTGGTTAGCTTCTTGAGTTCTTTATATATTTTAGATATTAGCTCTCTATCAGATGTGAAGTTATTGAAGTGTTTTTTCCCAATCTGTGGGTTGCCGATTTGTCTTATTGATTATGTTCTTTGCTTTACAGATGTTTTCCAATTTCATGAGGTCCCATTTATTAATTCTTGATCTTAGAGCATGAGCCATTGGAATTCTGATTAGGAAATTTCCCTCTGTGCCAGTGATTTCAAGGCTCTTTTCCACTTTCTCTTCTATTAGATTCAGTGTATCTGGTTTTATAGTGAGGTCTTTGATCCCCTTGAATGTGAGCTTTGTGCAAGGTGATATAGACCTGTTCTCATTTTTCTACATATAGACAGCCAGTTACACCAGCACAATATATTGAAGATATTTTTTTTTTACCATTGTATATTTTTGGCTTCTTTGTCAAATTTTACTAGTCTGTAAGTGTGTGGTTGTTGAGTATCCAAGGACGGGAAAGGGAGGCTGGGGTCCTTTGTTCCAACCTAGGACAGGCATTGTTTCCCTAAGTTTTCCCAGCCTTCTCTTTTGGAAAAATAATTAAAAAGGGGGATCTGTTGGGAGCTGACTTTTAACAGAAAGTGACTAGAAAGCAGCTATCCATGCCTGTAAGGCGCACATGCTAGACACGCCTCCAAGGTTTACGTCATATCCTCGTGCCTACAAGGGGCGTGGCAAAAGTATATAAATACCCCAGATTTCCCTTCAATAAAAGACAAGACAGAGGTTCTGATCCAGTCTCATGGCTAAGCTCTGTTGGTAGGAGGGACCTATGTCAGAACAGAGTCTGATATACCTCGTAAGGTCTGTCTTTTTCCTATAGGGTCTAATGGCTGCTTGACAGGCAGAATTTGCATTTTCATATGCAAGTTGTTTCAAATAATCTACACCTGCCTCTGCATTACCAAAAATCCTCCCTGCTGTTGTCATTAATCGATGAACAAAGTCAGAAAATCTCTCATCAGGCCTTTGCCTGACTGTTGTTAAAGATGCACCAGGGTCTCCCTTTACCAGGAGTTTACGCCAAGCCTTCATGGCTACATTTTGAATTTGAGCATATAAACCTGGGTCATACTGCATCTGGTTATCACTAGAAGCAAATTGCCCTTCTCCTACTAAGGCAGCAAAGGATCAACCATTGCCTGCCTGAATGTTTCTACTTGCTGTCTCTTTACAATTCTCATGATACTCTGATTTCCAAATAAGATAGTCTCCACCACTAAGAACTGCTCTCACCAAAGTATTCCAATCACTAGGAGTCAGCTACTCCTCTGCCACAGACTCTAAAATTACAAGAGTAAAGAGAGCAGTGGCACCGTACTGAGATACAGCATTTTTTTAATTCTTTAATAATTTGAAAATTAAATCATGTGTGATATCTCCAAGCAACCCCTTGAGTGTCTCTGGTCTCTGATATCGGGAAAGCCTCAGTGTCTCCTTTCTCTGGCTGATCTGTAGCTGAACTAAAACTAGAGGATAGGGACTGCTTTTGGACACCAGGTTGAGGATTTTCATTGGGGGATTTTCGCAGTTGGCCTCTCGAGACCTCTTCCCTGTCCTTAATTTTTGTAGCTGATTGAGTAAGTCCTTATACTCTTTTCCCAACTCTATTAGTTGTTTAAGTATAGAAATTTTATCCTGTAACTCCTTTCTGGGATCTATAACCACTGTTTCTACAATGGGAGCCTCTGGAAGTGGATACATACGTTTCTTTTTATTTTGAACATGAAAGACAGCATTCAAACAGTAAAACAAAAGCAGGCAATTAACACAAGTGAGCAACAAGCAACAAAACAAAAACAGAGAGTTAAGTTCAGGCTGACTTATTTCTTGCCCTATTTTCATTATACCTTTCTCCACTTAGCAGATTTCTGTGGCAATCAGCAAATCCTTCTAACTTTCTAACTGTGTCTCTTGTTCCTAAAGTGCTAACGACCTCCTTGAAGTTTTTACAGGGCACTGAAACTTTGTAACTTCTTTGTAGGCCCTCAGACCCACTCAGCTTTCAATACACGCTGGTGGTGCATTTTGACAAATGCTTTTTCTACATCTAAGGAGATGATCATGTGATTTCTTTTCTTTGAGACTGTTTACATAGTAGATTACATTAATGGATTTTCATATATAAAACGAACCTTGCATAACTGTGATGAAGCCTACTAGATCTTGGTGAATGATGGTATAATGTGTACTTGTATTAGGGTTGCAAAAATTTTATTGATTATTTTTGCATTGATATTCATAAACTAGATTGATCTGAAGTTTTTGTTTGTTTATTTGGGTCCTTTTGTGCTTTAGGTATCAGATTAATTGTGACTTCATAGAACAAATTAGGCCTGGTTGGTGACTAAGTGTCTGAGAGATCTCAGTGGTCCAGGTTTGTTGAGACTGCTGATCTTCCTATGGGGCCACTCTCCTCCTCATCTTCTATCATTTCCCTGATTTACCCCCAATGGTCCTCAGCTTCAGTTTAATGGTTGGATGTAAGTATCTATATCTACATCTTTTTCAGTCAGCTGCTTGTTTGGCCTCTTGGAGGACAGTGATGCTAGGCTCATGTCTGTAAGCGTACCACTTCGTAAGTAATAGTGTCAGTTCTTGGAGCCTTTCCTTGAGATGAGCCTCAGTCTGGGCTGGTCACTGAACTTCATTTCCCTAATCCCTTCTCAATTTTTATTCCTGCTGTTCTTGTAGACAAGGACAATGCATAACTTGGATTTCTTTCATATTTCATTCAACTCCTTTTGAGTTGTTGTTAATTTTTCAAAAGTGGGTATCATATATCACCTGCTTTGTATAAATTGGAACTAGGCTACATTCTTAAAACCATTTTTTTTAATATCTGGAGTCAATATTCATGAACTTTTTCACTTCTTTTATAATTATCAACACTGCATTGTAATATTCTCTGTGGCCAGATAGGGCAGAAGGGTTTTTGTGGTTAAAACAATAAAAAAAAAGCAATCATGAGTTGTGTATCATAAATATGTACTGAATACTAAGAAATTCTTAAAGTCTTTACCATTTCTTCACTCTTTATTGAGCATTAGGTACAACTATGTATGTGTGTATATGTGTTCATAGTTGGGTTACAGGTACACACACACACACACACACACACACACACACACACACACGTACACGTATATGTATGTGTATGTGTATGTGTATGTGTGTGTGTGTGTGTGTGTGTGTGTGTGTGTGTTTGTATTTGTGTAGAGCAGTTCACTTGTGATTGATTAAATTCTCAGTGAGCTTAAACTTGGAGACACACATTCTCCAATTTTTAGCAGATAATTAATTTTCTGTAGGTCTTCTCTTAGTGGTAGCGATATTTGAGGTACCCCCATATAATATAAACATTTAGTTTAGGCAGCAATATGAGATTTCATGGGTTCAACATCTCTGTCTTAAGTAAAAGATACCATATCACAAGAGTATCCTTGTTCTCTGTATGTTGCAATTTGTCTTTTCCCTCTTCAAGATTTTTTTTCTGAACTTTGCATATAAGCTTTGACTTGAAGCTTGATATCCCTGAGTGATTTGTTCTCTACATTTTGCCTTGATGTGGATTTCTGTAACTGTCTTTATCTACAAATGAAAAACAAAAGCTTCACTGAAGAAGGCATGGTAGATTTTATCCAAGGTGATAAGAATGATTCAGAGCACAATTAGAAATTATATTTGTGTCTTTCAAGCATGGCAACATAGTAAGTCACAATGATTTTTTTCTCTGCTGCTGTTTACTTTTCTGTTTTGGTAGCACAATAGGTTTTGTTGAAGTAACCAACTGATATATGATTGTATATATTCAATAGGCTGATTCCAAGGGATTGAACACATTTCCAAATGTTTCCAGGTACTGAAGATCCTGATTCTAGATAGCTCAGTGACCAAGACAAAACACTCTTACTACTACTCTGTTACAGGAACATAACAATCAAATGAATCTTAATGATTTTCTTCTCTATTCATGTACAAATGTGAATATATTTCTTAACCAGTAAAAATCCTTTCTATGGCAGATGAAAGCTGAATTCAAGTTGAAATCTCAAAATATACAGAAAATAGGAATCCTTGGAAGATTCATTACTAAATATATTATTTCCAACAATTCCCTCTACTCAGGGCTCAGAGAATCAAGCAGAAATTGAGGCAAAATGAATTTAAGAGTACCAAAGTATAAAGTGTCCTTCCTTATCTTTTTTGACTACTTTTGGCTGAAAGTCGATTTTATTTAATATTAGAAGGCTACTCCAGCTTCTTTCTTGGGAATACTTGCTTGGAAAATACTTTTTCATCCTTTTACTCTGAGGTAATATCTGTCTTGTCACTGAGGTGTATTTTCTGTATGCAGCAAAATTCTGGGTCCTGTTAATTTATCCAGTCTGATAGTCTATGTTTTTTTTTTTAAACTGGGAAACTGAGTCTATTGATGTTAAGTCCAGAGATATTAAGAAAAAATGATTGTTGCTTCCAGTTCTTTTTGTTATTAGATGTGGAATTATGTTTGTGTAGATATCTTCTTTTGGTGTTGTTGGAAGACTAATTTCTTGATTTTTCTAGGTTGTAGTATTCCTCCTTGTGTTGTGGTTTTCCATCGATTATCTTTGTAGGGCTGGATTTGTGGGAAGATGTTGTGCAAATTTGGTTTTGTCATGGAATATCTTGGTTTCTCCATCTATGGTAATTGAGAGTTTTGCTGGGTATAGTAGTCTGGGCTGGCATTTGTGGTCTCTTGGGGTCT
The DNA here is from genome assembly GCA_030674055.1 of Rhabdomys pumilio. NCBI lineage: Eukaryota > Metazoa > Chordata > Mammalia > Rodentia > Muridae > Rhabdomys > Rhabdomys pumilio. The sequence continues at coordinate 36,750,756 of JANHMN010000022.1, forward strand.
GTATGATATCTGTCCAGGATCTTCTGGCTTTTACAGTCTCTCGTGAGAAATCTGGTATAATTCTTATAGGTCTGTCTTTATATTCAATTGGAAGTCTACATGTAGGAGAATGCAAATTGATCCATACTTATCTCCTTGTACAAAGCTTAAGTCCAAGTGGATAAAGGACTTTCACATAACACCAGATACACTGAAACTAATAGAAGAGAAGGTGGGGAAGACCCTCAAATACCTAGACACAGGAGAAAAGTTCCTGAACAGAAAACCAATGGTTTATGCTCTAAGATCAAGAATTGAAAAATGGGTCCTCATAAAATTTCAAAGCTTCTGTAAGTCAAAGGACACTGTCAGTAGGTCAAAATGGCAACCAACAGATTGGGAAAAGATTTTTAGCAATCCTACATTTGATAGAAAGCTAATATCCAATTTATACAAAGAACTCAAGAAATTAGACTCCAGACAACCAAATAACCCAGAATTCTCAACTGAGGAAACTCGAATGGCCAAGAAGCATCTAAGGAAATGTTCAGCATCCTTAGTCATGCAAATTATAAGTACCCTGAGACTCCACCTCACACCAGTCAATATGGTTAAGATCAAAAACACATTAAGACAGCAGATGCTGATGAGGATGTGTAGAGAAAGAAGAACACTCCTCCATTGTTGGTGGGCTTGCAAGCTGATGCAACCACTCTGAAAATCGGGCTGGTGGTTCCTCAGAAATTTGAACATAGTATTACTTGAGGACCCAGCTACACCATTCCTGGGCATATAACCAGAACATGTTCCAACATATAATAAGGACATATGCTCCACTATTCATACCAGTCTTCTTTATAATAGCCAGAAGTTGGAAAAGACACAAATGTTCTTCAATGGAGAAATGGATACAGAAAATATGGTATATTTATACAATGGAATTTTACTCAGCTATTAAAACAATGAATTTGAGAAATTCTTAGGTAAGTGGATGGAACTAGAAAATATCATCCTGCCTGAGGTAGCCCAATCATAAAAGAACACACATGGTATCTACTCACTGTTAATTGGATATTAGCCCCAAAGCTCACAATATCCAAGCTACAACTTATAGACCACACGAAGCTCATGAACAAGGAAAATCAACGTGTGGGTGCTTTGGTCCTTCTTAGAATGAGTAACAAAATACTCATGGGAGCAAATATGAAGACAAAGAGTGGGACAGAAACTGAAGGAGGGGTCATCTAGAGACTGCTCTGCCTGAGTATCCATGATTTGTACAGTCACCAAAGGTAGATGATGATGTGGATGCCAGGAAGTACATGCTGACAGGAGCCTGATACAGCTGTCTTCTTAGAGGTCTGCCAGAGCCTGAAATATACAGACACAGATGCTCACAGCTAACCATTGAATGGTTCTTGGGGTTCCCAATGGAGAAGACTGAAGGAGCTGAAAGTGTTTGTGGCTCCATGGGGAGAGCAACAATACAAACCAACCAGAGCTCCTAGGGTCTAAACCATCAGCCTGGGAGCACATAGGGAGAGACCCATAGCCCCAGCTGTATATGTAGGGGAGGATGACACTGTCAGGCATAGGTGGGTGAGGAAGTTCTTGGTCCAGTGAAGGCTGGATGCCCCAGTGTTGGGAAAATCATGAGTGGGGAGGTGGGAGTGGGAGGGTGGGTGGGGGCATATCCTCATAGAAGTAGGAGGAGGGGGGATGGGATGAGGGTTTCTGGGCTGGGGGTGAAATGGGGAAAGGGGATTACATCTGAAATGTAAATATCCTATAAAAAATTTTAAAAACAAGAAAAAAAGAGTAAGGAAAATTTGAGGACACTAAGAAAATCAGCCTTTCTAAACAAATATGTATTAAGGCATATATAAACTAAGAGACTGTGACAACATGCACAAGGGCAGTGTTATGATTCTAGTGCTATGAGTAGAAGTCAACACAGGTTACTGTCTCTCCCCAAGAAGTTGTTTCCAATTGGTAAACAAAGAAAAGGGGAAAAAATTCCAACACACTCTCACTGGTTATAAAACCATTCTAAGGGAAAGGTCCCATGCTCAGCATGTGATGAACAACACACAAAAAAATAATAAAATTATTTTTATGAAATTTTTTTGTTAATACATTTTCCTAACAGATTTGTTTCTTATAGGTCTTTGGCTTACATATTATAGTTTCAAGTTTTGGGTATTTATTAGATATCTTTGTTTGAAAATGTATGTGTTTCTGTTTCTATGTGTGTTTGTTTTGCTACTACCTGGGCTCTTATTTTTCTATTTGTTTCTTTTGTCTTAGTAAGGATGTGAGTTTTTATTATATCTTCAATGTGCTAAGATGCCATTTCAGCATCGATTAAATATTTATGTGGTCTCTGACTTTGTATGCAATTATTTTGTTTATTATATTGATTGATATGTATATGGTGAACAAATCTACCCTTCCCAAGAAGAAAATTACTTGCTCATAATGAATGATTTCATTAATGAGATTGTGGGTTTGATTTGTAAAAACATTTGCTGGCATATTTATCAGAGAATTTGTCTGGAAGTTTTATTCTGTATTGATCTATCTATCTATCTATCTATCTATCTATCTATCTATCTATCATCTATCTATTTATTGGTAGCATCTTTACCTTATTTGGGTATCAAGAAGTTTTTTTTTTTCTTGGAATGAATTTGAATATTTGGTCACTTTTTCTCTTATGGAACAAGAAAGAAGATATCATTTGAAGTCTTTATTGAAATTTTGACAGATTCAACAGTGACTTTCCATGCTCCTTGCTTTTCTTTAAAGTGAAACTTTTAAAAAACAAAATCCACCTCTTTGACAATGGCACTGTTTACACTAATAACATCATCAGGGCTTAATTTTAGTAAATAATAAAAGCTTAGAAGTCTATCTGTTTTTTCCAGATTATACAGTATTTCAGAGTACAAATTTCATAGTAATTTCTATTTTTTTTTTTAAATTTCAGTCTCAGTTGTAATTATAGCTTTTGTTCTGAGACTCATCCATTTGAAGTTGCTGAGTTATCTTTTTGTTCAAACAAGTTTTCCTCTTTTAGAGTCTGTATATTTATTGCTTGGGAGGGGATGAAATCATGAGAGGGTTGATGTATTATTTTCTTTTAAGGAACTTGCATCCAGCACTACTGTTTACATAGGCAGACACTATCGAAGGATCAGAACAAACCATTTTGTCTTGTTCTGCCTTAGCTTTTTACATATCCTTCTATGTCCGATTGTCCTTCTTTAAACAAGCTTTCCTGGGTGTGTATTTGTAATAAGTTTTATACATTTAATAGGCATAGGACCTGTGTGATGTTAACTTGGTGTAAGACATCTTACATAATAAGAAGTTTCTATCACAATTAAAGGCAGAGGGATGAACGATGCTAGAGAAGCTAAGCAGTTAGTGTCACTTAGAGATGAGAATCTAGAGAAGTCAGAAATGTGTTGGGTAAATAAAAGAAGTGTCTACTTAGCAGATCACAGGGAAAGATCACATAAGATGTGGGAAGGATCGAAGACATCATGATGGGAAGGGGAAGTAGGTCATTATTTGAAGTACTTAGTGGAAAACGCAGAATTTCAATGTGTTTTATTACTGATCAATGAATAATCTCAGATGATATTTATATTTATGTAATAAAGTTATTTTCTTTTTGAGGACCTAACTTTGAGTTTTATACTTAATTTACTATACTATTGAGCTGTGGGCTCACCCATCCTTGGTTACTTCAATTTTTCTTGTAATGATTTTCTATGAATTTATTTTATAATTTCTGTGAAGATAGTAGAAGAGTTTCAGATGTACAAATCAGAATACAGTAAGGTTGCAAATCATATTTTATCAATAAATGTAAATTCACAGAAAATAATGTTTCTTTAATTTTTCTCTTTTCTTTTTAGAGACATGATTTCTATACCCCAAGAATGACTGAAATGTAACAGTCTCCTAACATATTGCTTTGCTGTAAATGACCAAAATGTTTTAGGCATGCAAAATTACAAATACAGAAACAAAAAAAAAAAAAAAAGAAAAAGAAAAAGAAAAAGAAAAAGAAAAAGAAAAAGAAAAAGAAAAAGAAAAGAAAAAAGAAAACAGTTCTCTACAACCTAGCTGTGTCCTGGGACATTTAGCCATACTTTAATGCTACAAATGCTACTTCAGTCCATTTTTCTTCTTAGACATTGATAATAATCATTGTTTCCTGTAAAGCTCTCAGATCTCAGGTTATAATATAGCAGGAAGACATGCAAATTATGTTCCCCTCTGTTCATGAAAACCAACCCCGACTCTTTAATAGAGACACCCAAATCTGGGTTTACAGCTATTCCCACTCAGTGTTCAAATCTAAAAGCAGAATATCCAGCATGGTGTTGGGACTGAGCTGTGTTTTCCTTGTGGCTCTTTTGAAAGGTAATTAATACTTAAGAAGTTATACTGAGGGTATGGGTGGGTGTGAATGACAGGAACATTGAACAAATTGTGACAGTTGACTGACTGAATTCTCTGTGTTTGCAGGTGTCCAGTGTGAGATGCAGCTCATGGAGACAGGAGGAGGTTTGATGCAGCCTGGAAATTCTCTAAAACTCTCCTGTGTTGCCTCGGGATTCACTTTCAGTAACTACTGGATGCACTGGGTTCGCCAGGCTCCAGGGAAGGGGCTGGAGTGGGTTGCTCGAATTAAAACCAAATATGATAACTATGCAGCAAACTATGCAGAGTCTGTGAAAGGCAGATTCACCATCTCAAGAGACGATTCCAAAAGCAGTCTCTACCTGCAAATGAACAGCTTAAGAGAGGAAGACACTGCCACTTATTACTGTACAAAACACAGTGAGGGGCTATCATTGTGAACCCTCACACAAACCTCCCTGCAGGTGCGTTTATGACCAGCAGGGGGCACACAGTACTCATGTAGAACTGGTACTTTGTGGGAACAGGTGCAGAGATAATTCAAAGCATATTTCTAGGATTTCAGCTCCACGTAATGATTTCCCAGAATACCCTAAAATTTTAAAAACTGTACATGTGTATGGCATCTTGAGAACATAGTTATTTTTCTGCAATTTAGAAACTGCATGGCACACAGTCCAACAGGAACTAAGTGAGAAAATCACCTGTGACTGCAGAAATGACTCTACTGTGGGTACAAGGATCCAGTGATTAGGATTGTCATGTTGTTGTTGAGGCATTTTCATCATGTGATTCATAGAAAAGCTTCAGTGTTGTTCTCATTAACACACTGTGATGCTGAGGGTAACTAGAGAGGTCAGGCCACACTCAGCAACCCATACATTCTAATAGGTCTGCAACCTTTATGAATTTCCTTAGAACAGTGCATGCCAGGTACAGATCTGACAAATTTTATTTATACCTGATTCAGTTTCTTAATTTATTGCTTCCATCATCACATATTCTCACACTGCCATTGGTTCATCTAGAAAAAACTTCTGAGTTGTTTCCTAAACATAGAAAGAAGATAGTTACCTTAGACTCAGCTGAATCCAAGATTGTATCTTCTATAGAGACTTAGGGAAATTTGTCATGAAATGATCAGTCCCGATTTCCTCAACTCCTTCTTTCTGTTTTATAGATTCATTTTTTCTACTGTAACAAGACTTGTTGATGTGACTGTCTGTCTTCTAAATAAATGTATTCTGTAGATGAAAGACTATGTTCTGTTCCTCTGTCATATGCTACTCTGGGGAGACTAAACAGAAGGGGCTCCTGTTGAGCAGTGAGCTCTAGGGCTCAGAGTCCAGGTGTCTGTGAGACAAGCTGTCCCACTTATTGATAATGATCTGCCTGCAGCAGAATCCTGCTTCAGGAAAGTTTTGCTCTAGATGGCCCTCTACTAAAGAGCTCCCCACATTAACCTTAACCTCAACAAAGGAGAAAAGAATTTCTTATTTTCTCTTCATCACCTGATTAGCGATAGAAAACAAGTGTTTACATTGAACAGTGATTTATGTAAGGACAGCATTATCTCATAAAATGTATCTTTTATTCTTTTTTCTTTTTTATTGATTTATTATTTTTCCCAATCTGCTTTTATACCATTTTAATTACATTCAAGTATTAAGGTCGGTTCTAGGTTGAAGAACTAGCTATTCAGTAGGTGAAAATAGTCAAGGAACAAGAAAGACTATAAACACAAATAGTCAAAGAACAAGCAAGGAAATAAACAATGTCCTGTGATCACTGTTTCTAAGGGCTTCTCAGGATGCCCAAAATATCTGAGCCTACTTCCCTGTCCTAGTACAAAGTCATTTTCATGTCTGAATCCCACTTATTCGTTCTAGCCTAAGATTTAGATTCTTGCCTGACCTTACTTCTTTGTTCTAGCCTAATGTCAGATTCCTGCCTAAAGCCCACTTCCTTTTCCTTGGTCAATGTCAGATTTCTGACAAGCAGCCACAAAAGCTCCCTAACTCTCCTCCTTTTTACAAAATGTATGTTTGACATCTACATTTATTCATGCACAATAATTGTCGACAGTAAGGAAAGCCATTTGTTAAATGTACACATCTGTTATTCAGTAATTCCTTGCTCAGTGTGAAAAAGCAAGATTGTTCTTTAACATGAATAAATATATAAGAAAAGATATGAGTGATTCTCTGTGCTACTTGATGTATTCTGCAGACATTTTTGAAACGATAACACAGGAAGTAAAGCCACAGTCTGTTTAATGGTCTGTGCTATCAAGTGTGACCCCAGAGCAACAGGCATCAGCCTTACCCTTAGAGAGACATGTGATAATTTTTCTTCATAAAAATCTATATTAAAATTTATTGCTGGTGTGACAGAGTAGATAAAATCTTAGAATGCATAAAATTACCTTATTACATATGGACAAATGCACAGGGCATCAACATACAATAGAAAATAGTCTGGGAGAGTAGAGCCTTTCCAAATTTCTAAGTTCGTGCAGTGGACCCCCATTTCATTTCACTCTCATAAGCCCTAGTCTTAGTTTTGTTTCTCTACTGCCCCTTTGTAATTAAGGGATGTCTTCTGAACAGCTTTAGGCTGTATCCATGTAGACCATGTGGTATGGGAAGAGTTACAGAACCACGAGAACATAGATGTTTCCTGTAAGGAATTGATATGTTCACTTAAGATTGAGAAACTTGCAAGTATTTCTGAGTCTGACAAGAATCTAAGTTCTGTCTTACACGCAGTGAGACGAGGAAGACGGCCAGCTTGCTGGAGCTATCAGGGAGGCATAATTTGTTTTCCAAGCTAAAAGATTCTCTAAAGAAGCTTGGTGTACCCATAGAGATCAAGTTCCTTTCATAGGCACGGATACTCTGTCACCAGATGAGCCTACGGATAGCAACATCTATATCAGCTGAGTATATCCTCTTCTCCTTTATGCAAAAGTGGTTTCTATGGTACGACAAACATGTATGAAAAGATTTAACAAGTCTGTCCTTAGCCTTAAATACAAACTAAAGTCCAATTTTGCTATCAGAAGCCTGGAATCTTCATGTTAGGTTTCCTCTATTAACAGGGCCATTTTCTAGCATAGATAGGCGTGGCAGACAGATGACAGCCAGTGGAGGAAATATTAGGGAAGCCTGATGTAAGGGCCAGTGTCTGAAGAGAATATCTTAGCCTTGCTGCAGTTGTGTAAGTCCTCCTAAGGCCACATAAAGCTGATGCTGTATATCATGTACATTTCTTATACTGCACAAAATGACCTGGTGGAAAGTTGATACAAGTCTTCATTTGGCTCTTTCCTGAATGTTTTAATATTGCAGACTCTTAAGAATGAACAAAAAAGCTGTGCCATGTCAAAGCAAATTTCAGAGGCAAGGCACATAAATCCTTAAAGATGGCCTGGGCTGGCATCTGTTACCAACACAGTTACCTTGTTAGTGCTGACAGCCCTGTGCCCAACACTAAATTTGTGTCTGCTTCTTTTACTGTAAAGTCTATTGAAATAGGTAATCAACTGAGATGTTAAATCTGAAAATGTTGGCAGGCAGATATGTGGAGCTTTTCATACTCTTCGTACCTACTGGGATACCATGTTGGCTGCAGACATACAACACAACTCAGAATGGTGTGTTCTATTGTAAGACCACAGAGGCTCTATTCCAAGCAATTACAGTTATTTCAGGTGCTGGAAAAATGGTGAGACCACATTTAAACCATTTCCAAAGTCCATGTTTCTGTGGCTTCCCTACTATTTTTATAAAAGTCAAATTGCAATAACTTGAGATCATATGGGACAGTCCCCAGTACTATATATAGGCAAAGTACAGAGCAGGTACGTCCAAGTAATTCATTAGCTTTCAGTTTGTGTGTGTGTGTGTGTGTGTGTGTGTGTGTTTGTGTGTGTGTGTGTGTGTGTGTGTGTATTTGTCTTTTTTATAAGGATTGTTGTAGGTTAGAGAGAAGCATACCTTATATGTGCCATGTGATGTAGCTATTGTCCAAATTAACCTAAGAGACTCAGGCCATCTTCCAGAGCTTGATGGCCCATTATGAGGCTGGACAGTTTTAGCACCTCTGATAAGTGTCAGTTGATACCTGGCGTGTTTTACTGCCATTTTCTGGTGAGAATCTACACTATAATTCAGGTTAGTGCAAGCAAATGACTGTCTAAGACAAGGTTTCAGTCAGAAGCTTAACCTGTTTAAACTCTCTCAGGCTTCTCTGCAAGTTGAGGGCAAAAATCTCTTCCTACTTTGTTAAAAAGAAATCTGTTACCAAATATGCCAAAAACCCAGAGAGCAACACCTCTTATGGTTTCAATGAACTGAGAAGACCTTGTGACTCACTCAGCAAACTCAAACCTGATTAATAAATGTAAGTACCAAGGGGTAGTGTTGCTTTTATTTGGGCCTCATTTTTTAGTGAAAATATTTTATATTTACTTAAAACTCTGAGGCCATACTTCCCCACAGAAAGAACTAAATATGAGAACTCAAAGCATGGACCCAGAGCAGTAAAAGAAGAAGTAAACATGCAGAGGTTCTGCTCCTTGGCTGTTTTTTATGGCTTGCTCAGCAAGCTTTCTTATATACCGCCAAAACACCTATCTGAGGATAGTTCCTTACACAAAAGACTCAGATCCATTAATCAAAAAATATTATAAAGCTAGACTACAGACCTATCTAAAACAGACATTTTCTAAATTGAATTTTTTTTTCTCTCAGATGATTCTAGATTGTTTTCATTTGATAAATTCTACAGTGTGGTAGAACTTATTGTCTGAAGGCCCTTTTCCATTGTTCTTTCATTCTTTATTTCCTTCCTTTCATTCTTTCTTCTTTCCTTCATTTCTTCCTTCCTTCTTCTTCTCTATACTAAAAAAAAGCAGAAACTCTAAAATTTGATTAAACCATTACATCTGGTTACTTTTCTAGTTTGGTTTCTGATACACTGACAAACACCATGACCAAATGCATCTCAAGGGAGAAAAGGTGTTTTTTTTTTTTTGTTTCTGTTTTGTTTTGTTTTGTTTTGTTTTGTTTTTATGTTTAGGTTATAGGACATCATCAAGAGAAGCTAAGGAAGAAAGGCAGGAGTTTGAAGACAATGACCGTGACACTGATGACTAGCTTATTCTTATGGCTTTATAATATAGCCTAGATCCCTTATATAGGGCAAGAACTCACACTGGACTGGATACTCTTACATTAATTACCAATTGAGAAGTGACTCACTTAACAGCCTGAGGACAATACTATTGAGATAATTATTCAATTGAGGTTCCATTTAACTAGGTGTGTTAAGTTGTCAGCCAACATTAACTATCCTAGCCAGATTGTAGATTTTCTCTTGCATCTGTGTATGCTAAACCTACAAGTTGGGAGGGCAGAAATTCATTCTTTAGTGACAAAAGTCAGTATACTGGTAGAGACCTTGGTCCTATCACTGACATATGAAGTCCTAGTCTCGATTGTACCAGCTATAATGAATGTGAGATCAGGTAGTGCTAAATCAGAGTTTTGTTTGTATATACGAGTATATCAGTATCTGTATATTTGGATGATAAATTTCTGGTAAAAAGTATAAGCCTATGACACAGAAATTTTCTGCTTCATGGGGAACAAAAAAAGTCACTAAAACACACATATATCCAAAGTATTGAGAAACTGAGTTTATGCAGAGGCTCTTTTGTCTCTTGTTGTCTCTGGATAAGAAAAAAATAGGATGGGTCATTTACCATGTAAAATAATAATAAGGGTACTTCTACAGTTCACAATCTTAAAACTTGTACTAGGGAAATATCTCAGGAATGTTCATGCAATATCAAAGATGCCAGATGGGTCCTACTGGTCATTGCTGCAGGTTAGACAACAGTATCCAGTGATACCTGCTAATGCCTCATGTGAACAAGAGGGACACAATATATTTACCACACTTTACCACAATCACAGACACCCTTTTATTTACCTTGCGGAGAGTCACCTAGCTAATGGACCTCTCAATAATTCTCATGGTGAACATCCTGTTAATGCAGACCTGTATATCCATGGGAAGATGCTGCTGTGCACAGAGTCAGGGAAAGGGTCTGAGAAGCTTTCCTCAGACAGGATTATGACTTATATCTCAGTGTTCCACTGACTCTGTCTTAAGCTGGATCAAGTCTTCATAAGAATAACTTTCTGTATAATGAGTATGCAAATAAGCTGTATCTGTTTGGATAAATACAGTATTGTTCATATGTCAGGAACACAGGGACACATTTCCACTCTCATCTACACAGTCTCTAAGGTCACACATCCTCACCATGACCTGAAACTAGAATATGTTCTTCTTCTGGCAGCTGTTACAGATAAGGAGCTCCCAAACCACAGACTTAGAATGGTAACAGTAGCATTCAATGTGCCTTCCCTCCACAGGTGTCCATTGTCAGATCCAACTGCAACAGTCTGAGACTGAGCTGATCAAAACTGGATACTCAGTAAAGGTGTCTTGCAAAATTTCTAGTTATAGTTTCACTAGAAACTATATGAGTTGGGTCAAAGAGAGTCTTCACCAAGGGCTAGAATAGACTGGTTATTCAACCTTAAAAGTGGCAGTAAAGGTTATACACAGAAGTTTCAAGAATGAGTCTCCATGACTAGGGACATATGCTCCAACATGGCCTACATGGAGCTCAGCAGGCTGACATCTGAGGACACTTCAGTTTATTACTGTGCAAGAAACACTGTCACAGCTCACATCCTGTCTGTGGCATGTACATGTAGGAGCAGAAAACTCTGTTGCTTCTAATATGACAGGAAAGATTAGACTGATATCTTGCTAAGAAAGTCTGGTTAAACCATGAAGGAAAGAAATGAAAATGCTATGAACTCATTCTATATTAACAGGTAATTTTTCCAGTAACTCTTCATGCAAGATGCAGTTTGAAGGCCCCACAGTTAATAAAGCTTTCTCAAGCAATATCATGTTGCTGTTAATGTGAATATGTGTTTCTACTGTTATTAAATAAATTAGTGAGAAGTAGTATATGATTACATATCAATTCAAAATGTAATTCCCACGAGAGTACCAAGACTGCCTGTTAACAAAAATATAGATTAGAATTAGGCTTTCAACTTATGTTATTGAGAATTAAGGAATAGTTTGTGGGATTCATAATTATTCTTTGAACCTATATTCATAGACTTCATGATTCAAATATCTTCCCAGAAATCAACAGCCTCTTCCAAAATATAATAGTTTTAATTATCAATCTGAATCAAAATGAGGAATTGTGTGTATTGAGTTGGCTTGTGAAGAATTTGATTATGTTTATAAATGTTAGAAGACCTGTTATTGAAGGGCAGCACCATGACCTGAGCTTGAGATCTGTAGATTTACAGACAAGGACTGAGCAAAACTAAGCATTCATATATTCTTTCTGTGTGTCTGTGTGTCTCTGCACCTGTTTGTGTGTCTCTCTGTCTGTGTGTATCTGTCTCTGAACATTTTTATTTTTCTATTTCTTTCTGTTCATGTATGTGAATATGTTTATGTACTTCATTTTACTGCATTGACTTCTACATGGTAATTCAGTGTTCATGGAAATATAAAGCAAATTTCCATAACTAAGACTATTGTTGACATTGTATTTGTTTACAGCAGCAGAAACAAAGAAAGAGCACACCAAGGTTACCTATAATGACACAATATCATATCCAACATCCTATTGGTTATATGCTTACATCCAATTGTGGATATTAGAAAGGAATACTGACTGCTTCAACTCTGGAAAATTAAAATTGAAATGCATAGGATTTGGACCAGTGAGATAGAGTACCATGTCTCTAGGTTTATTTTTAATTAATTTTCAATATGAACTAATGAGTTCATTGAAACTTGTCAGAAAACAAGTATTTTTATTGGCATATGTCTAGGTAGGTATCCAGACTAATGGAAAAGATCTAGTAGCACTTCTCAGGGCAAAGATCTATTGTCAAAAAGTGAGTAGAGAATATGCCTTTCATGTCATCTCTCAGAATATCACAGTTTTTGAAAGTGATCCCACCTTTTATGTGCCCTGATAGAAAGCAAGAAAATTCTTAGGGTGTTTTGATGGGTGGTTACACCAGGGACATTCAAGGTGTCCAGAGATTTGGAGCACTGCTACCACTTCGATAAGTGTCATATCAGAGTCTATATTCAATAAGAGCATAGCTCATTTTCCTATGTCCTTTAGTGACAGAAAATTTCAGGAACAGATGACAGTTTACACAACAGGCAGTTTCTTGCCTATGCATCATGAGTTCATCCAGTTCTCACTGTTCTTGTAACCGAATCTGAACATTTTGTTTTGTCTGTCCTGATTATGTTTTTCATGGCAAGAGGAATGAAGAGACTTGTGGGAGTAGCAGAAAAGTGGTTTTCCAAATCCCACTTTCTCACCTACATTGAACTAAATACAGCTGGACATTCATTTTGTAATTTTTCATTGTTCAATTTGTTACCTTCAGTTTAATTTACAGGAAGATGTAATAATTTAATATTTCCAGCTACTACATTTTCTAGAGTTCTCTAAACTGTTGTAACATTTGTAGTATATTATATATCCACAAATCATGTCTGAAACTTTTATAAATATGTAGGAATATTTGTCTAAAAATATATCCTCATGCAAGTCTAGTCCATACCTGAAGAAAAGATCACTTAGTATCATGATCATACTACATGAAAGTGTGTATGAAATAGATTTCGGCAATGGCTATTAGGAGAAAGACATGTACTGTGTGAACACCATGTAGTTTGGGGTTTAGAGCTAAAGAAAGACCTCAGAGAGTAAGTTTAAGATTCATGTCTTGTATCAGCAATAATTCAGCAGCCACGATATGGAGGGAAGTATTAGAGGTAGAGCCCAAGAAAAGAGGAACCCGGCTGTTGGAGGAATGCTAGAGGCAGAACACCAGGTAAAGAATTGAAAAGAAGGTTCAGAGAGGTTCCAGCAAGGAAGAGTCATGACTTCATCGGGATATCGTTCTCCCAATTACCTACACAAAATTTAGTAAGTCAAATAAATGAATTGCAATGTTTTCTCTGAATAAAACATGGCAGAAGTGATAACAAATCAGTACATTTTATTTATTGAACCTAAGTTGCTTTCTTGAAAATTCCACAGAAACAAAAGCAGAAATGTCACAATACACAAAATGGTTTATTCATAATTAAGACAGTTGTTTTCACTTTTTAATAAACACCACTGTTGCAAATGCAAACTTAGGAAGCAAAATTTTGATTTTAAGATAAGGTAGGCAGATGTATTAAGTGTCTTAATCTTGAAATTTAAACCATAACCACTTTGGATGTCTTATATCTTCAGGTTCACTGAACACTGGTGAAAAGTGACTACCTACTTTGGTGTATGAATCACAATGAGAACACTCCAGTGTGAGTCTAAACAAGTTTCTCTAATATGTCCTCAAAATCTACATAGTGTACTCAGCACATACAGATAGCAAGGGTAGCCCAAAAGGTGGTGCAGAGATTTTGTGCTCTATTTTGTGGTGTAGAGATCAGATTCTCAACTGGAGGATCTCCATAAATCATCGGCAGACTTTTCAGTCCATATGATCTGTATTATCACTGAACATTAATGGTACTTTTTGGCTGTAACTTTTGTTTTAAGTTGAAAATTTGCCACAAGACCAAGCACGTAAAATAGTCTACTCACATCTATTAGTACAGAAATATGCCTTTCATGGACATTTGGAATTAGCTTTGGAGAAATAAAGGAATACTGGGCAGAGTATTCCCTTATCAGACTCAGGGAAGTTAAGTATTAGGGTTATCTATAACTCCAGTGTTTATTTTGTTATATTATATCATAGAGGAGACAGGACAGGAGGAAATGAATAGACCAGGTGATCCATAGCAGGTTGAAAAATTGACTTACACTATGAGAATTGTACCTAAAGGTTGGGTTATCAATCAAGAGTAAATTTGCTAATTCATTTTCACATCTCTACCTCTTGCTGTTTAACCAGAAAATACAAACTATGTCCTCCTCCCTCAACCTAAAGTTCAGGTAATTAGAGCTCACCATTGCTCAAGTTTTAACTTCTGACATGTCCCGGTATGACCTGGTATATTCAAAGTGCCCATCTCCCAGAATCTGCAGCTTTCCTTTGTGAATGTATTACTAATGAATGGAAGTATACAAAGTTAATTAGATGATAAGAATGACAATTCCATTATTGGGCATTGAGCATGCATCTTACTGTGTTAAGTCTTTCCTCATGTCATCTCTACCCTGTGCCATATTGAGGAGTCATGCAGATAAGATAACCTATTATACCTTTAACCTCTTACAGAGTTCAGCTCAGCTCTCTGTAAGCTGTGATCTTGTAAGTCTTTAATGGACATGACCATGGTCCTTTTGAACTGAATTCTGTAGCAAAAATTATATCTCTCCCACAGGATATACAGGTCTACACACTGTTCTCTACTCTTTCATGCATAGGATAAATAATGCCTTGTTTTCATCCCTTCACATCACTGTAAGTAATATATAAATATTTTCAGTGAATAAAAGTTTGAATAAAACCACATTACCTTTCAAAGTATATATGAAAATGTTTGTTGTTTCATGGGTGATGGTTGTGAAAAACCATTAATTAATTAATGTGACTAACCTAGATCCATTACTGAGTAATTCCCTGGTTGATACTGACTGATGTTTCCAAAATATTAGACATATGTGAGACTCAGCTCTATTCTTTAGAGAATTTGGCAGTACTATTTAGGAGCCACACTGTCAACACATAAAGCCACATTTTTCAGCATAAGTTATAATGCTTATAAATCTGTTATAAACTTAATCATTTATGGTTTGTGTTAGTCTTTTCTTATTTATAGATGCTTAAATTAAAAACATATCACAGTGTTAAAGCAAATATGACACATAAAATGCAGCCTGAAGTGGTGAATATAAGTTTCTATTTTGTTCCCCCTGGAAGCCAAATTATATATCCTGAATTTTTCGATCATGGATGCTCTATGACATAACTGTCCAAATCACTGCTACTGTGGACAATGCTCTGCTGAGCATGGGTGTTCACACATCTCTAGGTAACAGATTGCTCACATTGGTTATATGTACCCAGGAGTGAGACAACTACTTATAGAGATATTGTTCACTTTTTAAGAACTTCTGCTCTGCCTCTATTAAGGGCTGGACTAGCTTACATTCCAACAATGAATGAGGGTTCCATGCCATCCATATTCCCTAAGAGCCTTTCTTTCCATCAGTCCTTTGGAAATTATCCATATAAGATTTCAGGTAACATCTCAACAGTGTTTCACTCTCATGACTCTGATGATGTGTGATGGGGAAGTTTTCTCATGTCCTTGTGGATTCTTTCAGCTTTTTTATGACACATGATTGCTTCATTGGTCTATGACCTGAGTATTAACTTGCTACTGCTTACTTAAGTACTTGTATATACCTTATTCTAATTCATTATCAGGCTGTAATTTCTAGATATAGCCTCCCAATTATGGATTGTCTCTATAGGCTGTTAATTTACCTCCTTACACAGAAGTTTGTCATAATGAAAAAACTGATAGATTTGGTCCAATTTCATTTTTTTAGTACTTTAATTTATAAAACTATGTTCAATATCATATCACATTTCTTCAATAGTTGGTGATCTTATCTTTCCATGATGAATGCAATGCAAAATAATTTTTCATATATAGAATAAATAGTTTAATTCAGTTGAATGTGGATAATAATTATGGAAACTCATATGAAATTTACATTTCTTCTATTTACCATGTTAGGATATTTTAAGACTGTTTTTATTGTCATGATATAATAGTTTAAGACTGCAATATGTGTGGATAATTTTAGAATCTAGCCTGTTACATTTTTTTCCTGTGACCATTTATGATGATTCTATGCTGTGTGGATCACTTTGTAGCATACATTTGTGTCACTCTTAAAATGCTTTCTACTTTTTAATTTATTCTAGATAGACTCTTTGTATCCTGGTTATTTTCTAAACTTTAGGGGGTTTATTAGCAATATAGTAATTATTCTGATACAAATTCCAGTTTTCATTATTTGTCTCTTATTGGTGTGGTATATAGCACTTCCAAAAGTGAATTGGTTTCTTGGCTTACCCATTCAATTTACAAAACACATATCACTGAGGAATGACATGGCAGAAACTAAATGCAGGAAGCTGACATAGCTATCTCCTTAGGGGTGTGCCAGAGCCTGATATATACAGAGGCAAATGCTCACAGCTAACCACTGAACTGACCATGGAGTTCCCAATGGAACAGTTAGAAAGAAGAGTGAAGGAGATAAAGGGCTTTGAAGCCCCATGAGGAGAGCAACAATACCGACCAACCAGAGCTCCCAGGGTCTAAACCACCAGCCTGAGAGCACATAGGGAGGGACCCATGGCTCAAGTTGTATATGTAGGGGAGGAAGGCTTTATCAGGCATAGGTGAGAGAGAAAATACTTGGTACCCTGAAGGCTGGATGCTACCATCTGGAGGAATTCAAGGGTGGGGAGGTGGGAGTGGGTGGGTGGGGGCACATCTTCATAGAAGCAGGATGAGGAGGGATGGAGCAGAGGGTTACAAGGTAGTGGGGTAATGAGGAGAGGCAATAATATAAAAAATGTAAATAAAATATCCAATAAATAATTAACAGAATAAAATGTTTAATGTGATAAAAAAGTCAGAACTGATGAAAAGAACATAGAAGAATATTCATTTATGGAATGTTCTATGTGGTTCACTCAACTGCTTTTCATATGACACAGAACTGCTTTCCTAAAGTGGCAATGAAGACTATAAGGTTGGCTCTTCCAACTCTGTTTTAACCAGTCAAGTTCCCAAAATATGTGCCTCATTGACCCTATTTGATAGAGAAGTTTTCTCCATTGAGATTCACTTTTCCAAGAAAACTGGGGCTTATTAATAAAAATATGATAATTCTGTGACTGTGTTTACATAACATCTGCAGGTAATATTGACATTTAAACATATTGTCAGTAACATCTTAACAAAGTACTTTCTTCCAGTGTTGCTTATTTTAATTTTTTTTCAGAAAATTTTATAAGGTTTACTCTCTGCTTTCCAGGTTAATTTGACCATTCATATTTTCATTTTCTTTTATTAATATTTTTATCTTGGGCTAATTTTATGTTTTTAATAAAAACAAGTTGTTCTCTCATATAATAAATGTCAACCACAGTTTTCTTCTGTCCACTCCTCCAAAACCCCTTCCCTCTACAACATATCCACTCTTCATCGAGTTCCCTTTTAAGAGAAGGCCAACAAGAGGCCAAATTACTTATTTTATTTTGTAACAATTGTAAATAGCATCTATTTCTTGATTTATTTTAGTGTAATTAATATTCCCTTACAGAAATGTAGCTACATTTATAATTGTTATGGATTGTTTTTGTGTTTATATTTTACAAATTCATGTCATCTGCAGTGGTAAATTTGTTTTAATTTTCACTTTTTCAATTTTTCTAAATGGAAGCTTCCACACATTTCTGTGTAATACAAAGAGTTTTCAACCTTTGTCCTTATTGACAAATTCCCCCAGTATACTGATAGTCTATGACATTTCTTCTCTGAGTTCCAGCCTCATAAATAGCTTTATAGCGGGAAGATATAAAAATAATCTCCCTCTCCCTCTTTTAGGAAAGCCAGCTCAGTCCTGACCCTCCATCCTAATCAAAGCAGATAAGCCCTGGATTCTCAGGTCTTTGTATTCATTGATCAGCACTGAACACAGACCACAGTGGGAATTTCAGAGTGATTGTGGGATTCTTTGTTATTATTTATAAAGCTAATTTATGAAAAGGCAGAGAGACTGAGTAGATATGCAAACATGAAGAGGATAGATAGTGAGTTTTTACGAACGTTTGCTGACAGGATTCTTCATGTGTGAAAGTTTTCAGTATAAGGTGCAGCTTGTGTAACTGGAGGCTGCATGATGCAGCATGAACACTTTCTGAGACTCTTTTGTACAGCACTTGGTTTCAGTTTTAGGAGCTATTGTTAGAACTGCTCCATAAAAGAGGCTAGAATAGGTTGGAGAATGTTATCAAGATGTTGGTACCACAAACTACACACCAAATAGTACCACAACCTAAGACAAGCATATAAGACAAGACAACCAGAACACGGATGAAGTTGTCGTTGTTCAATGTTCGAGTGAAGGAGAATGCCTGGGTGGGAAGGGAGGACTGGATAGGTGGATGGGGAGCACCTTCATAAAGAAATGGTAAGGGGGAATGAGTTAGGTGGTTTTCAGATGGGATACCTGGAAAGGAGATAATATTTGAAATGGAAATAAAGAAAATATCCAATAAAAGAGAAAGATTTGGAATTATTAGTGACAGAGATGGTCAGAATACATGCAAATTAGTATTCAATTACCTCCATCCATTTCTATGGACAGAAAGCCACTCTTCCTACTGAATCACCATATATTCAGGGTGTTAAAACTCAAAAGAACAAACACAGAGGAAGCTCAAATCCTATATGATTGATCTGGATGTGCAATGTTTAGCATACAGACACTGGAGTTGTATATTAGAAACAGAGCCCCAGACAAGAATAGCCCTCCTGCTGCAAGAATAAAGGTCAGCAGGTGGTGCTCACAACAAACCCAGGAAGAGATTTGAAAAGCAGGTGCAGTCATATCCACCAAGGAAGATGTCAGGCTCCATTACGATTTCTTCATCTTACTGAACAGGATGTAACCCACTTAAGGGAATGAAACCCTCAAGGGATGATTCCTTCCTTAATTAGTTGTAATGTTTTTCCTGAAAGACCATAAACAGATGTGACTACAGATCTCTATTTTTATACCCTTGAACTTAAGTCAATCTCCTGGGAATGCCTCAATCTACAAGATTTTTTTTTTTTTAAATCACAAACACAGTTGCTCTCATGGTGGAATAAGATCCTCAACTGAAAAATTGGAAGCAAAACTCCTATCTTATGGAAATTTGGGCAGATATTTCAACTGGCATAGTATAAAAGTTAACTTACAACCAGTGGTACACCCCATATTCTCAGGTGGGTTGGAGAATGATGGGAGGGTGCATCATAATTCATACTTAGATTCAGGCTGAAGATTTCTTTCCAAACCCTTGTGATCATACACAAGGTGCCACTACTACTTGGAGGGCATTAAATAGTTATTTGATGCCTAAGGTTGGTTGTTAACTCAAACACATACAATAAAAAGACATCGTCATCACGTCTCATATTTATATTGTATATAAATATATGTATATAAATATATGTATATATATATTGTATATACTCATATATACTTATGTACATATAGTTAACAGTTAATAAATCATACATTATATATATCTCATATTAATATTGCATATATATTATATCTGTATCAAATATCACATCATCAATCATATCAATCATATTATACATCATATGTCATTCATCATAATTGTCCATCGTATGTCATATATTATATGAAATGTGTATATACATATATAAATATATATATATATATATATATATATATATATGGAATTTAAAATAAATTTATTATTAATAAAATATATTTGTATAATTATTTTCAATTAACTCTATGACTTTAGCATGCTACACTATAAAATATAACCTCAAACAAATTTGTTGGTAGATGCATTTTATATTATTTAGATTTTTGTTAAATGGCTAAAAATCATAAATGTTTCATTATTTTCTTTGAAGCAAGTAAGGTGAACAGAAAGGTTTTAAGGAATAAAACCAAAAAAATTCTTATGATATTTCATCACAAATATGTTTTAATTCTCTCATTGAACTGACTCCTTTAGTAACTTCTCACTTTAAAGCTTTGAATTCTGAACCCCCTCATTTACAGGAAGACATGCAAGTCATTTTTTTTGTTCATGA
The DNA here is from genome assembly GCA_030674055.1 of Rhabdomys pumilio. Lineage (NCBI taxonomy): Eukaryota > Metazoa > Chordata > Mammalia > Rodentia > Muridae > Rhabdomys > Rhabdomys pumilio. Next base: position 36,771,141 of record JANHMN010000022.1, read on the forward strand.
TAAGTAAAAGAGCTCTGATTCTATCGCTCTGGTATATCTCTCAACATGGAATTAAAATTTCCTTGTTGCTTTTTAATAAGAAGGCAAGATTATATGTATGTGAGAAGTCATGAGTGAAAGAGAAGTTGGATAGTTTTGAGTTTCCTGAGTAGAATCTTTTTTATTTTTTGGTTCCTTCCTTTCTTCCTTCCTCCATTGCTCCCTTACTGTCCCATTCTCTCTCTCTCTCTCTCTCTCTCTCTCTCTCTCTCTCTCTCTCTCTCTCTCTCTTTCTTTCTTTATTTCTTTTCTTCACATCCCTGTCATTGATCCCTCCTGCTCTCTCTGTTCCACAGACCCTCCCCCATCCACCATGCTTCACTCTCCTTCCTATCTGAGAGGATGCTTACTCCACCCACTCACCCACTCACTTCCCCCTCACCATAGTAGTATTCCTCTATGCTGGAGCATCTATCCTCCACAGGACCAAAGGACTCTTCTCCCATTGATGTAAGATAAGGCAATCCTCTACTATAAATCAGCTAGAACCATGAGTTCATCTATGTGTTCTCTTTGTTAAGTGGCTTCATCCCTGGGAGTTCTGGGTGGTTTGTTTGCTTGATGTTGTTCTGCCTATGGGATTGCAAACCCCTTCAGTTCTTTCAGTCCTTCTCCTAGCTTCCCCATTGGGGTCCCTGTGTTCCTTCCAATGGTTGGAAGCATCCTCATCTGTATTGGTCAGGCTCTTGTAAAGCTTCTCAGGGGACAGCTATACAAGATTTCTCTCAGCACGCTTTTATTAACATCAGCAATAGTGCCTGGGTTTGGTGTCTGTAAATGAGATGGATCATCTCTAGGTGAGGCAGCCTCTGTGTGGCCTTTCCTTCTGTCTCTGCTCCATTCTTTGTCTCTGTATTTACTTTAGATAGGAGCAATTCTAGGTTAACATTTTTAAGTTGTTTGGGTACCCCATCACACAACTAGGGAAAGTGTCTATACACTGGATATGATCTCAACAGTTTCTATCTCCTCTTTGTAGGATATTTTGGCTAAAGTCCTCCCTGTAAGTCTTATAGAACTCCTTAATCCCTGGCATCTAAAACTTTCTAGTGGGCACCCCCAGTTCCCCATCACCCACAACTATATACCTCTATTCAATTATCTGGCACTCAAGTGTCATACAGAGATGTGTTCGAGTTATGACAAATACACTTCAAGTTTCTTTAAACTTTTTAATAATTTGTAATGACTACCAATGTAAATGTTAGAACTAACATGAATCCCATGGTATTTGGTATGACACTTGAGATGGCTCCTTACTCTTTAATCTGTCAATATCCTTCCAATAATTTGAATAAGATAACGAGAATTAATCAATACTTCCAAGTGCCTATCGAAAACCTCTTGTATACTCAACACATTTGTAAATTTTTTGCTAAATGATTAACAAATGTAGCTGTCTTGTGTCAAAGCAAATGCAGAAGCAGTGGTGCTAGCAATTCATTTATTTAAAGCTTTTATGCCAGAAATAATCATGCCCACTATCCTCTTGCTTCTGCTTAAAGCCTGACTCACTTCTTTTAGTACTTGTAAGCTTTTTAAGAAGACCAAGATTCTGTGATACTCAGGGCTATAAAACAAAGGCTGGCTGATAGATCTCTATAATTGACACACCAGATTTAAACACACTAACACAATTAGAAAGTGTACAATAAATGTAACATAAATTCAATACTGTAAAAGAAACAAAAGCAATTATATCTTAAAAATTATAAGAGACTTAACATATGTACTAACACTTGCTGAAATCCATATCTCATCCCAACTTTATCTCTTGCTAACATAACATCTAGGGAGTTGAAATGGGAAAAGGGGATGGCATCAGAATTGTAAATAAAAAAAATATTCAATAAAAGGTTTCCAAAATGGGAAGGGGTGGAGAGCTTTTGCAGCCACTTGGCAAGTATCAATCATGTGGAAAAGATAAGGAAATTAAATGTTTGGCAGAAATATGACATTGGTCAAGGATAAGAAAGTAGGCTTCAGGCTAGCATCTGACAATAGGCCAAAAAAAGAAGTAATTACAGACAGGAATCTCAATCTTATGTTAGGACAAAGAGATAATTTCAGGCAGGAATGTAAATTTTAGGCTAGAACAAAGTACACTTCAGACATGAAAATCACTTTGGCCCAGGACAGGGAAGTGGGCTCAGATATTTTGTTCATTCTGTAAGCCCTTAGAAACAGTGATTACAGGAGTTTTCATGCAACTTTGTATATTGCCTTGCTTATTCTTTGACTATTTATGTTTATTGACTTGCTTGTTCCTTGAATATTTGCATCTACTGTGTTGCTAGTTATTCAATCTAGAACTGACCTTAACACTTGCATATAATTAAAATGGTATAAAAGCTAAAATGAGGAGGGGGATGAAATAGGGATTATCTAGAGAGGGGGAATGGGGAAAGTAGATGGCATTTGAAATGTAAATAAATGAAATATCCAACATAAAAATAAAAAAAATAGTCTTTGTCTGCATTTGAAAAACCAAAGCTTCATTGATGAAGGCATGGTATATTTTATCTAAGGTGATAAGAATGATATAGAACAAATTTAGTAATTATATTTGTGACTTGCAGGCATTAAAACATAGTAAACCACAATGATTTTCTTTTCTCTGCTGCTTTTTAATTTTTGCTTTAATGGTATACAAGATAGCTTTTATTGAAGTAATCAACCAATGTATGATTGTATTTCAGGCTGATTACAATGGATTGAACACATTCCAGTTTCCAGGTACTTAAGAACCTGATTCTTCATAGCTCGGTGACCTAGGAAATACACCCTTACAACTCTTCTGCTGAATGAACATAGCAATCAAACAACTCTTAATGAATTACTGCTATATTCATTTATTAATTTGAGTATATTTCTTAGCCCGAGAAAAATCCTTTCTGCAGCAGATGGGAACTGGAACCAAGTCACAATCTCAAAATATGCAGAAAGTGAGAGACCTTGGAAGACTCTTTCCTAAATATATTATCTCCAACAATTCTCTCCACTCAGACCTCAGAGAATCAAGCAGAAGCTGAGGCAAAAAAAAAAAATGTAAGAGTAAGGAGGATTCAAGGACACCAAGGGAAACAGCCCTTCTATACAAATAAGCACTAAGGCATATATGAACTGAAAAACTGTGACAACATGCACAAGGGCAGTGCTATAATCCTAGCTAGTGCTGTGAGTGGAACTGAACACAGGCCACTGTCCCTCACCAAGAAGTTATTTCCAATTCATAAGCAAAGAAAAAGAATAATTATTTGTTTCCAACAAACTCTCACTGGATATAAAAGCCATTCTTAGGGGAAGGCCCCATGCTCAACAGTCAATGAACAACTCAAAACAAAATAAGAACTTTTTGGAAATTTTGTTGTTAATACTTTGTCTTAATAGATTTCTTCCTTATAGGACTTTTTCTTACATATTATGGTTTCAAGTTGTGTGTATTTATAAGACTTCTTTGTGTGAAAATGTGCATGTTTCTGTATCCATCTGCATTTGTTTTGCTAGTTCCTTGGCTCTTATCTTTCTATTTGTTTCTTTTGTATTAGTAAGGGTGACAGTTTTTATTGTATATCGAGTTATTTATTTATAAAAGCCTGCTTGTTTCCTACTGAAAGAATTCAAAAGGAGATCTAGATTTAGATTGGGGGTGATATAGAGAAGAGTTTGAGGAACTAAAATTAAAATGTATTCATTATAAAATCGTATTTTCAATTACAATAGAAAAATATATTTTATTTGTTTAGCATAATTATGATAGTATATTCTATAACTCTCCATTCACAAATAGTTTGTTAGGCTTACTATTACGGGCATTATTTCCATTCTATTTAACATGGTTTAAGTTCAATTAGATAGGTGATCTTCCAAAAGTAAAAATGGCAGCACTACAGTTTGAGGACATCTTGCAGGAACAGCTCTTGTTGTACTTAAATCACTTCATGGCTTGATGAGTCAATTGATCTCTTTTTTCCTATACCAGTTCACACAGCACTTTCTAGTGCTAGAAGCAAAATGCTTCCAGCTCAGTTGTTACTAGATTCCTCTAAATGTTTGGCCACAGCTTGTGGTATTGCAACTATAAGCATTTATTTTTAACTTGTGGAGTGCAGTGGAGGATACAGCTCCCTTCTGCTCTCTTACCCGTAGTGATTACTACAGGTTATTTGCTGAAATCTGAAGATTTGGAGATGGAACCAACAAATAATAAAAACATGGTGTATTCTTTTGGTATCTGTGTTAACATATTCAATATAATATTTACAAATTTCATTCATTTACTTACAAATATTATAACATTATTTTTCTTAACCAATGAAAATAGAATTGTATTCTGTATATGTAACATATCTTTCTGACTGATTCATCAATCAAAGTACCTGTAATTTGTTTCAATTGATAGATATTGTTGATAGCAGATGATATGCATGTATACGTAACTGTATGTCTAGTGCACTAGTAAGTCTTTTGTTTATACACCAGGGAGTGGTATAGATTGGTCATATAATAAACAATTTTCAGATTTTTGAAAATTATCATTGCTGCTTTCATATATTAAAGTTGATTTCTGACTATTAACTCCCTTTTTATTAAGTAGATTATGTAGGTATTTTCCTACATCTTGGTTAAAATGATTTATTTATTTTCTAAAATAAAAACTATTGTTCATGAATAGAAATTAACCTCCAATCTTGGCTATCACTCTCCTCAAGGTTTCCACTTGATTACCTATGGGAAAGGGACACACAAAAATATCTACAATTTGCATGCAAGAATTTTGTTAAGAACTTTTGCTTGTATATTTATCAGAGAATTTGTCCAGATTATTTTGTTGTTTCATCATGATTTTTGTTTCTTTTTATTTTTGTTTTTGTTTTTTGTTTTTGTTTTGTAGCTTCTTTACCTTGTTTGGGTACTAAGATAGGACTGGCTCCATAGAATGAATTTGGCATTTTTAGTCACTTTTTGTCTTATGAAACAAGAAAGAAGATATCATATGAAGTCTTCCTTAAAATTCTCACAGATTCAACAGTGACATTTTGTACTGCTTGTTTTTCTTTAAAGTGAAAAATTTAAAAACCAAAATCCATATTTTTGACAATGTTGCTATTTACATTAATAACATCATGAGAACTTAATTTTAGTAGACAATGAAAGCATAGAAGTCCATCTGTTTTTTATCAGATTATTCAGTATTTCAGAGTACAAACTTTATAGCAACTTCTAATATTTATTTAATTTCAGATACTCAGTTGTAATTACAGCTTTTATCCTGAGACTCATACATTGTTGAGTAATCTTTTGTTCAAATAACTTTTCCTCTTTTAGAATGTGTATATTTATTGTTTAGGATGGTCATGAGGAAAGACATTATGACACAAAGAAGAAGACAGAAGACGGTCATCATTTGAACAGGTAAGAGGAAAACCCAAAATTGCAATGTATTTGATTATTGAGCAATGAATAATCTCAGTTAGTATTTATATTTATGCAATGTGAAGATATTGATTTTTTGAGGAGCTATGAGCTTTAAATATAGTATAGGGTACTGCTGAGTTGTGGGCTAATTCCTCCTTGGTTACTTGAAATTAATGTATGCATTTATGATTTACTGAACTTTACACAATGCCTTTCAGAATTACTATATTTGAGATTTTTCTTGTCCTGATTTTCTATGAATTCATTATATAATTTCTATGAAGAGAGCAGAAGAGTTTCAGATGTCCAAGTCACTTGGACTGCAAAGAATATTTTGTTAATAACTATAAATTGATACTAAGTAATGTTTCTTTTCATTTTCTCTTTTCTCTTTGGAGACATAATTTCTACAGCTCGAGTATTACTAAAATGTAACAGTCTCCTAACATATTGCTTTACTGAAAATGACCAAAATGCTTTAGGCATCCAAACAATCAAACAAAGAAAAAAACCCAAAAACAAAAACCTAAAAACAAAATCAAAGAAAACAGTCCTCTACAACCTAGCTCTGTCGTGGGACATTTAGCTATACTTTGATGCTACAGATGCTACTTCAGTCCTTATCTCTAATTACATATTGTTAATAAACATTGTTTCCTGTAAGGCTCCCAGATCTCAGGTTATAATATAGCAGGAAGATATGCAAATTATGTTCCCCTCTGTTCATGAAAACCAACCCTAACTCTGCAGCTTTAACAGAGACACCCAAATCTGGGTTTACAGGTCTTCCCACTCAGTGATCAACTCTGAATGCAGAATATTCAGCATGGTGTTGGGACTGAGCTGTGTTTTCCTTGTCGCTCTTTTGAAAAGTAATTAATACTTAAGAAGTTATACTGAGTGTATGAGTCGTTGTGAATGACAGGAACATTGAAAAATTGTGACAGTTGACTGACTGGATTCTCTGTGTTTGCAGGTGTCCAATGTGAGGTGCAGCTCATGCAGACAGGAGGAGGCCTGGTGCAGCCTGGGAATTCTCTAAAACTCTCTTGTGTTGCCTCAGGATTCACTTTCAGTAACTACTGGATGCACTGGGTTCGCCAGGCTCCAGGGAAGGGGCTGGAGTGGGTTGCTCGAATTAAAATCAAATCTGATAACTATGCAGCAAACTATGCAGAGTCTGTGAAAGGCAGATTCACCATCTCAAGAGACGATTCCAAAAGCAGTCTCTACCTGCAAATGAACAGCTTAAGAGAGGAAGACACTGCCACTTATTACTGTACAACACACAGTGAGGGGCCATCATTGTGAACCCATACACAAACCTCCCTGCAGGTGCATTCATGACCAGCAGGGGGCACAGAGTACTCATGTAGAACTGGTACTTTGTGGGAACAGGTGCAGAGATAATTCAAAGCATACTTCTAGAGTTTTAGCTCCATGTAATGATTTCCCAGAATGCTCTCAAATTTTAAAGTCTGTACATGTGTATGGCATCTTGAGAACATAGTTGTTTTTCTCCAATTTTGAAACTGTATGGCACACAGTCCAACAGGAACTAAGTGAGAAAATCACCTGTGATTGCAGAAATTAGTCTTCTGTGTGCACCAGGATCAAATGATTAGGAATGTTCATGTTGTTTTTGAGGCATTTCATCATGTGATTCATAGAGGGTTGAATCTGAAAATGCATAAAATAAGCTTATTACATAAGGACACAAGCTTTGGGGATCAACATACAATAGAAGAAGAAAAGTCTGGGAGAGTAGAGCCCTTCCAAATGTCTAAGTTCTTGCAGTGGACCCCCATTTCAGTTTATTCTCACAGGCCCTATTTTTAGTGTTGTTTCTCCTCGCCCCTTTCTAATCAAGTGTTGGGCACCAAAAATGTTGGGGACCGCTCTATCAGTGTTGGAACCCACACTGACAAAAGCCTTGGGGGCTAAATTTTAGAGCCCACACTGCCCCAAGCTGCTCTGGTACACAGGTCGGGTTTTAGCAAGAGAGAGTGAGGATGGACATGAGGAATGTAGACCAGACAGAGTGTGATTTAATCCTGTTTATTCTTCAGTCTCTATTCCTAGTCCAAGTCCCATGTCTTGAGTTTCTAGTCCTTAGTGCTAGTTCCAGTTGCTAGTCTCTTTCCCAGTTCTAAATTCTTTCTCCAAGTGCTATGTGCCTAACCTAATGTCTACTAACTCCAAGTTGTACTGAACTCTTCTGTCTGACTCTCACCTTTTATATGTCTCACTTCTAAGTCACACCCTTAAGTCATGCACTTAGGTCTTATCTCTAAATCACACCTTAAGTCACACCCTTAAGTCTCAGCTCTAAATCTCACCTTTAAGTCTCACACACCCAAGGGAAGATCCTGGGTAACTAAAACAAGATGTTATCAGAGTGTGCTAAGCTATTGTAGGCTATTGTAATCAAGTATCTTGCAAGAGTATATGGCTCAAGATGGCTGTAAGGATGATAGTTGCCTTCTGTCGACTCCCCACAAACAAAAGTATCTTCTGACCAGCTTTAGGGGTATCCAAGTAGACGATGTTGTATGTGAAGGATCAGAGAACCACAAGAACACAAATGTTTCCTATAGAGAATTGATATGTTCATTTATGATTGAAAAATTTGCAAGTATTTCTGTGTCTGTCAAGAGCATATTTTATGTCTTACAAGCAGTAAGAAGAGGAAGCTGAGCAGCTTGTTGGAGCCATAAGAGAAGCATAATTTGTTTTCCAAGCTATAGATTCCCTAAAGAATCTTGGGGTCTCCATAGAGCTCAAGTAATTTACCTAGACTCTGAAGACCTGTTAATAGATGAGCCTATGATAGCATCATCTGTACCAATTGAGTATAAGCTCTTCTCCTTTACACAGAAATGGGCTTCATGCTATCACAAACAGATATGAAAAACTTAACATGTCTCTCTTTTTCCTTACATACACACTAAAGTCCCCTTTTGTTATCAGAAGCTTAGATTGTTTCTTTTGGGACTCTTCTAATAACAAACCTGCTTTTATTTATTTATTTTTTTTGTATTTTTCTTTTTCTTTTTATTGGGTATTATATTTACATTTCAGAATTTATTCCCTTACCCCATTCCCCCCACCACCCAAGAACCTCCTATCACAACCCCCTCCTCAAGCTTCTATGAGGATGTACCCACACCTACCTCCCACTCTCACCTCCCCATCCTCGAATTCCCCCACCCACTCGGTGTTCAGCCCTCATGGGAACAAGGATCTCCTCTCCCACCTATGCCCAAGAAGGCCATCCTCCTCTACATATACAGATGGAGTCATGGGTCTCTCCCTATGTGCTCCCAGGCTGCTGGTTTAGATCCTGGGGAGCTCTGGTTGGTTGGTATTCTTGCTCTCCTCATGGGGCCACCAACCCTTTCATCTCCTTCAGTCTTCTCTCTAACTTTTCCATTGAGAAACCCTTGATCAGATCAGTGGTTTGCTGTGAGCATCTGCCTCTGAATACTTCAGACTCTGGCAAACTTCTAAGGAGGCAGCAATATCAGGCTCCTGTCAGCATGCACTTCCTGACATCCACATCAGCATCTACCTTTAGTGACTGCACATGGGATGGATACCCATGTGGAAGGGTCTCTAGATGGCCTCTCCTTCAGTTTCTGTACCACAATTTGTCTCGATATTTGCTCCCTTGAGTATTTTGTTACTCCTTCTAAGTGGGACCGAGGCATCCACACTTGATCTTCCTACTTCATGAGCTTCGTGTGGTCACTGAGTTGAATCTTGGCTATTTCAAGCTTTTGGACTAATATCCATTTATCAGTGAGTAAATACCATTTGTGTTCTTTTGTGATTAAGTTACCTCACTCAGGATGATATTTTCTACTTCCATCCATTTACCTAAGAATTTTTTTAATTCCTTATTTTTAATAGCTGATTAATATCCCATTGTGACTATTGTGAAGGGTGTCATTTCCCTTATTTCTTTCTCAGTCTGTTTATCCTTTGAGTAGAGGAAAGTCACTGATTTGTTTGAGTTGAATTTATATCCAGCCACTTTACTGAAGTTGTTTATCAGGTTTAGGGGTTCTCTGTTGGAAGTCTTAGGATCACTTAAGTATACTATCATATCATCTGCAAATAGTGAAATTTTGACTTCTTCCTTTCCTATTTGTATCCTTTTGACTTCCTTTTGTTGTCTAATCGATCTAGCTAGGATTTCCAGTACTATCTTGAATAGGTAGGGTGAGAGTAGGCAGCCTTGTCTAGTCCCTGATCTTAGTAGGATTTCTTCAAGTTTCTCTCCATTTAGTATGATTATGGCTACTGGCTTGCTGTATATTGCTTTTATTATGTTTAGGTATGGGCCTTGAATTCCTGATCTTTCCAAGACTTTTAACATGAAGGGATATTAAATTTTATCAAATGCTTTCTCAGCATCTAGTGAGATGAACATGTGTTTTTTTAATTTGAGTTTGTTTATGTAGTGGATTACATTGATGGATTTCCAAATATTGAACCATTCCTGTATTCCTGGGATAAAGCCTACTGGATCATGATGGATGAATATTTTGATGTGTTCTTGGATTTGGTTTGTGAGAATTTTATTGAGTATTTTTGCACCAATATTCCTATTCGTAAGAGAGATTGGTCTTAAGTTCTCTTTCTTTTTTGGGTCCTTGTGAGGTTTAGGTATGAGTGTAATTGTAGCTTCATAGTACGAATCGGGTAGTATTCTTTCTGTTTCTATTCTGTGGAATAGTTTGAAGAGAATTGGTATTAGGTCTTCCTTGAAGGTCTGATAGAATTCTGCACTAAAACTATCTGGTCCTGGACTTTTTTTGATGGGGAAACTTTTAATGACTGCTTTTATTTCTTTAGGATTTATGGGACTATTTAGATGGCTTATCTGCTCCTGATTTAATTTTGTTACCCGGTATCTATCTAGAAAATTATTTATTTCATCCAGATTTTCCAATTTTGTTGAGTATAGGCCTTTGTAGTAGGACCTGATGATTTTTTGAATTTTCTCAGTTTCTTTTGTTATGTTTCTCTTTTCATTTCTGATTTTAGTAATTTGGATACTGTCTCTTGCCCTTTGGCTAGTCTGGCTAAGTAAGGGTTTATCTATCTTGTTGATTTTCTCCATGAACCAGCTTCCAGATTTGTTGATATTTTGTATAATTCTTCCTGTTTTTACTTGGTTAATTTCAGCTCTGAGTTTGATTATTTCCAGCTTTCTACTGCTGTTGGGTATATTAGCTTCTTTTTGTTCTAATGATTTCAGGTGTGCTCTTTTCAGTTTCTTTTTGTGGGCACTTAGAACTATGAGTTTTCCTCTTACTACTGCTTTCATAGAGTCCAACAAGTTTTTGTATGATGTGTCCTTATTTTCATTAAATTTTAAAAGTCTTTAAATTCTTTCTTTACTTCTTCATTGACCAAGTCATCACTGAGTAGAGCGTTGTTCACTTTCCACATTATGTGGGCTTTCTATTGTTTCTGTTATTATTAAAGACCAGCCTTAGTCCATGGTGGTTTATTAGGGTGCAAGGGATTATTTCAATCATTTTGTATTTGTTGAGGCTCGTTTTGTGACCAATTATATGGTCTATTTTAGAGAAGATACCATGAGTTGCTGAGAAAAAGGTATTTTTTTTGTTTGTTTTAGGATGAAATGTTCTATAGATATCAGTTATATCCATTTGGTTCATAACTTCTGTTAGTGGCATCGTGTCTCTGTTTAGTTTCTGTTTCCATGATCTATCTATTTCTGAGAGTGGGGTGTTGAAATTCCCAACTATTATTGTGTGAGGTGCAATGTATACTTTGAACTTTAGTAAAGTTTCTTTTATGTATGTGGGTGCCCTTGCATTTGGGGCATAAATGTTCAGAATTGAAAGTTGATCTTGGTACATTTTCCCTTTGATGAATATGAAGTGTCCTTCCTTATCTTTTTTGATTACTTTTGGTTGAAAATCTATTTTATTTGATATTAAAATTGCTACTCCAGCTTGTTTCTTGAGACCATTTGCTTTGAAGATTGTTTTCCATCATTTTACTCTGAGATAATATCTGTGTTTTTCACAGAGGTGAGTTTCCTGTATGCAGCATAATTTTGGGTCCTTTTTATGTATCCAGTCTGATAGTCTACATCTTTTTTATCAGAGAATTGAGTCCATTGATATTAAGAAATATTAAAGAAAAATGATTGTTGCTTCCTGTTATTTTTGTTATTAGAAGTGGGACTGTGTTTGTGTAACTATCTTCTTTTGGGGTTGTTGGAAGATTACTTTCTTGCTTTTTCTAGGTTATAGTTTCCCTCCTTCTGTTGGAGTTTTCTACCAACTATCCTTTGAAGTGCTAAATTTTTGAAAAGATATTGTGTAAATTTGGTTATGTCATGGAATATTTTGGTTTCTAAATCAATAATGATTGAGAGTTTTGCTGGATATAGTAGTCTGGGCTGACATTTGTGTTCTCTTAGGATCTGTATATCAGTCCAGGATCTTCTGGCTTTTAGAGTCTCTGGTGAAAAGTCTGGTGTAATTCTTATAGGTCTGCCTTTATATGTTACTTTACCCTTTTCCCTTACTGCTTTTAGTTTTTTTGTTTGTTTGTTTTGTACATTTGATGTTTTGATTATTATGTGATGGGAGGTATTTCTTTTCTGGCCTAGTCTATTTGGAGTTCTGTAGGCTTTTTAAATATTTATAGACATTTCTTTCTTTAGGTTAGGGACATTTTCCTCTATAATTTTGTTGAAGATATTTACTGATCCTTTAAGTTGGGAATGTTCACCTTCATCTATACCTATTATCCTTAGGTTTGGACTTCTCATTGTGTCCTGGATTTGGGTTAAGAGCTTTTTGGATTTTGCATTTTCTTTGACAGTTGTGTCAATGTTTTCCATGGTATCTTCTGCCATGAGATTCTCTCTTTTATCTCTTGTATTCTGTTGGTGATGGTTGCATCTATGACTCTTGATCTCTTTTCTAGGTTTTCTATCTCCATAATAGTCTCCCTTTGAGATTTCTTTATTGTTTCTAAAATCAATTGATTAAAATCAATTGGTTTTAGTTTTGAATCCTGCTTTTCTGGTGTGATGGGGTGTTCAGGGCTTGTTATGGTGGAAGAACTGGGTTCTGATGATGCCAAATAACTTTGGTTTCTATTGCTTAGGTTCTTGCTCTTGCATTTCATCATCTGATTAACTCTATTGCTACTTTCACTCACTGTCTGACTGGAGCCTGCTTTTCCAGTTATCTTGCTTGTGCCAGAACTCCTCATGGTCCAGATGTCTCTGTGATCCTGTGATCCTGAGCTCCATCTGCTCTGAGAACAGTGGCTCCTCTAGGATGTCTCAGGATATGGTGTCTCCATGGTAGCAGACAAGATAGGTGTCTACTGCTCTGGGTGCAGTGTCTTCTCTAGGATGTTTCAGAATTTGGTGCCCACTGCTCTGAGTGCAGTGGCTCCTCTAGGATGTCTCAGGATATGGTGTTTGCTGCTCTGAGTTCAGTTTCTCCTGCTGCTCTGAGTTCAGTGACTCCTCTAGGATGTCTGAGGATATGGTGTCTTCATAGGAGCAGACCAGCTAGGTGGCTGCCCCAGCCACAAGGACCAGGAAAAGGGCAGAAGGGAAGTGGTATTCCACAGGGGCAAGGTTTGGGTGCCTGGTGTGTCCTGAGCAAACCATACTCCCACTTGTAGCTCTGGGCAGTAGGTGACTGTTCTTACCCACTGCTCTGAGTTCCGTGGCCCCTCTAGGATGTCTTGGGGTATGGTGTCCTTGTGAGAGCAGACCAGCTAGGTGTCTGCCACAGTTACAAGGACCATGCAAGGGGCAGAAGAGGAGTAATACTCCACAGGGGTGGGGGTGGGTACCTGGTGGGTCCTGTGTGCCCCCTGCTCTTAGTTGTAGCTCTGAGGTGTAGGGTCGTGGGCAATTGTTCTTACTCATTGCTTGCAGTTTAGTTGCTTCTCTAGAATGTCTCAGGATATGGTGTCTTCACAGGAGCAGACAAGCTAGGTGTCTGCTCCAGCCACAAGCACAGGCCCACTTTTTATCATAAATTTTTGTCATGGACAAATGGAAGCCAGTAGAATAGATATTAGGGAAACCTGATGTAAGGGCCAGTCTCTGAAGAGAATATCTCAGTCTTGTTGCCACTTTTTTTTTTGAGTCCTTCTAAGGTCACATTAACCTGGTGCTGTTTCAAGTATATCATGTGAACTTCTTATACTCCAAAAAATGTTTCGTGAGCTGTCCTAGTGGAAAGTTAATACAAGTCTTGATTTGGCTCTTCCTACTCACTTTTATCTGGTGTGTGGTGACAAACTAATACCCAACACTAAATGAATGCCTGCTACTTTTACATAAAAAAAAATTCTCTTCAGATAGGTCCTCAGCTCAGATTTTAAATCTGAAGTGGTTGGCATGCAAATACGTGGAGCTTGTCTGACTCTCCTCACAAATTGGGGCACCATGTTGGCTGCAGATATACAACACAACTCAGAAAGGTGTGTTCTACTCTAAAATCACAAGGGTTCTATTCCAAGCAATTACAAGGATTTCACGTGCTGGAAGAATAGTTAGAGTAAGTTTAAACCACTTCCAAAGTCCATGTTTCTGTGGCTTCTCTACTAGTTTCAAAAAACTCAAATTGCAATATAAACTTGAGATCATTTGGGACAGTCCCAAGTACTATACATAGGCAAAATACAGAGCAGGAACATCCAAGTAATTCATCAGCTTCAGTTGTGATGTGTGTGTGTGTGTGTGTGTGTGTGTGTGTTTCTGTGTATGTGTGTATTTGTCTGTGTTATAAGAAGGATTGTTGTATGTTAGAGAGAAACCTACCTAACATGTGCCATGTGATGTAGCCATTTTCCAAATTATCCAAAGAGAGTCAGACCAAACTTCCAAAGCTTGATGGCATATTATGAGGCTGGAGAATTTTAGCATCTCTGATAAGTGTCAGTTGATACTTGGTGTGTTCTACTGCCATTTCCTGGTGAGAATCTACACTATATTACAGGTTAGTACAAGAAAATGACTGTCCAAGGCAAGGTTTCAGTCAGAAGCTTAACCTGCTTAAGCTTTCTCTGGATTCTCTCCAAGTTGAGGTAAAAATCTTTTCCTACTTTGTTAAAAATATATGACCAAAATTGCTTGTGAAGTAAAATATAAATTAGAATTAGGTTTTCTAATTATGTTCTTCAGAATTGAGGAACATTTTTAAGGATTCATAATTATTCTTTGAACCTATAATCATAGCCTTCATGTTTCAAATATTTTCCTAGGAATCAAATGTCTATTATAGAATGTAATAGTTCTAATTATCAATTAGAATCAAAATGAGGATTTGTGTACATTCAGTTAGCATGTGATTATGTTAATAGATGTTGGAAGACCCATTACAAAAGGGCGGCACCGTGAACTGAGCTTGAGGTCTGTAGATATACAGAGAAGAACTGAGCAAAAAAAAGCATTTATATATTCTGTCTGTCTGTCTGTGTTCCTGTCTCTAGGTCTCTCTGTCTCTGTGTCTGTCTGTCTCTGTGTATCATTATTTTTCTATCTCTCCTTCCATGAATATGGAAATTATTATGTGCTTCATATTACTGAATTGGCTTAAATATTTTCATTTACTGTTCATGGAAATATACAGCAAATTCCCATACCTAAGTTTCTGTTTTCATTGTATTTGTTTACAGCAGCAGAAATGAAGTGAGAACACACTATGTGTTCCTACACTGACACGTAGTCATATCCAACAGCCTATGGGTTATATGCTTACATCTAATTTTGGATAATACAAAGGGATATTGATTACTTCAAGTCTGGAAAGTTAGCATTGAAATTCACATGATTTAGACCAGTCAGGTAGAATTCCATGTCTCTAAGTTCATTTTCAGTATGAATCAAGGAGTTCATTGAACCTTGTCAGAAGATAAGTTTCTTATTGATATATATCTAGTTAGGTATCCAGACTAATGGAAAAGGTCTAGTAGCACTTCTCAGGGCAAAGATCCATTGTCAGAAAGTGAGTAGAGAACATGCCTTTTATATGATCTCTCAGAATATCAGAGTTCTTGAAAGTAATCCCACCTTTCAGGTGCCATGATAGAAAGCAAGAAAATTCTTAGAGTGCCTTGATGGGTAGTTAGACCAGAGACACTCAAGCTGTCCAGAGATTTGGAGCATTTGCTACCACTTTGAGAAATTTCCTATCAGAATGTATAACCAATGAGAACATAGCTTGTCTTGCTATGTGTTTTAATGACAGGAATTTTCAGAAACAGATTTACACAAGAGGCAGGTTCTTGCCTATGCATCATGAGTCCATCCAGTTCTCACTGTTCTTGTAACTGAATCTGAACATTTTGTTTTGTCTGTCCTGATTATGTTTTTCATGGCAAGAGGAATGAAGAGACTTGTGGGAGTAGCAGAAAAGTGGTTTTACAAATCCCACTTTCTCACTGACATTGAACTGAATACAGCTGGACATTCATTTTGTAATTTTTGATTGTTCAATTTGTCACTTTTATTTAATTAACAGGAAAATGTGATAACGTAATTTCCCCAGATATTACATTTTCTAGAGAACACTAAATGGTATAACATTTTTAGTATATTTTTGTGGGGCTGTAGCTCGCACCTGCGGGGCATGGGTTCTGTTGGTCTATTGTGGTTCTCATGTGTCTGCTACATCAGGCTGCTGGAACCATGGCTCTGGGGAGCAGAAGTGTGGGAGTTTGACTGAGTTAACTCCATGCAGTGCTGGGTAGACAATGGACTGTGAGAAGCTGCAGGGCTCTGCCCAGGCATGAAGAAATCTCAGCCTGAATGCCCATGGGGGTAGAACTCCTGAGTGCAGGTCTCCAGGCTGATGTAGCTGACCAAGAGACCTATGGTCTTTGTCCTTGGGATCCCAGACAGTGATGGGAACTGTAGAAGAACTGAGACCAAGGGCATATGGACTGGACTGGCCTGCAGCTTAGAGGGATGAGGGAGAAAAGCTGTGGAGGCAGCCTGCAAGGTAGAGACTCTTGGTTACCACAGTGGCTTGGCTGGGTCAGCTACTTGGTTGAGGTGGTGGGCTATGTGGCATGGACATAGAGAAGTCTTCTAGCTGGAGATAAAACAGTCGCTTGGTAATCAAAGGTCTTCTCTACAGTTTTCCACTGTGGGGCCCCAAAGACACAAGGACGTCTATAGATTTAAAAGATTTATTGTCATGTCAGAAAGTGCATCTAATTGTGCCCCACCCTATGACCTCAGGGCAGACCTAAGTTAAATAGGGAGGAAGGAGAGAGGAGGGTCTGGGATGGAGTGCTTAATTGACTACACCCTCTGGTCTTTAGGTATCTCATTAATATCAAGATCTTTTGAGGCTAAGGCCTGTAGTCATGACCTCTACCTGTGCTGGATGACACAAACCTCTCTTTGGGAGGGGCTGTAGTGGCATTGCCCTATGTGACTGGAAGGCACAGATAAATGGAAGTCTTTCAGTCGCATATAAGAAGCTTGGAGTCTAAGAGTGTGGCGAAATGTATGCTGTCCCTGTTTGATCTCCAGCCATCTGTAGCCAGTGCTCCACCAGAAACCAAGCTACCTTTTCATGCTCCCGCATATTTCATTTCCATGAAACATGTCTGAAGCTTTTATAAATATGTATTTTATTTGTCTGAAAATATATTCTCATGCCAGTCTAGTCCAAACCTGAAGGAATGATTACTTGGTATCATGAGCATACTACATGAAAGTGTGTATTAAATTGATTTCAGCAATTAGGAGAAAGACATGTACTGTCTTAACACCATATGTTTTGTGGTTTATAACTCAAGAAAGGCCTCGAAGCATAAGTTTCAGTTACATGTCTTGTATGAGCAGGATTCAGCAGCCAGACTGTGGACTGAAATATTAGATGTAAAGCCCAAGATAAGAGAAACCCTGCTGCAGAAGGAACGATGGTCACAGAACACACCAGGTAGATAATTGAAGAGAAAATGCAGACAAGTTCCAACAAGAAAGTTTCATGACTTCATCCAGATTTCCTCCTCACACTTACCTACACAAAATCTAGTAAGAAAAATGAATTGTAATGTTTTACCTGAATGACCCAAGGCAGAAGTGATAACAGGTCACTACATTTTATACAATGAACCCTAAGTTCCTTTCTCAAAAATTCAACAGAAACAAAAGTAGAAATGCCACAATACACGGGACTGTATATTTGCAATGTAGATAGTTGTTTTCACTATTGAATAAACTCCACCACTGCAAAATTAGGAAGCAAAAATCAGTTCTTAAGACAAGGTAGGCAGATATATTAACTGTCTTAATCTTGAAATTTAACCCATAACAGTTTTGGATGTCTTATATTCTCATGTACACTGGATACTGTTGGAAAGTGGCTGCTTACTTTGGTGTATGACACACAGTGAGGCCAATTCAATGTGAGTCTGATCAAACTTCCCTACTATGTTCTCAAGATCTTCATGGTGTACTCAGCCCATGTAGATGACAAGCATACCCCAAAAGGTGATGCAGAGATCGATGTGTTCCATTTTATGGTGTAGGAATCAGATTCTCAACAGGAAGATCCCCATAAATCCTCTGCAGACTTTTCAGTCCATATGATCTGTGTTATCACTGAACATTAATGGTACTTTTCTGGCTGTAACTTTTGTTTTAAGTTGAAAATTTGCCACAAAACCAAAGGGCATACTATAGCCTAAGGATAACTATTAGTACAGCAATATGACTTTCATGTACATTGGGGTCAGCTTTGAATAAACAAAGGAATCCTGGGTAGAGTATTGCATTATCAGATTCAGGGAAGTGGCCTATTGGGATTGTCTATAACTACAGTGATTTTTGATTTTTATGGTACATGGTAGATGAGACAGGACAAGAGGAAGATGACTAGTACAAGTGATCCAAAGTAGGTCTAAAAATTGATTTACTTTATCAGACCTGTACTTATAGTATGAGTTATCAATCAACAGTAATTTTGCTAATTCATCTTCACATATTACCTTTTGCTGTTTAACCAGAAAATGCAACCTATGTCCTCTTCTCTCAACCTAAGTGCAAGGAATTGGAGCTCACCATTGATTATTCAGGTTTTAACTTCTGCCAGGTCCTCGCAATGACCTGGTATACTCACAGTACCCATCTTCCAAAATCTGCAGCTTTCCATTGTGAATGTATTTTTGGTGAATGGAAGTGTACAAAGTTAATTTAAGGATAAGGTTGACAATCCTGTTATTGGGCATAGACGAAGCACAGTACTGTGTTAAGTCTTTCCTCAACTCATCTCCACCCTGTGCCATATTGAGACGTCATGCAGATAAGATAATCTATTATACGTTTAAACTCTGACAGAGTTCAGCTTTCTGTAAGCTGTGAGATTGTAAGACTGTAATCAACATGACCATTGTCCTCTTGAACTGATTTGTGTTGTAAAAATTATATCTCTCTCACAAATCTACAGGTCTACACCCTGTTCTTTATGCTTTCTTTTATTGGAAAAATAATGCCTTGTTTTCATCCCTTCACCTTACTACACTAAAATATAAATATTTTTAGTGAATTTAAATTTGAAGCAAACCACATTACCTTTCAAAGTACATATGAAAATCTCTGTTCTTTCATGGGTGATTATTGTGGCAAACCATTAACTAATAAATGTGACCAACCTAGACCCATTACTTAATAATTGTCTGGTTTATACTGACTTATGTTTCCAAAATATTAGCCAAGTGTAGGGCTCAGCCCCATTTTTTATGGAATTTGGCAGTCTTTTTTAGGAGTCACACCATCAAAATATAAAGCCACATTGTGCAGCATAATTTATAAGAGTTATAATCCTGTTATAAACCTAATCATTTCTGGATTGTGCTAGCCTTTTTCTGTTTACAAGATTCTAAGTTAAAAATAGCCCACAGGCTTGAGGCAAATGAGACACACAAAATGCAGGCCAAAGTGGTGAACTAAGTTAATATCTGTTTATGTTCCAATTTTTAGTCTATTTTTATTAAAACAAAAGGACCACCCTTTTGCACAGTGAAGCTCTTTAATGCATTCTATCCCTAGTCAAAATACTATCAAGTGGTATTTATGCTCCAATGTGTTATTTTGTTAAATTTTACACTTCCCTGGCTTCAACATACCATCAAGGACATAACTGAATATAAGTTTCTATTTTGTTGCCTCTGGAAGCCAACTTATATATCCTCAGTTTTTATCTCATGGATGCTCTATGACATAACTGTACAATTCACTGCTACTGTGGACACTGCTGTAGTGAGCATGGGTGTTCACACGTCTCTGGATAAAAGATGACTCACATTGGTTATATGTACCCAGGAGTGAGACAACTACTTATAGAGATATTTTTAACTTTTTGAGAACTTCTGTTCTGTCTCTATTACGGGCTGAACTAGCTTACATTCCAACAGTTAATGAGGGTTCCATGCCATCCATGTTCCCAAAGAGCCTTTTTTTTCCCACCAGTCTTTTGGATCATACCCATATAAAATTTCAAGTACCGTTTCAACAGGGTTTCAATCTCATGTCTCAGATAATGTGTGATAAAGAAATCTTCTCATACCCCTGTGGGTTTCTTTCAGTCTTTTTCTGACACATGATTGCTTCATTGGTCTATGACCTGATTATTAACTTGCTACTGCCTACTTAACTACTTGTATATACCTGACTCTAATTCATCATTAGGCTATGATTCCTAGATATAGTCTCCCAATTGTAGGTTTTTTCGGTATGTTGTTAATTTACTTTCTTGCACAGAAAATAGTTTCAATAAAAACCTGACAAATTTGGCTCAATTTCAATTTTTTAGTGTTTTCATTTATAAAACTATGCCTGGTATCATATCATAGTTTTTCAATAGCTTCTGATCTTAGCTTTCAGTGACGAATGCAATGCAAAATGATTTTTCATATATGTAAAAGTAGTTTAATTCAGCTGAATGGGGATAATAATTTTTGAAACTCACATATAAAATTCAGCCTTCTTCAATATTCTATGTTAAGATATTTTTAAGACTATTTTATTGCCATGACACAATAATTTAAGACTGCAATATGTGTGAATAATTTTAGAATAAAGCCTGTTACATTTTTCTTGTAATCATTTATGTTGATGCTATGCTGTTTGAATCACATTGTAGCATGCTTTTCTTTCTCTTTATACAATACTTCCTATTTCATTACTTCATTACATATTGACTTTTTATATTCTTGTTATTTTCTAAATTCTAGGTGGTTTGTTAACAATATAGCAATTATATTTATACAAATCTCACTTGTCCCTATTTGTCTTTTATTGATGTCATATAGAGCACTTCCAAAAGTGAATTGGGTTTCTTTGGTATACGCATTCCAATTACAAATTATACAACTCTAAAAAGACATGGCAGAAACTAAATGCAGGAAGCTGATATAGCTATCTCCTTAGAGGTCTGCCAGAGCCTGACATATACAGAGGCAGATGCTCACAGCTAACCATTGAATTGATAATGGTGTTCCTAATAAAGAAGTTAAAGAGAAGACTGAAGGAGCTAAAAGTGCAATCCTCATCAAAGTTCTAAGACAATTCTTCATAGAGATAGAAAGAATAATTTGCAAATGCATTTGAAATCACACACACACACACACACACACACACACACACACACACAACCCAGGTTATGCTCCACTATGTTCATAGCAGCCCTATTTATACTAGCTAGAAACTGGAAAAAACCCAGATGTCCTTCAACAGAGGAATGGATATAAAAATGTGTTACATTTACACAACAGAATATTACTCAGCTATTAAAACAATGAATTCAAGAAATTCTTAGGCAAATAGATGGAACTAGAAAATATCATCCTGAGTGAGGTAACCCGATCACAAAAGAACACACTTGGTATGCACTCACTGATATTTGGATCTTAGCTCAGAAGCTTGAAATACCCAAGATTCAACTCACAGACCACATGAAGCTCATAAACAATGAATACCAAAATGTAGGCACTTTGGTCCTTCTTAGAAGGAGTAACAAAATACTCATGGGAGCAAACATGGAGACAAAGGGTGGGACAGAAACTGAAGGAGGAGTTGTTCGGAGACTGTTGCATCTAAGTATCCATCTCATGTGCATTCACCAAATGTAGACATTGATGTGGATGCCAGGAAGTGCATGCTGACAGGAACCTGATTATATATATCTGTCTCCTTAGAAATGTGCCAGAGCCTCAAATTTGCAGAGGTGGATGCTCACAGCTAACCATTGAACTGATCATGAGGTTCTCAATGGAGAAGTTAGAAAAAAGACTGAAGGAGCTGAAAGGGTTTGCAGCCCCATGAGGAGTGCAACAATACCAACAAACTAGAACTCCCAGTGTCTAAACCACCAGCCTGGGAGCACATACTGAGGGACCCATGGCTCCCATTTTATATGAAAGGAAGGATGGCACTGTCAGGCATAGGTGGAAGAGAGTCCTTAGTCCAGTGAAGGCTGGATGCCCCAGTGTGGGGGAATTTGTGGGTGGGGAGGTTGGAGTGGGAGGGTGGGGGTGAGATGGTGGGTGGAGGCATATCCTCATAGAAGCAGGTGGAGGGGGGATGGCATGGGGGTTCCTGAGTAGGGGGAAAATGGGGAAAAGGAATCACATCTGAAATGTAACTAAAATATCCAATAAAAAAGAAACAAATAGAAATATTTATCACTATAAGTTAAATAAATATGAGTTAATGACTTGTTAACTCATATATATTTATGAGTTATATAAATATAATATACATCTACACATACACACATACATACATATATATAATATATACATATGTATGTATATACATACACATATACATACATATCTACATACACAGACACAGACGCAGATATAGACATAGATGATGTAGATATAGATGATATAGGTATAGATGATATAGATATGGATACATACAGATTGATATTTTGTTTCAGATATCAATATAGATGTATACATAGATATAGGTATAAGTTATATATATTTTTATAGGCATAGGTATAGATTTGGATATGGATATGGATATAGATATAGATGATAGAGTTATAGATATATAGAAATTGACATAGATAATATAGACATACTTATAGATATAGTTATAGGTATAGGAGATATATACATATATATATATATATATATATATATATATATATATATAGAGAGAGAGAGAGAGAGAGAGAGAGAAAGAGAGAGAGAGAGAGAGAGAGAGAGAGAGAGAGAGAGAGAGAGAGAGAAAGTCATACCAGGTGGTTGCAGAGGAGAGGAAGACATCATTGAAGGAGCTGGGTGAGTGTGCTCTGCTGGCTCCAGAGCAGACAATGGAGAATATAGACTTTTGTAAATCATAACTCAGAATTATCAATGGGAGGTACATTAACCATCTGGAAGTTAGGCCATGGCCTGGCTATTTCACTGTTTAAGACACATCAAAATATTAAGGCTGTGTGTGTGTGTGTGTGTGTGTGTGTGTGTGTGTGTGTGTGTGTGCTTCATTCTCCTGTTTCCTGTGAAAATATTTAAGTGGAGTCTTGTGTACAGTTTCGGAGGGTTAGTCTGTTATCATGGTAGGGAGCAAAATGCTGAAGTAGTAGCTGACAGCTTTATATACTGATTTCAGCAGGCAGCAAACGGAGAGAAAAGACCTGGCAAAAATCTCAAAGCTTACCTCTAGTTAAACATCTCTCCAATAAAACCACACCTACTCCAAGAAGTTCCCTTCCCCTATTCATTGGCGACAATCCAACAAATCAGACTATTGGGACAGGTAGTAGAACCTGCCAACAAGATTTTATTAAGTCATTAATTCAACATTACATTCACATTTGAGGTTTGTCAGAAACTAAAGTGATAGGAGTCTTTTTTGGGAGCAGAAGACAGGTAAGAGTAATTTGAAGTCTTATTCATATCTTACGGCTAATTTTTGAGGAAAAGGATAATAGAACTAAGAATTACTTCTCATTGCATGAGGAATTTTCATTGTCATTCTGCATGCAAGAATCAAAAAGCAAAAAGGTTTGAAACAGTGAATTTGATCCACAGTCTCATGTTAATGTTAATGTGAGCACACAGGTCTATGATAATTGAGTTAGTATCTTGAAGCAGAAATGTGTGATCACATATAAAATCAATGTTGAATTCCTATGAGAAGAACAATATTGATGCCAAATTACTGTTCACTATCTTAAGACATCAACTCATTTCATAGACTTGTGATTTAAGGATAGGCTAAGAGATAATGCATGGACCACTGATTCCACACTTAGTGTCTTCCTCAGTTTCAATAACCTCCTCTGTAATCTTAAGCCTTTTTCAGAATACTGGCCCACAGTGACACCAGAAATAGGCTATACTCTTTGGAATTCATGAAGGTCACAGTCAATCTCAGTGTTTTGTTGAAGTCTGTATATTTTGGATAAACATCACAACAAGAATAATGGAACCATGTGACATTGGGAATTGTCACTGAAAAGTACAGCTGAGGACAGTGACTAATTTTGCATGTTCCTATGGCACATAATTCCTTTCAATCAACTCCTGCTGTGTTGGGTGTCTGAAGTATCCATGTTCAAACATATTTATGGTACATTTTCTTCTTCAATTAATTCAGCTTAACTTGTTTATTTCTGTTGTTTTGAAAAAGAATTTTCATACAAGTTAATCAGATCAGCATTCTCCCTTACATGACTTTTCCAGGATCCTTTCCACACACTTCCCCATTCATCTTTATAAAATTTATCTTTCTCTATAAAAGACAAAGATCATAAAAACAAAAGAGAGATAAAACAGGTCAAAAAGTATTTATAGGAAAGACCAAGTCATGGACCCGCACAGAACCTGTGCATGTTGAAACAGTACCTTTGAGTCCATTTGTGCATCAGACCACTGGGATCCGAAAGTCTTTGTTCATTGAACTGCATTACTATTCAGATTCTTACAATAATTTCATATTTTATATTCTTTTCAAGAAATAATACTTAACTAAGGAATTATTGTATGCAACACAGAGCAATGTCAGTACCTCATGCTGTGTTCATCATGTGTGGGGCCTTTCTTAGCACTAACTCAGGTAGTTATCTTGTGTCCATCCCTGAGATTTTCAATAAAAACTCATGTCTTCAGGGAACAACACTATTCACCCATACAGGTACCTCTGTTCAAATTTGAACATATTTAAAATAAAATATAAAGGTTATCCATGTGCATTCTACTCAGCTTTACATAATCATATATCTCATAAAACCATAGAGCATGATCATAACCTGGCCTCTGAAAAAAATACTAATGAATAAACAACAATCTTAGCTAGACAAACCCAGTTTTGCACAAACTATAAGTAATAAAATTTTTGTAGAATCACTGTAACAGTAGACCCCAATCAAAAAAAACCACCAGAATTGGATCACAAAATTATTGAATTTATACAAAGAAAATTCCAGTTTGAAAAATATGAGTGTATGAACTAGTCATTATTTTCAGAATTTATGTTGTAGAATTAACATAGTATTTTATGTCTCTAATCCATAGTTCATTGTTTCCTCCAACTATACCATCCATACTTTTGACCTGCCACATGGCATATATATCATTTAAATTTGTATTTTTGTTTACATTAAATATAAATACATCTTTCTTATAACTTTTAATTTTTGTTAACCTTTTTGAACACAAATTCTGTACTTCCAAACACCACTTCATGCTTATAGATTTGATTCTTCAGTATGTGCATCTATCTATATTCACAGAAACACACACACACACACACACACACACACACACACACAACACTCATGTCTCTTAATACCTAAAACCTTAATGGACATTTCCAAGTCTTTTGTCCATTACAGATTAAAAAAAAACCCTAAATATTCCCACCTGAAATCACATATAAGATATATCATTTTGTGTGTGTGTTTTGGAACTTGAGTGGCCAAATAAAAGTGGATCATAAATTCTATCCACTTACCTGCAGATTTGATGTCTTATTTTGAAACTGAGTAATATTTCATTGTTTATATGTTCCATGTTTTAATTACCTCTTTGCTTATTGTTAAACAGTTAAAGTGATTTCATTTTCTGAGCTGTTGTAAACAGGGAAGCCATGAATACAAATGTGCAACTGGCTTCAGGATATGATTCAGAGTCACTTGAATATATGTGTGAGAGTAAAATAGCTGGGGCATATCATAGATCTCATTCTTGCTTTTTGAAGAACTCTCCAAACTGATTTCTAACTCACAACAGCAGAGAGTAAAGACTGCACCTTTTTCACATGGTCTTTACTGTCATTTTTTTCTTTATTATGGTTATTCTAACTAATGAAAAATCAAATCACATAATTAATCATATTCTTGCTAGCCACTTCCTATTTTAAAATTATATAAAGGAAACAAATGAACTGAACAGAAAATTCTCCCTGCTGTCTAGGTTTCCCAGTGCAAGAAGGTTCTATATATGACTCCAGGCATTGTGTATCCAACAGCGTCTTATCAATGTAGTAATCAATTACTTTCTGAATATACTTGGAAATATTTCCATAGCAAATCTTCACAACAGGTAAACATAGTCAAAAGCCCGAGGCTGTGTTAATCATATTTACTAGTAGAGTTTAACAGTATTGCTAATTGTCAAGTTGTCAAACTGCCTCAAAAGTATTTATGTTCATACTTATTAGATTTGTGCTGCTCTCGGCTCTGATCATAGAAATGTCTGTGTGCTGTCTGTAATGACTACGACATTCACGTCTAGTTGAAGTGCTGAGAGTGAATGACTGATTAATCAGGCAGAGAAAGGACAATATTATCAATCACCCTGCAACACTCAAGGATTATCACAGAGTCAGAAAAAGACAACGTAAGATCCAGAAGATGGATGTGAAAGGCATGAAACGCTGTGAACAGAGACGTAATATATCCACATTGCACAAATGAAATCATAGCATCTACAAAAAAAAAAAAATCAAGCCAATCAAAACCACAGCATGACAGTCTGTGAAATGGGTGAGCAACTAAAAGTGCCTCCTGGAAAATTTGTTAATATTAGTTTAATACTTGAGATCCATAAAGTGTGAGAAGAGAACTGAATTCAACATGTCACCTTATATGGTTCATACACAGACTGTGGTAAATGGGTGCCTTGCTTCTACCAGCAAAGAAGAGAGTAATGTTTTTAAAAAGATTACAAAATACAATGAGGAGGAACTCTATTTCAAATGTCAGCTTTGACACTGCAGTGTAAACCAAGGCAGAGAGTGAGTGGCATTGTTTGCGGTCAGTGCTGAGAGAAGCTAACAAGAGTAGGCCCAGATAAAGACAGGGGCAACTTCCTATGACAGCCAGCAAATGAGGAAGTGAAAGGGGAAAAAAATCAAACACAAATGCACACATAAGAATGGTGCATGTTGACAAGAGCCTGATATAGTTGTCTTAGAGGTCTGCCAGAGGCTGACACATTCAGAGGACGATGCTCACAGCTAACCACTGATATGATCAAAGGTTTCCCAATGGAGAACTTAGAGAGAAGACTGAAGGAGCAGAAATGGTTTGTGGCCCCATTAGGAGAGCAACAATACCAACCAACCAGAGCTCCCCAGGGTCTAAACCACCAGCTTGGGAACACATGGGGAGAGACCCACGACTTCTTCTGTACATGAAGGGGAGGATGGCCTTGTTGGGCATAAGTGGGAGAGGAGATTCTTGGTCCCATGAAGGATAAACACTGAATAGGGGGTAATTTGAGGGTGGGGATGTGGGAGTGGAAGAGTAGATGGGGGCACATCTGCATAGAAGCATGTGGAGGGGGGCTGGGATAGGAGGTTCCTGAGTAGTGGATGGAATGGGGGTAAGGGGATAAAATCTGAAATGTAAATATAATATCCAATAAAAAATTGCAGAGAAAAAATAAAAATCTGATGAAAATAAAAAAAAGAATAAAAAAAAAAAGAATGGTGGAAAAGGAAGACAAACTGCTGCAATTTATTTAGTCTCTTAAACCCTTTTCATAAGTATGCCCTTGATCATGACTGCCCAATGCATATTATTTGCATAATATTAATTGGATTTAGTAGCTTTTCATTAATAAATGAAAATGAATCAAAATACTGGGGGAAAAAGCTGTTCTTTTTGGAGTTACCAAGGAAAGACCGAGAGAAGTAGTAGTGATAAATATGTTCAAAATATATTAATGTCATGAACAAAAAAATCGAAGGATAAGCAAATATTTTATTTAAAGAAGTAACAACCTTGAATCAGTTTAGAATTTCACACAGATGAATATTTTAAAGTCTGCCTTTTCACATCTATATATCCTGAAGTTGCACCTACTATTCCAAATAGTCCATTTGTTTCCAGTAGAGAGTTTCATTCCTACTTAACTACAAATTTTCAAACATAATAGTATATAACTGTGCCATCTGAAAGAAGTATAAATGAGATCACTGTATAATACATCTATTTATGAGACAGTATTAACTGATATGATGAAGTTATTTGCAATTGTTTCCATTCTTCTAACAGTGACGTAAGTTCCTTATTCCTTGTTTTTTGTTTTTTTGTATTTTGTTGTTGTTGTTTTTTGTTTTTCGAGACAGGGATTCTCTGTGTAGCCCTGGCTGTCCTGGAACTCACTCTGTATACCAGGCTGGCCTCGAACTCAGAAATCTGCCTGCCTCTGCCTCCCAAGTGATGGGTAGTTCCTTATTTTTTATAGATTAAATTTTCTGCTGTGTTGTACATTCATCATGATATTTTTTAAATTACTGATTTGTTGACATCAATGCAGTCTGGTTCCATAATTTTTTTGTTGTAGAAATAATTCCTCCTCCATTTCTGTTTCTCTTTATCTCTATGTATGTGTGGGTGTGCTACAAACATCTGTGTTGGTTATCAACCAATATTTGCTGTCTTTAACTACTCAAGCTATTCATTTTATAAGATTCATACAAACATGTGTAATTTGTTTTCAGTGACCAATTGTCATAAAACATATAAATACACAAATATAGTATCTTGGAGTCAAGAACAGGGGATGGCATATAATTTAGAATTTGAGTTATGTATTATCTTAGTTTGTGATAATTGACTACATTGGAAATCCAAGACAAGTGTGGTTGGTTGATTTATTATTCTCTTAAAGCCACCATAAAGAACTAGAAGAACAAAGAACTGCAATCTTAGGTCATAAGTGGCCTCACAGTGTAATGTTCACCCTGTTTATGAGAAAGCAAACTTCAGTTCTTAGAGAATAAGAGATATTTTTATAATTGTGTACTTTTATGTAAGTATAATTTCTTTAATTTGGTTAAAGGTACTATTAAATTATCTATTCATAGAACTTACATCACTACCCAATGTACACACCCTTAGCTTTAAATATGTTATGAGATTACACAGTATTCTCTGGTCTTATATTTTTGTCTTCCCAGTGTCATTGCCATGACGTACACTCTAAAGCCTTAAAAGTACATTGAACTACACTAAAACAGCATCATCTCTCACAATATATTGGTGGTAACATGTATTCTGCAGACCCTTTTGTTTTGAATAAAAAAAGTGGTACTTAGAAATCTCAAGGGTTTCCAGATTTCTGAAGAACTGCCAGTCAGTCTGGCATAAAATTGGACATAGTACTACCTGAGGACTCAGCTAAACCACTCCTGGACACATACCCAAAACATGCCCCAACATATAACAAGGACACGTGCTCTACTATATTCATAACAACCCTATTTATGATAGCCAGAAGTTGGAAAGAACCCAGACGTTCTTCAACAGAGAAATAAATACAGAAAATGTGGTAATTTACACAATGGAGTACTACTCAGTTTTATATATATATATATATATATATATATATATATATATATATATATGTATGTATATGTATATATATATATATATATACATATATATTTTTTTCATGGCAGCTTTATTTGTAATAGATAAAATTGGAAATTTTTATGGAAAAGTGACACACATACAGACATAAAGAAAAAATGTATTTTATACATAGACATAAGAGAAGGACAAGATAGAATAATCCATAACTCAATTGAGAGTAAAAGATGTAAATTTCAAAATATGAAAGTGAATACTTCTGCTTTGGAAGTTCACTTGCATAGTGACAGCTGAAGAGCAAGTGTTTATGAGGACTGGTAGAGAGGGTGAATGGAAATATGACTACCTTAAGTGGATATATATTCAAAGCACAATGTTGAGGCTTAGCATCTTGTGCCATTGCTTTAAAAACAATGACTTCATGAAAATCTTAGGCAAATGAATGGAACTACAAAATATTATCCTGAGTGAGGTAACCCAGTCACAAAAGAACACACATGGTGTGCCCACACTGATAAATGGATATTAGCCCAAAAGCTCAGAATGCTCAAAATACAATTCCCAGACCACATGAAGCTCAAGAAGCATGAAGACCAAAGTGTGGGTCCTATGATCTTTCTCAGAAGGAAGAAGAAAATACTCGCTGGAAGAAATACAGAGACACAATGTGGAGCAGAGACTGAAGGAAAGGCCATTTAGAGACTGCCTCACATGATGATCCATTCCATATACAGATACCAAATTCAGATACTATTGTGGATGCCAAGAAGTACTTGCTGACAGGAGCCTGACATAGTTGTCTCCTGAGAGAATCTTCCAGAGAATAACATGTAAAGAGGCAGATGCTCACAGCTAACCATTGGACTGAGCATGGGGTCCTCAATGGGGGACTAAAAGAAATGATTGAAGGAGCTGAAGTGGTTTGTAACCCCATAGGAAGAGCAACAATAACAGCCAACCAGTACCCTCAAGATTCCAGGGACTAAAGCATCAACCAAAGTGGACACATAGAGGGATCCATGGCTCCAGTCCCATATGTAGCAGAGAATTGCCTTGTTGGGCATCAATGGGAGGAGAAGCCCTTGATCCTGTGAGGCTAAATGCCCAAATGTGAAGAAATGCTACAACATGAAATGGGAGTGGGAGGTTTAGTGAGGGAGCACCCTCATAGAAGCAGGGGGGAGAGAGAGAGGCATGGGATAAGGGATTCCTGGAGGGGAAACCTGGAAGGGAGATAACATTTTAAATGTAAATAAGTAAAATATCCAATAAAAGGAAAGAAAAAAATAAAGCTTGCCCTGCAGAACACCTCTTTTAGCATGGAGACATGCAAAGAAAAGTCTTCCTCAGCTCATGAAAACCAAAGGAACCCTGATCCTGCTACTCTCGCAGAGAAAACCAGACCAGGACTCTCAGTGTTCTCTATTCAGTGATCAACAGTCAGGGGACCATTTTCAGTGAACCTGGGGCACAGGTTGCATAACTTATTCCTGTTTGGAAAGAAGAATAAGAGATGCTGCTGAGTGTGTGAGAGGACATGAATCAAAAGGAGACTGGAATTGTGTAACAGTTTTTACCTGTGTAATTCTGAAGCCCAAGTAGACAAATATTTGAGGAGGTCTTAGGTATCAGTTTTGGGATAAGAATGTAACCAAAATCTTATTCCCAAGTACAGTTTATAGTTCACTAATATAGATTCTTCATAAATTATTTTGATACATAATCGACATAAAATCTTTTTCTAAGCCTCACCACATCTTTAATAATTTTGTTAACTTACATGTAATAAAAGAAAAACAAGGGAAGCAAACATTTTATTGAATTGTCACATATTGGATGTATGTTGTCCTCAGAGAAATAGGACATTAAACGCAGATAGTAAGATACACATTCCAAAGGCTTAAAATAATATTTGGTGTGAAGCATGAGACAGCCGCTTTGCTCAGTCTCTTTTAGTTCTAATGCACATGTCAATTGGGTCTCTAGATGTCTCAGGGGATAAAGCAACCCACAAATATCATGTACAACAAAGTGACAATTTAATAAGTTCCTAGGGGACATGAACAACACATCAGAAGATAAAAAGAGGAGAGAGATCTGGACAGTCCTGGAAACAGTCATGAAGAGGCAAGATCTAGCGTTTCAGAAGGTCATTTGTTGATTCAGCTCCGGTCATTAAAACAGCTTCAAGGAGTGGATCTGGGCTCAGAAATATGGCATCAACGACTAACCGGCTTCCAGCATACCTATAAAAGCAACTCCTCTGCTTTTGTATTTATATTTGCTCAAATTCAAGAAAAATTATACCTCTAGGGACATCATGAAACAATACCCACCACAAGTACATTAAGAGAGTTCTCCTTATGCCAGTTAATCTTCAGAATTTACTTTCAAATGTTCTACTTAGGTTGGGTGATCTCACATCTCACTGGCGACACAATCATCTTTCCAAAGAAAAACATATGTGGTCAGGAATAAAATTCTGTCATATGTTATATGCCCAGCTTACTCCATTGAGACAACATAGTCTTTAATGATTTATGCAATGTGAATTCACAGTAAAAGCTTGTCATAATTATCTTTCTGTTTCTGTTATAAAACTTTATGACCAAGGCAACTTATCAAACTATATATTCAATTGGACTTATGGCTTGAGAGGGC
Organism: Rhabdomys pumilio; assembly: GCA_030674055.1. NCBI lineage: Eukaryota > Metazoa > Chordata > Mammalia > Rodentia > Muridae > Rhabdomys > Rhabdomys pumilio. The sequence goes on from JANHMN010000022.1 coordinate 36,803,135, forward strand.
TATAGCATGACAGGACAGCATGTTAACAAGCAGAAATCATGGTAGTTTGGGCAATTGATAAATCATAAAAAGATCAACAAAAAGAAATAGAGTTAGGAAACTCTGAGAATGGTGTAAATAATTTAAAGTCTCAAGTCTGCCTTCAGTGATGTATTTTGTCAAACAGAGGCCTAATCTTTTTCACATAGTTTTACCACTTCCATCAGCTCCCTTCTTTCTTCCTGAGTATCCTCCATGCAAAAAGAGCCTACACTACAAGATCCATTCTTGACTAAGAAGTTGTCATCTTCTTATAGGAGATGTCTTCAGAGTGTTTTCTGTGGCTGCTCTATGTGTTGATATATATGCATTCTATTAATTCTTTCCACCAAGGGTATCTTTCTAGTCCAGAGGATAATATCTATATTATACATATCATATAAATGACTGAAATATCTAGATAATACTGATTCAAATGAGATAGAAAGACAAAATGTATTTTTATAAACAAAGTGATGTGAGTCAACAAGGGTATAGCACAGATTAAATGTATAAACACCAGAGCAATAAAACTTAAGGCCAGAAAGTGATATCACCCCATATGTGGATGTGTTTGGGGTAAAATATGTCTTCATGTCTGTGGCTATGTTGATAGTTATACAAGGTTCCAGGTGTATGGTATGTATGATTCTGTAATTGTGCAGTCATGTGAACAAATAAGTATTCTTATTTTCATAAACTAAAATGAAACAAAATCAAAAGTTTTCTCATCACATTTGAAGGGAATTTTTGAATTTTTGAATTTTCATCACACAAGTCTGACTCTGAGCAAGTGTTGGCTCAGAGAGAAGCTGTAAACACCACTGAGAAGCACAAATCCAGAAATCAAGATTCATACAGCAGACTTAATCTTTATTTGGAAACGTGAGAGGTTGTAATGTTATTTAAATTTGATATTTAAAAAAGACATGATATACATTCATACAATTGTCATCGTTGTCAATGATAAAAATAACCCTTGTGTCTTCTCTGAGCACTGATTTCTCACACAGTTCCATCCCAGAGATGCTATAGGGTATTTAAATAGGGTCATCTGCTATTCAACAAAATTAACCCAGGGCTGTACCTCACCTGTGGCAGAGGAACTTAGGACTGGTTAGCACTGAACACAAACTACTCACAATGGAGTTGGTGCTTAGATGGGTTTTCCTTGCGACTCTTTTAAAAGGTAACACACAAAGAAGAGACTCTGTTTGTGGACATGTAAGGGGACATGCATAAGAAAGACAGTGAATATATGTGAGAGTTTTCTAACTATGATTCTCTCTGTTTTCAAGCATACATTGTGAGGTGCAGTTTCTAGCATCCGGAGACACATTGGTACATCCTGGAGGATCCATTAAACTCTCTCGTGAAGCTTCTGGATTCACCTCCAGTGACTACTGGATGGACTGTGTTTGCCAATCCACAGGGAAGAGGCTAGAGGGGTTAGTAGATATTAAATATGATGGGAGTATAAAAGCAAAAAACTATCCAGAGTCTGTGAAGGGTAGATTTGCCATCTCAAGAGACAATTATAAGAACTTATTTACAAATGAACAATCTGAGAAAGGAGGAAACTGCCTTATATTACTGTTCAAGAGACACAATGAGGAAAGTAAATTGTGAGCAAAGGCACAAAAATTCAACCAGGTCCTCATGGCCAGCAGGGGGCACTGGCACACAAGGAGCTCCAGGTTAATTGAAGAGGAGGATTGTGTATGGTAAAAATACTCTGAGTGGTTTCAAATAAATGTATATTTAATTCTGATGGGCCTATTTAAATCCTGCATGCATTTTGTTTAGAACAAAATGCATAGAATTAACACAGCAGATGTAACTCTTCTGTGGGCACCACAATCTCTTCCTGAGGAAGCATGAAACCAACAATTAGTTTTAAAAGAAATGAAGTGTTGGAGGGAAGGTTTTTTTTTTTTTTTTTTTTTTTTTTTTTCATTTCTCTGATGATTAAAACCCATGCCAGAGATTACTGAAAGAACAGTGAGAATCAAGACCTAAGTACATTATGAGAGCTTCAGTAAAGGGCTGAAAAATACATCCCAGCATATTCTACTCAGAATGTTTGTCACGACAGAGTATTATTTAATATTGTATAACTAATGTTAAATTCCACAGTTAGTTCAGTCGAATTCTGCCATTCCTTTCTGACAGAGATTCCTCAGCTGAGCAAGAAGGAGATACTCCTCCTGTATGCATTAAAGCTACAGCACATCCTATAGTGATAGGGCATTGTTCTTGTCAAGGACGTACACTTTACCCTCTGCGATTACTAATGGTAGTTTTTTATATGGGTTTAAATAGGAAAGACTTCCTGTTCTTACTGGTGCTGCATGCAACAACTTACCTCCCTGGGCTGCGGGGAATGCATCTTTCACTCCTGACTCACACTCCTTAAGTCATGTGATTAAATAGGTGTTCCCATTCTAGCATAACCAAGGAAGAACTGAAGAAATATGAAAGTAGAAAATAATTTAGGCAATGTGTGCCCCCCAAGTGTTGTCAGAAATATAAATGAATATTTAGAAGTGTGTGAAAGCTGACTGTTAAAATGTTGCCTTTGCTGCTGAATTAAGGAAATAACCACAAATACCAGAAAAGTTCCTTTGAACATACATAAAAAAAAAAAACGATCGCTTTCCTCCCAGATTCCTTAGTACATTTGATTGTTATTACTTTTTATAAATGCTCATGTAGACACTAGGGAAAATTCAAAAACAAGTTCTCTGGAATAAAACTTATTTATGGTGCTTAATGACATACCAGTGAATACTCTCATTGTTCCATAAACTTCACATACTTCCCATCATGGACAAGGCTAGGAACTCTCATCCTGAGGAAGTCAGAGGTATGCGATGATGAGTGATTTCCTGTGAGTGTTGGTGTCTTCCTCCTGCAGTTAATCCGACTTCTCCTTGCTTATCGTAACATTCAGTCATTGTTCTTTTGGAAGTGAGGAGCTCGTACACACCGTGATAAATGATGGAACTGTATGTGCAGGAATTTTAATATTTATTGGTGCAGGTTTTGTATATCTGGATCCATCACGCAGAGATTATCATTCTGCTGTTATGGCAATGTCGAGACAGCCTTTTGATATAAATCATAGGAGATTTGTGAGTGACTATCCATTCCAAAATCAGATATCTTGTCAGAATTTTACTGATCTGGCATTATAAAGAAACACAATATGATCAGAAAGATTCCAATACCTCCCTCACCATGCAGTTGTTGTGATGTCCCTTCATCTGCTTCTATGCTGCTCAGACCTTCTGAAAGATGACAGAACATTGCAAAAGGCTCCAGCAGACTATTATGAACTGACAAGAATCTAATGGATCAGACAGCGCAATCATTCCATACATGAGTGAGATCAGATACAGAAAAGGGACATTTGGTTATCCACTGATTTGTCTGAACAATCCACAGAATTCTACTCTCCACCTTTGAAAGGCCAAGAAAGAATTGATTCAACAGTTAGATAGCAGTGATACTTTGAAAATTTTTATAGTTTCCTTGTGTAATGGAAAAATATTCATAAAACATATGAATGCTAAACATGTTTTCAAGTTTTCAACATCATGACCTATCAAGGAAATGTAAATTAAAAAGTTAATTTGAGATGTCATCTGATCCAAGCTAAAATAATATTTATTAAGGAAGCAAATGACACAAAATGCTGATGAGAAATTGGTGAAAGGGGAAACATAATGTGTGGTTGGCTTAACCTGTCATAGTTTCTATGGAATTCTGTCTGGAAATTCTCCCAAAAGGAAAAAAGTAGTCATTTGACCTACCTAGATCCTGCCTGTGCATACAGCTCAGTCTCTCTCTCTATATAGAAATATATGAGATCATCTGTGCAAAAACAAGAAGATGGGGTACCAAGTTTTAGGAAAGATGGAAACACATTCCGGGTTGGTAAAAAAGAGAAAATTAGAAAGAGTGTATACTTACTAATAAGAAAGCTAGGAGTCAGAAACACAAGTGTGAATGGAAAATTGTCACTTACATGAGACGTTAAAAACTCAGAGGAACAGGGAGTGGTTGGTCTAGGAAGGGAAGGTGTGATGATGTCTAGAAGGGTTTCCTGTAATTTCTACAGTGCTAAGCCTCTCTTATTCTAGACACACACTATAGGAAGCCAGAGACAGTGATGGTCTTATTTAATAACCAAGTATAGTCAATATTTATCCTTCCCAATTAGGATGGGAAAGCTGAATCCCTGCGTGCAAATGTTTCCTCTTGCTCTAAGTTAAATACACTCCTGGGCTGTGAGATATCATATCTCTCACACTGAAGGTTGATTTCTAAAAAAAGGGGGTATAGTCTAAAAGATGGGATGGTTGAGTCTTGTGTACCTGTTGACAGTACTTCCTGGTAAGTGATGCCATTTCATACATGTGTCTGTTAGGGGTTTTCAAAATGTGTGGATGACAGAACTGACTTTTCTCTGAAATGATCCTGTCCAAGGAACAGCTCCAGGAGTCTGGACCTGGCCTGGTGAATCCCTCTCAGTCACTGTCCCTCTCCTGCTGGGTCACTGGCTACTCTATCACCAGTACCTACTGGCACTGCATCTGGCAGTTTCCAGGAAACAAATTGAAGAGGATGGGTACAGAAGCTACAATGATGGCATTAGGTACACACCATCTCTCAAAAGTCTAATCTCCATCACTAGAGACACATGCAAGAACCAGTTCTTCCTGAAGTTGAACTCAGTGACTACTGAGGACACAGCCACATATTGCTGTGCAAGAGACACAGTGTGGAGTCTTCAGTGTGAGCCCAGACATAAACTTAATTTGAGATGTCATCTAATCCAAATATCAATGATATTTATTAAGGAAACAAATAAGGGGGAATGCTGATGAGAAATTGGTGAAAGGGAAAAGACAATATATGGTTGGTTTAACCTGGTGTAGGTCCTATGGAATTCTGTCAGGAAGTTCTCACGAAAGGAAAAATAAGTCATGTGACCTACCTACACTTCTACTGTGCATGCAGCTAAGGACTCTCTACTGGAAACATATGAGATCATCTATACAATAAGAAGAGTATGTATCAAGTTTTCAGAAAGATAAAAACACATGTTATGGCTGGGGTAAGAGAAGAAACTGGAAACAATGTGAGCGTACTAGTAAGAAAGCGAGAAATCAGGAACCCAACTATGAAAGGAAGGTTGGCACTGACTTGAGACTTTAAAATTCCAGAAGCTGAAGATGGTTTATAGGTAGGTTGGTCTAGGATTGGAAGGTGGGATTGTGTCTAGATGTATTTCCTGTGATGTCTACAGTCTTAGCGCTCCCTTGTGGGGCTGTGAGAGACAGCTGGTACCTGGTTGAGCAGGCTTTTAACCCCAGAGACCCTCAGGGAAAATAGAAGTTTGCCTTGCTCCTGAGCCCCTGGCTCCTTTCACATAGCTACTGCCCCCCACAGAGAGATCTGTGGCCTCCTCACTTTTACTAGCCTCTCCACAGGTAAAGGACATGACTACAGGCCACAGAGCCTCAATATAGATCTCCATATTTATGAGATATCTAAAGGCCAGAGGGCATAGCCAATTAAGCATTCCTTCCCAGACCCTCCTCCTTGTCAAAGGTATTTAACCTCAAGCACACCCTGAGAATATCAGGGTATAGTTTCATCCATTTTATACCATGACAATAAATATCTTAAGGCCATGGACTATCTCTCTTCTTTGGAGCCCGCAGTGGGGAACCATGGAAAAAGTTTTCAACAAAAGAGCCACTGTGGGGCCCTGAGCTATGAGACACAACTGAGCACCTGGTCGAAGGAGCTTTTGAACCCTGGAGACCCCCCTGGGACAAAAGGCATTCAGCTCTGTTCCTGGGCCCCTGGCACTCTCAGCTTCCACCCTTCACAGCCCCTCCCACAGAGAGAGGTCTATGACCATCAGGACACTTAGAAATAGTGCCCCTGGCTCTCCCCACATGCATGTGAGGCATCCTCAAAATTTCAGATCAAGCCAATGGGATTACCTGCTGCTAAAACCTTCACCCACTCCAAACTGTATATATTGAGCTTAATTGAGAAGTAAAGGCGCTTGCAATAATCATCCCTTTGTTAGAGAGCTTCTGTTCTGGATCCTCCCCTTTTGGCCAGCTAGCCAGGGGCCCCTCACCAGCTTGAGAGCTGTTAACATTGGGCAAGAGATCTGCTCTCCTTCCTTGCTACCTAGCTGGCACCTCCCGGCTTAGAAAGGCTTAGAAAAGAGCTGTAACACTTCAGTAGATGCCGGCTCTCCCAGAGCACCTTCGGGGTTCTCTCTCTGCTGCAGAGAGGGTGACAGACAGCAGTGAACCTTCCCTGCTGACACTCTACCCTGGACCACCCACGGGCAGGGGCAGCAACAGAGACAACAACAGATGTTTGCACCCTGTCCTCTGCCAAGCTGGAGATTTTGTGAGAACCCATCTGGAGCTGGGTCTGACAAGCCACCTTCTAATCTCCCACCAATGACCTCTCTCCATTTCCAGCCATGGAGGCCACAAACTCAAGCAAGCAAGCCAAGCCAGACTTGACCCAGTCAAGCAAGTCTCTGAGACCAAGAGTCTCATCCCCACTGGATGCAACCAGAGCTTCTCCCCCTCATCCCTCCAGCTGCAGATCGATCCAGCCAGTACATCTCCACTGTTTCAGCCCTTCTGCAGCCCTCAGTGGTGCCTGAGAGCCCAAGGGCCTAAGAACCAGTCTGTTCTGGCCATCTCTTGGCCCAAGGACCCCCCAACTCAAGAACTCTGGCCCCTGCGAGACCTTGGCTTGTGTTCCCTCAACCCCTGGAGCAGAGTCCCATGGCTTCTCAACAGCTAGATGTCTACCCAGCACCTGCATGGAATGAACACAGTCAACTTCCCACTTGTGCCTCTCTGAGCTGCAACCCTAGCCCCTTGAGAAGGGTAGATGCGGGACCCACAATTCAACCCAACAGGACCCACACCTGGGGAAGCTGCAGCCCAACACTCCCTTATCACAGACTCATATTATAGAAAGTCAGAGCCTGTGATGGTCTTACTTTAATAACCAAGCGTACTTAGTATTCACCTTCCCCAATTATGAAGGCAAGGTGGATAATTGCCTGCAAATGTTCCTTCTGTCTCTAAGTTAAATCCCCTCCTGGACTGTGGGAGTTCATCTCTCTCTCACTGAAGGCTGATCTCTGAAGAAAATGGAGTGTAGCCTAAAAACTGAGAATGTTGAGTCTTCTGTATATGGTGGCAGCCCTTCCTGGTGAGTGCTCACATTTTATACATGTGCCCATTAGGGTTTTTGAAAATGTAAGGCTCATAGAATTGACTTTTGTTCTCTGAAGTTATCCAGCCTGGGGTACAACTACAGGAGTCTGCATCTGGCCTGGTTAAACCCTCTCAGTCATTGTCCATTATTACTTTGTCAATGGCTACTCCATCACCAGTGATTATGACTGGAATTAAATATGGAAGTTCCCAGGAAGTAAAATGGAGTGGATGAGGTACGTAATCTACAGTGGTAGCACTGGCTACAACCCATCTCTCAAAAGTCAAATCTTCATCACTAGAGACCCATGCAAGAACCAGTACTTCCTGCAATTGAACTCTGTGACTACTGAGGACACAGACACATACTTCTGTGCAATGTGGGGTCTTCAGTGTGAGCCCAGACACAAACCTCCTTGTAGAGCAGCTCTGCATCAACAGGGGGCAGGCAACATACACCAAGCATAGGAAATCTACTTTAGGGTAGATTAAAACAAAACATTTACTGTACAGGAAGACACATTAGTGCTAAGATCTTCAGTTAATACAATGCCCACATCCCCCTAAAACTCCTTAAATTATACCCAGAAGTTTTCAATGGCAACCCCCTTCTGGAGGCTCCTCATACCAGCCCACCTGAAGCAGAATTGTTCCTTTCTACAAGAACTGAAGGGAAAAAAAAACAAAGAGAAGCCTGAGAGAAAGGAAGCCCAGTGACTGGCCCAACTTGAGATCCATCTCAAGGGGAAGCTCCAAAGTCTGACACTGTTACTGATGCTATGGTGTGCTCATAGACAGGAGCGTAGCATGGTTGGCCTCTGAGAAGCCAAAAAAAAAAAAAAGCATTTGAATGAGAAAAATGCAAATACTTACACCAATGGACAGAAATTGGGGACCCCTAGGGATGAATAAGGGAAAAGCTGGAAGAAGCTGAGGAGGAGAGCAACCTCATAGGAAGACTAGCATTCTCAACTAATGTGTCCCCCCTTAGATCTCTCAGACACTTGAACAACAACCAGGTATTATATATGAGCTTATATGATATCCATCTACAAATACACAGCAGAAAACTGTGTTGTCTGGTCTCAATGAGAGAAGATACATCTACCCCTCCAGAGACTTGAGGGCACAAGGAGTGGGAAGGTATGGTGGTGTGGAGTGGGAGAGGTTGGTACATCCTCTTTGAGATAGGGGGAGGTGGTGGCATGGAATGAGAAACAATCAAAGGGAAGCCAAGGATGTGGATAAAAGCTGGACATTAAAAAAATAGATTAATGAATAATAATTAAAATACTTTCAAATAAATAAAAGCATAAAAGAAGTATATATGTAATCTGGAAGACAAATTTGTGATATATTTTATACTCTGCTTACAGCAGTGAGAGTATGTAATCATTAATGATTCCTGCAATGTGAGTTCACAAAAATCTTGTTTTAATTACTTTTCTGTTGATGTTTTAAAACACAATATACAAGTCAACTTATCAAACAAAAGGTTTAATTTGGTTTATATCTCTACATTGCTATAACATGGGCAGCAGGGCAGCAAGCAATCATGTTAGCCAGGGCAAGTGAAGATCATGAAGCTATCAACAAGTAAGAAGTAGAGTTAGAGAACTCTGTGAATGGTGTAAGTCATTTCAGATCTTAAGGCTGCCTTCATTGACATATTTTGTCCAACAGAGACACACTCCCTAATCCTTCTTATATAGTTTCACCACTGTCTCCAGCTTCACTCTTTCTTCCTCAAGAGCATCCTCCATGCAAAAAAAAGATCCTACAAGGCTGAAGGCCAAGTCCTGCCTAAAAACCTGTAATGTCCTTCTCATAGGAGCCTTCTTTGGGGTGCAGGTGTCTTGGGCAACTTCTGTGCTTTCTGTCTTCTCCATGCTGTGAGTGTCCAGAGACAATCCAGGGGGCTTCCAGCTTCCAAACAATAATTTGGACACTCAAAGGCATCCGATGGCATGAGCTCAGCAGCTATCAGATTCTTTGCATTTCTGGATGTCATCCATTAAGCAGATTACCATGGGACAGAAAATAATTTTTTATCTGTGTTGATGTGTACTCATTTTACTGATTCTTACCACAAAGAATATCCATCCTAGTCCAGGGGATAATGTCTACATCATATAAATGACTAAAACTGCTAGATAATACTGATCTAAAAGCAGCTGAAGAAAAAAGTTATTCTTATAAAAACAAAGAAATTAGATGTAAAAAGGCATAGCACAGAATAAATGTCTCTCACCATCAATACAACAAAATTCAATGTCAGTAGATTTATCCTCATGTATTGTGGCTATGTTCAGGATAAAATATGTGTTCACATCTGTGACTATGTTGATATTTACACCAGGTTTCATGTATATGGATGCATAGAATGTGAAATTGTAAATGTGCAGGCATCTGATGTCAAGTAAATTTGCTTCAAAGAAAATATATATTCATGATTTCAAAAACTAAAATAAACATAATTAATAGTTTTCCCATCAGTCTTAGGACAATTTTAGAACTTTATCAGACAAGTCTAATTGTGACCAAGTATTTTCTCAGAGAAAATCTGTACACAGCTTGTAGAAGTACAAATGAAGACACTTGGGATAATACAGCAGACGTAAGCCTGATCTGCTAAATATAAGAGTATGTGATACTACTTAAATTTTGTACTTTAAAAAGGGCATAACATAACTACTTATAATTGTCATAATTCTCAGTGACAAAAAAACATTGCATCTTCTCTGAGCACTGTCTTATCACACAGTTCTACCCAGAGCTTGCTATATAGCAAGAAGTGATGCAAATAGGGACTTCTGCCACTCAATAAAACCAGCCCAGTGCTGAGTCTCACCACTGTCCTCACCTGTGGCAGAGGAACTCAGCACTGGATTCCAGTAAGGTCACCCATTCAAGTATTAGCACTGAAAACAGGCTACTCACTATGGAGTTGGGGCTTAGGTGTGTTTTCCTTGTTGCTCTTTAAAAAGGTAACACACAGAGAAGAGACTTTGTTTG
>JANHMN010000022.1:36828441-36842364 GCA_030674055.1 Rhabdomys pumilio
TGTGTATGTGTGTGTGTGTGTGTGTGTGTGTGTGTGTGTGTGTGTGTGTGTGAGTGTGTGTGTGAGTGTGTGTGTGTGTGTGTGTGTGTGTCGCCACATGTGTGTGCTTGTGTCTGTGTGTTTGTGTGTGAGTGATTTGTTCACCCATATTTGTTTTGTCATTTTCAAAATACTTTTCCCATCCCCTAGGAGTTTTTTCCAAATGGCATCTTTCAGCTCCCAAAGGATTTATTTGTCATTCCACAGAAAGCATTCTCCACATTCCCAACTAATCTCCAAGTTCAGTTCTCCCCCGAATGCTGCTCTTTGAGATTATTGATGTAGGACATACAGGTTTCTAAAGAACCACCTGGGTGTTTTTTGCAAGTGCTTGTGGCCGTGAAGACATGTAGGGTATAACATGAAAAGGAACTGGGCCACTGGGTGTTTTAACAAAGTCACCGATGTACTGAGAGTACCTATTTGATGGTGACAATTAGCCTTATGTGATTGGTTGGAAGAGCAGCCTTGAAAGACTTAAAAGCTAAAGGCTGGTCTTCAAAATATTTCATTGATATAATACTATCAGATATCACTCATTATTATTTAATATATATATATATATAATGTATATATTAGAATTTTTAGAAAATGCAATCAAGATATCCCTGTGCTCCTAAAGTCTATCTTGCCCTTATATTGCAGCTTTGGCAGAAGATGGAAGCCTTGGATTCCAAGGTCTTTTTATTCTTTGATAGGACTTAGCACAGACCTATTTCATGAATATATCCTATTCCTGACAATACACTAGTGATCAAAACCCAATATAGCCCATGGACCCAGGGGAAAGTCAATTACTATTGTTCTGCTTATATATCATAAAAGTAAAACTGGAGCTGAAAAATATCATGCTATTCTCAGAAAACATTTTCTCTCTCAAGAATCATCTGAGAAGATTCTCTCAGCAGAAGAACGGAATAATGTAGAGACTCACAGTCAAACAATGCTCAGCGAACAAAATAAATTCTATACTTCAGTTCTGAATGGGGTGATTTCATGAAATTTCTCCGCTCTGGGTTCTACATCTTTCTGAATCATCTGATAGATGAATCCACTGAGATGACAATGATAAGAGACTCTTTTCCACAAGCATAACAAACTATCCTTAATATTGTCAAGGACTGGTGCTTACCCAAGTGTTGTATCTCAAGTTGTACTGGTAATTGGTTGGCCTCCAGTCTTTGTTACATTCCCCATGCCTACATTTCTTGAATACAGGATAAATTTAAGGTTGAAAATTTTTTGCATGGGTTGGTGTTTCTACTGCCCCACTGGAGTTTCTACCTGGTTCCAGGAAGTGTCCTCTTCAGGTACCATATCTGCAATATAAGAAGCTATAACTACGTTATAACCTAAAACGATTCTTGGGTGACTCACATATCCCAGGTCTCTATCTAATCCTGGAGATGCGCCCCACTTCCCATCTTCTGTAAAGTGCAGATTTCCATTCATTCTCATGGTCATCTGTTCATCTCTATTGTCTCTCCCCATACCTTATCTTGAACCCCCTTATCCCCTCCCAACACCCTGTCTCCCAGTTCCCTCCTCCTGAATGTTATGACTATTTTATTCCACCTTCTAAGTGACATTCAATCATTATAGATAGTGCTTTTCTTCTTGTTCACCTTCTTTGATTCTATGGAATATGACATGGTACCTGTATTTTATGGCAAATATACACTTATCTCAGCACATACCATGCATGTCTTTCTGGGAATGGGTTTACTCACTTGGGATAAAATCCTCATGTTGTATCTATTTTTCTTCAAAATTCATGATGTCTTTGCTTTTAATAGCTGAGTAATATTCCATTCTATTTTTCAGCTAAGGGACACCACGATAGAGAGGGTTGTCTGTGGTCAAAAACATAAATTTAAATTTTCCGTTTGTCACAAATGTTTAATTAAATAATGAGGAATTATTACATTCTTTCCAAGTTATTCAGTTTTAATTCTCTCAACGGTTCTAGACAATCTTTTCTTTACTGCTTTCAAAACAGATCTCTGATTATGCAGTAGTAGGAAATGCAATCAAGATGTTCTTGTGCTCATAAAGTTGGTCTAGCCCTTACCTTGCAGCTCTGGAAAAAGATGGAAGCCTTGGATTCCAAGGCTTTTTCCTTTTTTGTTAGGACTGAGCACAGACCACTCAGCATGGCATTGGATCTAAGCTGAAATTTCCTTGGTGATTTGTGAAAATTGAAATTTAAGTGTTCATTTGAGAGTTTCTCACATAAATGATATACAGATCATTGTTCTCACACAGAATTCTCTCATTTACTTCCTTCACTTACTCTGAAATTCATGACTTCCTTACAAGAATTGTAATTTTTACATGTGTCTATATTTTTGTGTATATGTTACATATATATTGAGCCCAGTTATAGTCATTTTTATGTTCCTGTGTTTAGAGCAGTATACTTGGGTTTGAATAACTTATCAGGAGCTTTAGCATGAAGCAACTGCAGCTCTGCCCTTTAGGGTCTGGTTGACTCAAATCCATGATTTCTGCTGTTCTTGGTGATTATCCCACAGTACTGGCATCTCCAATACACTCAGTTTAACCACTGCAACTAGGCTTAAACACTAACCTCTCATATGCTTTTTTCATAGTGTCAAGCCTCAACTTCTTTGCATGACCACTTTAGTCCCTGCCTCTCAACTGAACCTGAGACTGCACCTTCAACAATGGCCATCCCTTGTCTTTCACAGTGCTAGGCCTCTGCTGCTCTCCATTACTCATTCATACCTTCAAATCTAGTACAAGCTGGTAATTCTTACACATTACCAAGTCCTACTGCAGCAGCAGGTACAACTTGGGGAATCTGTGAAACACAGATAATTTCTGCAATCAAAGGTCAGTAAACAATTTTTATATTTCACCTCAATCATGCTGATCTCTTCTTAATAATAGCTAATTTCTTAGCTGCAGTTAACAAGCAAGAAATATCCCAGTAGTCCCTTCTATTTTTGATTCTAAAACCAGAGCAAAATGGCTGAAGCTGCTATGTACTGCTACTTGCTGGGGCTGGAACATGGTCCACTTTTTCTGTTACATTATCATCAGCTCCCTATTTTCCAAATCCTTCAGTACCCAAGTTTGACTGTTTCAGTACTTGCTCTGTAGATTGACCTTGAAATCAGAGATCTGCCTGCCTCTGACTCCAGGAACCTGGGATAAAAGACGTGTCCCACATTGCCTGGACTTAAGCTTTCCTCAACTTGCAACCTGCTCTAAACCAGGCTGGCCTTGACCTCAGAGAACTGTTGTCTTTGTCTCCTGGTATTAAAGATATGCACCACCATTCTTAGACCTAAGTTTAGCTTGGTGGAATATTGCTCCAAAGTTACTATTCCCTTAATCTACTAATCTCCCTAAACATGGGATTCATGGTAACAACCTCCATTGCTTTTCCTGGTGTCCCTATAATACTTGAACAATACATTTTATTTTTCTTTCCTCTGCTTGCTCCTTTAAAAAAAAATAAAGTCTCTGCTGGGAGGTTTTTTTTTTTTTTTAAAACTTTGTTTATTGATACAACTAAAATGAATCTCTTTACCTTAGTTTCAGGAAGACTCTTCAGACAAGAGGAAAAACAACCACATTCCTGGCCAAAATACCACAAAACAGTCTCTAAGCCACATACTGAAATTTTTCTCCATTGCAAGCACTTGGCCCAGGTTTTCACAATTCAAGTCATTCTCAGCAACAATGTCTTCTATATTTTTCCCATTGGGCCACACATAAAGCATTCCACTGCTTTCTAAATCCAAAACCCCAAATCCACATTGTTCAAAACAAAGCATATTCAGACATAAAATAGAAATACCCAGGCCATGGTATCTACTTCTGTCTTACTTAGGTTTCCATTGCTATGAAAATACACCATGGCCAAGGCAACCCATATAAGGACAACAGTTAATTGCCATTGGCTTACAGGTTCAGAGGTTCAGTCCATTATCATTAGGGTGGGAGTCTGGCAACTTCCAGCCAGACATGAGCTGAGAGTTCTTCACCTTCATCTGAAGGCTGCTAGGAAAAGACTGGATCTCCAAAAACATGTTTCATTGCCCACGCTCACAATGACACTTTTCCACCTATTAGGCCATATGTACTCCAACAAGGCCATACAACCTTATATTGACCCAAACATATTAAAAACCACAGGGTGCAATATGGAATTCCATGTGTTTTGCATACCAATCCTAAGGTAGAAGATACCATCACAGAACAGTAAGTATGATGGTTCTCTAGACCTTGTGATCTTTATGTGACCTCTTCCAGAATTTTCTGTGAATCATATGTATAAGGTTTGCATTGAAGAACTGTAGTTGGGAATACCAGAGTCACTTTTTCTGTACATGATTCTCTGATGTGGATCACTGTGGTAATCCCTATCTGCAATCTAAACACAAAAGATTCATTGATGAGGACCTGTGGGATTTTATATGAAGTTGTCAGGATAAGTTTTAGAATATAATTAAATACTATATATCTTTCATATTTAACATCATAGTAGGTCAAAATGTTTTTTTTTTTTCTGGGCTGCTTTTTACTTTTCTGCTTTCTTAGTATGCATAGTACCCTTTCTGAGTATAAAACCAACCTATGACTACATTTAAGGCTGATTTGTTGAAATTGAACCCATTTTCAAAAATTCTCAGGTATTCAAGTGTTTTATTATAGATAGCTAAGTAATGTAGGCAAAAAGTGCATACTACAGTTCTGCTTAAGGAACATAGCAATAAGATAACATTAAAGAAATTTCTGCTACATATATATATATATATATATATATTATATGTAATATGTAATTATATATGTTATAAATGTAATTATATATATATTTATAATATGTAATATGTATACACACACACACACACATATATATATATATAAATATATACACACTTACATATTGTACCTACATATAGAAGATAGAAGCTCCCTCCTTTAGTAGATAGAGACAAATAACTGAACAATATCCTGAAAGTGAGAAACCTTCTAAAACTCATTCCTAAATAGATTATTTTGATGAATTCCCTCTACTCCATAGTCATAGAATTCAGCAACAGTTGACACAGAGAGACAGTGAGTCACAAGAACTGAAGAATATCAAGGGAAAAAAAGGAAATCTACAGAAATAAGGATTAAGGTACATATAATCACAAAGACTGTGACAACATGCACAAGACCCAATAATATTTTGGTGTCAAGAGTAGACGTGATTACATTCCACAGTCCCTCATTCAGAATTATCTTCAACTGACAACCAAAGGAAAGAACAATTAATTTTCCCAATACAATCTACCTGGTTATACAAACCATTTTTCCTGAACATAAAACCAGATACACTGGGTCTAATAGAAGAGAAAGTGGAACATAGCCTGAAATGCACTGGTACAGGGGAAAATTTCCTGAAAAGAACAGTAATGGCCCAGGCTCTAGGACTGATAAGTGTTAAATGGGACCTAATAAAACTGAAAAGCTTCTGTAAGGCAAAGGACACAGTCAATAGGAACAAACACAACCTACAAATTCAGAAGAGATCTTCACTAACTCTAAAATTGAATTGTAGAGTTATAATATAACTAATAGCCAAAATATATAAAGAACTCAAGAAGAAAAGACTCCAAAAGTCAATTTAAAAAATGGAGTACATTGTTAAACATAGAATTCTCAGCAAAAAAAACTGTAATAGCCAAGAAACACTTAAAGGATGTGTTCTACATTCTATAGTTATCAGTGAAATGTAAATCAAATCAAACTTCAGATTTTATTTTACACCAATCAGAATGGCTAAGATTAAAAACTCAAGAGAGGCAATTTTTGGAATGGCTGTGGAGAATGATGAAGACTCTTCCATAACTGGTGGGATTAGAAACTGGTACAACTACTCTTGAAATCAACCTTGTGTTTCATCAGAAAATTGGAAATAGATCTATCTGAAAACTCAGCTATACAAATCCACAACATTACAAGGAAACATATTCCACTATGTTCTTAGCAGGCTTATTCATAACAGCCAGAAACTAGAAGCAACCAAAATGTCCCTCAGTTGAGTAATGGGCAGAGAAAATGTATTTTTTTACATTGTGGAGTACTACTCAGCTATTAAA
This sequence comes from Rhabdomys pumilio, assembly GCA_030674055.1. Classification (NCBI taxonomy): domain Eukaryota; kingdom Metazoa; phylum Chordata; class Mammalia; order Rodentia; family Muridae; genus Rhabdomys; species Rhabdomys pumilio. The sequence continues at coordinate 36,834,600 of JANHMN010000022.1, forward strand.
AATAAGGACATCCTGAATTTTGCTGGCAAATAGATGGAATTAGAAAATACTTCCTGAGCGATGTAACCCAAATCCAAAAGGTAGTTAAGTAGTCACTGAAATGTAGGTATCAGCCAAAAAGCCAGACCTATCCAACAGCTTCAATATGTGGCAAAGGTTACACCGAATTATTTCTAGCAGGTCTGCTCTTTTGTTTGCGACAAGAAGTCACCTATGGTTGTGGTGACCAAGATCCAATGGCAGAAAAAATCAGGAAGAGATATTTTGATGTGTGATCTAAAAATTATTAGAAAATTATGAATCTGCAATTTTAACTTCCCCAAATTCAGATCTATGGGTGGCTTTAGACATAAATGTTATGTCTGACAAGGATTGTGCATGATTCCATCATGTTTCTTTGACTTTAATAGGGAAGAGCCTTGTCATAATTCAGAGGTGCATTCATACAGCAGGGGGCGCCAAATTTCCATGGTTTCACTTATATCATTAAGCAGGTGAATAGAAGTCCAGAAAGCACTTTCTATCAGGCTGTCCTTCTTCTTCCTTCCAACTAGGAAGAACAAACTGCTAATGTAGCCATCAATTGTTGACTTTTTTTGTCATACAGCCTGTGTGCTATCAGTACATGAATAGTGTAGTCAAAACTCTGGTCTGAGTGCACAGCACAGCTGTACTAATTTTAAATATTTCCTCACTCATTCTGAGAATTTTTGCTCTGGCTCCTATTGTAATTGTCTTTCCTTAATCAACACAGTCTGGACAAAATATAGTGCATATTAAACAACACTGTATTACTTTAAGTCAAATACAAGACACTTTCAGTGTCAGCCATGTTCATAATCCTGCTTCTGATCATAGTGTGTTACTTTCATACTGTACTGTTGCTTTTTGTGTCTCATCATTAGCACTGATGGGAAAGTTTTAAATGTGGAAAGTAAGCAGAATTAGATTCCTCTAATGATGCATAGTCTTATTAATATTGGAGTATAAAAGAGCAGAAATAATCTTAAAATGAGAAAAGGGTTTTCATGAGATTATTAAGTACACAGATCTGTCCTGAAGATTCATGACAGAGCATCAAGGTTGTCAGTTCCAAAACTGCATGAAACCAATCCAGAATTTTCATGTTAGTGTGTGCTTTTTTTTTCAATTATGCTGAACTACAATTAAAGCATACTTTCTTTTCAAATTCTTATTGTTTAATTATGTGTCTAAATCATTGTGTAGGTATTTGCACATGCATGTAGATGCCTAAGAGGATTGAAGTTGATTGCAAACCAAAAGTGGAAGTTATAGGAAGTTGCGAGCTACCTACATTTAGTCCAGGAAATAAAACTAAGTTCCCAAGAAAGGCATTACTTGTGCTTAGCCATTGATTCATCTCATGAGAACTCTAGACTATTTTTTATAACATCTGTTTCCCCATTTTTATTATAAATGATTTTTGTTGTATATTAATATAAGTACGTTTCTTCCAAAAAATCTCTCCATTTACCCTTTTGTACTTTTTTTCAAAGTTTTAACATTTCCTGTACAACTAATGTAAACTGAAATCCCACATTTCATAATTTTAAAAAAGAAATATATTTTATTACAAAAATTTCACCAGTAACATTCAGTCACTGGTATAGGAGTACAGAGGACCATGAAAATTCAAGAACAGAACCTGTTCAGACTCTGTAGGCAAGATAGAACTGGGGTAAAATTCTCAACATGCCCAGGACAGCATTCACTGGAAAGGATTAAATCACTGAGCACAGAGCAGGATAGCTACCTAATGTGTGGTTGCCATAGGCCACTCTTATGATGTTATATGTATAAGGCTAGGGATTATGCAGTGAAACTCTGGGGTGTATGAATGAGAAGTTCAGTGTTAGAACCCAACTGAAGTAGAGGAATAGGACAATAGCATAATCACCAAGAAGTTATAAACACCAGATACTATAATGCATAGACCCATCACACAGATCCAGGGATTCTTGTGTATCTGATTGTGTATTCGGTTTAGTTAAATATGACTTAGGGAGACCAGTCATATGCAAATCTTTAGAAGACCTTAGAGTAGAAATCTGCAGCTCACCTCACAAACCAGCAAGGGAGTGCCCAGTTAGTTTCAAAAAAGCTCTGAGATCCTGTCTGAGACATCATGGATTGGGTTTGGAATTTGTTATTCCTGATGGCAGCAGCCCAAAGTAAGACATCAGAAACAAATTCTTTAATGGGAAATGAGTCAGTTCCATGAATCCTCACCTCCCTGTGTTCTCTCCACAGGTGCCCAAGCAGAGATCCAGTTAGTGCAGTCTGGACCTGAGTTGAAAAAGCCTGGAGAGACAGTAAAGATCTCCTGCAAGGCTTCTGGGTATACCTTCACAGATTATGGAATGACCTGGGTGAAACAGGCTTCAGGAAAGGGCTTGAAGTCGATGGGCTGGATCAACACCAACACTGGGAAGCCAACATATGCTGATGACTTCAAACAACGGTTTACCTTCTCTTTGGAAACCTCTGCCAGTACTGCATATATGCAGATCAGCAACCTCAAAAATGAGGACACGGCTACATATTTCTGTGCAAGGCACAGTGTGAAAACCACATCCTGAGGGTGTCAAAAACTATGAGGGGAAGATGGTTAAGCTGGGTCTACAGAAAAATAGAGAAAACCTTCTCTCTTTATTTTTTGCTACAATTAAGAGACTGCTGATGATAGATAGAAAATTGATTTATAGTCAGCCACAGAATGTTCTCAGTGGGATTGGGACAGAACTGCTTCAGGAAAAGGAGGAGGAAGATTTCACTGCATGTTTAAATTGGTTTATGAATACTGTTAATATGGCAAATATCAATACACATTTACTAAACTATTAACAATCAATTCTGAAAATCTGCTATGAGAAACAGTAACATCAGACTCTATCATGCTCTCAGAAAAATGAAAAATGCAGGTTTCAACAGGCTTATAACAGAGGGTGAAAAGACAGTGAACACAGCTGTGGTGGGAAAAGTTGGCCTACAAGCAGATACTGTAGACAACCGATGTCCACAGAGAATCCTTCCTGGTTTAGTTCTGTTTAATTGCCTCACAACAAATATAAGTATTTTCAAATAAACGACACACATTTCCCAAGAAGTGTATAATTGCGGGTGCTCACTGGTATGTCATATTTAAAGAAGAACAATACTGACTGGCCAGATCACACAGTGTTCTCAGGGACTAGACCACCAACCAAGGAATGTACAATGAGGAATCCATGGCTCCAGATGCATATGTAGCAGAGGATAGCCTTGTCTAACATCAGTGGAAGGGGAGGCCTTTGGTCCTGAGGAGGTTTGATATCTCAGCATAGGTCGATGCTGTAGCAATTGAGGCAAGAGAGGGTGGGTGGCTGGGGGACCACATCATAGAGGCAAATGGGGTGGAGACACGGGGCAGATGTGGGAGGGGGATTTTGTGTAGGGGTGACCAGGATGTGCAAAGTCATTTAAGTTGTAAATGATTAAGAAATAAATGATGAATAAAAATACAAAAACAAAAAAAAAGTTTCAGAAATTATCAATGGATAAGTATAATAAAATTTTAAGAAAAAACATAAGATGTAAGATGACAGTTCTGCAGCAGAAAAAGCTAATTTTCAGTCTTGAATCTGAATTTTCAGATTTTGCAGACCAGACCCATTTGTTATGTTCCAAGTTCTTAGTACTCAGCCAGAGCTTCATTCATAGTAACTGTACATATTCATTTTTAATAGTAATGATTATGAATTTTTCTAACTTTCACATCCATGTGAGTTTATTAAACTATAAAATTCCATCTTGATATTGTTAATTTTGTTTTACTTTTAATCCAGGTCACAAGTTTAGTATTTGACTCCTGAGAAGCCTGTTTCTGTTTTGAATTTTTACAAAACACAGAATCATGAAAACTTTGTCTATGTTCAGTCTTCTATATTTGTTTTATTTTTTGTAGAAAATTGCTGAAATATTGTATTTTATTTTCAACATCCCCCTCCACGTGACTACATTGTAATTTGAGAAAAAATGTTGTTATAAAATCTACTTTCTCAATATGTGAGAGAGCAGATCAGATATCTGATGGAACTTATTTTCCCAAAGGAAAATTTTCTGCTAAAAGTGATTTCATTGTTCTTGCAAAACATTCAATGTGTATCTTGATAGCCAATGATCAGTAGCATTCTCACTGTGTTATAGTGAGAGATGTTAAAATTAGTTTTTTTTTATTTGTTGTTTTATTTATTTATATTTCAAATGTTATCCCTCTTTAAGTTTCTCCTCCTCAAAACCCGCATTATATTTTCTTCTCCCTTGGGATATTGAGGCTCCACAGAACAAAGGACTTCTTCTCCCATTGATGCCAGATAAGACAATTCTCTGCTACAAATACAGCAGGAGACATGGGTCCTTCCATATGTACACTTTGGTTTAGTCCCTGGGAGCTCTGGGAGAAGAGGAGTCGGTTTGTTGATATTGTTGATTTTCCTATGGGTTTGCAAATCTGTTAAGATTCTTCAATCCTTCCTCTAACTCCTGCAGTGGGGTCCCTGTACTCAGTTCAATGGTTGGCTGCCAGCATTCACATGTGTATTGCTCAGACTCTGGCACAGCCTCTCAGGGAACAGTTATACTAAGCTTTCATCAACAAGCCATGTCTTGGCATCAGCAATAGTGTCTGGGTTTAGTGTCTGAAGATAGGATGGATCCCTTAGTATGACATTCTCTGGATGGCTTTTCCTTCTATCTTTGTTCTTCTCTTTGTTCCTGCATTTCGTTAAGACAGGATAAAGTTTCCCTGTTCCCCATCCTTCACTGCTAAAAAGCTTCTGGAAGGCAAAAAACACTGTGAACAGGACAAACTAGCAACTTACAGATTGGGAAAAGATCTTTACCAAGGCTATATTTAATAGACATCTAATGTCTAATGTATCTAAAGAATCAAGAAGTTAGAATAGAGAGAACCATTTTAAAAAGTTGGGTACAGAGCTAAGCACAGAATTCTCAACTGAGTAATCTGAAATGGTCAAGAAGCACCTAAAAAAATATTCAACATTGAATGTTCTCAGGGAACGCAAAACACAACAACCATGAGATTCCACCTCACACAAGTCAGAATAGCTAAGATTATAATTTCAAGTGAGAGCAGACTCTGGCGAGGATGTGGAGAAAGAGGAAGATTCCTTTATTGCTGGTACAAACACTCTGGAAATCAGTCAGGCTGTTGCTCAGGATGTTGCACATACTACTACATGAGCATCCAGCTATCCCACTCCTGGCATATGCCCAAAAGATGCTCTAACATATAACACAGACACATGTTCCACTATGTTCACAGTCACCTTATTTATAATATCCAGAGTCTGGAAACAACCAAGTTGTCCCTCAAAAGAATAATGGATAGAGAAAATGTGGTACATTTACATATTTGTGTACAACTCAGTTATTAAAAACAATGACTATCTCAAATACTCAGGCAAATAGATGGAACTAGAAAATATCATATTGATTGAGGCAACCCAGTCATAAAAGAACATACGTTGTATGTATTCACTGATAAATAGATATTAGGCAAAAGCCAGGAATACCAAAAGATACAACTCACAGATCATATGAAGCTCAGGAAGTAGGAAGACCAAAGTGTGGATGGTTCAGTCCTACTTGAAGGAGAAACAAAATATTCCTGGCAGGTAGAAGAAGAGAGGACTTTAGAGGGAGAGAGGAGAAGGAGGAAAATTGGAGACAGGATAAGGTGTGGGGAGAAGTACAGAGGGTCAGGAAATTAGATTAATTTAAAGAACACCTGAATTAAAAACAAATTTTGATTTAGTTGAAATTATAGGTTGTAGCTGGCAGTCAGTCTGCAGGTGTCTTTGAGACTGTACAAAGTCCTTACAGATTTCTATATTGTTCCAAATACAGGATCATGCTATTTTATATTCTGTGACTAGTGCAGACTGGTGTATGTGGTCTTGCAACACTTGGCATTCTCTAGGAAGACTGAACAGCAGGAGACTATTGCACCAATACAAGGAAGAGAAATCATGTAAACAAAATCATCTATACTATACAAAATATTCTGTACATGTTAACATGATTTTAACAATCACTCTTTTAAAAATTATTTTTATAATTTTATAGTCCAGTCAAACCTGCCACTCCCATTCAAACCTCCCACAGTTCCTAATCCCATTCCTCCTTAACTACCTGTCTCAAAGAAGATTTCCCCACTCCTTGGGGCCTTATGTGTCTAGAGATTAGGCACCTTTTTCTCATTGAGGCCAAACCAGGCAGTCTTCTGCCATATGTTTCAGGTACCTTGGAAGAGCTGGTATATGCTTCCTGATTATTGGGTCAGTGTACGGGAGGTCTCAGGGGTCCAGGTTAGTTGACACTGCTGGTTGTCTTATGGAGCTGCCCTCCTTCTCATCTTCTTCCAGACTTTCCTTAATTCAACCTCAGTGTTTCCCAGCTTCAGTTTAATGTTTGCATGTCAGTATCTACTTCTGTCTCAGTCAGCTGTGTGTCTGGCCTCTTGGAGGACAGCCATGCTAGCTCTTGTCTATAGCACACCATAACATCAGTAATAGGGTCAGGCTTTGGAGTGCTTCCTTGAAATAGACCGCAAATTGTGCCAGTCACTGGACCTCATTTCCCTCCATCTCAATTCCATTTTTTGTCCCTTCAGTTCTTTTAGACAGTAACAATTCTGGGTCAGTGTTTCTGACTGTGGCATGGCAACCCCATCCCTCCACTTTCTATTGGAGGTGGACTTTACAAGTTCCTTCTCCTAATTACTGGGCATTTTATTTAAGGTCCCTCTGCTATATGTTCTGGACACCTTGGAACTGCTGGTATATGCTGTTCCCAGAGTCTCTCACCTATCAGGTATCTGGTATATTCTAGTGGGCTCTTCCAATCCATTACTCCATGAAGTGTATATTTCCATTCATTTTGCTGGCCATCCAGGCTTCTGTTCTATCTGCTCCCCCAAACCTGATCATGCTTTCCCTCCCCTCTCCCTGTTCCCCCTTTTACATACATTTTCTTACTTAATGATGCATCCTCCAACTTGTGGTCTAAGTGTAGGGTTCAGATATTAATAGGGTTATCATTTATTGCTCAGCAGTGTCTCTGACATCTGCTTGTGGAAGTCTAGTGGTATGTACTCAGTTTTGATTTTCTAGGATTCTTCTGTTCTTCTTTATAGTTAATTTTTTTCTGAAAATAAAAAAAAAAACAAGTATAAATGACTGTTCTGGAGGTAAGAATGTCATTTTGCCTGTGGAGAATGGACAGCATTTGCTCTTCAATTTTTGGACTGCAGTTGACTATAAATGTCAGAAAAATTTATGAATGGCACATTGTCTGTGCTGTGTGTTTTAGGGAACTGTATCTAATTCTCTCTTATCATTGTGTATGTAATTATTCTTTACTGCAGTCAACTTGGACTTTGTCCAGAACACACTTTGTCCTATAGGCCTTTGTCTTTCAGGTCCCAATTGTTGTTTCTCTTTTATTGAATACCTGTCCTTAGTGTAAAGTCAAAATCGTTGATTACTTACAGCGCATCACTTTCACTTTATTCTGAGTAGAGTGTAAGTCTTGCTGTTAATTAATGACTTCTGTGAGAACCACCTTCCTATTCAAAATTCATGCAAAAGTATTTATTTTTATATGTGAAATTTCTACCAGGTAAACTATTCATCTGCTCATCATAAATATCTTCTTTAGGGTCTGCCTGGTTGATATTGAATTA
>JANHMN010000022.1:36851316-36881614 GCA_030674055.1 Rhabdomys pumilio
GTGTGTGTGTGTGTGTGTGTGTGTGTGTGTGTGTGTGTGTGTATGTTTGTGTGGTGTGTGTATGTATATATATGTATATATATATACATGCATATATGTGTATATGGGTACACATGTATATAGATTTATATGTATATGTTTATATGTATACATGTATGCATATATCTATGTGTGTATATGTATAAATTCAAAATAAATACAAAAGATGGTACTGACTTGAAGCCTTAAAAACACAGAAGCAGAAAACAGTCTGTGTGGGGGTTGGTGTTCCATGGGATGGTAGGATCATATCTACATGTGATTTCTACAGTACTTGTGGGATCTCATTCCAATCTCATACTTTAGGAAGTCACAGAGAGAGATGGTCTTATTTTAATAACCAAGTGAAGTCACTATCTCCCCTCCCCAGTTATGAAGGCAAAGATGCCTCCCTGCATGCAAATGCATCTTCTCCCTCTAAGTTATATTTCCTCCTAGACTGTTACAGTTCCTATCTCTCTCACTGAATGCTGATCTCTGAAACTTAAAACATGAGACTGTTGAGTCTTCTGTACCTGTTGACAGCCCTTCCTGGTGAGTGTTCCAATTTCATACATGTGTTATGAATTTTTTCAAAATGTGTGATTGACATAATTGTATTTTATTCTCTGAAGGTATCCTTTCAGATGTGCAGCTTCAAGAGTCAGGACCTGGGCTGGTGAAACCATCTCAGTCACTATCCCTCACCTGCTCTGTCACTGGATACTCCATCAGCAGTGGTTATGCCTGGCACTGGATCCGGCAGTTTCCAGGCAATAAACTGGAGTATATGGGGTACATACACTATCTTGGTAGCACTGGCTACAATCCATCTCTCAAAAGTCGAATCTCCATCACTAGAGACACATCCAAGAACCAGTACTTTCTGCAGTTGAGCTCTGTTACTATTGAGGACACAGCCACATATTACTGTGCAAGACACACAGTGTGGAGTCTCCAGTGTGAGCTCAAACATAAACTTCTTTGTAGAGCAGCTTTGCACTAATAGGGGGCAGACAGCACACACCAACCACAGGAAATCTACTTTAGAGTAGGAAGAAAACATTTCTTGCCCCAAACTGTGTCATGAGACCCCAGCTGTACAGGAAGACACACTGGTGCTAAGATCTTCAGTTAATACAATGACCACAGCTCACTAATCCTCCTTAAATTATACCCAGAGTTCTTTATTGACCCCTCCTCTTGGTGGCTCAACATTGCTATCGAAAACATCACCAAAAGACTCTTGCTCTCCTGAAGAAGAAATCAATTCTAGAAACACCAGAGACTAAACCAAAACCCAAGTAGTTATACTAGTATCTAGAACCCAGGTGACCATTGCAGTTTACTGAAATCCAGACACCCAGAGGCAACTGGAAAACTCCTAAAGTCACTCAAGCCACAAAACCACCAGTGGAGTCACGATACTTCTTTTAAAAAGACTCTGGGCAATAGAAGAACAGAGCACTCAGGCAAAAAGAAAGAAGCAGACATAGAAACCAAAAGAAAATAATTCACACAACAAAGATAAACTCAGAAAGTTGAACATGAACCTAAAATAATCCCATAGACAGATGACTAGACACTAGCAAAAAAGCAAATTAACAATACCCAATGCAATATGGTACCACTAAAGCTCAGTTATCCAACTAAAGTAATCCCTGTATTAAAATATAGCTTAAGTACAATAAAATTATTCTAATTACAACCTTATGATTGTAATAATGTCCATTAAATTCCAAATGAAATAAACTCTTTACAGAAATCCAGTAAAAGACAAATTTTCCCATCCAAGTTCTCTCTCCTCTCTCCCTCTTTCTCTCTCTCTCTCTCTCTCTCTCTCTCTCTCTCTCTCTCTCTCTCTCTCTGTGTGTGTGTGTGTGTGTGTGTTTGTGTGTGTGTGTGTGTGTGTGTGTGTTTGTCTGTGTGTGTGTGTGTGTCTTTCTCAATTTCTCTTTCTCTCTCTTTCTCAGGTAGCAGGTGATGAAAGAAGTGGTGATTTGGCATCATGTTGATAGCAGACAGAAGGCCAAATTTAATTATCTAGCGCTCTTAAGAATGCCTAGCAAGAAACTCTGAACTCTTAGTTTTTTATACTTTTATTTTATTTACTCACTTCATAGGCCACTCACTAACCCCAACCAGTCCTCTCTCTTACACAATCCTTCCACATTACTAACTTACCCTTCTCCTCTGTTCAGCTGGGCTCCCTCTGGTTTTCTCACACCCACACCCTGAAAGTTCAAGTCTCTGTGAGGCTAATTATTTCCTCACCCATGGGAAAAAATGAAGCAGCCTAGATAGAGAGTATAACCCCTTTTACAGACAAAAGCTTTTCATATATCCCCATTCCAGTTCTAGACCCACATGTAAGTAAAGCTGCACATCTGTTATATATGTTTGGGATGCCTACGTCCAGATTTTTTATGTGTTTTGGTTGGAGGTCCAGACTTCTGAGATCATGAAACATTCAGGAAAATTGATTCTGTTGGTCTTCCTTTGGAATTCCTATCCTATTCAGGGCCCACAATCCTTTCTCCTATGCTTCTAACAGAGTTTCTCTAAGCTCCATTCACTGTTTTCCTGTGGGTGTCTGTATCTGAGTTAGCTGCTGGGTGAAACCTCCCAGAGGACAGTTATGCCAGGCTTTTGTCTGTAACCATAACCGACTATCATGAATAGTGTAAGAAATTGGTGGTTGAACATGGGGTGTATTTTAAGTCGACCAGTTATAGATTGTTGGTCCCCTCAGTCTCTGTTCCATCTCCAATGACAGCATTTCTTATAAATAAGATAAATTGGGGTAGAATGTTCTGTGGGTGTGTTTGTGTCTCTGTAGCTCTGCTGGATTTCATGCCTGGCTACAGAAGGTGGCCTCTTTGAGTTTCAGATAGCAATGTAGTGAATCACAGCTAAAGTCACCCCCATTGATTCTTATGGTACCCATTGATATGGGTAGTTACCATATCTCAGGTCTCTGTCTTATCTTGTTGATGCTCCCCATTCCTTACCCCTAGCACTTGCAGATTTCTATTCATTTCCATGACCATCTAGCCATCTCCCGTGTTCTTCTCCACACATGATCCTAAACCTCCCATTCCTATTCCCATTCCTCTTCTCTCCAAGTTCTGTCTCTCCATCTGTTACTTATGACTATTTATTTATTTATTTATTTATTTATTTATTTATTTTTGCTTCAAATGTATTTTAATAAGTTGATGCTGTATTTGTGCTCCATTTCTCAGATAAACATTTCAAGTTGAATGTATCAAGACCAAATCACAGTACACCAATAAAAATGGACATCACAGCCTAACTACCTAAGATAGGCCAGACTAAGTGCTACTGTCAGACCTTCAACAAACAGCAACCCTGTTCCCAAGATTGTTTTAGGCCTATTAAGGAAAGTTTTTTCTGTTTTTTTGAGAACACTAGGGACACAAAAGTGCTATCCTTACCCAAGAAAAAGGTGGAAGCAAGTTAACACAAGGTTTTTTAAAGATATACTAAAATGAAAACCTCTTCTATAGGGCATGATGGCATCATATATGAGATATAGCAGCATTGTATGTATGCTGTAATCTCTGTGGACATTTGTCTGAATTCTTACTTGGGATTGAGTGAAGGAATGGAGCTAGATCATTAGAGGATGCTTAGGTTTTGTTGTATGTATGGCAGTGTCTCTGGGGTTGAGGAGAATAAAGATGAGAAAGTAAGTAAAACATTAGAGAGAGAGAGAGAGAGAGAGAGAGAGAGAGAGAGAGAGAGAGAGAGATATCAGTATTCATAGAGCTCTTAATTCAATTTTGTCAATCATTCTAGTTCCTTTCATTGTAGCAGCTTGTCCAAAATGTTTTGTTTTGGTGGTGGTAATCCAAATGTTCCATCTACCATTATAGTGGTAGGTCCTGGAGGCCCTGGAAAAGGTGGCACAGGAGTATGGGGCATTGCACCTCAATTTAATTCACAATTCTAAGTGAGATTCGAGAGCTTCCTCCCTTAAGCCTTCTTCCTTCTTTTCTAGCTTCTTTTGGTCTGTGGAGTGTAACATGATAACTGCATTTTATGGCTAATGTCTACTTGTAAGGGAATTCATACCATGCATGTATTTTTGGTACTGGGTTACCTCATTCAGGATGATATTGTTGAGTTCCCTTCATTTGTCTGCAAAATTCAAGATATCTTGGTTTTTAGTAGATGAATTATATTCCATTTTGTAGTTGTGTCTTATTTTCATTGTCCATTCATCAATTGAGTGATGTCTAGATTGTTTCCTCTTACTGGCTATTACAAATAAGGCTGCTGTGAACATTGTTGGAACGTGTCAGTGTGAGATGTAGGAATAACTATTGGGTATATTCCAAGGAGTGATATAGTTGGGTCTGGAGCAGAAATATCCCCAGTATTCCGAGAAACTGCCAAATTATTTTCAAAAGTGATTGTACAGTAATTCACTCCCATTAGAAATGAAGAAGTGTTTCTCTTGCTCCACATCCTTGCCAGCATGTGCCATCTCTTGAGTTTTTGAAATATCCATTCTGTTGGATACAAAATACAACCTCAGTGATGTTTTGAGTTGCATTTACATGATAATTAGCTACTTTGAAAATCCTTCTAATTGCTTGGTTCCTACTGAAGATCCCTCTGTTATGAAATCTGTTTAGTTCTTTAGCCTTTTTTAAATTGAGTTATTTGAGTTGTTGGTGACAAACTTTTGGAATTCTTTATGAATCTTACATTTAAGTATAGGATTAGTGAAGCTCCTTTCCCAGTTTGTGGGCTGCTCTTTTCTCCTATTGACAGTGTCCTTTGCCTTATAGAAGCTTTGTAATTTCATGACATACTACTTATCAATTGTTGATCTTAGACCCTGAGCCTGTTTTTGTTTTGTTCAGAAAATCATCTCCTGTTCTATGAGGTCAAGTGTATTTTCAAATTTCTATTGTGGCGATATAATATATCCAGTTTTATAATAAAGTTCTTGATTGCTCTGAACCTCAGTTTCATGCAGAGTCATAAATATTAAACTATTTTCATTCTTCTACATATGTTACTATGTTTTCTGTCTTCTCCCTGCTGTGAGTGTCATAGAGATATTCCAGGGAGCTTCCAGTCTCCTATCAAAGTAAGGGATCTCAAAGGCATCCACTAGCATGAACTCAGCAGCTATCAGGTTCTCTGCATTTCTGATTGGCCTCAAGTAGGCAGATAGCCATGGGATACAAAATAAAATTATATATCTCTGTTGGTATATATGCATTGTATTAATTCTTTGCACCAATAATATTCTTTCTAGTCAAAGGGATAATGTCTATATAATTTATATCAAATAAAGGACTAAAAGATAATACTGATTCAAAAATGAAAGAAAGGCAAAAGATAGTTTCATAAATAACAAGATGTGAGCATAAACTGCAAAGATGACAGTGTGTGATGCTATTTAAATTTTATATTTTATAAAAGACATGACATAAATAGACAAAATTATCATAATGGTCAATGATCAAAATGGCCCTTGCATCTACTCAGACCACTGTGGTCTCAAAGATTTCCACTCCACAGCTTACCAAATAGGAAGTGGTGAGGCAAATAGGGACTTTTGCTACTCATCAAAACAAGCCCAGTCCTGAACCTCACCTATGGCAGACAAGTTGAGCCCTGGACTCTAGCCAGGTTTTCCCTCTTAATGACTAGCACTGAAAATAGACTAAACTATATGGAGTTGAGACTTAGATGAGTTTTCCTTGTGTCTCTTCTAAACATAATGTGCAGAGAAGGGACTCTGTTCCTATAAGAGGGTATGCATAAGAGTGAAAGCAGATATATGTGACAGTTTTCTGACTAGGATTATCTCTGCTTTCTGGCATACACAGTGAGAGCCAACTGGTATAATCTTGAGGAAGCTTGATACAGCATTGTGTGTTTCTTACATCCTCTTCTGAAGCTTATTGATTTACCTTCATTAAACCCTGGATAGAGTGGATTCACCAAGCCACAGAGAAGTGGCTAGAGTGGTTATGACAGGAGTGCCAAACATATACAGAGTTTGTGAAGAACAATTTGCCATGCATAGAAACCATTCTATGAAGTTATTGAATCTACAACTGCACAGTATGAGAAATGAGAACACTGCCATATACTACAATGTGAGAGACATGTTGAGGAAAGTAATTTGTGGTCTCTGACACAAAACTCTCCACAAGGCGGTCATGGCCAGCAGGGGCCACTGGCACACAGGGAGCTACAGGTCAATAGAAGTGGAGTAGGAATGTGAATGGTAAAATACTTTGTCTGAATAGTTTCAAATAAATTCATCTTTAATTCTTATGGACATCTTTAAATGCAGAGTGCATTCTTTTCACAACATAGTGCAGAGCACTAACAAGGCAGATGTGACTTCCCTGTTGGGAACAGGAACTTATCCTGAGGAAGCATGAAACTAACAATTAATATTAAAAACAAATAAAATTGGGGGGTGGAGTTATTAAATTTCATTGATGATTGAAACCCATGACACGGATTTCAGAAACACCTGTGAGAATCCAGGCCTAGGTGCATTATGAGACCTTCAATGAAAGGCTGAAAAATACATCCTAGGGTAAAATAGGCTCAGAATATTTGTTTGAAAATATTATGAATACAGTATAACTAATGTTAATTTTCACATTAGATCAGTTGTATTCTGACATCCTTTGTGACTGATATTTGACAGTTGTACAAGCAGCAGATACTCACTCTCTATGCATCAAAGCTACAGAGCGTCCTATATTGATAGGGCATCTTTCCTGTAAGGGATGTACACATTTTACTCTGCAGTGATTGATGGTCTGTTCTTGCCCTGGGGTTAACTAGGAGACTTGTTCTTATGTAAAAGTATTGCTTGCAACAGCTTAGCTCCACAGGCTGCAGAGAATGCATCTCTCACTCCTGACTCACATGACTTTGGCACTAATTTAGTTATGTGATTAAACAGGTGTTCCCATTGTATCATTCTAGCGCAACAAAGGAGGAACTGAAGAAATAAGAAAGCAGAAAACATTTAGGCAACATGTTTCCCAAGTGCTGTTAGAAACATAAGTGAATATTTAGATGTGTGTGAAAGCTGACTATTAAAATGTTGCCTTTGCTGCTGAAATTAAGGAAATAATCACAAATACTAAGATGTTCCTTTGAAGATACTTAAATAAAACTGTGGTTTTTCTCACAGGAACATTAGTACCCTTGATTGACTTCATTTTCTATAATGCCTCTTATAGACATTAGAAAATAGTCGTCAAAGGAGATCTTCAGAATAAAATATATTTATGGTGTTTAATAAGAGACCATAAGATAGCCTCATTGATTTAAGAATTGGACACAACTCCCGCTGTGAAAAAGAATAGGAACTCTCATCATTAGGGATGTGAATCCACCAGAGCTCTGTGAAGATGTGTGAATTCCTGTGAGTGCTGGTGTCTCCCTCCTGCAGTTAATCTTACTTCTGCTTGATCATTTTAACACTCAGTCATTTCTCTTGTGGAAGTGAGGAGCTCACACATACCATGATAAATGATGGAAGTGTAGGTAGGTGTATTATACATCTATTTGGGCCAGCTCAATATGTCTACACTCATCTCCCAGGGATTATCCTTCTGTAGTAAAAAATTTTAGTTTATTTTCATAATGGAAAAATGCCTAAGACAAATGAATAATAAATATTTTTTCAATTTTTCAACATGTTGGTATATCAAAAAATGTAAATTAATAAGGTAGTTTGAGATTTCTTCTAATCCAGGGAACAGAGACATTTATTTAACAATAAAATGACACAAAACACTGATGAGTAAGTGGAGAATGTGGGGAAAAATGCAAGGTGGATTTAACGTGATGTAGTTCCTATGGCATTTTGTCTGAACAGTCTTCCAAAATATAAAAATCACAAATGTAATGTTATTTACATACATCACTACTGTACTCTAGCTAAGCACTTTCTATTAGAAATATAGCAATTCATCTGTGCAGCAATAACACAGTTTGCAAAGATTTAAGAAAGATGATAACACATTCTAAGAGTGGGCAAAGAGAAGAATGCTAGAAACCATGTGCACTTATTAATAAGAAATCAATAACTCATAAACCCAAGTGTGAAAGGAAGGTTGGTACTGACTTGAAGCCTTAAAAACACAAGAGCAAAAAAGAGTCGGTGGAGATGTTGGTCTCTGATGGGATGGTAGGATCATATCTAGATGTGATTCCTACAGTACTTGTGAAATCTCATTCCAAATTCATACTTTAGCAAGTCAGAGAGAGGGATGGTCTTACTTTAATAACCAAGTAAAGTCACTATCTCTCCTCCCCAGTTATGAAGGCAAAGCTGGCTCCCTGCATGCAAATGTAACTTCTCCCTCTAAGTTATATTTCCTCTTGGGTTGTTGCAGTTCTTATCTCTCTCACTGAAGGCTGATCTCTGAAGCTTAAAAGATGAGACTGCTGAGTCTTCTGTATCTGTTGACAGCCCTTCCTGGTGAGTGTTCCAATTTCATACACGTGTCATGTGTCATGAGGGTTTTTCAAAATGTGTGGTTGACATAATTTACTCTTCTTCTCTGAAGGTATCCTTGCAGATGTGCAGCTTCAAGAGTCAGGACCTGGGCTGGTGAAACCCTCACAGTCACTGTCCCTCACCTGCTCTGTCACTGGCTTCTCCATCACCACCAGTGGTTATGCATGGTACTGGATCAGGCAGTTCCCAGGAAATAAACTGGAGTACATGGGGTACATAAACTATGCTGGTAGCACTGGCTACAATCCATCTCTCAAAAGTCGAATCTCTATCAATAGAGACACATCCAAGAACCAGTATTTTCTGCAATTGAATTCTCTGACTACTGAGGACACAGCCACATATTACTGTGCAAGACACAGTGGGGCGTCTCCAGTGTGAGCTCAGACATAAACCTCTTTGTAGAGCATATCTGTACCAACAGGGGGCAGACAGCGCACACCAACCACAGATAATCTACTTTAGAGTAGAGAAAAACAATTCTTGCCCAAAGCTGTGTCACGAGACTCCAGCTGTGCAGGAAGACACACTGGTGCTAAAATCTTCAGTTAATCAAATGAGCACAGTTCACTAATTCTCCTTAAATTCTTTATTCATCCCTCTTCCTGGAGGCTCAACATTGCTTCTAAAACATCACCAGAAGACTGTTGCTCTCCTGAAGAAGAAACCATTTCTAGAAATACCAGAGATTAAACCAAAATCCCAGTAACTACATTACTATCCAGAACCCAAGTGACCACTGCAGTTCACTCAGCTTCAGAAACCCAGAGGCAGCTGGAAAGCGTTAAATGTCACAAAAACACCAGAGGAGACACATTACTGCCCCTAAAAAGACTCTGGTCACTAGAAAAACAGGGCAATCAGGCAAGAAGATAAAAGCAGACATAGAAACAAATAGAAAATAATTCACACATTAAAGATAAACTCAAAAAGTTGAATATGAATGTAAAATAATCTCATAGCTAGATGACTAGACACTGGTAAAAAAGCAAAATTAACAACACCCAGGATGATATGGTGACACTAAAATTCCAACTAAAGTAATCCCTGTATATTTCAATGTAGTTTATGTACAAGAATGATATCTCAATCCCAGTCTTAGATGGTGATAACATCCATTAAAGTGGCAATGAAATAAAGTCTTTACAGAAATATAGTAAAAGACAAAGTTGCCCAGCCCAAGTTCTGTGTCTCTTTCTTTGTTTCTGTATTTCTCTGTCTCTCTCTGTCTTTGTGTCTGAGTTTGTCTGTCTCTGTCTCTGTCAGTTTCTGTCTCTGTCTCTGTCTGTCTCAGTCTCTGTCTCTCTGTATCTCTCTCTCTCTGTCTCTCTCTCTCTCTCTCTCTCTCTCTCTCTCTCTCTCTCTTTCTCTCTCTCTTCCTCTCTCTCAGGTAGCAGGTGATAAAAGCTTTGGTGATTTGGCATCATGTTGATAGCTGAAAGAAGGCCAAACTTAATTATCTAGCACTCTTAAGAATGTCCAGCAAGAAACTCTGAACTCTTTCAATTCTTAATTTTAATTTTTTATTTTACTTGCTCACTTTATAGCCCACTCATTACCCCCAACCCAGCCTCTCCCTTACACAATCCTTCCACATTACTAACTTACCCTTCTTCTCTGAGCAGCTGGGCTCCCTCTGGTTTTCTCAGCCCCACAACCTGAAAATTCAAATAACTGTGAGACTAGTTGTTTACTCTAACATGAAACCAAATGAAGCAGAATAGATAGAGATTATAATATCTTTTATAAACAAAAGCTTTCTCAGATATCTCCCTCCCAGTTTTGGACCCATATGAAAGTAAAGCTGCACATCTCTTACATATGTTTGGGGATGCCTATGTCCACGATTTTTATGCATTTTGGGTTGAGGTCCAGACTTCTGAGAGTGCAAAACATTCAGGCTCATTGATTCTGTTAGTTTTCTTCTAGATTCTTATCCTATTCAGGGCCCACAATGCTTCCTCTTATTCTTCTATAAATGGCCTTCTAAGCTCCATCCACTGTTTTCTTGTGGGTGTCTGTATCTGAGTTAGCTTCTTGGTGAATCCTCCCTGAGGACAGTTATGCCAGACTTTTGTCTGTAGCCATAACAGTGTATCATGGATAGTGTAATCAATTGGTCCTTGAACATGGGATGAGTTTTATGTTGGCCAGTTATAGGTTGTCCATTCCCTCAGTCTCTGCTCCATCTGTGATGACAGCACTTCTAATAAACAAGATAATTTGGGTAGAATGTTCTGTGGGTGAGTTTGTGTCTTTATAGCTCCACTGGGGTTCCTGCCTGGCTATAGAAGGTAGCTTCTTCTAGTTCCAAATTAGCAATGTAGTGAGTCACAGCTAAAGTCACCCTCATTGATTTTTGGGTAGCTACCATATGATACCAGGTCTCTGTCTTATCTTGTAGATGTTCCCCACTCCTTCCTCATAGCAGTTGTAGATTACTATACATTTTCATAAACATCTTGCCATCTCTCATGTTCTTCTCCACACATGATTCTAAACCTCTCATTCATCTTCCCTCCAAGTTTTTGTCTCCATCTGTTTTATTATGAGTATTTATTTATTCATTTATTTATTTTGGCCTCAAATGTATTTTAATAAGGTGATGCTCTATTAATGCTCCATTTCTCAGAAAAAAATTTTCAAATTGAAGGTATCAGGAACAATCATAGTATACCAATATTAGTGGACAGCATAACTACCTAATATATGCACACTAAGTGCGACTGCCAGAATTCAACAAACAACAAACCTGTTCCCAAGATAGTTCTGGGCCTATTAAAAAAACTGTTTTCTGGTGTTTTTTAAACACCTGAGACAAAAAGGTGCTGTTCTAACCCAAGAAAAAGATGGAAGCAAGTTAACACAAGGTTGGTTTTTTTTTGTTGTTTTTTTTTTCTTGTTGTTTTTTTGTTATACTAAAATGGAAACCTCTTAGAGAAAATGTCTTCTGTGGAACATGAAGGTGTCATATATGAGATATAACAGAACAGTATGTACGCAGTAATCTTTGTGGACATTTGTCTGAATACTTACCTGGGACTGAATGGAGGAATGTGGCTAGATCCTTATTAATGGATGCCTAAGTTTTGAAGTATGTATGAAAGTGTCTCTGGGGTTGAACAGAATAAAAATAACAGTGACTCCTGGCAAATTCGATAATATTAGTTTAACTTCTGAGATCCAACAAGTAGAAGAGAACTGAACACCAAATGTTGTCTTGTATAGTGTATACACATACCTAGGCAAATGGATACTTCGAATGTAACTGCAAAGAAGAAAGTAATTTTTAAGAAAAACATTTTAAAAAATATGTTGTGAATTCTGTACATTTTTGGATAATATCCATTTATTTGTGAACACATTCCATGCATATCCTTTTTGAATCTGAGTTACCTCTCTCAGGGTTCATCTAGTTCCATCCATTTGTCTGAAAATCTCATGAAGTTCTCATTCTTAATAGCTGAGTAGTATTCCATTGTGTAGATGAACCACGTTTTTTGAATCCATTCTTCTGTTGTGACACACCTGAGTTGTTTCCAACTTCTGACTACCATTAATAATTCTGCTATGAATACAGTGGAACAAGTGCCACTTGTACATGGTGGGTCATCTGTTGGGTATATGCTCACAAGTGGTATAGCTTCATCTTTAGGTACAACGCACAGAACGTAAGAAGTCTAACAGTGAAGGGCACAAGTGAGAATGCTAAAATTCCACTTGGGAGAGAAAAAACAGGAATCACAGGAGGGGGAGGGATGGAGGAATCTGGGACATGTGACAAGGAGAAGAAGAAAGTAATTTGATCAGGTATTGTGGAGGACTGGACTGAAGGCCTGAGTGCCAGCAGAAAAAAAATTGAAACAGCAACCTCCAGAGGTAGGAGGTTTGAAAACTTATAGAGTGTACCAGAGACCTGGAAAGTGAGAGACTTTCAGAACTCAAAGGTAGGGACCTTAGATGAAATGCCAAAGAGTTGGGAAAAAATACTTGTAGAGACCACCTCCATTGAAAGAATAGGCATCAATTGGTCAGAAGGGATTTTCATGCCACAGTCAAAAATCTCTGATCCAGAATTGTTCCTTTCTTAAAGTACTGCAGGAATAAAATGGAGAAGAACCTGAGGAAAAGTAGTTCCAGTGACAGTACCAAATTAAAATCCACCTCAGGGGTCGTCCCAAAGGCCTGATAACATTACTGAGGCTATGATGTGCTTACGAACAGGGATCTATCATGACTTCTCCAAAGAAGCTCAACCAGAACATGAAAGAGTTAGATAAGTTATTTACTCCCAACAGAAGAACAGAAGTCGGTGACACCTGTGGTTGAATTACTGAAAAGCTGGAAGAAGGTGAGAAGGCACCCTCCCTCCCTCCCTATAAAAAAAATCAGTTCTAGTAATTTAGCAGAACTCACATAAAATATATGGTCACTAACAAAAGGTGCAGACATAATTTTGTGAAGAACCTGGGGTCTCAGTTGTCACAAAGAAAAGGGAGAGTATTAATAGAGAACTTAAAAAAAGTACTATGGATTCATTTTCAATTTTTGGGTAATTTTTTATGTCAGTCTACAAGAAAGATTCAAACTATAGTGTTCCCAGTAACATAATCTTGTCACTATACCTCTTGTTGATGTTGATTTGAATATGTGATTCAATCATAATTAGATCAATGTCTTTCAGCAGTAGATAGATTAGATAGTAACCCAAGATTTACTTACTGTGAGATGGCAAAGATTGATATTGAATTATACTGTAAGGGAAATAGTAGATAAAATTTCTGTTCTGAGGCATTGAGGAATATACTTAGACATTTGTCTTTATTCCCTGACACTGTATTCATAGACTGCTTAAGTTTTAATATTTTCCCCCAAGTTTCAAAATTCTATCACTGTATATAATATATTGAATTAACAACTTGAGTCATAATAAAGAATACTCTATACTAGGTTGACCTGTGAGGAAGTGTCTTGATTACCTTTATTAATTTTTGAAGTACCATCACAAACAATGCCATTTACTGGGCTTGAGGTCCTGGACTTTATAAGTTTACTGGGGATCTTATCAACTTGAAGAAGCCACCTTCTGTAGCCAGGGAGGAACCCCAGTGGAGCTATAGAAACACAAATTCATTCACAGAATATTCAATCCCAATTTATCTTGTTTATAAGAAATACTGTCATTAGAGATAAAGCAGAGACTGAGGAAATGGACAACCTATAACTGGCCAACTTAAAACACATCCCATGTTCAAGCACCAAATCATTACACTATTAATGATACTCTGTTATGGTTACAGAAAAAAGTCTGGCATAACTTTCCTCAGGAAGGTTTCACCAAAAAGCTAACTCAGATACAGACACCCAAAGGGATACAGTGAAGCTTAGAGGAGCTTTTATAGAAGAATAAGAGGAAGCATTTTGGTCCCTGAATAGGACAGGAAATCCAAAGGAAAACTAACAGAATCAATGAGCTTGGATGTTTCATGCTCTCAGAAGTCTGGACCTCCAACCAAAATGCATAAAAAAGCTGGATATAGGCATTCCCAAACATATGTAAAAGATGTGCAACCTTACTTCCAAATGGGTCTAGAACTGGAATGGGGATATCTGAAAAGCTTTTGTCTATAAAAGGGGTTATATTCCTGATCTAAACTGCTTCACCTGCTTTCACAGGAGAGGAAACAACTAATCTCACGGAGATTTGAATTTTCATTTCCAGTGTTGTCAAGGACAAGCATTTGACATAAGACCTAATGATTCCTTGAATTTCCACATTTTCAGTTATTATGTCTTCTTTTTCATTACAGATTTTGTTTATTTGGATACTGTCTCTCTGCATTTTGGTTAGTTTGTCTAAGGATTTTTCTATCTTAATTTTCTCAAAGCTCTCGTTTTTGTTAATTGTTTGAACTATTTTCTCAGTTTCTAAGTGATTGATTTCAGCCCTGATTTTGATTATTTCCTGTCTTTTACTCCCTGTTGGTATGTTTGCTTCTTCTTATCAACCATCCTGCAACACAAAACAACCATCACAAAGGAGAAAAAAGACAGAATGTAAAATCCTGCGAGTGGATTTAAAAAATATGAAACTGTCTCTCCATGGATTATATGTTTATGTTGCACAAATGAACTCACAGTACACATGAAAAAATTTACATGCAAAACCACCACAGCATGACAGCCTGAAAATGGCTGAGCAGGTAACAGTGCCTCCTGGAAAAATTTGATAATCGTAGTTTAACATCTGAGATCCATCAAGTAGAAGTGAATTGAACTCCAAAAGTTGTCTTGCATAGGACATACACATACCTTGGAACATGGTTGCTTTGAATGTAACAGCAAAAGAGAGAATAATTTTTAAGAGAAAATTTTACAAAATATGTTGTGAATTCTGTATATTTTTGACTAATATCCATTTATTTGTGAACACCTACCATGCACATTTTTTGAATACGAGTTACCTCTCTCAGGGTATTTCTAGTTCCATCCATTTGCCTGAAAAACTCATGAAAACCTCATTCTTAATAGCTGAGTAGTATTCCATTGTGTAAATGAACCACATTTTTTGAATCCATTCTTCTGTTGTGACATACCTGGGTTGTTTCCAGGTTCTGGCTATCAAAAATAATTCTGCTATGAATACAGTGGAACAAGTGCCATTTTGACATGGTGGGTCATCTTTTGGATATATGCCCACCTGTGGTATAGATTCATCTTTAGGTAAAATGCACAGAACTCAAGAAGTCTAACAAGTGAAGGGCCCAAGTGAGAATGCTGCAATTCCACTTAGGAGAAAAAAGCTTGCTATATAGTAAGAGATGATGCAAATAGGGGCTTCTGCTACTCATCAAACCCAAAGCAATAACCTTTTTAAGACAGCTGAGTATTAGACACCAGGTTGTTGGTAACTGGTTTTCTCCAAAAGAGAGAAGACCACTCAATAATAATTTTAATTATCGTAGTCTCAATAATCATTTAAATACATGCCAGCTGTACAGCTGAGTACATATAGATGAAAGTAATTAATTTAAACCTCTTTGTAACACTTAGTAGAGAAGCTATTGCACAATAAATTTCACAGAAAATAATCTAAAAGCTGTTCCTGGTAAACTACTTCAGTACAAAGGCTTCTAACTGCCCAGCAGATAACCAGAGGTCAACATCCTGGCTCCACATGGTAGATAAAGAAAACCTTCTCTCATGATTCTCTGACCTACATATTTATGTGCATGGCTGTGCATATTAACACAATCAAAAAAAAACTCATATAGGTAAATGAATGTAATATCAACATTTTAAATGTACGTAATAGCTAAAAATCACAGAGCTCTTTGAAGTGTAAAAACTCACATCATGGCTATGGGTTAAGTAAATACAGAATAAGACACAGGGTTTTCAAACATCAGATATATGTAAATAAAAAAGGAAACATCAAGTACAATTGGTTGTTGTCCGTCATGGGAGAGAAAACTGTAACAATGGGTATAAAAGACGCAGTCACACTGTATTCAGGGCATCACTAGATAGTAATGCACTGTGCACCTGTGTGACAGCATGAGGAACTGCTTCCTGGAAGAACAAGACTGCATCACGCTCCTCTGGAGGAAAAACTCTACCATAGGAAACATGCACTCAGACCCTCCCCTTCCTTTGTGTTTAATCTTATTTGCTTACTACATTTCTGAGTTATATGAGACTCTCTTAATCAGGATAGGAATGTGTTATTAAAAACTGACTTGAAATTATTGTTCTCATAGCATGACTTTTCTTCATAAGTTCTCGATTATACACTCTCTAGTACCAATACTTTTGATTTTTGTATATTCTAGTTATGATTCTTTCTTAGAAAAGGAGTCTATTACTTGTTATTCTGGCTCTTCTCTTTCTCCACAGCATGGGAAGATACCTTCTGCTCTAGAAGGTTCTCTTATGTATTTTCAGTTGTTTAGCTCATTTGGGTTGAGTGTGTTCACTGAGCAGAAAAGAGAGTTTTTTCCTATTTGGTTCATTGTTTCCATATCATTTTAGGATACATTTTTATTTGCTCCCTCTCTACACAGCATCCTTTACAATATGATGACTTTTTATTTGTATTTTATATCTTTTGTGATCTATTAGGCATTGTTTTTCTTGGTTTGTCCTGAAGCTTACATGAAACATCTTTTACAAAAAGTTCTCACCATTTGTTTTTCTTAGCAAAAACACTTCAGTGTTAAAAGAAGAGAAAATTGACAATGTGTATCATTGTGATCTAATACCTGATATACTAGACAGCTGTTTAAGTGGTGCCATGTGTATTTCAAACATGTTACATCATTTGCTCTAGACTCTATAAATATATAATAAAATTACCATTTTTAGTAGTTAAACATTGCAAAAATCATTACATTTTCAGTAATCACAATAGTGTCATATCTGAATAAAGAAATATTTTTTTGCAAAGAAAAAAGAGAACCTGCCTTCAGCCCCCTTCTTTCTTCCTCAGGAGCATCTTCCCTGAAAAAAGACCCCACACTACAAGTGTGAAGGTCCCATTCCAATTAAGAAGCTGCCATCTCTTACTCACAGGAGCCTTCTTCAGAGTTGTATGTCCTGAGGCTGCTTCTGTGTTTTGTGTGTGCTCACTGTTATTAGTGATTTAGAGAGTTCACATGAGAAACCTCATTATGTGGTTTCTATTGCTCAGAATTAATAGTAATATTCCTTGTTCTCAGGTATGTTCTTCCATGTGTCTTTTAAGGTGTCATCACCTGGTCTTTTGAAGCCCACATAGACACTGTCCCTTACCTCTGCTGGTTTCCCTTTGTTATTTACACCACCTATCTTACCAGATGCATATGCCAGCCCATATAAAATGGTCTGGAATGGCTTGACACAATGTGGAGTGGTGAAGATGTAAATTTTAATTACTACTGCAACCTCAAGTGTGCATTGTAAAGATATCTCCATAAGTCAAGGTTGGTTTTTTTGTTTTGTTTTGTTTTTTTGTTTTGTTTTTTTTGGTTTTTTTTTGTTTTTTGTTTTTTTTTGCTTTATCACTGAACAACCTTAAAACTCAGACACAGCTTTGTATTACTACCCCTGAGGCAGAGTGTGATCACAGACAAATTCCTCTTTATAGAAGTGTTGACACACAAGTGGCAGTCTTCACACATCAGCCTTAATTTTGTTTCATTACTAGATGCAGAGCTAGCCTAAATATGACTTTGTTTTTAAGTTTATGGATTCATTTAGTGCTCTTGGATCATCTAAGAAACCATATTTTCTTGCAGATTCTATTCTTGTTTTTAGCTGTCTGTCTAGATGTATCTCCTGAAAACCAAACTCATTTACTTAGTTGTATTACCCCACATCCACAGGGTCTGCAGATGGGAGCTACTAATCCTTCCCACAGTTTGCAGGTTTTATCTGTGATACAGACATCTGACAACTCAAGACAGAAATTTGAATCATTAGAACATCTTTTACTCAATGCTTTCATAGAGAAAGGACCCACCATTTCTCAAATTGATTAAACTTCAGAGAATTATGTTCTCTCAAATATTCATTTTTTGAGACTGTTAATGCTACATAGCTTACAGCAGGATATTTGATGGTAAGAATTCCAGAGACTTTTCAGGAAACTTCCAGCACACTAGCACTTATTGCAATAGGGAAGGCATCCAATGCCGTGAAATCAGCATCTATCAGGTTCTTTGCATTTCTGGGTGGCAGCAAGTGGGGAGATAGCCATAGTATATAAAATAAAATGTTATATGTGTGAGGGTGGTTTTGCATTGAGTTAGTTATTTTCCAAGAGCATCTTTCTTAATCCATGGAATAATTTTGTCATTGTAGAAATCAGCAAAACAGCTCGATAATATTGATTCAAAAACAGATGAATGAAAGATAGAGATGTGAGTAAAAAAAATGCAAAGAATAGAATTGATGTGTCATCACTAGAGCAATGAAAGTTAATGTCAGAAAAGACTTAGCCTCATGTCCTGTGGATATGTACAGGATGAAATAGGTGTTCATATCTGTGAATATGTTGATGTTTAACAAGGTCCCATGTATGTGGATGCTTAGCATATGAGATTACATATGTTCATTCTTCTAATATTAAGTACATTTGTTCAGGTGCATTCATTATTTCATGACCCAAAATAAAGCAAAATTTTACCATAACTGTGGGGTGGGGGGTATTTAGACCTTCACCAGACAAGCCTGACTTTGACCAAGTGTGTCTCAGAGAGAAGCAGTCCACAGCATGGAGAAGCACAAATGCAGACAAGGTGGATCACACACCAGACCTGAGGCTGATGTGAAAATTTGACAGTGTGTCTTGCTATTCAAATTTCACATATTTAAAAAGATAACATAACTAAATATAAATGATATACTATTGTAAATGAAAAAATGTCACTTGCATCTTCTCTGTGCACTGTCTTCGCAGAGTTCCACATGCAAAGGTGTTATATAGTGAGAGGAAATGCAAATAGCTACTTATGCTACTCATCAAAACCAGTCCAGTGATGAGCCTCTCCTGTGAGAGAGGAGTTCAGCCCTGGATTCCAGTCAGGTTTTCCCATTCAGTGAATAGCACTGAACACAAACTACTCAACATGGAGTTGGGGCTTACATGGGTTTTCCTTGTTGTTATTTTAAAAGGTAATTTACACGGAACATTTTCCCTCTCTATAAGAGGACAAGAGGAAAAGAGTCAGTGGATATAAGTGAGAGTTTTCTGACTCTGATTCTTTATGTTTTCAGGCATACAGGGAGAGGTGCAGCTGGTAGAATCTGGAGGCAGCTTGGTACAGCCTGGAGGTTCCATTAAACTGTCTTGTGAAGCCTCTGGATTTACCTTCAGTGATCACTGGATGCACTGGATTCGACAAGCTCCAGGGAAGGGGCTAGAATGGTTGGCAAATACAAACCATGATGAGAGTGGAAAAGTCTATGCAGAGTCTGTGAAGGACAGATTTGCCATCTCCAGAGACAATTCAAAGAGATTATTGTATCTACAAATGAACAGTCTGAGATATGAGGACACAGCCACGTATTATTGTGTCAGAGACACATTGTGTAAAGTGAATTCTGAACTCAGACAAAAAACTCTCTACTATGTGCTCAGGGCCAGCAGGGGGCACTGAGCACACAGGGCACTCTAAGTTAACAAAAGTAGAGATATGAATGGTAAAAATACTCTGTCTGAATGGTCTCAGATTATATTCCACTTTCCAAAAAACCTCCACAGAGACACAGCTTCTACCAATGTTTGAAATAACCAAATATTTTAAACAATGTTTCTTTAATTCTGATGTACATATTGAAGTAGAGGATACACTCTGATCTGAATTAAGTGCTTAACATTAGACAGGGAGATGTGACTCATCTATCAACACCAGGATCTCATCCTGCAGAAGAATGGAACAAACAGGTCGCTTGAAAGCCAGCGAAGTTGAGGGAAGTGTCATTGGATTTCCCTGATGATTGAAACCCATGCCATTCATTTCAGAAACATGTGTAAGAATCTAGGCCTAGGTCCCTTCTGAGATCTTAAATAATAGGCTGGGAAATCCATCACAAGACATGATATGCTCAGAATATATTTTGGAAAGATACTATTAGTTAAATTATAAATGAACATTAAATTCTACAGTCAGCTCAGTTGTACTCTGTTTTCCTTTGTGCAAGAAGCATAAACTTACCCAATAGGCATTAAATTTGCAGAGCATCCTATAGTGATAGTGGGTATTCCTTTTAAAGGATGGACAATTTCTTTGCAATGACTAACGCTCAGGTTTAATTTTGGGTTTAACTAGGAGACACTTGTTGTACTGAAATACTTGTGTTGCATGTATCAGCTTAGGTCCTCAAGCTGCAGGGAACGCATTTTTGAGTCCTGTGGCTCAGGAATTTGTTACTCCTTTAGTTAAGTGATTAAATAAATTTTCCTATTGAAACATTGTATCCCAAGCAAGTAGTAACTGAAGGAATACAAACAGTAGAATAAATTTAGGCAATCTGTGTCTCAAGAGTTAGGAATATCAGCTGAATGTTTAGAAGTTTGTGAAAGTCTATAATTAAGATGGTGCCTTTGCTGCTGAATTATGGAAATAATGAAAAACCCAGGAAAGTTTTCTGAACATAAATAAATAAAACTGTCACTTTTCTCACACATTCATTAGTGACTTTGATTATCCATAAAGACTCACACCCATTAGGAAAAAAGTTCCTGGAAAAGTTGTTTTAAAAAACTAATTTATGAGCCAGGCGGTGGTGGCACACTCCTTTAATCCCAGCACTTGGGAGGCAGAGGCAGGCAGATTTCTTAGTTCAAGGCCAGGCTGGTCTACAGAGTGAGTTCAAGGACAGCCAGGGCTAAACAGAGAAACCCTGTCACAAAAAAAACTAAAAAACAAACAAATGAAATAACTGATTTATGTTGTTTAATGACACACCAGTAAATAGTCTCATTATTTCATGTACTGCACATACCTCCCACTGTGGACAAGGATAGGAACTCTCATTCTTAGGGAGCCAGAGCAGTGTGAAGATGGGAGATTTCCTGTGAGTGTAGGTGTCTCCCTCATGCAGTTAATCCTACATCTTCTTGCTCATCTTAACATTCAGTCATTTCTCTTTTGGCAGAAAGAAGATCATACACCATAATAAATTATGGAAGTTTATGTAGCAGGATTATAAAATCTATTGGTGCAGGCTCTTTATAACTAGACTTATCAGCCAGAGATTTTCATTCTGCTGTTAAGGCAATGTTGAGACAGTTCTTTGATATAAATCATAGGAATTTTGTGAAAGACTATCCATTTCAAAATCATATATCTTGTCAAAATTCTACTGATCTGGCATTTTAAAGAACACAGAATAATCAGTAAGATTCTAGTAACCTACTCACCACAGTCATTGTGATGTTCCTAGATAGGTTTCTATGTTGGTCAGACCCTTGGAAAAATGACAGAGCATAGCAAATGTTTCCAGCAGACTATCATGTGCTGACAGGACTGTAATGTATCAAACAGAGAGGATTCCATATGTAATATAGAGTGAGATTAGATACAAATATGGAGAGTGCATTATTCACTGATATATCTGCATAACCTGTTGAATAATACCCTCAGCCTTTGAATGCCCAGGAAATGAAATGGTTCAACCGGCAGATAGTAGACATATGTTGAAAAATTTTAGTTTGTTTCTGTAATAGAAACAAATATTTCAAACATATGAATACTAAATTGTCTTTTAAATTTTCAAAAATCTAATTTATCAAGAAAACATAAATTAATAAAGTAGTGTGAGATTTCATCTAATCAAAGCAAAAATGACATTTATTAAGGAAACAAGTGAAACAAAATGTCAATGAGTAATTGGTGAAAGGAAAAACATAATGGATGGTTGATTTAATCTGTTGTAATTTCTATGGAATTTTTTTATGGACCTTCTCAAAAGGTAAAATTACAAGTGTAATGTGACTTACCTATATCACACCTGTTGATACTGCTAAGGACTCTGTATTGGAATGATATTAGTTCGTCTGTGCAACAATATAAACAAAGGGTACTAAGATTTAGGTAAGATGGAAACATATTATTGGTTGTAAAAAAGAATAAAACTAGAAATATTGTGGACATACTAATGAGAAAGCAAGAACTTATAAAACCAAGTGTAAAAGGAAAGTTGGCACTGACTTGAGACCTTAAAACCACCAGAGCAGAATAGGTTTCCTGGAAGGTTCATGTAGGAAATGACAGTGGAATCACGACTGAATGTTTTTTCTGTGATTTCTACAGTCCTCATGAACTCTTATTCAAGACTCACAGATAGGAAACTATGTGGAGCAATGGTGTTATTTAACAACTCAGTGCAGGCAGTAGTGCCCCTCCCAGATTATGAAGGCAAGGCTGGCTTGCTACATGCAAATGCATCTTCTAGCTCTAATTTAAATTCCCTCCTGTGCTGTAGGATCTCCCATGTTTCTCACTGAAGCCTGATCTCTGAACAAAGGGAGCATAGCCTAAAAGATGAGAATGTTGAGTCTTGTGTACCTGTTGACAGCCCTTCCTGGTAAGTGTTACTATTTTATACATGTGTCTTTGGGATTATTCAAAATGTGTGATTGACAGAATTTACTCTTCTTGTCTGAAGGTATCCTGTCTGATGTGCAGCTTCAGGAGTCAGGACCTGCCTTGGTGAAACCCTCTCAGTCACTGTCCCTCACCTGTTCTGTCACTGGCTTATCCATATCCAAAGAATACTATTACTGGAACTGGATCCGACAGATTCCAGGAAATAAACTGGAGTGGATGGGATACATAAGCTACAGTGGTAGCACTGGCTACAACCCATCTCTCAAAAGTCGAATCTCCATCACTAGAGACACATCCAAGAACCAGTTTTTCCTACAGCTGAACTCTGTGACTACTGAGGACACAGCCACATATTACTGTGCAAGAGACACAGCGTGGAGTCTTCAGTCTGAGCCCAGACATAAACATCCTTGCAGAGGAGCTTTGTACCAAAAGGTGGCATACAGTACACACAAAGCATAAGCGTTCTAATTCAGAGTAGGAAAACCACCAATTCTGTCCCAGAACTCTGGAACAAGACACCTGCTCTACAGGAAACCACACTGGTGCTTTGAACTTCAGTTAATACAATGCCCAGAGTCCACTAAACTCCTTAAAGCATATGCAGAAATCTTCAATGACACCACATTTCTAACATTTGACATCTCAGCCCAGAACTTTAGAAGCTTACAACTGTTGTCCTGGAGGGCAAACAAATACTAAAAGCTCTAGAACTGAAACCAGAACCCCAGAACCCACATTGGTATCTATAACTCTACTGGCGTTCTTTCTTCACTGAGCCCCAGAAACCCAGTAACAATTTGAAAACCCCTGGAGTCACTCAGGCCAAAAAACCTCAGTGGAGGACAATATTTAGTTTAGTGCTCATGTATGTTTCGTTTATGTGTCAGAATGATTGATCTTGTTTCTACAGCCGTTCTGTTAACTTATGTCTTTTTATAGGGGAATTGAGTCCAGTGATATTGACTGATGTTAATGGCCAGTGATTGTTATTTCCTGTTATTTTGTTGTTGGTTTTGATTGTGTGTGGAGGGGTAGGGGACATGTGTATGTGCATGTGTGTGTGTTTGTGCTTTCCTTGGTTTTGCTGGTATGGAATTACATGTTTCCTGTGTTTTCTTGAATGAAGTTATTCTTTCTGTGTTGGAGTTTTCTTTGTAGTATTTTTTTTTAAATTGGGCTGGATTTGTGGATAGATACTGTTTGAATTTGAATTTGTCTTAAATATTTTGTTTTCTCCATCTATGGTTACTGAATATTTTGCTGGGTATAGTAGTCCAGTTTGACACCTGTGGTATTTTAGAGGTTGCAAGATATCCTCTCAGGCCCTCCTAGGTTTTAGAATCTTTGAGGACATTTCAAATGTAATTCTGAAAGCTCTGCCTTTGTATGCTACCTAGTATTTTCCCTTAGAGACTTTAAAATTCTTTCTTTTGTGTATAGATGTTGTGTTTGATTAGTATGTGGCAGGAGGATTTTTTTCTGGTCCAGTATAATTGGTGTTCTATAAACTTCTTGTATGTTTATAGGTTTCTCTTCATGTAGGTTTGGAAAGTTTTCTTCTATAATTTTCTTGAGATTATTTTCTTCTAATATTTGGAGCTGCGATTCCCTACCTTCTACTATTTATATTATTTTTAGATTAGATATTTTTATGATATCCAGAATTTCCTGAATGTTTTGTTTCAAGATTTTTTTTTTTTAGATTTAGTATTTTCTTTGAAAGATGTATCAGTTTCTTCTCTTATATCTTCTATGCCTGAAACTTTTTAATCTATTTCTCTTTTTTTCTGTTGGTGATGCTTGCATCTGTCATTCTTGTTCTCTTCCCTATGTTTTACATACCCAGGATTGCCTCAATCCGTGTTTTCTTTATTGCTTCTATTTCCACTTTCAGGACTAGTACAGTTTTATTTATTTTCTTCATCACTTTATTGTGCTTTCATGTATGTCTTTAAAGGGATTTATCAATTTCCTCTTTAAAGGCCTCTATCATCACTATAAGATTGTATCTAAGGTCAATTTCTTCATTTTTCTGTTCTGTTAAGTTATCCTGTGCATGCTCTAGTGGGTAGTTGTGGTTTGGGTATGTCTTATTGCTTGGTTTTTGTTATCTTTAAGACATGTATCCATCTAGCTGGTTTTGATCACTGGATTTTCATTTCATAGTCAGCATTGGGAGGCAGGCGGACTGAGATGTTCTTGGTGTGGCAGGCCTCTGTTGGGTATCTTAAACTCTATGGTGCTGAACCTATCATTCTTTATGGTTCTGGAACCTTTTGTCCAAGGAAGTTGGATAAGGACTTGGCAAGAAGTGAAGTACCTTGCTGGGCTAGCATGTTACTCAGGGCAGCTTGGCTTGTTTCAGAGGACTCAGAGAGCAGGAAAGATGGGAAAACTAAGGGGAGCTTACTTATATGATTCAGGAGTCAGATGAAGGTCCAGGTGTGGTAGGAGGAGAGTGGATGTTCCCTGTTACAGCAGTGTGCTCAGGGCCCTCTTTTAACTCTTAGTTGTACATATATAGAAACAGACTGCTGTACATTTGGTAACTAATTTCTGCTGCTAGCCACAGGGAATTGAATAAAGGATTAATTGTTGGAATCTCTCATTTACCCAGGTGCCTTGCCACTTGCTGCCCAGATGAGAGGAACTGTGGAGTTTATTTAGGCTTTGTGACTCAGAAATAGATTGTAATGCTCACAGAAAAAAGCCTCATAAACAGACAATTATGCCCACACACACACACACACACACACACACACACACACACACCCCATCACATATCTATTCTGATAAGGTCCTATCATCTTGCTCATCAAATTACATACTTACACACAGCTATACTTACAAATGTCTGTGTGCCTGAGTGTGTTTAGTGTGTGTTTGTGTGTGTGTTTGCATATGTGTGTGAGTATGTGTGTATTTGTCTCTGTATGTGTGTTTGGTGGATGGAGCAAAAGACACCATGAGCAGGTTTCTTTGAGCATACACCAGGAAAGCCAGTATTCACTCCTTCTGGATGGAAAATTAGCTCTAGCCTTTATTGCTCAGGGAAAGAAAATCCTTCTACAGTCCTATTGATAAATGAACAAACTCCTAGTCTATATGAAAACAGGCCTGTCCAGGTTAATAAAAACAAGCCTGTTGTTTAGAAAAAAACCATGTCTCTCTGTCTCATGGTGAAAAAATGTCTGATATCCTATCTGTTCTTCTCTACTCATTGTCATCCTACCTAATTCTTATGTATTTTTCAGAATACATGGTCACATAGTATTCCAATTTCACAAGCTTCAGTCATATAGTGTATAAGAAATTACAGCAGACATATACATATTTGATTCCATTAAGACTATACCCAACCAATATTCTGAATTCGAGTTCCCATGTGGTTGAATCAGGGAAAAGCTGGAAGAAACTGAGAAAGAGTGCCACCCTATAGGAAAAGCAACCATTCTAAATAACCTGGATCCCTGAAATTTCTCAGAAACGGAGGCAACAACCAGGTAGCATATACTAGCTAATAAGAGGCACCTGACATATTTACAGCTGAGGACTGACTAGTTTGGGCTTAGTGAGTAAAGATGACTCTTGAGAGACTTGAGGCCCCAGGGAATGGGATAGCCTGCCAAAGTGAGTAGGTATCTACTTGGAGAAGGGGGAAGAAGAAAGGGATGAGAAACACATCAGGAGGGGACAGATGGAAAAAGGAATAATGACTGGATTATAAAAATGATTAATGATAATTAATAATAAATAAATAATAAAAAATAAGTGTACTGCTGTGATTGAATGTCTTCATGTAGAAGAATGGAAATACATCCATATTTATTAAGCTACATAGAACTCATGTCCAAGTGTATCAAGGACTGCAATATAAAATTGATATCCTAAACATTATAGAACTGACAGTAGAAAATAGCCTTGAATGCAAAGGTACAGGAAACAATTTGCCAAGTGAACACAAATGGGCTAGATTCTAAGATCAACAGTTGACTAATTGGACCTCATAAAACTGAAAATGTTCTGTAAGGGAAAAATCACTGGCAATAGGAAAAAACAGAAGCCTACAAATTTGATAAAAGACCTGCATTTACTCTATATCCAACAGAGGGATAATCTCCAAAATATATAAAGAACTCAATAAGATAGACTCCAACAAACCAAATAACACATTTCCAAAATGTG
Organism: Rhabdomys pumilio; assembly: GCA_030674055.1. Lineage (NCBI taxonomy): Eukaryota > Metazoa > Chordata > Mammalia > Rodentia > Muridae > Rhabdomys > Rhabdomys pumilio. Next base: position 36,878,158 of record JANHMN010000022.1, read on the forward strand.
TTATAGACCTTAATAAAGAATTCCCTACAGAGGATTTAAATATAACCAAGAAGCATATAAGGAAATATCCAATATATTTAGTCATAAGGAAAAGGCATAACAAAATGATATTCCATCTACCATATGTAAATCTGAATGGCTAACATCAATATCTCAAGTGACAGAACATGTTGCTGAACATGTGGGCCAAAGAGAACTCTTCTCCATTGCTGAATGGATTGCACACTTGTGCAACCACTCTGAATATCAATCTTGCAATTTCTCAGAAAATTGGAAATAGTTGTTCCTAAGACCCATCTATACTGCTCTTGGGTATATACACAAAAGATTCTCCAACATACCAGAATGAAACATGCTCCATTATGTTCATAGCAGCTTTATTCATAGTATCCAGAAATAGGAAGCAACCCAGCTGTTTCTCAAATGAAGAAATGGTACAGGAAATGTGATCCATTTGTACAATGGAATACTATTTAGCTATTAAAATGAGGACATCATACATTTTATGGGCAGAAGAATGGAGCTAGAAGGTATCATCCTGAGAGATGAATCTTAGCCCCCAAATGACATGCATAGTATGTATTTAAAATAAGTGGATACTAGTCATAAGGTACCAGATAACCATGATACATCTGACAGAACCAAAGAAGCTAAACAAGAAGGGAAAGCTGACATGAGAGTGATTGAGTATCTCTTAGAAGGAAAAAATAGTCACAGTATGTAAATGGACAAAAGGAACTGGGTGGGAGAGAGGTTGGAATTTTGAATCCTAAATATGTCCTGTCTAAATGAAATGCTGGGACAAAAATGGAAGAGACACTGAAAGAATATCCAAACAATAACTGTCCCACAAATACCTGACACTATTAAAGAGAGTCTGCTATGTTTGCAAAAGAAGCCTTTCATAACTGTCCTGTGAAATCCTCTACCCAGCGTCTGACAGAAACAGATGCATATACACACAAGCAAACATTGGTAGGAGGTCAGAGACTATGAAAGTTTAGTTGGAAGAAAGATTGTAGACCATTAAGGCAATAGAAATTCTACAACAATACCTGCAGAATCCACTAACATGGAACCCTGAGAACTCTCTGACACTGACAAATCAACCAAAGAACATACATTAGCTAGACTGCGGCCACAGGTGAGCATATATATACTAAAACTGCAGCTCAATCTTCATTTGAGTCTCGCAACTGCTGGAGTCTGGGATGTCCCTAAAGCAGAAGCCTGCCAATTGGATCAGTTCCTCAACAGTGAAGCCTTCTCTGGCTTCAGTGAAATAGGATGTTTCTAATGCAGAAAGCTCATGTACCAGGTGTAGAAGAAACAATTGGGGAAGGGACTCTGTGATGGGAGAAAGGAGGCCAGTGATTGTGCTGTAAATAGTTAAAAGAGATTGAACTCTTCAGGAAAACCTGGTAAAGAATACACATTATATTTTACATTTGTAATTTACAGAATTAAAAAGAAAACTCTCTAAAACTTTTCAGAGCCATGCCTATGTGAAATTTAGATGAATCAACTGGAGACCATTTTCACTCAAACTAAACACAGAGGGACATTGTCTTTCAATGTATATTGCAATTTCAAAGCACACCATGAACATATTGTCAATCACATTACAAAATCACTTTACCGTGAACAAAACAATAAACCAAAATAAATTTGTCATGCAGAACCAGTGAAGCAGGTGCAGAGAGACCTTCAAGGATGTTTTCTGACTGTACTTAGTTTTTACTCTCATTAAACCGCTTGCCAGACCCAGAAGACCATCTCCTTTAGTAGTTAGAAAACTCATGTGAGAGTGTGTGTGATCTGACATAGGAAAATACAGTTGGTTCTTAGAATTTATATCATTCTTCTGGGAATTCAACTGATAGAGAAATGATATAATTCTAAGACCCTTTCCAACAACATGAAAACAGTTTATATCATAGTAGAATAAATTTGTATATTGAAAAACTAGAAACTTATATTCTTGTCTCATGGGAAGGCAATTTCAAAGCTTTTCATGCTAAGTCATTACAATCATTAGAGAGTCCAATGTCATAGAGAGGGGACAGGACTGAAGAGAAGGATATAAGGGAAGGGCTCTAGAATAGAGGGCCTAGACATCTCTCTAGCTTCTGGTATTCAGAATTATGGTTCTTTTGTTGCTTGAAAATATTTCAAATTAGTGATCTGATATACATGAAATACATGAGTATTATATAAAACACAGACTACAAGAGACACAATAAATACAAGCAAAATGTATCAAATATCTAGAAGTTATTTCCAGAAACATAATATAGTATCAAATCTATATATTACTGATTTTCAATATTGGGTATCACACATCAGACATTTTCCATGAATCAACATTAAGCTACAGCCATAAAACCAATTTCTTCAGGTTCCTATCTGGACTCAGCACTCATAAACACTGTTAGTCTTTCTAAAATTACCAAAGTTGTATTGTAATGCTCTGTGTGGAGCAAATAGAAATTGAGGTGTCTGCAGTAAAAAACAATAAGACTGAATGATATCAGAACTTTGTAATCAATAATAGATAATTCTTTGATTCTCTAATATTCAGCTTTTCCTCTCTCATTGGCTCGAGGCATTTATTTGTCTAGTACTTCCAAATCATAAATCATTATTTAGCAACAGAAAACCAAATGCTGCCGCCCATTGCTCATGAAAACCTTCCAAATATTAACCCTGCTAATTCTGTCTGAGGAACCCAACCCTGGATTCTCAGTGTTTCCCACTCACTGATAGTGCTAAAAAGAAAACTTTTACCAAGGAGTTATGTGTGAAAGGAAATTTCCTAGTCATTTTTTTTTAATTAAAATATCTTTTGTGAATTTCTTAACCTGAGTGCTGAACACACCAATATACTAACCAAATTCTTCCTTTATTCATGTCTCACTCACTTGAACATTTATGACTTCCTCAAAAATGATATATTTACCAGTTTGTGTCTGCATTTAGTGTGTAATATATTGAACACATATTGAATATATATATATATATATGTATATATATATATATATATATATACATATATATATGTGTGTGTGTGTATGTGTGTGTGTGTGTGTGTGTTGATGGTATTAGAGCAATCAACTCAGTAGTTAATAACCCGTGAGGGAGCTTGTTCTGAAGAGAAGTGTTTGTCCGTCTCTCAGCAGCCATTGATTACCTGTAGGCCTTTATTTGCAGGTACAGGTGTTCCCATATGAAGTTTTCCCAATAATATGATGTGTAGTTTAAGAATCAATAATGCTTAGATTTCCTGGGTGCATCATCACTCTTCTGCCTCCAGACACTATCTCATGGCATCCTAATCCTGTAACATTTCAACCTTTCTGCCACACCCTTTATGATTTTTCCCTGAGCTTAGTTGTAGGATTTGCATTGATGATGTACCAAATGTAGTTGAGCATCACAGGGTAACTTGTTCTTTGCG
>JANHMN010000022.1:36881714-36902145 GCA_030674055.1 Rhabdomys pumilio
CCTTACTGACACTGGACTGGTGATATTTAATTTTTGTATGCATTTTGCTATCTGCTTCCTGATATGACTTAACAAAATTTGCTGATAAAAATGTGCATTGTATTTGAGTTAGAAATGACTGATTGTTTTTATATGAAAGTTTAGATGTTTGTTAAATAAAACAAGAAAAATAATAAAACAACTCTCTTTTTTGGTAAACAAAAATGATAGCTTTCCAGTTAGAGAAACTGACTGAGATGATTACCTTGCTCAGATTTGATTGAATGTGTTTTGATAGGAATAATTAGTTTTTTTATTCTGCAGAATGTAAAATGTTTTTCATGTAAAAATATTGGGAAACAAACAAAAAACAGAATGTTATCACATGGTAATTTCTATATTACTTTAAAAATTGCTGGGATATAAGCTGTGGAGGAAAATTATTGACTGTGTTTGATTATTGCAGCTTCCTCATTGGATCTTGCTGAAGTTCTCTTCACCCATTCTGTGTGTGTGTGTGTGTGTGTGTGTGTGTGTGTGTGTGTGTGTGTATCTTCACATGTGTGTGGGTGTGCTTGTGTGTGTGTGTGTGTCTCCACATGTGTGTGCTTGTGTCTGTGTGTTTGTGTGTGAGTGATTTGTTCACTAATATATGTTTTGTCATTTTCAAAATACTTTTCCCATTCCCTAGGAGTTTTTTCCAAATGGCCTCTTTCAGTTCCCAACGGATTTATTTGTCATTCCCCAGAAAGCATTCTCCACATGCCGAACTAATCTCCAAGTTCAGTCCTCCCCTGCATGCTGCTCTTTGAGATTATTGGTGTAGGACATACAGGTTTCTAAAGAACCACCTGGGTGTTTTTTGTAAGTGCTTGTGGCCGTGAAGACATGAAGGGTATAACATGAAAAGGAAGTGGGCCACTGGGTGTTTTAACAAAGTCACCGATGTACTGAGAGTACCTCTTTGATGGTGACAATCAACCTTATGTGATTGGTTGGAAGAGCAGCCTTGAAAGACCTAAAATCTAAAGGCTGGTCTTCAAACTATTTCATTGATAAAATACTATCAGATATCACTCATCTTTATTTATTTATTTATTTATTTATTTATTTATTTATTTAGAAAATGCGGTCAAGATATCCCTGTGCTCCTAAAGTCTATCTTGCCCTTACCTTGTAGCTCTGGCAGAAGATGGAAGCCTTGAATTCCAAGGTCTTTTCAATCTTTGATAGGACTGAGCACAGACCTATTTCATGAATATATCCCATTCCTGACAATATACTAGTGATCAAAACCCAATATAGCCCATGGACCCAGGGAAAGTCACTTACTATTGTTCTGCTTATATATCTTAAAAGTAAAACTGGAGCTGAAAATTATCATGCCATACTCAGAAAACATTTTCTCTCTCAAGAATCATCTGAGAAGATTCTCTCAGCAAAAGAAGGGAATAATGTGGAGACTCATAGTCAAACAATGCTCAGCGAATAAAATAAATTCTATACTTCAGTTCTGAATAGGGTGATTTCATGAAATTTCTCCTCTCTGGGCTCTGCATCTTTCTGAATAATATGATAGATGAATCCTCTGAGATGACAATGATAAGAGACTCTTTTCCATAAACATAACAGACTATCCTTAATATTGTCAAGGACTGGTGCTTACCCAAGGGTTGTATCTCAAGTTGTACTGGTAATTGGTTGGCCTCCATTCTTTCTTACATTCCCCATGCCTACATTTATTGAATACATGATGAATTTAAGGTTGAAAATTTTTTTGCATGGGTTGGTGTTTCTACTGCCCACTGGAGTTTCTACCTGGTTCCAGGAAGTGTCCTCTTCAGGTACCATATCCCGAATGTAAGAAGTCATAACTAAGGAAACCTAAAATGATTCTTGGGTGCCTCACATACCCCAGGACTCTATCTAATCCTGGAGATGCACCCTACTTGCCATCTGCTGTAAAGTGCAAATTTACATTCATTCTCATGGTCATCTGTTCATCTCTACTGTCTCTCCCCATACCTTATCTTGAAACCCCTTATCCCCTTCCAAACCCCCTGTCTCCCAGTTCCCTCCATTTGAATCTTATGAGTATTCTATTCAACCTTCTAAGTGATATTCAATCATCATAGATAGTGCTTTTCTTCTTGTTTATCTTCTTTGATTCTATGGAATATGACATGGTACCTGTATTTTATTGCAAATATCCACTTATCTCAGCACATACCATGCATGTCTTTCTGGGAATGAGTTCACTCACTTGGAATGAAATACTCATGTTCTATTTATTTTCCTTCAAATTTCATGATGACTTTGCTTTTAATAGCTGAGTGATATTCCATTCCATTATTCAGTTGAGGGACATCACGATAGAGAGGGTTGTCTGTGGTCAAAAAACATAAATTTAAATTTTTCATGTGTCACAAATGTTTAATTAAATAATGAAGAATTATTACATTCTTTCCAAGTTATTCAGTTTGACATCTCTCAGTGGTTCTAGACAATCTTATCTTTAATGCTTTCAAATCAGATCTCTGATTATGCAGTAGTAGGAAATGCAATCAAGATGTCCCTGTGCTCATAAAGTCGGTCTAGCCCTTACCTTGCAGCTTTGGCAGAAGAGGTAAGACTTGGATTTCAAGGTCTTTTCATACTCTGATAGGACTGAGCACAGACCACTCAGCATGGCATTGGAACTAAGCTGAAAATTCCTTGGTGATTTGTGAAAATTGAAATTTAAATGTTATTTTGAGAGTTTCTCACATAAATGATATGCAGATCATTGTTCTCACACAGAATTCTCTCGTTTACTTCTTTCACTTACTCTGAAATTCATGACATCCTTACAAGAATTGTAATTGTTACATGTGTCTACATTTTTGTGTGTATGTTGCATATATATTGAGCCCAGTTATAGCCATTTTTATGTTCGTGTGTTTAGAGCAGTATACTTGGGTTTGAATAACTTATCAGGGAGCTTTAGCTTTAAGAAACTGCAGCTCTGCCCTTAGGGTCTGGAGGACCCAAATCTATGGTCACTGATGTTCTTGGTGATCATCTCACAGTACTGCCATCTCCCTCACACTCAGCTTGTCCACTGAAACTACACTTAAACACTAACCTCTCATATGCTTTTTTCATTGTGTCAAGCCTCAACTTCTTTGCATGACCACATTAGTCCCTGTCTCTCAACTGAACCTGAGGCTGCACCTTCAACAATGGCCATCCCTTGTCTTTCACAGTGCTAGGCCTCAGCTGCTCTCCATTACTCATTCATACCTTCAAATCTAGTACTAGCTGGTAATTCTTACACATTACCAAGTCCTGCTGCAGCAGCAGGTACAACCTTGGTTATCTGTGAAACACAGATTATTTCTGCAATCAAAGATCAGTAAACAATTTTTAGATTTCACCTCAGTCATGCTGATCTCTTCTTAATAATAGCTAATTACTTAGCTGCAGTTAACAAGCATGAAATATCCCAGTAGTCCCTTCTATTTTTGATTCTAAAACCAGAGCAAAATGGCTGAAGCTGCTGTGTACTGCTGCTTGCTGGAGCTGGAACATGGTCCACTTTTTATGTTACATTATCATCAGCTCCCTGTTTTCCAAATCCTTCAGTACCCAAGTTTGGCTGTTCTAGAACTTTCTCTGTAGATTGACCTTGAAATCAGAGATCTGCATGCCTCTGACTCCAGGAACCTGGGATAAAAGACTTGTCCCACATTGCCTGGACTGAAGCTTTTCTCAACTTACAACCTGCTCTACACCAGGCTGGCCTTGACCTCAGAGAACTGTTGTCTTTGTCTCCTGGTATTAAAGGTATGTACCACCTTTCTTAGACCTAAGTTTAGCTTGGTGGAATATTGCTCCAAAGTTACTATTCCCTTAATCTGCTAATCTCCCTGAACATAGGATTCATGGTAACAACCTCCACTTCTTTTCCTGGTGTTCCTATAATACTTGAAGAATACATTTTATCTTTTTTTCCTCTGCTTGCTCCTTTTATAAAAAAATACTTATCATAAGACTGAATCAGAAAATAAAGTCTCTGATGTAATATTTTTTAAAACTTTGTTTATTGATACAATTAAAATGAATCTATTTATCTTAGTCTCAGGAAGACTCTTCAGACAAGAGGAAAAATAGCCACATTCCTGGCCAAAATACCACAAAACAGTCTCTTAGTCATATACTGAAATTTTTCTCCATTGCAAGCACTTGGCCCAGGTTTTCACAATTCAAGTCATTCTCAGCAACAATGTCTTCTATATTCTTTCCATTAGGCCACACATGAAGCATTCCTCTGCTTTCCAAATCCAAAACCCCAAATCCACATTGTTCAAAACAAAGCATATTCAGACATAAAATAGAAATACCCAGTCCATGGTATCTACTTCTGTCTTACTTAGGTTTCCATTTCTGTGAAAATACACCATGGCCAAGGCAACCCATATAAGGACAATACTTAATTGCCATTGGCTTACATGTTCAGAGGTTCAGTCCATTATCATTAAAGTGGGAGTCTGGCACCTTCCAGGCCTACATGACCTGAGAGTTCTACACCTTAATCTGAAGGCTGCTAGGAAAAGACTGGATCTCCAAAGAGGGTCTCATTGCCCACCCTCACAGTGGCACTCTTCCACCTATTAGGCCATATGTACTTCAACAAGGCCATACAACCTTATATTGACCCAAACATATTAAAAACCACAGGGTGCAATATGGAATTCCATGTGTTTTGCATACCAATCCTAAGGTAGGAGATACCATCACAGAACAGTATGCTGGTTCTATAGACCTTGTGATCTTTATGTGACCTCTTCCAGAATTTTCTTTGAATTATATGTATAAGGTTTGCATTGAAGAACTGTAGTTGGGAATACCAGAGTCACTTTTTCTCTACATGATTCTCTGATGTGGATCACTGTGATAATCCCTATCTGCAATCTAAACACAGAAGTTTCATTGATGAAGACCTGTGAAATTTTATCTGAAGTTATAGGGAAAAGTTTTAAAATATAATTAGATACTATACATCTTTCATATTTAACATCATAGTAGGTCAAAATTTTTTTTTTCTCATTTTTTTGCTTTTTTTTTTTTTTTGCTTTGTTAGTATGCACAGTACCCTTTTTGAGTATAAAAGTAACCTATGACTATATTTGAGGCTGATTTGATGAAATTGAAGCCATTTTCAAAAATTCTCAGGTGTTTAATTATAGATAGCTCAGTAATGTAGGCAAAAAATGCATACTACAGTTCTGCTTAAGGAACATAGCAATAAGATATCATTAATGAAATTTCTGCATTATATATATATACATATATATATTATACATTTTATATGTAATATATAATTATATGTTATAAATGTAATTATATATATATATATGTATATATATATACATATACACTTACATATTATACCTACATATAAAAGATAGAAACTCCCTCCTTCAGAAGAAAGAGACAAATAACTGAACAATATCCTGAAAGTGAGAAACCTTCTAAAACTCATTCCTAAATAGATTATCTTGATAAATTCCCTCTCCTCCATACTCATAGAATTTAGCAACAGTTGACACAGAGAGACAATGAGTCACAAGAACTGAAGAATATCAGGGGAAAAAGGAAATCTACAAAAATAAGGATTAAGCACATATAATCACAAAGACTGTGACAACATGCACAAGACCCGATAAAACTCTAGTGTCAAGAGTAGAAGTGAACACATCCCACAGTCCCTCATTCAGAATTATCTGCAACTGACAACCAAAGGAAAGAACAATTAATTTTTCCAATACAATCTACCTGGTTATACAAACCATTTTTTCCTGAACATAAAACCAGATACACTGGGTCTAATAGAAGAGAAAGTGGAACATAGCCTGAAATGCACTGGTACAGGGGAAAATTTCCTGAAAAGAACAGCAATGGCTCAGGCTCTAGGACTGAGAAGTGTTAAATACGACCTAATAAAACTGAAAAGCTTCTGTAAAGTCAAGGACACAGTCAATAGGAACAAACATAACCCACAAATTCAGAAGAGATGTTCACTAACTCTACAATCGAACTGTAGAGTTATAATATAACTAATAGCCAAAATATATAAAGAACTCAAGAAGAAAAGACTTCAAAAGTCAATTTAAAAAATGGAGTACATTGTTAAACATAGAATTCTCAGCAAAAGAAACTGTAATAGCCAAGAAACACTTAAAGAATGTGTTCTATATTCTATAGTTATCAGTGAAATGCAAATCTAATCAACCTTCAGATTTTACTTTACACCAATCAGAATGCGTAAGATTAAAATCTCAAGACACAGCAATTTTTGGAATGGCTGTGGAGAATGATGAAGACTCTTCCATAACTGGTGGGATTAGTAACTGGTACAACTATTCTTGAAATCAACCTTGTGTTTCATCAGAAAACTGGAAATAGTTCTATCTGAAAACTCAGCTATACAAATCCACAATATTATAAGGAAACATATTCCACTATGTTCTTAGCAGGCTTATTCATAACAGCCAGAAACTGGAAGCTACCTAAATGTCCCTCATTTGATTAATGGGCAGAGAAAATGTATTTTTTTACACTATGGAGTACTACTCAGTTATTAAAAATAAGGACATCCTGAATTTTGCTGGCAAATAGATGGAATTAGAAAATACTTCCTGAGCGATGTAACCGAAATCCAAAAGGTAGTTAAGTAGTCACTGAAATGTAGGTATCAGCCAAAAAGCCAGACCTGTCCAACAGCTTCAATATGTGGCAAAGGCTACACCTAATTATTTCTAGTAGGTCTGCTCTTTTGTTTGCGACAAGAAGTCACCTATGGTTGTGGTGTCCATGTTCCAATGGCAGAAAAAGTCAGGAAGAGATATTTTGATGTGTGATCTAAAAATTATTAGAAAATTATGAATTCTGCAATTTTATCTTCCCCATATCCAAATCTATGGGTGGCTTTAAGACATAAACTTTGTGTCTGACAAGGATTGTGCATGATTCCATCATGGTTCTTTGACTATAATGGGGAAGAGCCTTGTCATAATTCAGAGGTGCACTCATACAGCAGGGGGCGCCAAATTTCCATGGTTTTACTTACAGCATTAAGCAGGTGAATAGAAGTCCAGAAAGCACTTTCTATCAGGCTGTCCTTCTTCTTCCTTCCAACTAGGAAGAACAAACTGCTAATGTAGCCAGCAATTGTTGACTTCTTTTGTCATACAGCCTGTGTGCTATCAGTACATGAATAGTGTAGTCAAAACTCTAGCCTGAGTGCACAGCCCAGCTGTACTAATTTTAACTATTTCCTCACTCATTCTGAGAAGTTTTGCTCTGGCTCCTACTGTAATTGTCTTTCCTTAATCCACACAGTCTGGACAAAATATAGTGCATATTAAATAACACTGTATTACTTTAAGTCATATACAAGACACTTTTAGTATCAGCCCTGTTCATAATCCTGCTTCTGATCATAGTGTGTTACTTTCACACTGTACGGTTGCTTTTTGTGTCTCATCATTAGCACTCATGGGAAAGTTTTAAATGTGGAAAGTAAGCAGAATTAGATTCCTCTAATGATGCATAGTCTTATAAATATTGGAGTATAAAAGAGCAGAAATAATCTTAAAAAGAGAAAAGGGTTTTCATGAGATTACTAAGTACACAGATCTGTCCTGAAGATTCATGCCAGAGCATCAAGGTTGTCACTTCCAAAACTGCATGAAACCAATCCAGAATTTTCCATGTTAGTGTGTGCTTTTTTTCAATTATGCTGAACTACCATGAAAGTATAGTTTCTTTTCAAATTCTTATTGTTTGATTATGTGTCTAAGTCATTGTGTAGGTATTTGCAATGCATGTAGATGCCCAAGAGGATTGGAGGGGATGGCAAAACCAGGAGGGGAAGTTATAGGAAGTTGTGAGCTACCTACATTTAGTCCAAGAAATAAAACTAAGTTCCCAAGAAAGGCATTACTTGTGCTTACGCATTGATTTATTTCATGAGATCTCTAAACTAATTTTATAACATCTGTTTCCCCATTTTTATTATTAATAATTTTTGTTGTATATTAATATAAGTACTTTTATTCCACAAAATCTCTCCATTTACCTCTTTGTACTTTTTTTCATAGTTTTACCATTTTCTATAATACTAATGTAAACTGAAATCACACATTTCATAATTTTAAAAAAGAAATATATTTTATTACAAACAGTTTCATCAGTAACATTCAGTCACTTGTATAGGAGTACAGAGGACCATGAAAATTCAAGAACAGAACCTGTTTAGAATCTGTAGGCAAGAAAGAACTGGGGTAAAATTCTCCGCGTGCCCAGGACAGCATTCACTGGAAAGGATTAAATCACTGAGCACAGAGCAGGATAGCTACCTAATGAGTTTTTGACATAGGCCACTGTTATAATGTTATGTATATAAGACTAGGGATTGTGCAGTGAAACTCTGGGGTGTATGAATGAGAATTTCAGGGTTAGAACCCAACTGAAGTAGAGGAGTGGAGGATAGCATAATCACCAAGAAGTTATAAACAGCAGAAACTATGATGCATAGGCCGAGCACACAGGTCCAGGGATTCTTGTGTATCTGACTGTGTATCCAGTTTAATTCAATATGACTTAGGGAGACCAGTCATATGCAAATCATTGAAAGACTTCAGAGTAGAAATATGCAGCTCACTTCACATACTAGCAAGAGAGTGCCCAGTTAGTTTCAAAGAAGCACTGAGCCCCTGTCTGAGACATCATGGATTGGGTTTGGAATTTGTTATTCCTGATGGCAGCAGCCCAAAGTAAGACATCAGAAACAAATACTTTGATGGGAAATGAGTCAGTTCCATGAATCCTCGCCTCCCTGTGTTCTCTCCACAGGTGCCCAAGCAGAGATCCAGTAAGTGCAGTCTGGACCTGAGTTGAAAAAGCCTGGAGAGACAGTGAAGATCTCCTGCAAGGCTTCTGGGTATACATTCACAGATTATGCAATGCACTGGGTGAAACAGGCTCCAGGAAAGGGCTTGAAGTCGATGGGCAGGATCACCACCAACACTGGGAAGCCAACATATGCTGATGACTTCAAACAACGGTTTACCTTCTCTTTGGAAACCTCTGCCAGCACTGCATACATGCAGATCAGCAACCTCAAAAATGAGGACACGGCTACATATTTCTGTGCAAAGCACAGTGTGAAAACCACATCCTGAGGTTGTCAAAAACTATGAGGGGAAGGTTGTTAAGGTGGGCCACCCAAAAAACAGAGAAAACCTTCTCTCTTTATTCTTTGCTACAATTAGGAGATTGCTGATGATAGATAGAAAATTGATGTATGGTCAGCCACAGAATGTTCTCAGTGGGATTGAGACAGAACAGCTTCAGGAAAGGAAGGAGGACCATTTCACTGCATCTTTAAATTGGTATATGAATACTGTTAATATAACAAATATCAGCATACATTTACTAAACTATTAACAAACAATTCTGAAATCTTCTATGAGAAACAGTATCATCAGACTCTGTCATGCTCTCAGAAAAATGAAAAATTCAGGTTTCAACAGGCTTATAACTGAGGGTGAAAAGACAGTGAACACAGCTGTGGAAGGAAAAGTTGGCCTACAAGCAGATACTGTAGACAACCGATGTCCTCAGACAATGATTCCTGGTTTAGTTCTTTTTACTTTCCTCACAACAAATATAAGTATTTGCAAATAAATGACATACATTTCCCAAGAAGTGTATAATTGCAGGTCCTCACTGGTATTTCACAGTTAAAGAAGAACAATATTGGTTGGCCAGATCACACAGTGTTCTCAGGGACTAGACCACCAACCAAGGATTGTACAGTGAGGGATCCATGGCTCCAGATGTATATGTGGCAGAGGATAGCCTTGTCTAACATAAATGGGAGGGAAGGCCTTTGGTCCTGAGGAGGTTTGATATCTCATCATAGGTGGATGCTGTAGCAATGAGGTAGAAGACGGTGGGTGGCTGGGGGACCACATCATAGAGGCAAAGTGGTGGCAACAAAGGGCAGATGTGGGATGGGGTTTTGTGTAAAAGTGACCAGGATGTGTGAAGTCATTTAAGATGTAAATGATTAAGAAATAAATGATGAATGAAAATACAAAAACAAAAAATATTTGCAGAAAATATCACTGGATAAGTATAATACAATTTTTAGAAAAAAACTTAAGATGTAAGAAAACAGTTTTGCAGCAGATAAAGCTAATTTTCAGCTTGAATCTGAATTTTCAGATTGTGCAGATTAGATTCAGTTGTTATGTTCCAAGTTCTTAGTACTTAGTCAGGGCTTCATTAATAGTCACTGTACATATTCGTTTTTAATAGTAATGATTATGAATTTTTCTAGTTTTTACATCCATGTGAGTTTATTAAACTGTAAAATTCCATCTTGATATTGTTAATTGTGTTTTACTTTTAGTCCGAGTCGCAAGTTTGGTATTTGACTCCTGAGGAGACTGTTTCTGTTTTGAAATTTTACAAAACACAGAATCATGAATTCTTTGTCGATTTTCAGTCTTCTAAATATTGTTTTACTTTTTGGAGAAAATTGCTGAAATATTGCATTTCATTTTCAACATCCCACCACGATGTGACTACATTGTAATTTGAGAAAATATTGTTATAGAATCTGCTTTCTCAATGTGTGAGAGAGCAGATCATATATTTGATGGAACTTATTTTCTCAAAGAAAAAATTTCTGCTAAAAGTGATTTCACTGTTCTTGCAAAACTTTCAATATGTATCTTGATGGCCAATGATCAGTAGCATTCTCCCTGTTTTATAGTGAGAGAAGTTTAAATTAGTTTTTTTATTTGTTGTATTATTTATTTACATTTCAAATGTTATCCCTCTTTCAGGTTCTCTTCCTCAAAACCTGCATTCTCTTTCCCTCTCCCTGCTTCTATGAGGGTGCTCCCCACCCACCCAATCTCACTTCACTTCCCTAGCATGCATCTAAGCTGGGGTATTGGGCTCCACGTGACAAAGGGCCTCTTCTCTCATTGATGCCAGATAAGAAAATTCTTTTCTACAAATATAGCAGGAGGCACAGGTCCTTCCATATGTACACTGGGTTTAGTCCCTGGGAGCTCTGAGAGAACAAGAATCGGTTTGTTGATAATGTTGATTTTCTTATGGGTTTGCAAATCTGTTCAGCTTCTCAACAGCTAGACATCTACCCAGCACCTGCATGGAATGAACACAGTCAACTTCCCGCTTGTGCCTCTCTGAGCTGCAACCCTAGCCCCTTGAGAAGGGTAGATGCAGGACTCACAATTCAACTCAACAGGACCCACACCTGGGCACGCTGCAGCCTAATACTCCCTTATCACAGACTCATATTATAGAAAGTCAGAGCCTGTGATGGTCTTACTTTAATAACCAAGCGTACTTAGTATTCACCTTCCCCAATTATGAAGGCAAGGTGGCTAATTGCCTGCAAATGTTCCTTCTATCTCTAAGTTAAATCCCCTTCTGGACTGTGGGAGTTCATCTCTCTCTCACTGAAGGTTGATCTCTGAAGAAAAGGGAGTGTAGCCTAAAAATTGAGAATCTTGAGTCTTCTGTATATGGTGGCAGCCCTTCTTGGTGAGTGTTCACATTTTATACATGTGCCCATTAGGGTTTTTGAAAATGTAAGGCTTATAGAATTGACTCTTGTTCTCTAAAGGTATCCAGCCTGGGGTGCAACTACAGGAGTGTGCACCTGGCCTGGTTAAACCCTCTCAGTCATTGTCCATTATTTCTTTGTCAGTGGCTACTCCATCACCAGTGGTTATGACTGGAGTTAAATATGGAAGTTCGCAGGAAATAAAATGGAGTGGATGAGGTACATAATCTACAGTGGTAGCACTGGCTACAACCCATCTCTCAAAAGTCAAATCTTCATCACTAGAGACCCATGCAAGAACCAGTACTTCCTGCAATTGAACTCTGTGACTACTGAGGACACAGACACATACTTCTGTGCAATGTGGGGTCTTCAGTGTGAGCCCAGACACAAACCTCCTTGTAGAGCAGCTCTGCATCAACAGGGGGCAGGCAACATACACCAAGCATAGGAAATCTACTTTAGGGTAGATTAAAACAAAACATTTACTGTACAGGAAGACACATTAGTGCTAAGATCTTCAGTTAATACAATGCCCACATCCCCCTAAAACTCCTTAAATTATACCCAGAAGTTTTCAATGGCAACCCCCTTCTGGAGGCTCCTCATACCAGCCCACCTGAAGCAGAATTGTTCCTTTCTACAAGAACTGAAGGGAAAAAAAAACAAAGAGAAGCCTGAGAGAAAGGAAGCCCAGTGACTGGCCCAACTTGAGATCCATCTCAAGGGGAAGCTCCAAAGTCTGACACTGTTACTGATGCTATGGTGTGCTCATAGACAGGAGCGTAGCATGGTTGGCCTCTGAGAAGCCAAAAAAAAAAAAAGCATTTGAATGAGAAAAATGCAAATACTTACACCAATGGACAGAAATTGGGGACCCCTAGGGATGAATAAGGGAAAAGCTGGAAGAAGCTGAGGAGGAGAGCAACCTCATAGGAAGACTAGCATTCTCAACTAATGTGTCCCCCCTTAGATCTCTCAGACACTTGAACAACAACCAGGTATTATATATGAGCTTATATGATATCCATCTACAAATACACAGCAGAAAACTGTGTTGTCTGGTCTCAATGAGAGAAGATACATCTACCCCTCCAGAGACTTGAGGGCACAAGGAGTGGGAAGGTATGGTGGTGTGGAGTGGGAGAGGTTGGTACATCCTCTTTGAGATAGGGGGAGGTGGTGGCATGGAATGAGAAACAATCAAAGGGAAGCCAAGGATGTGGATAAAAGCTGGACATTAAAAAAATAGATTAATGAATAATAATTAAAATACTTTCAAATAAATAAAAGCATAAAAGAAGTATATATGTAATCTGGAAGACAAATTTGTGATATATTTTATGCCCTGCTTACACCAGTGAGAGTATGTAATCATTAACGATTCCTGCAATGTGAGTTCACAGAAAAATCTCGTCTTAATTACTTTTCTGTTGATATTTTAAAACACAATATACAAGTCAACTTATCAAACAAAAGGTTTAACTTGGTTTATAGCTCTACATTGCTATAACATGGACAGCATGGCAGCAAGCAATCATGTTAGCCAGGGCAAGTGAAGATCACGAAGCTATCAACAAGTAAGAAGTAGACTTAGAGAACTCTGTGAATGGTGTAAGTCATTTCAGATCTTAAGGCTGCCTTCATTGACATATTTTGTCCAACAGAGACACACTCCCTAATCCTTCTTGTATAGTTTCACCACTGTCTCCAGCTTCACTCTTTCTTCCTCAAGAGCATCCTCCATGCAAAAAAAAGATCCTACAAGGCTGAAGGCCAAGTCCTGCCTAAAAACCTGTAATGTCCTTCTCATAGGAGCCTTCTTTGGGGTGCAGGTGTCTTGGGCAACTTCTGTGCTTTCTATCTTCTCCGTGCTGTGAGTGTCCAGAGACAATCCAGGGAGCTTCCAGCTTCCTAGCAATAATTTGGACACTCAATGGCATCCGATGGCATGAGCTCAGCAGCTATCAGATTCTTTGAATTTCTGGTTGTCATCCAGTAAGCAGATTACCATGGGACAGAAAATAAAGTTTTTTTTTTTTAAATCTGTGTTGATGTGTACTCATTTTACTGATTCTTACCACAAAGAATATCCATCCTAGTCCAGGGGATAATGTCTACATCATAAAAATGATTAAAACTTCTAGATAATACTGATCTAAAAGCAGCTGAACAAAAAACAGTTATTCTTATAAAAACAAAGAAATTAGATGTAAAAAGGCATAGCACAGAATAAATGTCTCTCATCACAAATGCAAGAAAATTTAATGTCAGGAGATTTATCCTCATGTATTGTGGATACGTTCAGGATAAAATAATGTGTTCACATCTGTGACTATGTTGATATTTACACAAGGTTTCATGTATATGGATGCATAGAATGTAAAATTGTAAATGTGCAGGCATCTGATGTCAAGTAAGTTTGCTTCAAATAAAATATATATTCATGATTTCAAAAACTAAAATAAACAAAATTAATAGTTTTCCCATCACATTTAGGACAATTTTAGAACTTTATCAGACAAGTCTAATTGTGACCATGTATTTTCTCAGAGAAAATCTGTACACAGCATGTAGAAGTACAAATGAAGACACTTGGGATAATACAGCAGACCTGAGCCTGATCTGGGAAATAAAAGAGCATGTGATACTACTTAAATATTGTACTTTAAAAAGGGTGTAACATAACTACGTATAATTGTCATAATTCCCAGTGACAAAAAGACCATTGCATCTTCTCTGAGCATTGTCTTATCACACAGTTCTACCCAGAGCTTGCTATACAGCAAGAGGTGATGCAAATAGGGACTTCTGCCACTCAATAAAACCAGCCCAGTGCTGAGTCTCACCACTGTCCTCACCTGTGGCAGAGGAACTCAGCACTGGATTCCAGTAAGGTCACCCACTCAAGGATTAGCACTGAAAACAGGCTACTCACTATGCAGTTGGGGCTTAGGTGTGTTTTCCTTGTTGCTCTTTAAAAAGGTAACACACAGAGAAGAGACTTTGTTTGTTTGAAAGGACATGCATAAGAGGAACAATGGATATATGTGACAATTTTCTGACTATGATTCTCTCTGTTTTTAGGCATACAGTGTGAGGTGCAGCTGGTAGAATCTGGAGATGGCTTGTGTAGCCTAGAAGGTCCATTAAACTCTCTTGAGAAGACTCTGGAATCACCTTCAGTAATTACTGAATGAACTGGAATCTCCAAGCTCCAGAGAAGGGGCCAGAGTGGTTAGCAGATATGAAAAATGATGGTAGTGCAAAACACTGTGCAGAGCCTGTGAAGGGCTGAATTGCCATCTCCAGAGACAATTCTAAGAACTTATTGTATCTACAAATGAGCAGTCTGAGAAATGAGGACACTGCCATGCATTACTGTGCAAGTGACACAATGAGAAAATGGAACTTTGAGCTCAGGCATAAAACTCTCCAGAAGGTGCTGATGGCCAGCAGGGGGCCCTGGCACACAGGGAACTCCAGATCTAAAGAAGTAGAGGACTGCGGATAGTAAAATATTCTGTGTCTAAGTGGTCTCAAATAATATTTCACACTTTTCAGAAAAGCTCTACAGAGCCATGCATTCTAATCAAATCTAAAGAAATATGTCTATAATTCTGATGTACATATTTAAATATGTGGTATACTCTGTTCTGAATAAAATTCAGAGCCTTAACAGGACAGATATGACTCACCTGGAGGCACCAGGATCACAAAGTGAGGAAGAATGGAACCAACAAGTATTTTTAAAACAAATGAAGCTTCAGTGGTCGGGATTGGTTATAGGACTTCTCTAATGATTAAAACCAAAGCCAGGGATTCCAGGTACACCTGTGAGAATACACGTCTAGATGTGTTGTATGACACTGAGTAATAGTCTGAGAAATACATCCAAGGGTAGGATATTGTCAAAATATTTGGTTTCAAATAGTAATGTTCTGTACAGAATCACCAATGTTAAATACCGCAATCAGCTCAACTGTATTCAGCCTTCTTTGATTTTGCCAGAGATTCATGTCTAAGAGCTTAACTCTTTGGGGGCAGGAAATGAGTTTGTCAATCCTTTAATTATGTGATTAAACAAGTGTTCTCATTGAAACATTCTAGCATAACCAAGGCATAACTGAGGAATACAAACAGTATAATAAATTTAGGCACTGAAGTGTGTGAAAGGCCATAGATAAAATGATGCCTTTGCTGCAGAAGTTAAAGAAATAACAAAAAACTCATGCAAGTTCCTTTGAACATAATAAATAAAACTGAAATTTTTCTCACTGATTTGTTAGTGCCTTTGATGGTCTTGATTTTCCATAAGACTTCGTACAAACATGTGTAACATGCTCATGAAGGAGCTCTTCAGAATAAAACTCATTTATGGTGTTTAATGACACACCAGTAATTTGTCTCATTGTTTTATGACCTGGACATAACTCCCACTGTGGACAAGGATAGAAACTCATATCCTTAGAGAGCCAGAGAAGTGTGAAAATGCGTAATCTTCTGTAACTGTTGCTCTCTAACTCCTGCAGGTAATTCTACTTCTCCTTGCACATTCTAACATTCAGTGATTTTTCATTTGTTTGGCAGAAGTTCAAACTCACCATGAAAAATTATGGAAGTGTAAATAGGGAGATTATAAAATCTATTGATGCAGAACCTTTATAACTAGACCCATTATCACCCAGAGATTGTCTTTCTGCTTTTGAGACAAGGTAGAGACATTCCTGGGATACAAATCATAGGAGCATTTGAGAGCCTATACATTCTAAGATCAGACCTGTCATTTCAAAGAAACACTATGATCGAGAAGATCACAACCGTTTCCACACCATGCAGTCATTGTGGTGTTTGTAATTCTGTTTCTGTGCTGCTCAGACACTGAAAAACATGGCAGAGCATTGAAAAATTCTCTAGTAGACAATCAGGAACTGAACAGACTGTAATGGATCAGAAAAAGAGCATTGCACAGATGATATAGAGTGAGATTAAGTAGAAAACTGTTCTAATGGGTTATTCACCGATTTATCTGCACAGCCCAGAGAATTCTGCCCTCAACCTTTGAAAGGCCAAGAATGAATTGACTCAACAGGAGGATAGCAGTATTACTTTGAAAAATTTTATAGTTTTTTGTGTAATGTAAAAGTAAGCATAAAACATATGAATACAAAACACATTTTCAAGTTCTCAACATCATCATCTGTCAAGAAAATGTAAATTAAAACATTAATTTGAGATGTCATCTAATCAAGGCAACAATGATATTTATTGAGGAAATAAATGACACCAAATGATAATGAGAAATTGGTGAAAAGGAATACACAATGCATGCTCTGTTTAACTTACAGTTCCTGTGGAATTCTGTCTGGACATTCGCCTAAAAGGAAATAAGTGTCTTGTAACTGACCAATAACACTCTTGTGTATAAATCTCAGGATTTGCTATTAAAAAGATAGGATGTCATCTGTGCAACAAGAGTGTATACCAAGTTTTAGGATAGACAGAAGCACATATTCTGAGTTAGAAAGGAGAAGAAAACTAAGAACAATATGGACTTACTAATAAAGGAAGGTGTCAGGAAAACAAGTGTGAAAGACAGGTTGGCACTGACTTGACACCTTAAAATCACATGAGCAGCAGAGGATCAGAAGAGAGGTTGGTGGGAGATGAGAAAGTGGGATCAACTCTACATGGGTTTCTTGTAATTTTGCAGTCTTACTGCTCTTATCTCAGATTCACACTATAGGAAGCTACAGACAGTGATGGACATGTTTTAATCACCAAATGCATTCAGTATTCAACTCACCAATTTTAAAGGCAAGTCAGGCTCCCCGCATGCAAATGCTTCTTCTAGCTCTAACTTAAATCCCCTGCTGGACTGTGGAAACACATATATCTCTCAGTGGAGGTTGATCTCTGAAGAAAAGGGGGTGCAGCCTAAAAATGAGAGTGTTGAGTCTTTTGTACCTGTTGTCAGTCCTTCCTGGTGAGTGATGCCATTTCATACATGTCCTCATGATGTTTTTGTTTTTTAAATGTATGATTGAAAGTAATGACTCTTTTTCTCTGAAGGCATCCTGTCTGATGTTCAGCTTCAGGAGTCAGGACCTGGCCTGGTGAAACCCTCTCAGTCACTGTCCCTCACCTGTTCTGTCACTGGCTTATCTATAACTGAGAAATATTATTACTGGAGTTGGATTCGTCAGTTCCAAGGAAACAAACTGGAGTATATGGGGGACATAGGCTACAGTGGTGGCACTAACTACAACCCATCTCTCAAAAGTCGAATCTCCATCACTAGAGACACATCCAAGAACCAGTACTTCCTGCAGCTGAACTCTGTGACTACTGAGGACACAGCCACATATTACTGTGCAAGACACACAGTGTGAAGTCTTCAGTCTGAGCCCAGACATAAACCTCCTTGCAGAGGAGCTTTGTACCAAAAGATGGCATACAGTACACAGCAAGCATGAACATTCTAGTTTAGAGATGGAAAAACACCAATTCTGTCCCAGGACGCTGGAACAAGACACCTGCTCTACAGGAAACCACACTGGTGCTTTGAGCTTCAGTTAGTACAATGCCCAGAGTTCACAAAACTCCTTAAAGCATATGCAGAAATCTTCAATGACACCACATTTCTAAATTTTGACATCTCAGTCCAGAACTCTAGCAGCACACAACTGTTGTCCTAGAGGGCAAACAGATACTAAAATCTCTAGAACTGAAACCAGAATCCCAGAGCCACATTGGTATCTATAACTCTCATGATGTCTCACTTCACTGAAGCTCAGAAACCCAGAAACAACTTGAAAACCCGTGGAGTCATTCAGTCCAAAAAACCCCAGTGGAGGTCAATATTTAGTTTAGTGCTCATGTATGTTTCTTATGTAACAGAATGTCTGATCTTGTTTCTACAGCCATTCTGTTAACTTGTGTCTTTTTATAGAGGAATTGAGTCCACTGATATTGACAGATGTTAATGGCCAGTGATTGTTATTTCCTGTTATTTTGATGTTGGTTTTGACTGTGTGTGTGTGTGTGTGTGTGTGTGTGTGTGTGTGTGTGTGTGTTTGTGTTTTCCTTGGTTTTGCTGGTATGAAATTACATGTTTCCTGTTTTCTTGAATGAAGTTATTCTTTCTGCGCTGGAGTTTTCCTTTTATTATTTTTTATTGGGCTGGATTTGTGGATAGATACTGTTTGAATTTGGATTTGTCTTAAATATCTTGTTTTCTCGAACTATGTTTACTGGATGTTTTGCTTGGTATAGTAGTATAGTTTGACACCTGTGGTATTTTAGAGGTTGCAAGATATCCTCCCAGGCCCTCCTAGGTTTTAGAATCTTTGCTGACATTTCAAATGTAATTCTGAAAACTCTGCCTTTGTATGCTACCTAGTATTTTCCCTTAGAGCTTTTAATATTCTTTCTTTTGTGTATAGATGTTGTATTTGATTATTATGTGGCAGGAGGATTGTTTTTTCTGGTCCAGGATAATTGATGTTCTATAAACTTCTTGTATGTTTATAGGTTTCTCTTCGTGTAGGCTTGGAAAGTTTTTTTCTATAATTTCCTTGAGATTATTTTCTTCTAGTACTTGGATGTGTGAATTTCCACCTTCTACTATTTATATAATTTTTAGATTAGATATTTTCATGGCTTCCAAAATTTCCTGAATGTTTTGTTTCAAGATTTTTTTTTTGATTTAGTATTTTCTTGGAAGATGTATCAGTTTCTTCTCTTATTTCTTCTACACCTGAGATTTTCTAATCTATCTCTTTATTTTTTCTGTTGGTGATGCTTGCATCTTCATTCCTGTTCTCTTCCCTAGGTTTTCCATCTCCAGAATTTCTTTGTTCTTTTTTTTTCTTTATTGCTTCTATTTCTACATTCAAGACTAGTACAATTTTATTTATTTTTTTCGCCAGTTTATTGAGCTTTCATGTATGTCTTTAAGGTATTTATCAATTTCCCCTTTAAAGGCCTCTGTCATCACTATAAGATTGTATTTAAGGTCACTTTCTTGTTTTGTCTTCTGTTAGGATATCCTGTGCTTGCTCTAGTGGGTAATTGTGTTTGGATATGTCATATTGACCTGTTTTTTTTTTTTTTTTTTTTTTATCTTGAAGACCTGTATCCATCTGGGTGCTTTTGATCCATCTGGGTGCTTTTGATTCCTGGATTTTCATTTTGTAGTCAGCATTGGGAGACATGTGGACTGAGATGTTCTTGGTGTGGCAGGCCTCTGATGGATGTCCTTGAACTCTATGGTGCTGAACCTATTGTTCTTTATGGTTCTGAAGCCTCTAGTCCAAGGAAGTTGGATAAGGAGTTGGCCGAAAGTGAAGTAGCTCCCTGGACTAGCATGCTACTCAGGGCAGCTTGTCTTGTCTCAGAGGACTCAGAAAGCAGGAAAGATGGGAAAGGTAAGGGAAGCTTACTTATATGATTCAGGAGTCAGATGAAGGTACAGGTGTGGGAG
The DNA here is from genome assembly GCA_030674055.1 of Rhabdomys pumilio. Taxonomy (NCBI): domain Eukaryota; kingdom Metazoa; phylum Chordata; class Mammalia; order Rodentia; family Muridae; genus Rhabdomys; species Rhabdomys pumilio. The sequence goes on from JANHMN010000022.1 coordinate 36,901,832, forward strand.
GAGGAGAGTGGGTGTCCCCTCTTACAGCCCAGTGTGCTCAGGGCCCTCTTTAACTCTTAGACGTACATATATAGAAACAGACAGAGTACTACATTTGGTAACTACTTTCTACTACTAGCCACAGGGAATTAAATAAAGGATGAATTGTTGGAATCTCTCTTTTGCCCAGGTGCCTTGCCACTTGCTACCCAGATGAGAGGAACTGTGGAGTTTATTTAGGCTTTGTGACTCAGAAATAGATTGTAATGCTCACAGATAAAACTCTCATAAACAGACAATTACACACACACACACACACACACACACACACACAC
>JANHMN010000022.1:36914812-36928530 GCA_030674055.1 Rhabdomys pumilio
TAGAGAGTGCAATGTCATGGAGAGGGGACAGGACTGAAGAGAAGGATATAAGAGAAGGGCCCTAGTGTAGAGGGTCTAGATGTGTCTCCAGCTTCTGATAATCAGAGTTATGGCTCTTTTATTGCTTGAAAATATTTCAAATTAGTGATCTGATATACAGGAAATACATGCGGTGTTACACAGACTACAAGACACACAATAAATATAAGCAAAATGTATCAAATATCTAGATGTTATTTCCAGAATGATAATATTGTATTAAGTCTATATATTATTGATTTTCAATACTGGGTATCACATATCAGTCATTTTCCATGAATCAACACTAAGCTACAGCCATAAAACCAATTTCTTCAGGTTACTATCTGGACTCAGCACTCATAAACACTGCTAGTCTTTCTAAAATTACCAAAGCTGTAATATAATGCTTTATGTGGAGCAAATGAGAAATTGAGGTGTCTGTGATAAAAAACAATAGGACTGAATTATATCACAACTATGTAATAAATGGCAGATAGTTCTTTGATTGTTTATTTCTCTGTTTTTCCTCTCTCATTGGCTCTAGTCATTTATTTGTCTAGTACTTCAAAAACATAACTTATTATTTAGCAGTAGAAAACCAAATGCTGCCTCTCTCTGTACATGAAAACCTTCCAAACACTGACTCTACTAACTCTTTCTGAGGAACCCAGCCCTGGATTCTCAGTGCTTCCCACTCACTGATAGTGCTAAAAAGAAAACTTTTACCAAGGAGTAATGTGTGAGAGAAAATTTCCTAGTTGCTATTTTTTTAATTAAAATATTTTTTTGGGAATTGCTTAACCTGAGTGCTAAACACACCAATATACTCACCCAAATTCTTCTTTTATTCATGACTCACTCACTTGAACATTTATTACTTCCTCAAAAAATGATATATTTACCAGTTTGTGTCTGCATTTAGTGTGTAATATATTGAACACATATTGAATATATATATATATATATATATATATATATGTGTGTGTGTGTGTGTGTGTGTGTCTGTGTGTGTGTGTCTGTGTGTGTGTGTTTGTGTGTGTGTGTGTGTGTCTAGAGCAATAAACCTAGTAGTTAATAATCTGTAAAGGAGCTTGTTTTTAAGAATATTGATTGTCCATCTCTCAGTAGCCATTGATTACCTATAGGTCTTTATTTGCAGATACAGGTATACTTATATGACATTTTAACAATAATATAATATGTAGTTTAAGAATAAATAATGGTTAGATTTCCTGGGTACATCATCACTCTTCTGCCTCCAGATACAATCTCTTCTGGCATCCTAATTCTGTAACATTTCAATCTTTCTGCCACATCCTTTATGATTTTTCGAAAAAATAAATAAAGTATGCTTGTCCAGTGACTCAGCTCTCAAGCAAGGTTGTACATCGTCTGGAGGACTGTACTAATGGGAAGACAACCAACATCATGACCCTAAATCCCTGACACAATCCTACTGTATTCTGTAGCTCTTATAGAAGAAAGATGAGTATTTCTTTTGATGCAATTAATATAATATCATATATAATTATATATAATAAGAATAAAAATATTTATTTAACAATATCAATATATAATTAAAATATACTTTTTTTTAATGATATAATGCAAAACCACACAAACACATACCCACATAAACATACATACCCACATATATGTAAAAATCCCTGTGCTCTTTTTAGATTTTCTGGTTTAATTGAATAGTTTTTCATTTATTAATTAATTATTTTATTTATTTACATCAAAATATTGTTCCCCCTTTGTTCTCAACAATTCCAGAGTTCTTTTCCCTCTTAATTTCTTTTGAGTGGGAGCCCTCTTTCATATATTCTCAACCCTGGGCATTAAATCTCTACAGGATTAGGTGGATCCTTTTCCCCTGAAGCCAGGCAAGTCAGCCATCTGCTATATATGTGCCTGGTGCTTTAGACCATCCAATGTATGTTCTTTGTTTTGTGGCACAATTCCTGGAAACTCAAAGTGGTCCAGGTTTGCTAATATTTTTTGTCTTCCTATGGGGTTACCTTTTCTGTCATTTCCTTCAATCTGTCCCCTTACTCGTCCATAGTAGTTCCTATCCTCTGTACAATCCTTGTCTTTGAGTAACTGCATTTCTTTCACTCATCAGCTGGTAGAGCTTCTCAGAGGACAGCCATGCTAAACTCTTGTCTGCAAGCTCAACATAGCATTAGTAATAATGTCAAGGATTGGTGCCCACCCATGATAGGTCCAAAGTTGGGCAAGTCACTGGTCACACATTCCTTCAGTCTCTGCTCCATTTTTATCTCCACATTTTTTTTTAGACAGGAGCAATTTGGGGTAAAAACAGGTTTGTAGGTGGATTGGAGTTTTATCCCTCTACTAGGACTCCTGTCTGGCTACTGGAAGTGGTCTCTTCAAGTTGGTTCTGCATTCCCACTGATAGGAATTGAGACTAAAGTCATCCACATTGAGTTATGGGAGCCTGGCCATCAATAGAAGTGTGTAAAGTATGTCCTTAATGATTTATAAATCGCTTTGAAAGATTTTTTAAATTTTATTGTATATATTTTAATATAAATTTACCTACATGATAAATACAATTATAATCTAAATTATCTATATTATTATAAATATTATTTGAATTTAATATACCTAGATTGTAATGTCAACATAAAATATTATGCAATGCAAATTTTATATAATATGACATAATACACTTTTCAAGTGTAGATGCTAACATATGTTTAGGGGAATGAATACCAACAGACTGAATGTCTGGGGCAAATCCTAAAGCAGAAATTCAAAGATATGTTCTTTTTTTCACTTTTTTATTGGTTATTTTATTTATTTACATTTTAAATGTTATTCCCCCTCCCGGTTTTTCCTCTACAAACTCCCATCCCCTCCCGTCATCTTGCTTCTATGAGTATACTACTCCAAAAGCCAACTGACTCCTGCCTTATCACACTAGAATTTTCATACTTTGGGGCATCAAGCCTCTACAGAATCAAGGGGCTCCCTTCCCAGTGATGCCGGACAGGGCAATTCTCTGCTACATATCTACCTTAAACTATCAGTCCCTCCATGGGTATTCTTTGGTTGGTGATTTAGTTCCTGCAGCTTTGGGGATATGGTTGGTAAATATAGTTTTTCTTACTATGGGGTTGCAAAACTTTTCAGCTTTTTCATTCATTGTCCTAATTTTTCAACTGGGGTCCCCATGATCAGTCTGACATTTTGCTGTGTACATCCACATCCGTATTGGTCAGTATCTGGCAGAGTCTCTCAGGGGACAGCTACGCTAGCCTCCTATCATCAAATGCTTCTTGGCATCAGCAATAATGTTTTTGTTTAGAGTTTCCTGATGGGATGGATCCCTAGGTGACATAGTATCTAGATGGCCTTTCTTTCAGAATTTGCTCCACTCTTTGTCCCTACATTCCCTTTTGAAAGGATGAATTCTACATTAATATTTTTGAGGTGGGTGGGTATCTCCATCCCTCAACCTGGGGCCATGCCTCTCCAATTCCTGCATGGAGTTTGCTCTTTCTTCTACTTTTTTCTTTTTCAATTCAGAACTTATCATCCTGAGCTTGTTCCAGAGTTTATGTAAAATTGTATCTGATCTTATGTTACATAAATTGTGAAATAAAAAAAAATTAATTAAAAGTGACTTAGCATGGATAGTATCTTCAGAAGGAACTTAGAGAGTACTTCTATGCCAGAATAGACTCTTTCTTGTATATGTCACTTATAGAAGATTCTGAAAACATCAAACTGTTTATGAGGAAGAAAAGGGATGACTAATCTCAGCAGCTGAAGTTTTCCATCACTCTGTATCTATATGTAGTTTCCAGCATGTAGTTGTTCCTTCCATTTTTCCAACCTCTAAACCTAAAAATATTTTAAAGAACTTTGAATAATGCCTACTAGTCCTCTGAATTGCTATAATATTAAACATCATTTTGTTATTTCTTGAAGAGATCTCTGTGTGTAAAGTTGGATATGTTTTGTGGTGGGAAGATATATAATATCTAAGACTGAGTTTTATGAAATAGACTTATGTATATCAAGATTTTGAGGCTGAGGTGCCTATATTAATGTTGTGTCTGTTGAAGGCCTCATGGTATTTGATGATATGCCAGAAGTACATATGAGGTACAAAGATACACAGTAAGAGTGGAGGGGATTCAACTATCTTACTTTGTAAAACATGCCAGTACTGCAATCTCACAAGGTCCCACAAGAAATAGAGAAAATCTTTCTAATCACCACAAGGATCTTTAACTAATCACTCTTTTCTGTTTTGTGATTCTGTTTTGTGACCCTACCACTACCACCATAAAAATGAATCTTCCAAAAAACTTGGAGTCAGGGTTAAACTATAAATAAGCAATGGCCTTGTAATCCTGGTGTGAAGGAAATTCTCTATCCCATGATGATGCAAGGCCTCTCTATCAATCAAAAGTGCAAGTTAAAAGTTTTGCATTTGCTTCCTGACAAATTTCTTCTTGTTCTGATTTTCTCTCAATTTATAAACAAGAAATGTGTTTATGAATCTACATTTCAAGCTGACTTGCATTGTTTTAGTTTTTGATTGAAAAGTTTAGAAAGGTTAAAACAGAAGCATAGAATTTCATTCTCAAATTCTTCACATTTTTACTTGGTAATCAGTGGAAATGTAATAGCTAGCTTCTCCTCAGTATGTAAGTTATCAGGTTAATTATCTGAGAAAACTTAGTTCTCCAAAAGAAATTTTTGCACTAACTATGATGATATAACCTTTCCAAAACACTCAGTATAAAGCATGATTGCAAATAATCACTGGGGGTTGTCTTTCAATAAATTGAGTGTGTCTTTTAAATGAATATAAAATATCCAAATGATAAATCACTATTGTGATGAAGTTGATATCAGAAGTTATAGCCTATAAGCAGGATTCATGGTACCTTTCCATGTACCTAAGCAATTGTCCATCCAAAGACAATTATTCTTTGTTCCAATATACTGGTTCATGCTGATAAAATATATTAAACAAGGGGAGAATGTACTAGCCTGTGTAGTCTTGTAAACATACAGCTTTCTCTAGGAAGAAGTAAAGGCAGGAGCCTAATTCAGCAATGCCAGAAGATTGTGGAATTAACTTAAGCATTCCTTCTTTTAGCAAAACCTGAATATATATAGATTCAAAGTACTTCACAATAATGTATGTAAAATCAATTATTGTGATACAATTGAGCCTATTAAATCAAGGCAAACTTACATGGGAAAGAAATGCATTTAATCCATGATTCTTCTGCTTATATTAAAACTAATTTATCTATATTATGATATGCAGCACCTTATCATAGGTGGTACGGATTTCACTTTCAACATAATTGCTTTCAGAGTCCAAGGTGTAGTTGACATTTTATGTTCCCATTTTAAAACTCTCTAGAGGTTCTTTGTTAAATAAAATGAAATTTAAAGTCACAAAGATCCAAATTGGTTCCATATTTTTATTTGATAAAATATGTCATGAATTATTTAACTCAGTATATGTTAAGTATATATGTTTGAGACTATATATATATATATATATGTCTGTGGATACATATATATATATATATATGTATCCACAGACATCCATCTCACACACAAACATATATCCACACATATATCCATATACATACATATAGATATATAGATATAGATCAAATATAGTTATAGAGATAGAGATAAAGACAGATAGAGAAAGAAATAGGTATTGATAGATAGACATAAATGATGTCCCTGGAGCTCTGTGCTAGACTCATAAGTGAACTATTCCTACTAATCAATGGTGTGGGATGAGCAACATTTACACTATGACAGTATCTGATGGAGGAAAGATGAAGTGAATGTACCTGCTCAGCATCAGATGAATGGTTGACTCATTGATGTTTGGGGGAATCCATGAACAACTGGAGCTCAGTTCACTTTAACAAAGGTGCATTCAGTGTTATAATTCTAAGTAGGAAGAGGTATTTCTGCAGAGATATCATAGTGAATCACAGAATACATTTCTTCAGAAAGATTACAACTCAGATCTCACTAAATACATGGATGTCCATATACACAACAGCACCACCCTAAGAGCTTCCTATCCACAATCCTTGAGCACAGAGATCCTCATCATGAACTGGAGCTGGATCACCCTCTAACTGATGGCACACCCACAGGTAAGAGAATTTCTAGAGACAGAAACTAAGGTAAAATGGCATGTTTACTACAGATCTCCACTCATAATTTCAGCTATTTGGAGCACGTTGGAGATAAACTGTAACTTTCCAGAATTCAGTAAAATGTTCTGCAAGGATTTTGAGTCAACCTCTATATTTCTTAGATGTTTTGAATGATGTACAGGCCTGAACATGGGCATGAGCAGAATTACTTCCAAGCATTGTAAAAACCAACAGTGGACAGAAATACGAGGACAGAGTGAGAATGGATATAGGAACAATATTCAATACAGTCAACAAGGAGCTCAACAGCCTGATATCTCAGGTCTCTGACATGTATTACAGTACAAGGCCTTTTGAGAATTGAGAAATAGGTTCATACATTTGTCCTTATTCCTTGACTCTGTATTCATAGACTGCGTAAATTTCAATACTGTATTGAGAACTCAAAAGCCTGTCACAGTATATACTTTATTGAATTATTAACTTGAATCATAATGAAAACTATTCTACACCAAGTTGGCCTGTGATAGACTGTCTCATTTACCTTCATTTATTTGAGACAATACATCTCAAACTGAGCAGTACCATTTACTGAGCTTAAAGTCCTGGACTGTATAAGTATACGGAGGGTCCTATCAAATGTAATTTAGTTTTCTCTCATTGTTTACCCTTGGCTAAGGATATGGCTAAGTGCTTCATGTTACTACCCCGAATTCTCTGATGATCATATGGGAACCAGGAATCATATGACAAATTCACTCAGTTCATTTTTGTGAATATCTATTATCTCAGCAACATGAATAAAACTAAAAGAACAGAATGTGCACATGAAAAACACATATCAATGAAGTACTGTCTATGGGATGCCTGTTTGCATGCAGCTTTGGGATTTAAGAGAAAGATACCTGTTGATTCAACTATGTAACTGTCATCTGAGTTCTAGGTGTTCTAGAGAAGTAAGGACACATATGGCCAGAAACCATGAGTAGGCTGCAAATGAAATATGGTGTTCCTTGAAATTCTCTCCATTCCTATCGTCTTGTTTTTATTCACAAACACTCACATAAAACACTAGTGTATCTAGAGTGATTTTTTATTCTGTCTTCGTGTTCATTCTGTAGACCATATAGTTAAATAAGCAACAACACTTAAAGGGCAAACTTCAAGATCTGAGAGATAAGTTAATGAGTAGTGAGCACTTATGTCATGTGTTCTATCAGAGCATCACAATTTTAATCATTAGTATTGCATCTTCAATGCTCCAGCAGACATGAGGTAAAATACATAAAAACTATTAGATAGCTGTGTTGGCTAGATACACGCAAGTTCCACACAGAGATAGTATCTCTGTGACCATAAACTGAGTGTTAAGAAATCAGTCTCCATGACCACTGTCATAATATATCCTCTTGCTATAGCCTTTAATAAGAGGAGTTTTCAGGAAAAGATAGCAGTCTGTATTCAAGGGAATCACTTTCCCATATATTATGAGTTCGTGTAGATCTTAGTATTATTATAACATAAACTTAACATTTTTTCACAGCAAGAATCTTGTAAGGAAAATGGAAAGAGTTATGTGTGTTGCAGAGACATAGACATAGTATATAACTTTGCCATTTTTTTCCAATGATCTTGACCTGAATTGAGGTGAATATTCATTCTCTAATTTTTGATTGTTTGATCTTGACAGGTTTTGGTTCAAATACAGGAAAATGTGATAAATTACTTTTTCTATAAATTTCTCCTTTAGATTACTAAATTGGTATATTTTCATTGTATCTCATTACTAAGAAATTACATCAAAATAACTTTTAAATCTGTGTTTAGATTTCTGGAAACATCTTCTCAGCCCAGTCTAATATATATCTGATTAAATTGTTATGGTAGGGAGACAGTCTACATCCAATTTTTAATCAAATTGCCTCCACTAATTTTGATGAAGGAAAAGCCACTCTGTTAACATTATTACCATGTGTTTAGGCTTATTGCACTCAAGTGAACAAAGACAGAAGAAGATCAAATCCTATATCATTTATTTGCACAAGAAATATTCAGCAACCAGACTCTGGAGTTACATATTAGAAGCACAGCCCTAGACAAAATAACTCTACTGCAGGAGAAATGCAGATCAGCAAGAGGTGCACACAGCACACAAAGACATAGACTTGAAGAGCAGGTGAAAAAAACACACACAGCAAGGGTGGATACAGACTTCAAGATTTCCTTCTCTCACGGAACAAGATGCAACAAAGTTGATCAAATGAATCATTTAAGATACCATTCCCTAATGACTTGTTTTTCCTAAGAGACCCAAAGCAGATGTGACTACAGAGCATTACTTTTATACTCTTAAATGTAAGTCACTCTCCTATTAATGACTTAGAAATAGAAATGCCACAATTTGCAGAACCTTTCTGTCATCAAAAACACAGTTGCTGTTATAGTGGAACAAATTACTCAAAGGAAAAATTCTGAAGCAACAGTGTTATATAAACATGAAATGGATGGATATCTTTTTATATGTTTTAATCTAGAAAATTAGATCAGAACTACTCTGTGAGTCTCATATCCACAGGTAGTGTGTAGAAAACCAGAGGGCACATTGTACCACAGTGCAAGATACAGGCTGCTGATTTACCTCCAAGCTTTTGTGACAAAATACTTTGTAACTTTGCTTACTGTGAGCTCATCAACTAGGGACATGAATCCTACATTTATTAACATAACAGCATTTCTCAAGAGAACATACAAGTATATATATGTATATCTGTATATATCTGTATATATATATATATATATATCTGTGTATATACATATATATACATATATATATGCTACAATAGGATGTTATATTTTAAACATATACATATATGTTTGTGTGGTGTGTGTATGTGTATATGTATATATATATATATATATATTTACACACATATATGTGTATATGTGTACACATGTATATAGATCTATATGTATATGTTTATATGTATACATGTATGTGTATATCTATATGTGTGTGTATATGTACATATAAAATGTATATGTCTAGATATGTGTGTATATGTATAAAGGTATATATATATGCATACATAGGTATTTATGATGCATATATATATGTATGATTATCTAAATATATATATACATATATACTATATATATGATTATATGTATATATATAATATAGACATTCATATAAACATCAGACATCCAGAGACACATATTTTCTCACTCACATACATACATGTGTATGTCCATTTTAAGGCTTTTTATCATTATTAAATATATTTTTAATAGAAAATTTCAATTACTCAGGGTTAATTCCGAGGCTCTAGCATGCTACAACAAGGTGTTATTTTGAAAGATGGATTTACATATACATTTTGTATTGTTTAGCTTTATGTTCATGCTTTCTAAATGATGACCATTTTATTACTTTTGAATCAAGTAAGGCTAACAGAGGTTTACTCTTAGCCAAAAAATGTAGATTTTATGATCTTTTATTTAAAAAGTGGATATTTTAATGCTACAATTGCCAAAAATTCCTTTTTTGTGTGTATGGCATCTGCATTAGTAACTTTTCTCATTAAAGCTTTTACTATTGAACACCTCATCTAACAAGGAGTCATGAAAATAAAATCTTCTAAAGCACATAAAAAGCAAATCAGTCCTGATTCTTCAACTCTGGCAGAGGAAACCAGACCAGAATACTCAAGCTTTTCTATTCAGTGACCAGCACTGGTAGTCGAGCAATCACCATGAACTTGGGGTTCAGCTTGCATTCTCTTACTCCTCTTTTGAAAAACTATTTTTTAAAAAGCATCAGAGATGTTGGGTATGTGAGAGGACGTGAATGGATGGGAGGTTGGACCTGTGTAACAGCTTTTACCTGTAAAATTGAAAGCCAAATTTGACAAATGTTTGAGGAGGTCCTTGGTATTTGTTTGAGGATAAGAAGGAACCAAAATAATATTCCCAAGTAGAGTTCAGAGTTCTATAATATAAACTTCTGATAGATTATCTTGATTAATAATAAATATGAAATTATTTTCTAAATCTCACCAAGTTTTTAATGATTTGGGAAACTTACATATAATAAAAGCACAAGAGGAGAAGCTAAAATTCCATTGATTTATCAAATATTAGATGTATGGTGTCCTAAGAGAAATAGGACATTAAACACAGATTCAGTTTACACATACCAAAGCCTTAACTTAATGATTTGTTGTAAAGCATATAACAGCCCTATCATCCAGTCTCTTATGTTTCTGGTGCAGGACTGGCTTACTAGATGTCTCAGGGGACAAGCTAGCCAAGATATCATGCACAACAAAGTGACAGATTAACAAGTTACCCTCAAAATGAAAAACATTCCAGAAGATAAAAAGGTGAGTGAAAACTGGACAGTCATGGAAACAGTCTTGAAGAGGGAAGACCGAATATTTGATCAGGAAATCTGGTAATTTGGCTCTGGATATTTAAAAAGCTTCAAGGAAGCAGATCTGGGTTGAGGAATAAGGCATCAATGACTAACAGGCTTCCAACATCACTATAAAAACAAGTCCTCTTCTCTTGTTGTTAGGTTTTCTCAAATTTGAGAAAAAGAGTACATTTCAAGGAGTGGAAAGTCTAGGGACAAAAATGAGATAATAGCAACCACAAGTATATTAAGAGAATTTTCCTTATGCTAGTTAATCTTCATAATTTAGTTTCAAATTCTGTTCTTCTGTTGGTTAAGCTCACATCTCACTACTGACATAATTGTATCTCTAAAGAAAAACATTTAGTTTAGAAAATAAATCTGTCATGTTATACGTCCTCCTGCAACCAGTAAGACAAAATAATCTTTCAATGATTTCTATAATATGAATTAACATAAAGACATCATTCTACTTATCTTTCAATTGCTGTTATAAAACACAATAGCCAAGGAAACTTATCAAAAAATGTTTAATTTGCTTTATACATTGAGATGACTAAAGCATGACAGGATAGTACGTTAGCAGCAGAAACCACGTTAGCTGGGGAAACTGAAGATTATTATATGGCTTAGATAGGTTTTCCTTGTGGCTCTTTTAAAACATAATGCACAGAGAATAAACTGTTTATAAAAGGAACATGCATAAAAGTGATAGTAGATATATGTGACAGTTTTCTGACTAGGATTATCTCTGATTTCAGGCATACATGGTGAGGTGTAGCTGGTAGAATCTGGAGGGAGCTTGGTACAGCCTTGAGTGTCTCTTATACTCTCTTCTGAAGCCTCTGGAATCACCATCAGTGATTACTGGATAGACTGGATCTGCCAAGCCCAAGAGAAGAGGCTAGAGTGGTTATGACAGAAGTGCCAAACCTATGCAGAGTCTGTGAAGAACAATTTGCCATCTACAGAAAAATTCTAAGATCTTATTATCTACGAATGCACTGTCTGAGAAAAAAAAAAAACACTGCCATATATTACAGTGTGAGAGACATGATGAAGAAAAAAATTGTGATCTCTGGCAGAAAACTCTCCACATGGTGCTCATCGCCAGCAGGGGGCACTGGCACACAGGGAGCTACAGGTCAGCAGAAGAGTAGGCTTGTGAATGGTAAAAACACTGGCAGAATAGTTTCAAAAAATGTCTTTAATTCTTACGGACATATTTAAACACAGAATGCATTCTTTTCACAACATAGTGCAGAGCATGAACAAGGAAGATGTGTCTTCCCTGTGAGCATCAGGACCTCATTGTAAGGAAGCTGGAAGCCAACATTTAGTTTTAAAAACAAAAGAAGTTGGGGGATGAGCTTATTACATTTCACTGATGATTGAAACCTGTGTCATGAAACCCAAGTGTGAAACAAAAGATGGTACTGACTTGAAGCCTTAAAAACACAGAAGCAGAAAACAGTCTGTGTGGGGGTTGGTGTTCCATGGGATTGTAGGGTCATATCTACATGTGATTTCTACAGTACTTGTGGGATCTCATTCCAATCTCATACTTTAGGAAGTCAGAGAGAGGGATGGTCTTATTTTAATAACCAAGTGAAGTCACTATCTCCCCTCCCCAGTTATGAAGGCAAAGCTGACTCCCTGCATGCAAATGCATCTTCTCCCTCTATATATATTTCCTCCTGGGCTGTTGCAGTTCCTATATCTCTCACTGAAGACTGATCTCTGAAGCATAAAAGATGAGACTGTTGAGTTTTCTGTTCCTCTTGACAGCCCTTCCTGGTGAGTGTTCCCATTTCATACATGTGTCTTGTGCCAGAAGGTTTTTTCAAAATGTGTGATTGACATAATTGTATTTTTTTCTCTGAAGGTATCCTTTCGGATTTGCAGCTTCAAGAGTCAGGACCTGGGCTGGTAAAACCCTCTCAGTCACTGTCCGTAACCTGCTCTGTCACTGGCTATTCCATCACCAGTGGTTATGACTGGTGCTGGATCCGGCAGATTCCAGGAAAAAAACTGGAGTATATGGGGCACATACACTATGGTGGTAGCACTAGCTACAATCCATCTCTCAAAAGTCGAATCTCCATCACTAGAGACACATCGAAGAACCAGTACTTTCTGCAATTGAATTCTGTGACTACTGAGGACACAGCCACATATTACTGTGCAAGGCACAGTGTGGAGTCTCCAGTGTGAGCTCAGACATAAACTTCTTTGTAGAGCAGCTCTCCACCAATAGGGGGCAGACAGCATAAACCAACCACAGGAAATCTACTTTGGATTAGGAAAAAAACAATTATTGCCCACAACTTTGACATGAGACTCCAGCTGTACAGGAAGACACATTGTTGCTAAGATTTTCAGTTAGTACAATGCCCCCAGCCCCCAGATACACCTTAAATTATATCTGTAAGTCTTCAGTGACAACCCCTCCTGGAGGGTTAACACCACATCCAAAAATTTAGGAGAAGACTACTGCTCTCCTGAAGAAAAAATCACTTCTAGAAACCTCAGAGAATAAACCAGAACTCGAGAAGCAACATTGTAACCCAGAACCCTCATGGCCTTTGAAGTTCACTGAACCCCAGAAACTCAAAGGCAACTGTAAATCTCCAAAAGTAACTCAGGTCACAAAAGCCAGAGTGTAGTCACTTTACTGGTCCTGAAGACCATTTGGCCACTGGAATAACAGAACACTAAGGCAAGAAGACCAAAGTAAACAATGGAACTAAAGGAAAATAATTCATCCATCAAGAAAACTTGCAGCTGAACCTAAAACAATCAGATAGCGATGATTATATTTCAGCACAAGAACAAAATTAACAAACACGCTGGTAAGACTAGAGCACAGGTACCAAACTACAGCAAGCCCTGAATATTCCAGTACAGTCAAGTACAAGCAAATGACCTCAAGTACAACCTTAAGAAGGTGATAATGCCCTTTAAAGAGGAAATGAATAAAGGTCCTTAGCAAAATCCAGTTTCAGAAAAACATCCAGGGATCCTGAGCACAACAAATTCATTCCCTCTCTCCTCTCTCTCTCTCTCTCTCTCTCTCTCTCTCTCTCTCTCTCTCTCTC
>JANHMN010000022.1:36931912-36960479 GCA_030674055.1 Rhabdomys pumilio
CCAAGAGGAGTAGATGGCAGGAAATGATCAATCTCAGCGCTGAAATCAACCAAGTAGAAAGAAAAAGAAGTATCTAAATTATCAACAAAGCCAGGATCTGGTTCTTTGAGAAACTCAACAAGATAGATAAACCCTTAGCCAGACTATCTAGAGGTCACAGAGACAGTATCCAAATTAATAAAATCAGAACTGAAAAGGAAGACATAAAAACAGAAAGTGAATAAATTTAAAAAAAATCATCAGATTCTACAATAAAAGCCCATACTCAACAAAACTGGGAAATTCAAATGAAATAGACTATTTCCTAGAAAGATAATAGAAACCAAATTTAAATTAGGATCATATAAGCCAACTAAATAGGCCTATAACTACTAAAGAAATAGCAGTAATTATTAAAACTGTCCAAAAAAAGGAAGAAGAATTGGACCAGAAGGTTTTAGTGCAGAATTCTATCAGACCTTCCAAGAAGACCTAATACCAATTCTGTATAAACTGTTCTACAAAACAGAAACAGAAGAAACACTACACAATTCGTTTTATGAAGCCACATTTACATTCATACCTAAACCACACAAAGACCCAACAATGAAAGAGAACTTCAGACAAACATCCCTTATAAATATTGATGCGAAGATACTCAATAAAATTCTCACAAACTGATCCAAGATCATGTCAAAAAAATCTACAATGATCAAGTAGACTTTATCCCAGGAATGCAGGGATGGTTCAATATATGGAAATCCATCAACTTAATCTATATAAAAACAAACTCAAAGGAAAAAAAAAAACACATGTTCATCTCACTAGATGATGAGAAAGCATTTGAAAAAATTCAACAACCCATCATGGTAAAATTCTTGGAAAGAATAGGAATTCAAACCCCATACCTAAACATTGTAAAAGCAATATAGAGCAAACCAGCAGCCAACATCAAATTAAATAGAAAGAAACTTGAAGTAATCCCACTAAAATCAGCACTCCTAGGGCTTCAAGTCTCCCTCCAGTTTTAGGTACCTTTTCTCTCACTGATGCCAGACCAGGCAGTATACACACACACACACACACACACACACACACACACACACACTTAAAAGGCAGCCAGGCTCAGCTATTGTCTATAAGCACACCACAGCAGCAGTAATAGTGTCAGGCCTTTGAGCTTCCCATTAAGATGGATCCTAATTTCAGCCTGTCACTGGAGCTCCTTTTCCTCAGGCTCTTTTTGTCACTGCAGTTCTTTCAAAAAGAAAAAGTTATGGGTCAGACTTTTTGACTTAGGAATGCAACCCCATCCTTCAATTTGATGCTGTCTTTTTATTGGAGGTGTACTCCACAAGTTCCCTTCCCCACTGTAGGGGACTTCATTTAAGGTCCCTCCCTTTGAATCCTGAGAGTCTCTCATCTCCCAGATCTCTGGTACATTCTAGAGGGTCCCCCCACCTCCTGTCGACTGAGGTTGCCTGTTTTCATTATGTCTGCTGGCCCTCAGAACTTATCTCCTGTTCTCCCTTCCAGTATGTAATTATGATCCCCTTTCCCCTCCTTGTCCCTTATCCCACCCAATTCCCTCACTACCTCTGTTCTTCTGTGATTTTTCCCTTTACACTCCAAGTATGGTTGAAACATCCCCTATTGGGCCATTAGGCTTTTTAACATTCTTAATTTCTGTGAATTGTATCCTGGGCATTCTTTGCTTTCTGGCTAATATTCCTTATTAGTGAATATATACCAAGTATGTCCATTTGGGTCTGAGTTACCTCACTCAGGATGATATTTTTTAGTTCCATCAATTTGCCTGAAAAACTCATGATATCCTTGTTTTTAGTAACTGGATAATATTCCATTATATAAATGAACCACATTTTCTGTATCCAATTTTTTTCTGATGTGAACATCAGGGTTTTTTCTAGATTCTGTTTCTCACAAATAAAGTTTGTATGAACATAGTAGAACACATTCCCTTATGGCATGGTGAGGTATCTTTTAGGTATATCTCCAAGAGTGGTATAGCTGAGTCTATAGTAGATCTACTTCGAATTTTCTGAGGAACTTCCAGATTGATTTTCAGAGAGGTTTTACTAGCTTGTAATCACACCAGTAGTAGAATGATGTTCCTCTTTCTTTCTTCCCATTGATGCCAGGTAAGACAATACTCTGACATATGCAGCTGGAGCCATGGGTTCCCCTATGTGTTCTCTTTGGTTGGTGGTTTAGTCCTAGGAAGCTCTGGGGGGTGTGGTTAGTTCATATTGTTGTTTTTCCTATGAGGTTGCTAAACCCTTCACCTTTCCCTTGCTCAGTCTCATGGTCGGCTGGAAGCATCTGTATCTGTATTGATCAGGCTCTGGCAAAGGCTCTCAACAGACAGTCACACTAGCTTCTTGGCAGCAAGCACTTTCTGGAATCAGCAATAGTATATGGGTTAGGTGTCTGCATATGGGATGGATACCCAAGTGGGGAAGTCTCTGGATGGCATTTTCTTAAGTCTCTGCTCCAATCTTTGTCCCTGTATTTTCTTTAGATGGAAGCAATTCTACTTAATATTTTTGAGATGAGTAGGTGGCCCCATCCCCCAACCAGGAAATATGCCTAACCACTGGATGTGGTCTTTAAAGGTTCTCACTCTTCTTTGTTGAGTATTTCACCTAATATATTTATTATTAATATCAGTATTAATACTTCAGCTAATATCCCCAGTGGGTCCAGGGAGAATTTTGCTTTCTTGGAATCCACAACTTCCTGGTAGCTAACAAAAGATTCCCATCCCCCATTGCTACACACCTCTGTTCAGTTTCCTGAAAGACATCTTTGTGATTCATTTCATTGACATGAAATGAAGTATCAGTGTCTCTCTGTTTATAAAAGCAAGACCATAGAGATGACACTATAAGAAAAGGGGCAGATAAATATGGCATGGAAAGAATTAAGCCACCTTGGTGATACAGGAAAGTCATAGAAGAGCTAAGAGTTGTAAACACATTTCTTATGTGTATTTATACTATTAATGATAACAAGTAGCATATATTTTAATGTATGAAGTATTTTTTCTTAATAATCAAAATTTGCACTTCATAGATGGAATATTATACTCTTGACCTATGTCCTTAACTACATTTAGTTGACTCACTTTAATGTAGGTATTCAAAATTCACTTAACAATATACAGTATATCATACATTATTGTACTTTACTCATGTATTTGTCTTCATTTTTTAACTGATATATCAGTTTCTGCCAAGAGACCACAGGAGTTTACATGTACAAAGAAAAATAAGGTAGGTCTGCAAGATCATATTACTATTTATAACTAATATTCATACTAAGTAGTAGGTTGATTTTCTTTCTTTTTCTCCTATTTTATATTTTTAGAGACAGTTTTGTGTATCCCAGGTATAAATCACACTCATGTTCCTCCGGCTTGCACCTCATCTTTATTTTACAGTGTTTGAATAAAACACAGAGTTCAGGCATGAAAATAAAATCAATTTCAATGAATTTACCTAAGTCCCTGGAACAATAAGTGATAATAAGATACTTTAAATGCCATCTTTGCCTTTATTTCATGAGAACTATCTTGACCTTTAATTGGCTTCTCTATGGCTCACATTCCTGGGCTAATGGTATAGCAGGTAGACATACAAGTGAAATTCCTCTCTGCTTATAAAAACCAACCCAGACACTCCACCTTTGAAAGATGCAACCAGTTCTAGAATCACAAGTCTTCCCATTCAGTGAGCGGCACTGATTACAGAACATTTGACACAGAGTTGAGACTGAGACTGTTGTTGGTCTTTTAGAAGCTGATTTATTGGATGAGATATAGCATATGTGATTGGATATGTTTGATAAAGACAATGGATATTTGCAAGAGTTTAGTGATAAGATTCTCTTTGTTTGCAAGTGTTCAGTGTGAGGTATGTTTGTGGAGTTTATGGAGGATTGGTTCATTCCAGGAACTCCCTAAGACTCTTCTGTGCCATCTTAAAAATCACTTGCTGTAATTTTCTGACACACTTAGTCTAACTTTATCCTGAAATAGAATTGGAAATCATTTCTTGCATTAAAGACAAATATAATATTTAGGAAACACACTCTGTATATTCCTGGAAAGATAGATTCAACTATTCATGGTAAGACTACAAAAGCAGTATCTTCCTGCAGATGAACAACTTTTAAAATGACACCACCAGGTATTATGGCACATGTCACAGTGAGGGTCCTTCAATGTGTATCCAAGCACAAATCTCCCTTCCTATAAAAAAATTCAGTACTAGTAGTTTAGCAAAATTCACATAAAATATATGGTCAGTGAAGAAAGGTGCAGACATAATTTTGTGGAGACCCTGGGGTCTCAGTTATCACAGAGTAAAGGGAGAGTGTTAATCAAGAACATGAAAAAAGTACTATGAATTCATTCTCAATTTGTGGGTAATTTTCCATGTCAATCAACAAGAAAGATTCAAACTATAGTGTTCCCAGTAAATAAAACTTATCACTATACCTCATGTTGATGTTAATTTGAATATGTGATTCAATTATACTTGGATCAATGTGTTTCAGCAGTAGATTGATTACATATTAAACTAAGATTTACTTGCTATGAGATGGCAAAGATTGACGATGAATTATACTGTAACTGAAATACTAGATAGAATTTCTGTTCTGGGGAATTGAGGAATAGTTTCAGACATTTGTTCTTCTTCCCTGACACTGTATTCACAGACTGCATAAGTTTTAATATTTTCCCCAAGATTCAAAAGCCTGTCACATTATATAATATCTTGAATTAACAACTTGAGTCATAATAAAGAATACTCTATTTCAGGTTGGCCTTTGGTGAATTCCCTTGATTACCTTTATTAACTTTTGAAGAAGCATCTCAAACTGAGCAGCACCATTTACTGAGCTTGAGGTCCTGTACTGTTTAAGTGTAGGGAGGATCTTATCAAATGTAAACTTGTATGTATTTATTTTCCTCTCATTCTTTCTACCCTTGACTAATCATATGACTCGATGCTTCATGGTACTTACTACTCTGATTTCTTCCATGTTCATAGGGAAACCAGAATAACATGACAAATATATTCAGTTCCTTTTTTGTCAACATCTATTATTCCAAGAACATGAATGTAAGTAAAAGAACAGAATGTGTTCCAGAAAAGACATAATAATGACATACAGTCTATGGGATGCATGTTTGCATGCAAGTTTGGGATTTAGAAGAGAGACACCTGTTACTTCAAATGTGGAACTGGCATTTGAGTTCTAGATGTTCTATGTCAGAGACTTCAAATGACTATTTTGTTCCTTGAAAATCTCTCTACTCCTACTGTCTTATGCTAATTCTCAAAGGCTCACACAAAACATTGGTATATCTTAAAGTATTTTTACTCTTTTTTGCTCTTCATTCTGTGCATCACAGTGTTAAACCAGCAACAGGAACTAGAGGGCAATCTTTAAGATTTAAGAATTTAGTATACAGAGTAGTGAGCAATTATATCACATATTCTATCAGAACATCACAGTTTTCTCCAGTAGAATTGCCTCTTTGAGGTTCCAACAGTCAGGAATTAAAATAATTAAAAATACTAGGTAGCTTTGTTGGATAGATACACCCAAGCTGTATACATAGAGTATCACTGTCACTGTAAACTGACTGTTAGTAATCACACCCCATGAACAGTAGTGACATATCTCCTACTGCTATAGCATCTAATGAGAGGAGTTTTCAGGAAGAGATTGCAGTCTGTATTTAAGCATTTGCTTTCCTATATATTATGAGTTCACCTAGATCTTAGTATTTTTGTAAAATAAACTGAATATTGTAGTATGGTGCAAGTATCAGGCTGACGATTTATCTCCAAGCTACTGATACCATAAACTTGGTAACTTTGCTTACTGAAAGTTCATCAAATCAGGATGAACTTTGTTTGAAGTAATTATTTAAAAACCTCTGCTTGTCAAACTGGCTCTCTAAGATGTGGTGACTCTGCCTAGCTCAGCAGGCATATTCTGTGGCCAGAGTCCACATGCACACCACAGCTAGAAACAGCCAGCCACCCTTCGGCCCCTCGCCTGGGCCCACTACCTAAGGCTGACACCCTCCTGGTCTGCTCCCTTGTGGACACCTTATCCTGAGACATCCTAGAGGGACCACTGAACCCAGAGGAGCAGGTAAGAACACTCAACCACTGCCCTATATCTGCCAAAGAACTACAACTTGGCAGGGATCACTCAGGTTTCAGCAGAAAACCAAACCCTGCCCCTGCAAAATATCAGTCCCCTTTTGCATCTTGCCTAGGCCTGGTGCATATAGCAGACACTGGCATGGTCTGCTCCCATGTGGACACCTTATCCTGAGACATCATAGAGGGGACAATGCACTCAGAGCAGTGGGCACACATATCCTGAGACATCCTAGAGGAGCCACTGCACCCAGATCAGTGGACAATTATCTGGACTGCTACCATGTAGACACCATATCCTGAGACATCCTAGAGAAGTCACTATACTCAGAGAGGCTGAAGCTCAGGATTAAAAGATCACAGAGATATCTGGACCCTGAGGACTTCAGGCACAAGCAAGATAACTGGAAAGGCAGGCTCCAGTCAGAGACAATGAGTGCAGGTAGCACTAGAGTTAACAAGATGGCGAAAGGCAAGTGCAAGAATGTAAGCAACAGTATACAAAGTTACTTGGCATCATCAGAACACAGTTCTCCCATCATAACAAGACCTGAACACCCCATCATATTGAAAAGCAGGATTCAGAATTAAAATCACTTCTCATGATGATGATAGAGGACTTTAAGAATGACATAAATAACACTCTCAAAGATTTAAAGGAGAACGCAGGTAGACAGGTAGAAGCCCTTAAAGAGGAAACACAAAATCCCTTAAAGAACTGCAAGAAAACACAACCAAACAGGTGAAGGAATTAAACAAAACTATACAGGATCTAAAAATGAAAGTAGAAACAATAAAGAAATCACAAAGGGAGACTACCCTAGAGACAGAAAACCTAGGAAAAAGATGAGAAATCATAGACACAAGTATCACCAACAGAATACAAGAGATAGAAGAGGGAATATCATGTGCAGAAGGTACCAGGGAAAATATTGACACAACTGTCAAAGATAATGCAAAATACAAATAGCAACTAACCCAAAACATCCAGGAAATCCAGGACACAATGAGAAGACCTAAAGATAATAGGTATATATGAGGGTAACGACCCTCAAATTAAAGGGCCAGTAAATATCTTCAACAAAATTATAGAGGAAAACTTTCCTAACCTACAGAAAGAAATGTCCATAAATATACTAGAAGCCTGCAGATATCCAAATAGTCAAGACCAGAAAACAAATACATCCCATTATATAATAATCAAAACATCAAATGTACAAAACAAAGAAAAAATACTAAAAGCAGTAAGGAAAAAATGTAAAATAACATATAAAGGCAGACCAATAAGAATTACACCAGACTTCTCACCAGAGACTATAAAAGTCAAAAGAGCCTGGACTGATGTCGTACAGACCCTAAGGAAACACAAAAGCCAGCCCAGACTACTATACCCAGCAAGACTTTCAATCACTATCATTGGAAAAACCAAAATATTCCATTACAAAACTAAATTTACAAAATATCTTACCACAAATCCAGCACTTCAAAGAATAATTGGTGGAAAACTCCAACACAAGGAGAGAAATTACAACCTAGAAAAAGCAAGAAAGTAATCTTTCAACACCCCAAAAGTAGATAGCTAAACAAACATGATTCCACCTCCAATAACAAAAATAACAGGAAGCAACATTCATTTTTTCTTAATATCTCTTAATATCAATGGACTCAATTCTCCAATAAAAAGACATAGACTATCAGACTGGATATATAAACACTATCCAGAATTCTCCTGCATACAGGAAATTCACCTCTGTGAAAAAGACAGACACTACCTCAGAGTAAAGGATAGAAAACAATCTTCCAAGTAAATTGTTCCAAGAAACAAGCTGGAGTAGCAAGTCTAATATCAAATAAAATCCATTTTCAACCACAAGTAATCAGAAAAGATAAGGAAGGACACTTCATATTCATCAAAGGAAAAATTTACCAAGATGAACTCTCAATTCTTAACATCTATGCCTCAAATGCAAGGGTGCCCACATACATAAAAGAAACTTTACTAAAGCTCAAAGCATACATTGCACCTCACACAATAATAGTGGGAGATTTTAACACCCCATTCTCAGCAATGGACAGATCATGGAAACAAAAACTAAACTGAGGCACAATGATCCTAACATAAGTTATGAACCAATTGGATTTAACTTATATCTGTAGAATATTTCATCCTAAAACAAAAGAATATTCCATTTTCTCAGCACCTCATGGTACCTTCTTTAAAATAGACCATATAATTGGTCACAAAACAGGCCTCAACAGATAAAAAAACGATTGAAATAATCCCTTGTACCCTATCAGACCACCATGGACTAAGGCTGGTCTTTAATAATGACAAAAACAATGCAAATCCACATACACATGGAAACTGAACAATGCTCTACTCAATGTTGACTTGGTCAAGCAAGAAATAAAGAAAGAAATTAAAGACTTTTTAGAATTTAATGAAAATGAGGACACATCATACCAAAACTTGAGGGACTCCATGAAAGCAGTACTAAGAGGAAAATTCATAGCTTTAAGTGCCTACAAAAAGAGACTGGGAAGAGCATACACTAACAACTTGATAGCACACCTGAAAGCATTAGAACAAAAAGAAGCTAATATATCCAAGAAGAGTAGATGGCAGGAAATAATCAAACTCAGAGATGAAATCAACCAAGGAAAAACAGAAAGAATTATACAGAATAGCAACAAAAACAGGAGCTGGTCCTTTGAGAAAATCAACAAGATAGATAAAGCCTTAGGCAGACTAAGCAAAGGCCACAAAGACAGTATTCAAATAAATAAAATCAGAACCAAAAAGGGAGACATAACAACAAAATCTAGGGAAATTAAAAAATTGTCAGATCCTACTACAAAGGCCTATACTCAACAAATCTAGAAAATCTGTATGAAATGGACATTTTTCTAGACAGATTCTAAGTATCAAAATTAAAACAAGAGCAGATAAACCATCTAAACAGTATGATAATCCCTAAAGAAATAGAAGTAGTCATTAAAAGTCTCCCCACCAAAAATTTCAGGACCAGATGGTTTAAGTGCTGAATTCTATCCGACCTTTCAGGAAGACCTAATACCAGTTCTCTTCAAACTATTCCACAGAATAGAAACAGAAGAAACAATACCCAATTCATTTTAAGAACCTGCAGTTATGCTCATACCTAAACCTCACAAAGACCAAACAAAAAAAGAGAACTACAGACTAATCTCTCTTATGAATATTGATGCAAAAATACTCAATAAAATTCTCGCAAACAAAATCCAAGAACACATCAAAACAATCATCCATCATGATCAAGTAGGTTTTATCCCAGGAATGCAGGGATAATTCAATTTTTGGAAATCCATCAATGTAATCCACTACATAAATAAAGTCAAAGAAAAACACTACATGATCATCTCACTAGATGCTGAGAAAGCATTTGACAGAATTTAACATCTCTTCATGTTAAAAGTCTTGGAAAGATCAGGAATTGAAGGCCCATACCTAAACATAGTAAAAGCAATATACAGCAAGCCAGTAGCCCACATCAAACTAAATAGAGAGAAACTTGAAGCAATCGCACTAAGACCAGGGACTAGACAAGGCTACCCACTCTCACCCTACCTATTCAATATAGTACGGGAAGTCCTAGCCAGATCAATTAGACAACAAAAGGAAGTCAAAGGGATACAAATAGGAAAGAAAGAATTCAAAATTTCAGTATTTGCAGATGATATGATAGTATACTTAAGTGACCCTAATACTTCCACCAGCGAACTCCTAAACCTGAAAAACAACTTCAGCAAAGTGGCTGGATATAAAGTCAATTCAAACAAATCAGTAGTCTTCCTCAATTCAAAAGATAAACGTGCTGAGAAAGAAATTAGGGAAATGACACCCTTTATAATAGGCACAAATAATAAAAAATACCTTGGAGTTAATCTAACCAAGCATGTAAAAAGATCTGTATGACAAGAATTTCAAGTCTCTGAGGAAAAAAATAGAAGAAAATCTCAGAAGATGGAGAGATATCCCATGATCTTGGATTGGCAGGATTAATTTAGTAAATAATGGCCATCTTGCCAGAAGCAATCTACAGATTTAATGCAGTCCCCCATCAAAATCCCAAATTAATATTTCATAGAGATAGAAAGAGCAATTTGTAAATTCATTTGAAATAACAACAACAACAAAAGAAAAAAAAAACCACAGGATAGCGAGAACTATTCTCGACAATAAAAGAACTTCTGGGGGAATCACCATCCCTGACCTGAAACTGTACTACAGAGCAACAGTGATAAAAAACTGCATGGTATTGGTACAGAGACAGGCAGGAAGGTCAGTGGAATAAAATTGAAGATCCAGAAATGAACCCACACACCTATGATCCCTTGATTTTGACAAAGGATCTAAAACCATCCAGTAGAAAAAAGACAGCATTTTCAGAAAATGGTGCTGGTTTAACTGGAGGTCAGCATGTAGAAGAATGCAAATTGATCCATTCTTATCTCCTTGTACAAAGCCCAAATCCAAGTATATAAAAGACCCTCACATAAAACCAGATACACTGAACTAATAGAAGAGAAGGTGGGGAAGACCCTCGAATACCTAGGCACAGGGGAAAAGTTCCTGAACAGAACACTAATGGCTTATGCTCTAAGATCAAGAATTGACAAATGGAACCCTATAAAATTGCAAAGCTTCTGTAAGGCAAAGGACATTGTCAATAAAACAAAACGGCAACCAACAGAATGGAAAAAGATCTTTACCAATCCTACATCTGATAGAGAGCTAATATCCAATATATACAAAGAACTCAAGAAATTATACTCTAGACAACCAAATAACCCTATTAAAAATAAGGTACACAGCTAAACAAAGAATTTTCAACAGAGGAAACTCGAATGACTGAGAAGCACTTCAAGAAATGCTCAACATCCATAGTCATCAGGGAAATGCAAATCAAAACAACCCTGAGATACCAGCTCACACCAGTCAGAATGGCTAAGATCAAAAACTCTTAAAAAAGGTGATAGTAGATGCTGGCGAGGATGTGGAGAAAGAGGAACACTCCTCCATTGTTCGTGGGATTGCAAGCTGGTACAAGCACTCTGGAAAGCAGTCTGGCGGTTCCTCAGAAAATTGGACATAGCATTACCTGAGGACCCAGCTATACCACTCCTGGGCGTATACCCAGAATATGCTCCAACATATAACAAGGACATGTACTCCACTATGCTCATAGCAGCCTTATTTATAATAGCCAGAAGCTGGAAAAAACCCAGATGTCCTTCAATAGAGGAATGGATAAAAAAAATGTGGTACATTTACACAATTGAGTATTACTCAGCTATTAAAAATAATGAATTCGAGAACTTCTCAGGTAAATGCATGGAACTAGAAAATATCCTGAGTGAGTTAACCCAATCACAAATGAACACACATGATATTTACTCACTGATAAGCAGACATTAACCCAAAATCTTAGAATAGTCGAGACTCAACTCACCGACCACATGAAGCTAATAAAGAAGAAAGACCAAGTGTGGATGCCTCAGTCCTACTTAGAAGGAGTAACAAAAATACTCAAGGGAGCAAATATGGAGAAAAAGTGTGGGAAGAAACTGAAGAAGGGGCTCTCTGGAGACCATTCCACCTGGGTATACATCTCATGCACAGTCACCAAAGATAGACACTGATGTGGATGGCAGGAAGTACGTGCTGATAAGAGCCTGATATAGCTGTCTCCTTACAGGTCTGCAAGGGGCTGAATACATTCAGAGGCCAATGATCACAGCTAACCACTGATCTGATCAAGGATTTCCCAATGGAGAAGTTAGAGAGAAGACTGAAAAAGCAGAAAGGATTTGTGGCCCCATGAGGAGAACAATACCAAACAACCAGAGCTTCCCAGGGTCTAAACCACCAGCCTGGGAGCACATAGGGAGGGACCCATGAATTCATCTGTACATGAAGGGGAGGATGGTCTTGTCAGGCATAGGCAGGAGGAGATTCTTGGTCCCATGAAGGCTGAACACCAAGTGGGGGAATTTGAGTGTGGGGAGGTGGAAGTGGGGGGGTAGGCAGGGGCACATCGTCATAGAAGCATGAGAAGAGGGGATGGAATATGAGGTTCCTGGGTGGTGGGGGGAATGGGGTAAGGAAATAAAATCTGTAATATAAATATAATATCCAATAAAAACGGGAGAAATAAAAAAATAAATGGCCAGCCAGAATTACCAGCCCTGCCACCCATGAAATGCCAGCCTGAGAGATGGATCTGCCAATCTTCTACACTTTCTCTTCAAGGCTGAGCATTGCCCATCACGCCATCCACGTGGGCCCAGTAAGAATATGAGACTCCAGTGCTTAGATTATCCAAAGGCTCGAAAATTTGGTAATGATCAATAACAAGATGCCCATACAAAGAGAGTTGTTTCCCAATTAGCTAACCTAGATATAAGTTATTATCTGTGACTGCTTTCCATACCAGCGTGGCTCTCTATCATTCCTATATTTCTGCTCCCCCTAGCTCCTCCTTTTTCTTTTCCTCCTTCTCTCCTTACTCCTCCCCCAACTTTAGCTTCTCCTACACTCGACTACTAAGTTTGTTAACTTAAAGGCATCCCTCAAGAGATTATATATATATGTGTGTGTGTGTGTGTGTGTGTGTGTGTGTGTGTGTGTGTGTGTCTGTTTGTATGTATGTGTATGAGTTTGTTTGTGTTTTTGTGTATATTTGTATATGTCTTTAGGTGTATATGGACAATTTATACGCATATATGTTTAAATATGCATACATGAATACATATATATGTATGTGCATATATGTATGTATATATTTATACATAAATATGTATGTGTATATCTATACATAGATATACATATGTAAACATATCTATAGAACACATAGAGATATACATATAAACATCAGGTATCTAGAGAAACATATTTCCTCACTCTCATATATATGTGTGTGTATGTGAGTGTGTGTACATTTTATGCTATTTTGTAATTATTAAATATACTTATAGTAGTAATTTTCAATCATTCCCATTTAACTCTAAGACTCTAACATGATACAATAAGGGGTTGTATTGACAAACATTGATTTACACATACATTTAATATTATTTATCTTTATGTTCATGCTTTATAAATAATAAACATTTTATTACCTTCTTTGAATCATGTAAGGCTAGCAGCACGGTACTATTCACCAAAATCAGAAGTAGTTTTTATGATCTTTTATTAAAAAGCAGGATATTTTACTGCAGAGTTGTCACAAATTTCTTCATTTCATGTATGGCATCTGCATTAGTACGTTCTCTCATTAAAGATTTCACTATAGAAGACTTCATATAGCAAGGAGTTATACAAATGAAGACCTAAACACATGAAAATCAAATCAGCCCTAATCCTTCAACTCTGGCAGAACATTTGTTTGAAAATAGTGTTATGGATATGTTATAACTAATGTTAAATTTCACTTTCAGTTCAATTGTATTCTGCTGTCCTTTGTGACTAAGATTTGTCAGCTCTGCAAGTGGGAGATACTCACCCTGTTTTCATTAAAGCTTTAGAGCATTCTATACTGATAGAACATTTTTCCTATAAGTGATGTACACATTGTTCTCTGCAATAATATCTGGTCTGTTCCTGCCTGAGTTTAACTAGGAGATTTGTTCTTACATACTGGTATTGCTTGCAACAGCTTAGCTCCTTAGGCTGCAGAAAATGCATCTATGGTTCCCAATTCACATGGTTTTGGCACTCCTTTAGTTGTGTGATTAAGCAGATGTTCCCATTGCACCTCTCTAGCACAACCAAGGAGGAACTGTAGGAATAAAAAAGCAGACAACACTTAAGCAACATGTTTCCCAAGTGTTGTTAGGAACATAAGTGAATAATTAGAAGTGTGTGAAAGCTGACTTTAAAATGTTACCTTTGCTGTTTAAATTAAGGAAATAAGCACAAATACTAAGAGTGTTTATTTGAAAATACATATATAAAACTGACTTTTCTCACAGATTCATTAGTACCTTTGATTGTCTTCATTTTTCTATAAACCTCTTGCAGACATTAGAAAATATTCGTCAAAGCAGTTCTTCAGAAGAAAACATATTTATGGTGTTTAATAACAGACCATTAGATAGTCTCATTGTTTTATGTCTTGGACACACTTCCCACTGTGAAAAGGATAGGAACTCTCACCATTAGGGAACCAGAGCAATGTGAAGATGTGTGATTTCATGTGAATGTTGGTGTCTCATTCCTGGAGTTAATCCTAACCCTGCTTGATTGTTTTAAGACTAAGTCATTTCTCTTGTAGGAGTGAGGAGCTCACACATACCATGATAATTGATGGAAGTATAGGTAGGATTATTATAAATCGGGCAGGCTCTTTCTACCTATACCCATTGCCCAGAGATTATCCTGCAATGTAGACACAGCCCATTGCTGTAACTCATAGGAGCTTCAACAGAGATATTCAATCCAATATCAGATATCTGTCAGAATTCTATGGCCCTGGCATTTCAAAACGAGCCCCATATGATCAAGAAGATTCCAAAATCACCCACACCACACAGTCATTGTGATGTTGCTAAATCTGCTTCTGTGCTGCTCTGACCCTCAGAAAGCTGACAGAGCATTCAAAAAGGCTCCAGTGTCAATCATGAGCTGAAAGAACTGTAACAGATCAGAAAAAGAGTGCATTCCTTAGATGATAAAGAGTGACATCAGATACATAAAAGAAACTCTGGCTTATTCACTCATTTGTCTGCATAAACCCCATAATTCTACCCTCACTTTTGAAAGCCAAGAATGAATTGACTCAACAGGCAGATAACACATATACATTGAAAAGAAATTTAGTTTATTTTGTAAGGTAAAAAGAACATAAAACTAATGAATAATAATTACTTTTTCAAGTTTTCAACATGTTGATCTATCACAAAAGTGTAAATTAATAAGGTAGTTTGAGATTTCATCTAATCCAAGAAATAGAAATATTAATTAAAGTATCAAATTACACAAAACATTGATGAGTAAGTGGTAAAAGTGAAAACGTAATGCATTGTTGGTTTAACCTGTTTTAATTCCAATGGCATTTTTATTTTCCAAAAAGTCTCAAAAAGGTAAAATCACATATGTGATGTGATTTACCTACATGACTACTGTACTCTAGCAAAGGACTGTCTATTGGAAATACAGCAGATAATCTGTGCAGCAAAAAGACAGCATACAAAGATTTAAGAATGATGATAACACATATTATGAATGAGAAGAGACAAGAAAAGTAGAGACCATGTGGACATATAAATAGAAAAGCAATAAGTCAGAAACCCAAGTATGAAAGGAACGTTGGCACTGACTTGAGATCTTAAAAACACAGAAGTAGAATAGAGGCTGTGGAGAGATTGGTCTCTGATGGGATGGTAGGATCATATCTAGATGTGATTTCTACAGTACTTGTGCTGTCTCATTCCAAACTCATACTATAGGAAATAAGAGAGAGAGGTGGTCTTATTTTAATAACCAAGTGAAGTCAATATCTCCCCTCCCTAGTTATAAAGGCAACGCTGGCTCCCTGCATGCAAATGCATCTTTTCCCTCTAAGTTATATTTCCTCCTGGGCTGTTGCAGTTCTTACATCTCTCACTGAAGGCTGATCTCTGAAGCTTAAAAGATGAGACTGTTGACTTTTCTGTACCTTTTGACAGCCCTTCCTGGTGAGTGTACTCATTTTATACAAGTGTCATGTGTCATGAGGGTTTTCAAAATGTGACTGACATAACTGAATTTTCTTCTCTGAAGGTATTCTTTCAGAAGTGCAGCTTCAAGAGTCAGGACCTGGGCTGGTGAAACCCTCTCAGTCATTGTCCCTCACCTGCTCTGTCACTGGCTACTCCATCACCAGTGATTACTGGAACTGGATCCGACAGTTCCCAGGAAATAAACTGGAGCATTTGGGATACATAAGATATGATGGTTACACTTACTACAACCCATCTATCAAAAGTCAAATCTCCATCACTAGAGACACATCCAAGAACCAGTACTTTCTGCAATTGAATTCTGTGACTACTGAGGACACAGCCACATATTACTGTGCAAGACTCACAGTGTGGATACTCCAGTGTGAGCCCAGACATAAACCTCTTAGTAGAGCAGCTCTGCACCAACAGGGAGCAGACAGCATACACCAGCCACAGGAAATCTACTTTAGAGTAGGGAAAAACATTTCTTACCCAAACCTGTGGCATGAGACTCCAGCTGTACAGGAAGACACACTGGTGCTAAGATCTTCAGTTAATACAATGCTCACAGCTCACTAATCCTCCTTAAATTATACCTAGAATTCTTCAGTGACAACTTCTGGTAGCTCAACATTGCTTTCAAAACATCACCAGAAATCTCTTGCTCTCCTGAAGAAGAAACCAATTCTAGAAAAAACAGAGAGTAAAACATAACCCAGTAGCTATTTTGGTATCCAGAACCTAAGTGACGATTGCAGTTCACTCAACTCCAGAAACCCAGAGGCAGCTGCAAAGCTCAAAAAGACACTCAGGACAAAAATAAATCCAGGGGATTCATGTTACTTTCTTTTTAAAGAGGTTCTGGGCAGTAGAAGAACAGAGCACTCAGAAAAGAAGACAAAATCAGACATAGAAACCAAAAGAAAATAATTCACACATCAAAGATAAACTCAGAAAGTTAAACTTGAAGCGTATATAAACCTGTAGCCAGATGACTAGACACTAACAAAAAAGCCAAATTAACAACAACCAGGGCAATATGGTAACACTAAAGATCAGCTATTCAACTAATGAAATCCCTGGTTATTTCAGTACAGCTGAAGTATAAGAAAATTACCTGAATTACAACATTATGCTGGTGATAACACCCATTAAAGTTGAAATGAAATAAACTATACACTCTTTACAGACATCCAATGAAAGACAAAGTTGCCCAGCCCAAGCCAAGTTCTCTCTCTCTCTCTCTCTCTCTCTCTCTCTCTCTCTCTCTCTCTCATTCTCTCCCTGTCTCTCTTTATTTTGTGTCTCTGTATCTCTCAATTTCTGTCTCTCACTGTGTCTCTCTGTTTCTCCCTCCCTCTCTCTCTCTCTCTCTCTCTCTCTCTCTCTCTCTCTCTCTCTCTCAAGTAGCAGGTGATGAAAGCATTGGTGATTTGGCATTATGTTGATAGCAGAAAGAAGGCCAAATTTAATTCTCTAGCACTCTTAAGAAAGCCCAGCAAGAAACTCAGAACTCTTTTAATTCTTATTTTTATTTTTTATTCTACTTCCTCACTTTATAGCCTACTTACTACCCCCAACCCAGCCTCTCCCTTACAAATCTGTCCCCATTGCTAACCTACCCTTCTCTTCTGAGCAACTGGGTTCCCTCTGGATTTCTCATCCCCTTACCCTGAAAGTTCAAGACTCTATGAGGCTACTTGATTCCTCTCCCATGAAACCAAATGAAATAGCCTAGATAGAGAAGATAACCCCTTTTATAGACAAAAGCTTTTTAAACATCACACTTTCAGTTCTGGACCCATATGAAAGTAGAAGTGCACACATGTTACATATATTTGGGGATGCCTATGTACAGCTTTCTTATGTGTTTTGGTTGGAGGTCGAATTCTGAGAGTGCAAAATATTCCGGCTCATTGGTTCTGTTGGTCTTCCTCTGGAATTCCTATCCTACTCAGAACCCACAATCCCTCCTCCTATTCTTCTATAAAAGCCCCTCTAAGCTCCATCCACAATTTCCCTGTGGGTGTCTCTATCTGAGTTAGCTGCTGGGTGAAACCTCCCTGAGGACAGTTATGTCAGGCTCCTATCTGTAACCATAACAGAATATCATGAATAGTGTAAGGGATTGGTGCTTGAACATGGGATGGGTTTTAAGTCGGGACAGGTATAGGTTGTCCATTCCCTCCATCTCTGCTCCATCTCCAATGAAATCATTTCTTATAAAAAAGATGAATTTAGGTTGAATGTTCTGTGGGTTGGTTTGTTTCTCTATGGCTCCACTCTAGTTCCTGCCTGCTACAGAAGGTGGCTTCTTTGAGTTCTAAATTAGTAATGTAGTGAGTCACAGCTAAAGTCACCTCCATTGATTCTTGGGCAGCTACCATATCCCAGGTCTCTGAATTGTAGATGGTCCCAACTTCTTACCTCTGGCAGTTGCAGACTTCTATTCATTTCCATGACCATCTAGCCATCTCCCATGTCCTTCTACACACATGATCCTCAACTTCATAGTCTTCTTCCCTACAAGTTCTGTCTCTATCTGTGTCTTATGACTATGTATTTATTTATTTATCTATTTATTTATTTATTTTGGCTTCAAGTGTATTTTAATGAGTTGATGCTATATTAATGCTCCATTCCTCAG
The DNA here is from genome assembly GCA_030674055.1 of Rhabdomys pumilio. Classification (NCBI taxonomy): domain Eukaryota; kingdom Metazoa; phylum Chordata; class Mammalia; order Rodentia; family Muridae; genus Rhabdomys; species Rhabdomys pumilio. The sequence goes on from JANHMN010000022.1 coordinate 36,950,489, forward strand.
AAAATTTTCCAGTTGAAGGTATCTGGACCAAATCATAGTACATCGATAAAAATGGACAGCATGACTACCTAAGATACGCCAGACTAAACGCTACTGTCAGACCTTCAACAAACAGCAACCCTGTTCCCAAGATTGTTCTAGGCCTATCAATAAAATGTGTTTTCTGGTGTTTTTGAACACAAGAGTCACAAAAGTGATGTCCTTACCCAAGAAAAAGATGGAAGCAAGTTGACACAAGTTTTTTATTTTTTTTTAAGATATACTAAAATGAAAACCTCTTAGATAAAATGTGTTCTGTAGGACATGAAGGCATCATATATGAGATATAAGAGAACTGTATGTATGCTGTACTGTCTGTGGAGAGTTGTCTGAATTCTTACCTAGGGGTGAATGGAGGAATTGGGATTGATCATTAGAGGATGTTTAGGTTTTGTAGTATGAGTGGCAGTGTCTTTGAGTTGAGGGGAATAAAGATGAGAATGTAAGTAAAACACAATGGAAAGAGAGAAAAAGAGAGAGAAGAGAAAGAGAGAGAGTGCAAGAGAGAGAGAGAGAAAGAGAGAGAGAGAGAGAGAGAGAGAGAGAGAGAGAGAGAAGATGATCAAGATTAATGAAGCTCTGAGTACATATTTCACAAATGCAACAGCTTGTCCAAAACGTTCTGTTGTTGATGGGGTAATCTAAGGGTTCCATCTAGCAGTATAGTGGTAGGTCCTGGAGGAGTTGGAAAACCTGGCACATGAGCAGGGTGCATTGCTCCTCTATTTAATCCCCTATTCTAAGTGGGATTCAAGAGCTCCTTCCTTAAGCCTGCCTCTCTTGGTCTGTGGGGTGTAACAAGAGTGTAACAAAAATACCTGCATTTTTACGATACTATCTCCTTGTAGTGGAACTCATACCATGCATGTCATTTTGAGACTGGTTTACCTCATTCAGGAAGATATTGTTGAATTCTCTCCATTTGTCTGCAAAATTCATGATAGCGTGGTTTTAGTAGCTGAAATGTATTCCATTCTGTAGATGTACCATATGTTCTTTGTCCATTCTTCAATGGAGCAACACCTAGGTTGTTTCCTCTTGCTGGTTATTACAAATAAGGCTGCTGTGAACATAGTTGGTAAGTTTCAGTGTGAGATGTTGAAATTTCTATTGCGTATGTTCCAAGGAGTGATAAAGTTAGGTCTGGGACAGAATTATTCCCAGTATTCTGAGAAACTGCCAAATTATTTTCAAAAGTGATTATACATAATTCACTCTCATTAGAAATGAAGAAATGTTTCTCTTGCTCCACATCCTTACCAGCATGTATTATCTGTTGAGATTTTTAAAGTATCCATTCTGATGGATGTAAGACACAATCACAGTGATGTTTTAAATTACATTTAAAAGATAATTAAATACTTTGAACATTCTTTTAATTGCTTCTTTCCTACTGGAGATTCCACAGCAATGAATCTTGTTTAGTTCTGTAGCCTTTTTTGAACTGAGTTATTTGAGTTGTTGGTGACTAACTTTTGGAATTCTTTATCAATTTACAGTTAGGTATAGGGTTAGTTAAGATCCTTTCTTAATCTGTGGGCTGCTGTTTTGTCCTATTGACAGTGTCCTTTGCCTTACAGAAGCTTTGCAATTTCATGAGGGACTACTTATCAATTGTTAATCTTAGAGCCAGAGCTTTTTTTGTGTGTTTTGTTCAGAAAATCATCTCCTGTACTATGAGTTCAAGTGTATTTTCCAATTTCTCTTGAGGAGATATAATATATCCGGTTTAATAATAAAGTTCTTGATCACTCTTGACCTCAGTTTCATGCAGAGTCATAAGTATAAATCTATTTTTATTCTTCTACATATAGACATCCAGTGTTCCAGTAACAATTTTTGATGATGATTATATGTTTCCTTCAAATTGTTTTGGCTTATTTTTCAAAAATAATTTTTCAGTTGTTGTGTGGGTTTATTTTTGGGTGTTGATTCAGTTCCATTAATCAATGTATCTCTTTCTATACCAATTGCTTGCAGTTTTTATCTCAATTGCTCTGTAATACAGCTTGAGATCAGGAACCGTGATTTTCCAGAAAGTTCTTTTATTGTTCAAGGTTGTTTTGGCTATTCTGGATTTTTTTGTTTTGTTTTTCTATATAAAGTTGAAAATTGCTCTTTTGAGTTCTAAAAACATGGTGTTGAAATTTAATGGGGATTAGATGAAATCTGTTGATTGCTTTTGTTAAGAAGGATATTTTCGCTATGTTAAACCTATTGATCCAGGAGCATGGGAGATCATTTTTATCTTCTTGGTATCTGTTTTTCTTTAGGGCTTTGAAGTTCTTGTCATACAAGTCTTTCAGTTGCTTAATTATATTATATTATATGTTGCTATTATAAAAGTACTTGTTGAGCTAATTTCTTTCTCAGCCACAATGTCATCTGAATAAAGGAGGGCTATTGATTTCTTTAATTTTGTATCCAGTCACTTTGCTGAAGGTGGTTATTAACTGTTGAATTTCTCTGGTAAAATTTTTGAATGCCCTTATTATACTATCATATCATCTGCATTTTCCAAGACTGAGGCCTCTTCCTTTCTAATGTGCATCTCCTTAATGTCTTTTTGTTGTTTTATTGCTCTTGCTAAAACTTCAAGTACTATTTTGAATAAATAAGACGAAATAGGGCTGTCTTGTCTTATCACAATTTTTGATAGTTTCTCTACATCTAGGTTGATGTTGTCTATTGGGTGGCTGCATATGCTTTGAATATATATACATATAAACAAATATTATATATATATGTATATATATATATATATATATATATATATATATATATATATACACACACATATATCCTGTATCCTTTATTTTCCTAATACCTTAAATAAAAAGATGTGTTGAAGTTTTATGGATGGTTTATAAGTATCTAAGAAGAAAACTATTTGTTTATTTTCTTTCACATTTTTTACATGCTAGATTATGTTGATGAATTTTCATATACTTAATCATCTATACATCATTGTGATGAATCTTACTTTATTTTGAAGTGTAAAATCTTTGATGTGTTTCTGGATTCAGTTTGAGAGTATTTTATTAAGTATTTTTGCATCAATGTTCATAAGAGAAATTGTTTAGAAATTCTTTTTCGTTTTTTGGTCTTTATATAGTTTATTTATGAGTGTGACTGTAGCCTCATAGAATGAGTTTGGCAGTTTTTCTTCTGTTAATATTTTGTGAAATAAATGAGGATTATTGGTATTAACTCTTTTTTTGAAATTCTATTACAAGTCTGCACTAAAACCATTTGGCTCTCAGCTTTTTTGGTGTTTGAAGGGGAGACATTTAACAGTTGCTTCTATTCATTTAAAGGATTTCTAGGCTGTTTCAAATGGATGCTGAGTGTAGGCGAATTAGAGGATGTGGAGGTGGGAGTGGGGAGTGGGTAAAGGCCCATCCTCATGGAAGCAGGAGGAGGGGGGATGGAATATATGGTTCCTGGGAGGGGGGAAAATGGGGTTAACGGATAACATCTGAAATGTGTATAAAATGTCCAATTAAAAAAGAAAAGAAGAAACTTTTAGGTTTTCTTGATTGAAATTACATTATATCAGTCTAGAAAAGCATCCATTTTGCTTTATTTTTCAATGTTGTCAAGGACAAGCTTTTGACCTAAGACCTAATGATTCTTTGAATCTCCACAGTGTCAGTTGTTATGTCTCCAATTTTATTGCAGATTTTGATTATTTGGATACTGTTTCTCTGACCTTTAGTTTCTCTGTTTTTCTATCTTTTTAATTTTCCTCAAAGAACCAGCTTTTATTTTCATTGATTCTTTAAACTGTTTTCTCAGTTTCTAAGTAATTGATTTCAGCCCTGATTTTGATTATTTCCTGCCTTTTACGCCCCCTTGGTATGTACGCTTCTTTTTTTTTCAACCATTCTTCAATACCAAAGGACCATCATAAAGGAGAAAAAAGACAGGATGTAAAACCCAGAAAGTGGATTTGAAAGGTCTGAAACTCTGTCTCCAAGGACTTATATATTTCCATAGCACAAATGAACTCACAGCACACATAAAAAAATCTACCATTCAAAACCACAGCATGAAAACCTAGAAATGGCTGAGCAAGTAACAGTGCCTCCTGGAGCATTTGGTAATGTTAGTTTAATATCTGAGATCCATCAAGTAGAAGACAACTGAACTCCAAAAGATGTCTTGCATAGTAGATACACATACCCAGGCAAATGGATGCTTTGAATCTATCAGCAAAGGAGAGAATAATTTTTAAGTAAAAGTTTTACAATATATGTTGGTAATTCTGTACTTTTTTGACCAATATCCACTTACTTGTGAGCACATACCATGCATGTCCGTTTGAATCAGAGTTACCTCTCTCAGGATATTTTCTAGTTTCATCCATTTGACTGAAAAACACATGATGTCCTCATTCTTAAGAGTTGAGTACAATTCTATTGTGTATATAAACCACATTTTTTGAATTTATTCTTCTGCTGTGACATGTCTGAGTTGTTTCCAGCTTCTTGCTATCACAAATATTGCTGCTATAATAATAATGGAGCAAGTGCCCCTGTGGCATGTTGGGTCATCTTTTGGGTATATGCCTACAAGTGGTATAGATTCATCTGTACAATGCACAGAACTCAAAAGATCTAACAAGTGAAGGCCCCAAGTATGAACGCCTCAATCCACGTGGAAGGGAGAAGAAAGCAGTCACAGCAGGGGGAAAGACAGAGAGATTTGGAAGAAGTGACAGGCAGAAGAAGACAGTATCATGAACACATATTGTTGGGGGACAGGAGTGAAGTCCTGAGATCAAGCAGAAAGAATTGACACAGGCAAACTCAGGAGGTAGGAGTTTTGAGACCTTCTATAACATACCTGAGACCTAGAAGATGAGAGACTTTCAGAACTGAGAGGTAGGAACCTTAGATGAAATACCATGCACTGGGGAGAAGGAACTTGTAGTGTCCACTTCCAGTAAAAAAGACTAGACATCAATTTGATAGAAGGGATTGCATGCCACAGTCAAAAACCCTGATGTAGAATTGTTCCTGTCTTAAAGAATTTCAGAAAAAAATGGAGAAGAGACTGAAGCAAAAAAGGTCTAGTGACAGGTCCAAATTGAGATCCAGCTATGGGGAAGGTCCAAAGGCCTGATACTGTTACAGATGCTGTGATGTGCTTACAAAGAGGGGACTATCATGACTGCCCCCTAGAGGCCAAACCAGAAAGTGAAAGAGTTAGATGCAGTTATTTACACCCAGCCAAAGGACAGAAGTTGGTGACTCCTTTTGTTGAGTTTGAAAAGCTGAAAGAAGCTGAGAAAAAGGGTGAAGTCTTACAAAGACCAGCAATGTCAACCAACCTGGACCCCTGTGATCTCTCAGACACTAAGCCAAAAACCAGGCAGCTTTCACCAGCTGATATGAGGCCCCAACAAATAAAAAGAAGAGAAATGATGGGTCTGGACTCACTCAGAGAAGATGCACCTAAGCATAAAGGGACTTAGGGTCTCCGAGAGTGGGAATGTCTAGTTGTCTTTGGGGTTGGAAAATCCTCTTGGATATGGGGGATAGGGAGAAGTTGTGGGATGAGAACCAGTAGGAGGGTAGATCAGAGAGAGATAAAATCTGTACTGTAAAATAAATTTAAAGAAAAAACTTAAGTGGAAGTCCTCTGTTTTTTAAAATGCATAAGAGGTGTTGGGTATGAGAGAAGACATGAATGAATGGGAGGTTGAACCTGTGTAACAGTTTTTGCCTGTGGAAAATTGGAAGCCCAAGTTTACAAATGATTGAGGAGGTCCTTGTTATTAGTTTGAGTATAAGAAGGTCACCAAAATCATATTCCCAAGTAGTTCAGAGTTCTATAATATAGTGTATTGATGCATTATCTTGAGTCACAATAAATATGAAATTATTTTCTAAGTCTCAACAAATTTTTAATGATTTTGGGAACTTACATGTAATAAAAGCAAGAGAGGATAAGCAAAAATTTCATTGAATCATCATATATTAGATGTATGGTGTCCCCAGAAAAATGGGACATTAAACACAAATTTACTATACACACATCAAAACCTTAAATTTATTATTTGGTGAAAAGCATGGAACAGCCCTATCATCCAGTCTCTGATGTCTCTGGTGCAGTTGTGCCTTGGGTCTCTGATGTCTCAGGGGACAAGCTAGGAAAGAATATCATACAAAACAAAGTGACAGATAAACAAGTTTCCTCCAAACATGAAAAACTTCCCAGAAGATAAAAAGATTAGCTATAGGTGGACAGTCCTGGAAACAGTCTTGAAGAGGAAAGACCTAATGTTTGAGCACAAAGTCTGGTGATTTGGCTCTAGATATTTAAGCAGCTTCAAGGAAGTAGATCTGTGTTGAGGAATAAGGCATCAACAACTAACAGGCTTCCATCATCCCAATAAAACAACTCCTCTTCTTCTGTTGTTATGTTTTCTCAAATTAAAGAAAAAGCATACCTTTCAGAGAATGGAAACTCTAGGCACAAAATGAAGTAATACCAATCAAATATATATTAACAGAATTCTCCTTATATCAGTTGCTATTCATAATTAATTTCCAATTCTCTTCTTGTGTTGGTTGACCTCCTATCTCATTACTGACATAATATTATCTTTAAAGAAAAACATGTGATTTAGAAAATAAATCTGTCATGTTATATATCCTGCTTAAAACAGAAAGACAAAATAATCTTTCAATGATTTCTATATTATAAGTTCAAATAAAAACATTGCCTTACTTTTCAATTGCTATTATAAAACACAATAGCCAAAGCATGTATCAAAAAAGGTAAAACTTGTTGTATACCTTGATATGGCTAAAGCATGACAGGACAGCATGTTAGCAGCAGGAACAATGTTAGCTGGTGAAACTGAAGATCATGATAAGATCAACAAGTAACAAGTAGAGCTATGGAACTCTGAGAACAGTGTAAGTCATTGGAAGTCTTATTTCTGCCATCAGTGACAGATTGTGTCAGACAGAAACAGGCAAACTAATCCTTCTTAGATAGTTTCACCACTGCCATCAGTTCCCCTCTTTCTTCTTCAGGATCATCCTCCATGCTATAAAGACCAAACAGTACAAGGCTCAAGCCCAGTCTTGACTAAGAAGCTGTCATGTCCTTCTCACAGTAGCCTTCTTCAGGGTGTATGTGTCCTAAGGTTGCTACTGTTTTTTGTGTCTCCTTCCTACTGTGAGAGTCATAGAGATATTCCTGGGAGCTTCCAGTCCCCTATCATTTATATGAGATCTCAAAGGCATCCACTGACATGAATTCAGCAGCTATCAGGTTCTCTGCATTTCTGATTGGCCTCAAGTAGGCAGATAGCCATGGGATACAAAATAAAATTTTATATCTCTGTTGGTATATATGCAGTGCATTAGTTCTTTTCACCAACAATATCCTTTCTCATCAAAGGGATAATGTCTATATAATATATATCAAATAAAGGAATAAATATAATACTGATTCAAAAGTGATAGAAAGACAAAAGAGTTTCATAAATAACAAGATGTGAGAATAAACTGCAGAGATGATAGTATGTGATAATATTTGAGTTTCATATTTTATAAAAGACATAACAAAAAAACACATAATTGTCATAATGGTCAATGATCAAAATGACCCTTGCTTCTGCTCAGAACACTGTGGTCTCAAAGATTTCCACTCCACAGCTTACTACATAAGAATTGGTGATGCAAATATGGGCATCTGCTACTCATCATTACCAGCCCAGTGCTGAGCCTCACCTGTGACAGTGTAGCTGAGCCTAGAACTCCAGCCAGGTTTTCCCACTTAGTGACTAGCACTGAAAATACACTATATACCCTATGGAGTTGGGACTTAGTTATGTTTTCCTGTGGCTCTTTTAAAACATAATGCACAGAAAAGAGACTCTGTTCCTATAGGAGGACATGCATAAGAATGATAGTAGATATATGTGACAGTTTTCTGACTAGGATTATCTCTGTTTTCAGGCATACATGGTGAGATGTAGCTGGTAGAATCTGGAGGGAGCTTGGTACAGCCTTGAGTGTCTCTTAAACTCTCTCCTGAAGACTCTGGATCCACCTTCAGTGATTAGTGGATAGACTGGATTTGCCAAGCCCAAGAATAGGGGCTAGAGTGGTTATGACAGGAGTGTCAAACCTATGCAGAATCTGTGAAGAACAATTGGCCATCTAAAGGGACAATTCTAAGAACTTATAATCTACAAAGGCACAGTCTGAGAAATGAACACACTGCCATATATTACAGTGTAAGAGACATGGGAAGAAAAGTAAATTGTGAGTTCTGGCACAAAACTCTCCATAAGGTACGCATGGCAAGCAGGGAGCACTGGCAAACAGGGAGCTACAGGTCAATAGAAGTGGAATAGGAATGTGAATGTTAAAATACTCTATCTGAAGAGTTTCAAGTAAATTCATCTTTAATTCTTATGGACAACTGTAAATGCAGAGTGCATTCTTTTCACAACATAGTGCAGAACACTAACAAGGCAGATGTGACTTTCCTGTTGGGCACCTCATCCTGAGGAAGCATGAAACTAACAATTAGTATTAAAAACAAATGAAGTTGGGGTGGGGTTATTAAATTTCATTGATGATTGAAACCCATGACATGGATTTCAGAAACACCTGTGAGAATCCAGGCCTAGGTTAATTGTGTACCTTGAGAAAGGGCTGAAAAATAGATCCTAGGGTAAAATAAGCTCAGAATATTTGTTTGGAAATAGTATGAATATAGTATAACTATTGTTAAATTTCACATTCAGATCAGTTGTATTCTGACATACATTGTGACTGATATTTGACAGTTGTACAAGCAGCAGATACTCACTCTCTATGCATCAAAGCTACAGAGCATCCTATATTGATAGGGTATTTTTCCTCTAAGAGATGTACACATTTTACTCTGCAGTGATTAATGGTCTGTTGTTGCCCTGGGGTTAACTAGGAGAAATGTTCTTAAATACTAGTATTGCTTCCAACAGCTTATCTCCTCAGGCTGCAGGAAAGCATCTCTCACTGCTGACTTACATGGTGTTGGCTCTCGTTTAGTCATGTGATTAAACAGGTGTTCCCATTGCACCACTCTAGCACAACCAAGGAGGAACTGAAGAAATAACAAAGCAGAAAACACTTAGACAACGTGTCTCCCAAGTGTTAGAAACATAAGTGAATATTTAGATGTGTGTGGAGCTAACTGTTAAAATGTTGACTTTGCTGCTGAAATTAAGGAAATAACCAAAAATATTAAGAATGTTTCTTTGAAGATACTTAAATAAAATTATGATTTTTCTCACAGATACATTAGTTTGTATTGTCTTCATTTTCTATAAAGCCTCTTGTAGACATTAGGAAATATTCGTCAAAGAGTTCTTCAGAATAAAATATATTTATGGTGTTTACTAAGAGACCATAAGAGTCTCATTGTTTTATGAACTGGACACACTTCCCACTATGAAAAAGGATAGAAACTCTCACCTTTAGTGAACCAGAGCAGTGTGAAGATGTGTGAATTCCTATGAGTGTTGGTGTCTCCCTCCTGCAGTTAATCCTACTTCTGCTTGATCATTTTAACACTCAGTCGTTTCTCTTGTGGGAGTGAGGAGCTCACACATACCATGATAATGATGTATTTGTAGGTAGGATTGTTACTAACCTATATGTGCAGGCTCTTTATATCTACAACTGTTCCCCAGAGACTATTATTCTGCAATGCGGAGACAGTCCATTGCTGTAACTCATAGGAACTTCAACAGACTATATCCAATCTAAAATCAGATATCTTGTCAGAGTTCTATTGCTCTAGCATTTCAAAGGAGCCCACTATGATCAGGAAGATCCCAAAACCACCCACACCACAGAGACTTTGTGATGTTCCTAAATCTGCTTCTGTGTTGCTCTGACCCTCAGGAATCTGACAGAGCATTGCAAAAGGCTCCAGT
>JANHMN010000022.1:36960489-36974554 GCA_030674055.1 Rhabdomys pumilio
ATTCCACCGAGGTCCTCCAATTCAGTGATTAGTACTGAAAACAGACTACTCATTATAGATTGGGCTTAGACGTGTTATCCTTGTTGCTCTTTTAAAAAGTAATGCACAGAGAAGAGACACTGTTTTTGTAAGAGGACATGCACAAGAGGGACAGTAGATATATTTGACAGTTTTTTTGATGAGAATTATCTCTCTTTTAGGCATACATGATGAGGGGAATCTGGTAGAATCTTGAGACTGGTAAAACCTCGAATGTTCCTTAAACTCTCTTGTGAAGCTGCTGTATTCATCTTCAGTGATTAGTGGATGCTCTGTATTCACCAAGTCCCAGGGAAGAGTCTAGACTGGTTAGCATATATAAAAGTATTACAAGAGTGTAAAAACTATTCAGAGGCTGTGAAGGGCAGTTTGCCATCTCCAGAGAAAATTCTAAGAACTTATTGTATGTATACATGAAAAGTCTGAAAAAGGAGGACACTGTCATATACTTCCATGTGAGATATCTTGTAAGGAAAATAAATTGTGAGCTCTGGCACAAAACTCACCACAAGATGCTCATGTCCAGCAGGGGGCACTGGCACACAGGGAACTCCAGGTCAATAGACGTGGAGTAGAAATGTGAATTGTAAAAATACTCTCTCTGATTGGTTTCAAATAAATTCATCTTTAATATATTTTTTTTCTTTTTATTTAGATACCTTATTTATTTACATTTCAGATATCATCCCCTTTCTCCATTTCCCTTCCCTAGAACCCCCATCCCATCCCCCCTCCTGTTTTTAGATTTTATACTATTTTAACTACATGCAATTATTCAGGTCAGTTCTAGGCTGAGGGACAAGCAATACAATAGATACAAATAGTCAAAAACAAGCAATACAATAAACACAAATATTCAAAATCAAGCAAGGTATTAAACAAAATTCCATGAACACTCCCATGATCACTGTTTCTAAGAGCTTATCAGGATGGCCAAAATATCTGAGCCAACTTCCTTGCCCTACCCAATGTCATTTTCATGTCTGAAGTCTACTTCCTTGTTCTAGCCTAAAATGTAGATTCCCATCTGAAATTACTTCTTTGTTCGAGCCTAGTATTTTGATTTCTGCCTCAAATTACTTCAGTAATTCCTACCTGAAATTACTTCGTTGTTCTAGCCTAATGTCAGATTCCTGGTAAAGCCTACACCCTTGCCCTGGACAATTGTCACATCCCTCCCACACAGCTCATTTTCTTGTCCTTGTCCCATATCAGATTCTTGCCAAGCAACCCAAAAGACTCTATGCCTCTCTCCCTTTTGTATTTCATTAACAAGACTGGTCCTCCCTTAGGTCATGCTGACAAGAATGCCTTCCTTACCCATCATAAAATATGCATTCCATATTTAGGTACAGGATGCATTCTGTTCAGAACAAAATGCAAATCATTCATGAATCAGATGGAACTCCCCTGTGGGAACCAGGAACTCATCCTGAGGGAGCACAAAACCAACAATTAGTTTTAAATGAAGTTGGGAGGAGAGTTATTAAATTTTGTGATGATTGAAACCCATGCCATGAATTCCATAAACACCTGTGAAAATCCAGGCCTAGGTGAATTATGAGACCTTCAATAAAAGGCCAAAAAATACACCCCCTGGGTATGTTATGCTCAGAATATTTGTTTGGAAATAGTATTATTGAATATAGAATAACTAATTTTAAATTCCCCAATCAGCTCAGTTGTATTCTTCAATTCGTTTCTGACAGAGATTCCTAAGTTGTGCAAGACAGAGATCTGCACCCAGTATACATTAAATCTACAGCACATCCTACATTGATAAGGCAATGTACTTTCTTTTCTGCAAAGAGTAATGGTCAATTCTTACTATGGCTTTAAACAGAAGAGACTTGTCCTTGCATACTTCTGCTGCATGCAACAGCTTAGCTCCTCAGGCTGCAGGAACGCATCTCTGACTCCTGACTCACATGATGTTAACACTCAACAACCTGTGAGAATCCAGGAATAGGTGCATTCATTATGAGACCTTTATGTGGTTAAACAGGTGTTCCAATTTCACCATTCTCGCATAACCAAAGAGTGACTGAAAGAATACAAAAGTAGAAAAAATGCAGGCAACATGTATCCCAATGTTTTTAGGAATACAACTGCATATTTAGAAGTGTGTGAAAGCTCACTCTTAAAACTTGCCTTACCAAGATGTCTCTCAAAGGAAGAAAAAAATGTGGTACATCTACACAATGAAGTATTACTCAGCTACTAAAAATAATAAATTTGAGAAATTTATAGTCAAATGGATGGATCTAGAAATTACCATCCTGAGTGAGTAAACCCAATCACAAAAGAACACGCATGGTATTTACTCACTGTTAAGCGGATGTTAGCCCAAGAACTTAGAATAGCGAAGACTCAACCCACAGACCATGTGAAACTCATGAAGAAGACCAAGAGGTGATGCCTCAGTTCTACTTAGAACCAGTAACAAAAATACTCAAGGGAGCAATTATGGAAACAAAACATGGGACAAAAACTGAAGGAGGAGCCATCAGGAGACCATTTCACCTGGACATCCAACCCATGTATTGTCACCTAAGCTAGACATTGATGTAGAAGACTGGAAATGCATGCTGTCAAGAACATATTATAGCTGTCTCCATAGAGATCTGCCAGAGACTGACACATTCAGAGGACAATGCTCACAGCTAACCACTTATATGATCAAGGGTTTCCCAAGGGAGAACCTAGAAGACTGAGGGAGCAGAAAGGGTTTGCGACCCCAAGAGGAAAGCAACATTACCAAACAATCCAGAGCCCCCCAGGGTCTGAACCACCAGCCCGGGAGCACATAGGGAGGGACCTACGACTCTAGTGGTATATGTAGGGGAGGACGGCCTTGTTGGGCATGGGTGGGAGAGGAGATTCTTGGTCCCATGAAAAACAACACAGAATGGGGGGAATGTGAGGGTGAGGAGAGGGTAGTTGGAGTTGGGGGTGGGTGCAGGCACAGCCTCATAGAAGGGATATAAGGAGGGGGGATGGGATAATGGGTTCCTGGGTGGTGGGGGAAATGGGATAAGAGGATGAAAATTGAAATGTAAATATTATAACCAATTACATAAAAGGGGGGGGAAGTCGTTAGAACCAACATCTTTAAAAAAAAAATTGTCAGCCCTCTAGGAAAAAAAATTTTTTTCTTGATAATAAAACTTATCCAGAGAATTGTATATTACAGAATGCACAGCCTTGGTGTATCTACTCATCAAGCAAAATGAGCGGACTTATTCAAACCTCTGGTGTCTGGGAATTCCATCTGGATGCAGTGAGGACACAGCATCGGAGGCTTATCAATTTGCTCTTCCCCCCACCCCTCTTCTGATGTCTCGATGCCCGTAATCAGCTTGAAGAAGTTAAAGAAGAGTCAGTGCCCCTATTCCCCGGGCTTGGGGACTAAGGTGTTTAATATGGAGCTGTCTCTCTGGGGAACAGCAGTGATTTTGCTGGAACAGGGAGGATTAGCTAGGATTTATGGCATAGCCATAACCTATTGGTAGAAATCTGTATAATTTAGTATCAAGATGAAGTTATAATTTCTTAAATGGTACAAAATTCACTTGGATTTCAAATTTAAGGTTTTCATTGGTATAAGCTTCTCATCGATATGAAAGTGAAATGAATATACTCTCATGGACATTGTGCCTGTATAACACATTTAGAAATACAAGACTTAGACCCAGTCCTTCTTTAACTTTTTTAACTGATTTGGGATGACTAGCCTGTGAGTTAAGGGACTATAGCAAATTCATGACTTTGAGTTTATTGTTAGGGTGTTTTTTATATTTCATTTAGAAATAGCTGAGAGGAGATAACAGACAGCAGTCCAGGTTACCTTACATGGATATTTGGATTTCAAAATGTCAGAAATCCATAGAATTGACGTCACAAATATTTCTATCTTAATGTTCAATTTGATTAGAGACCTGTCTGCTCCTGACAGCTTCCTGTCTTGGATTCTAAGAAGAAATTGAGCATCAATGGTGTTACTCCTGTTGTGGTGAGACAGCCACCAGGCAAGAATTGCCTCTCTTTATCTACAGAAAAGGACACACTTGCAGAATATTCGACTGATTATATCTGCCTAGACAGAGTAACCAGTCCTTAATAATTCTGCAGCACTAAAGTCTGTCAGATGAGTTTGGGCCAGAAGGCTGAAGATTTGATGCTCCAACGTTCAGCAGTATAGGGGTTGTCCAGGTGTTCTGCGGTCTCTATAAATTGGCTAAGTTTTAGAAGCTATGCTTATTGCTTCCCATAAATTCAGTTAATTTAGTCATTCTGGATTTCTGACGGCATTGAAGACTTATAGACTCATAGCCAATCCTGGCTATTTACCTTGAGAGAAAAGATCTGAGTGGAGGGTTCTCAGCTGACATTCATTCTAAAGACAAGAAAAAGCCAGGTTCAAAACTAAGTGTTCTAGTCAAGAGAGAGAGCAGAGGTTCTGGCTAGTCAACAAAAGGATGGACTGGGTATTAAGACTATCGTGTGCCTCACTGGTACAAATAGGAATAATTATGCTCTAATTGTATTCTGAGAGAAAAGCTTTATTTTAACAGGAAGGGTAATATGTAGGAGGAGCTAAGGGGAAAGAAGCACCGAGAGGAAAAGATGGAATAAGGAGAGGAGAAGATGAAGTAGATTAGAAGCTCGGTAATGAGAGAGAAAAAGAAAGAGAAAGAGAGAGGGGGCATGGAGGCAGAAGTTCACATGTCTCCACCAGTCAAAGATAAAGATAGTTTACACAGCTAGGTTGGGTATTAGGTTACACTTCTGATTGAGCATTACCATGCTTACAAAGCCCTTGATTAACATTTAAAAAATTGTATAAAAGCCAAATGGAAAAGTGGGGGGGGCATGGGATAGGGGTTTTCTGGGGAAGGGAAATGGGGAAAGGGATTGGGATCTGAAATGTAAATAAAATATCCAATAAAAAATAAAAAAAAAAAAAACTTGCCTTTGTGGCTGTAATTTAAAAAATAACCTCAAAGAGGAAAATTTCTTTGAACATAGACAAACAAATCTGTCACTTTCCTCACAGATTTGTTAGTACCTTTTATTATATTTATTTTCCATAAAGCCTCATGTAGACATTAGCATAAAGTTCATAAAAGAAGTTCTTCAGAATAAAACTTTTAGGGTGTTTAATGACACATTAAACACCTCTCATCTTTAGGGAGAAAAATCAGTGTGAAGACGGATGATTTCCTGTGAGTGTTGGTGTCTTCCTCCTGAAGTTAATGCCAATTTTCCTTAATCATTTTAACATTTAATCATTTGGTTTTTTGGTAGGTAATTCTCCTGTTTATGTAATATAGAGACAGTCCATTGTTGTAAACTATGGAAGCTTCATCAGACAGTACCCATTCCACAATATGATATCTTGTCAGAATTCTACTGACCTGGCATTTTAAAGGAGTATATTATAATCAGGAAGAATCCTCTCACACCACAGAGTCACTGTGATGTTCCTAAATTTGCTTCTATGCTGCTCTGATCATCAGAAAGATGAAAGAGCATTGTCAATGCTCCAGCAGACAACTCTTAGCTGGCAGAATTGTAATAGGTCAGACAGGGAGCATTCCATCCTTGATATGAAGAGACAAAAAAAGACACAGTGGTTAATTCACTAAATTGTCTTCACATGCCACAGAATTCTAACCTTAGTCTTAGAAAAGCCAAGTATGAATTGACTGAACAGGCAGATAGCAGAGATTCTTAGAAAAATTGACAATTTCTTTATCTAATAGAAAAAGAGCATAAAACAAATGAATACTAAATACTTTTTCAAGTTTTCAAGATGTTGATCTGTCAGGAAAATATAAATTAAGAAGATAGTTTGAAATTTCAGCTAATCCAAGCAACAATGATATTTATTAAGGAAACAAATAACATTAAATTCTGAGGATTAATTGGTGAGATTGTACACACAATGCATGGTTAATTTAACCTGTTTTAGTTTCTATTGAATTTTGTTTGGACCATCTCCCAAAAAGTAAAATTATAAATGTAATGTGACTTCCTTACATCAGACATGTACATGTATCTAAAGACAATCTCCTGGAGACATACCAGATAATCCATGCAAAATTAAATAGACAGTGTACCAAGATTTAGGAAAGTTGATAACACATATTATGAGTGGGAAGAGAAAAAAAACTAGGAACAGTGTGGACTTACTAATAAGAAAGCAAGAAAACAGAAATCCAAGTGCAAAAGGAAGGTTGCCACTGACTTGAGACATTAAAAACACAGGATCAGGAAAGTATCAGTGGGGAGGCTGGTCTAAGGATAGGACAGTGGGATCATATCTAGATGTTATTCCTACAGTCTTAGTACTCTTTTGTCCAAGACTCACACTATAGGAAGCTAAAGACAGTGATGGTGTTAATTTCATAACCAAGTGCAGTCAGTATTCACCCTCCCCAATTATGAAGGCAAGGCTGGCTGACCACATGCAAATGGATTTTTCTAGTGCTGCATTAAATCCCCATCTGGGCTGGCCCAGCTCACATCTCTCTCACTGGAGGGTGAACTCTGAAGAAAGGGGATATAGCCTAAAAGCTGAGAATGTTGAGTCTTGTGTACCTGTTGATAGCCCTTCCTGGTGAGTGTTGCAATTTCATACATTTGTCCATGGTATGTTCTTGAAATATGTTCTTAACTTTGACTTTTCTTGTCTGAAGGTATTCTGTCCGAGGTGCAGCTTCAGGAGTCAGGACAAGGACTTGTGAAACCCTCTCAGACACTGTCTCTCACCTGCTCTGTCATTGGTTACTCCATCACTGACAATTATTACTGGAGTTGGATCCGTCAGATTTCAGGAAATAAACTGGAGTGGATGGGGCGCATAACCTACAGTGGTAGCACTAACTACAACCCATCTTTCAAAAGTCGAATCTCCATCACTAGAGACACATCCAAGAACCAGTACTTCCTGCAGCTGAATTCTATGTCTACTGAGGACACAGCGACATATTACTGTGCAAGACACACAGTGTGAAGTCTTCAGTCTGAGCCCAGACATAAACCTCCTTGCAGAGGAGCTTTGTACCAAAAGGTGGCATACAGTACACACCAAGCGCGAACTTTCTAATTTAGAGTAGGAAAAACAATTCTGCCCCAGAACTCTGTAACATGACACCTGCTCTACAGGAAACCACACTGGTGCTTTGAGCTTCAGTTAATACAATGCCCAGAGTCCACTAAACTCCTTAAAGCATATGCAGAAATCTTCAATGGCACCACATTTCTAAAGTTTGACATCTCAGCCTAGAACTCCAGCAGCACACAACTGTTGTCCTGGAGGGCAAACAAATACTAAAAGCTCTAGAACTGAAACCAGAACCCCAGAAGCCACATTGGTATCCATAACTCTACTGGTGCTCTCGCTTCACTGAACCCCAAAAACTCAGAATCAACTTGAAAACCCCAGGAGTCACTCAGGTCAAAAAACCCCAGTGGATGTCAATATTAGCTTAGTGCTCATGTATGTTTCTTTTATGTAACAGAATGATTGATCTTGTTTCTACAGCCATTCTGTTAAATTGTGTCTTTTTATAGGGGAATTGAGTCCATTGGTATTGACAGATGTTCATGGCCAGTGATTGTTATTTCCTGTTATTTTGATGTTGGTTTTGATTGTGTGTGTGTGTGTGTGTGTGTGTGTGTGTGTGTGTGTGTGTGTGCACACGCGCTTGTGTGCGTGCATGTTTCTGTGTATGCATGTGTATGTGCATGTGTGTGTGTTTTTGCTTTCCTTGGTTTTGCTGGCATGGATTTACATGTTTCCTGTTTCTTGAATGAAGTTATTCTTTCTGTGTTGGAGTTTTTCTTTTATTATTTTTTATTGGACTGGATTTGTGGATAGATACTGTTTGAATTTGAATTTGTCTTAAATACTTTGTTTTCTCCATCTATGGATCCTGGATGTTTTGCTGGGTATAGTAGTCTAGTTTGACACCTGTGGTATTTTAGAGGTTGCAAGATATCTTCCGAGGCCCTCCTAGGTTTTAGAATCTTTGCTGAAATTTCAAATGTAATTCTGAAAGCTCTGCCTTTGTATGCTACCTAGTGTTTTCCCTTAGAGCTTTTAATATTCTTTCCTTGGTCTATAGATGCTGTGTTTGATTACTATGTGGCAAGAAGAATTTTTCTAGTCCAGTATAATTGGTGTTGTATAGACTTCTTGTATGTTTATAGGCTTCTCTTTGTGTAGGTTTGAAACGTTTTCTTCTATAATTTTCTTGAGATTATTTTCTTCTAGTACTTGGGGATGTGAATCTCCACCTTCTGCCATTTATATTATTTTTAGATTATTTATTTTCATGGTATCCAAAATTTCCTGAATGTTTTGCTTCAAGAATTTCTGTTTTAGATTTAGTATTTTCTTTGAAAGATGTATCAGTTTCTTCTCTTGTATCTTCTATGCCTGAGATTTTCTAATCCATTTCTTTTGTTTGTTTGTTTTTGCTGATCTGTCATTCCTATTTTCTTCCCTAGGTTTTCCATATCCTGGATTTCCTCATTCTGTGTTTTCTTTATTGTTTCTATTTCCAATTCCATGACTAGTATAGTTTTCTTTATTTTCTTCATCACTTTATTTTGTTTTCATGTATGTCTTTAAGGGTTTTATCAATTTCCTCTTTAAAGGCCTCTATCATCACTATAAGATTTTATTTAAGGTCAATTTCTTGTTTTTCTGTTGTGTTCAGTTATCCTATGCATGTTCTAGTGGGTAGCTGTGGTTTGGATATGTCATATTGCCCTGGCTTTTGTTATCTTGATGGCCTTTATCCAACTGGGTGGTTTTGATCCCTGGATTTTCATTTCATAGTCAGCATTGGAAGGCAGGTGGACTGAGATGTTCTTGGTGTGGCAGGCCTCTGATGGGTATCCTTAATCTCTACGGTGCTGAACCTATTGTTCTTTATGGTTCTGGATCCTCTGGTCCAAGGAAGATGAATAAGGACTTGGCAGGAATTGAAGTACTTTGCTGAGCTAGCATGCTACTCAGTGCAGCTTAGCTTGTCTCAGAGGGCATCTGAGAACAGGAAAGATGGGAAGGGTAAAGGAAACTTACTTATATGATTCAGGAGTCAGATGAAGGTCCAGGTGTGGTAGGAGGAGAGTGGATGTTCCCTGATACAGCAGTGTGCTCAGGGCCCTCTTTTAACTCTTAGTTGTACATATATAGAAACAGACAGAATGCTGTACATTTGGTAACTACTTTCTGTTGCAAGCCACAAGGAATTGAATAAAGGGTTAATTGTTGAAATCTCTTTCTCTTTTGCCCAGGTGCCTTGCAACTTGCTGCCCAGATGAGAGAAAATCTTGGAGTTTATTTAAAATTTGTGATCCAAAATAGATTGTCAAGCTCACAGAAAACAAAACCTCATAAACAGGCAATTATACACACACACACACACACACACACACACACACACACACACACACGTTGCTACCCATGTCTGACCCGCGGAAAAAGACAATGGCAACAGTGTTCTTCTTCAAACGGTTTATTCAGCTATCCCTGTACAGCAATCTTCTTTTTTTCTCCCTCCGCTCCTGCAGCCCCTCGTAACCATTGCTTTAAACCTATCAGCAGCTGCCACAATGTCACTACTAATTGGTCACACTCAATGACGCGAGGTAAGGCGTTCGGGTAACCACACCTCTCAGCGTGGGCTTGCCATATATGATCTCAAGCAATGAATATGTCAAGCGCCATGTTGTAACTGTGAGAGCAGAGCCATTTCACACACACACACACACACACACACACACACACACACACACCACATATACATTCTGATAGAGCCCTATCATCTTGTTCATCAAATTACACACTTACACACACCTACACATATAAATGTCTGTGTGCGTAAGTGTGTTTTGTGTGTGTTTGTGTGTGTGTGTTTGAGTATGTGTGTGAGTGTGTATGTGTGTTCGTGTGTGTATATGTGTGTTTGGTGGATGGAGCAAAAGTTTCCATAATGAGTTTTCATTGAGCATGCACCAAGAAAGACAGTACTCACTCCTTCTGGATGAAAAATTAGCTCTAGCCTTTATTGTTCAGAGAAAGAAAATCCTTCTACAGTCCTATTGCTAAATGAACAAACTCCTAGTCTATATGAAAATAGGCCTGATCAGGTCAGTAAAAACAAGCCTGTTGTTTAGAAAAAACCCTGCTTTACTGTCTCATGGTGAGAAAATGCCTAACAGTCTCTCTGCTCTTCTCTACTCATTATCATCATACCTAGTTCTTATGTTTTTTTTTCAGAATACAAGGCTACATAGTATTCCAAGAATCTTTTGTCAAATTTCACAAGCTTAAGTCATAAATTTTATAAGAAATTACAGCAGACATATGTATATCTGATTCCATAAGACTATACCCAACCAATATTCTGAGTTTGAGGGCCCCTGTGGTTGAATCAAGGAAAAGCTAGAAGAAACTGAGGAGGGCCACCCTATAGGAAAACCAACCATTCCAACTAACCTGGATCCCTGAAATGTCTCAGAAACTGAGGCAACAACCAGGTAGCATATACTAGCTAGTAAGATGCTCCCAACATATATATAGCTGAGGACTGACTGGTTTGGGCTCAGTGAGAGAAGATGAGCCTAAGTCTTGAGAGACTTGAGGGCCTAGGGAATGAGGTGTTCTGCCAGGGTGAGAAGGCATCTACTTGGAGAAGAGGGAGGGAGAATGGGATGAGAGACTCATCAGGAGGGGACAGACTGAGAAGGGAATAATGGCCAGATTATAAAAATGATTGATGATAAACAATAAATAAGTAAATAAATAAATAAATAAGAAAAAAATAAATGTACTGCTGTGATTGGATGTCTTCATGTAGAAGAATGGAAATACATCCATATTTATCAACCTATGTAGAACTCATGTCCAAGTGTATCAAGGACCACAACATAAAACTGATACTCTAAATATCATAGAACTGAGAGTAGAAAATAGCCTTGAATGCAATGGTACAGGAAACAATTTGCCAAGTGAACACAAATGGGCTAGATTCTAAGATCAACAGTTGACAAATTGGACCTTATAAAAACTGGAAACCTTCTGTAAGGGAAAAGACACTGGCAAAAAAAAAAAAAAAAAACACATAAAACAAAAAACAAAAACAAAACAAAACAAACAAAAAAAAAACCCAGCAGCCTATAGATCTGATAAAAGACCTTTACTTACTCTACATCCAACAGAACAGAGGACTAATCTCCAAAATATATAAAGAACTCAGTAAAGTAGACTTCAACAAACAAAATAACCAATTTCAAAGTGGGTTATAGACCTTAATAAAGAATTCCCTACAGAAGATTCAAGTATAACCAAGAAGCACCTAAGAAAATATTCAATATACTTAGTCATCAGGTAAAGTCATATTAAAATAAAATTCCTTCTACCATATATAAATCAGAATGGCTAAGATCAATATCTCATGTGACAGAACATGTTGCTGAAGATGTGGACCAAAGAGAACTCTCCTTCATTGCTGAATGGATTGAAAACTTGTGCAACCACTGTAAATATCAATCTTGCAATTTCTGAGAAAACTGGAAATAGTTGTTCCTAAGACCCAGCTATACTGCTCTTGGGTATATACACAAAAGATTCTCCAACATACCAGAATGAAACATACTCCATTATTTTCATAGCAGCTTTATTCATAGTATCCAGAAATAGGAAGCAACCCAGATGTTTCTCAAATGAAGAATGGGTACAGGAAATGTGGTCCATTCATACAATGGAATATTATTTAGCTATTAAAATGAGGACATCATACTTTTTCTGGGCAGATGAATGGAACTAGAAGGTATCATCCTGAGAGATGAATCTGAGTCCCCAAATGACATGCATGGTTTGTATTTAAAATAAGTGGATACTAGACATAAGGTACCAGATAACCATGATACATCTGACAGAACCAAAGAAGCTAAACAAGAAGAGAAGGCTGATGTGAGAGTGATTGAGTATCTCTTAGAATGAAAAAAATAGTTGCAGTATGCAAAGGGATAAGGGTACCTGGTGGGAGAGAGGTGGGAAGTTTTAATCCTAAATATGTCCTGTCTATAAGAAATGCTGGGACAAAGATGGAAGAGACACTGAAAGAATATCCAAACAATAACTGTCCCACCAATACCTGACACTATTAAAGGGAGTTTGTTATGCTTGCAAAAGGACCCTTTTATAACTGCCCTGTGAAATGCTCTACCCAGCATCTGACAGAAACAGATGCATATACACACAAGCAAACATTGGTAGGAGGTCACAGACTATGAAAGATTAGTTGGCAGAAAGATTGTAGGCCCTAAAGGCAATAGGAATTATACAGCAAAACCTGCAGAGTCAACTAACTTGGAACTCTGAGAACTCTCAGACACTGACCCATCAACTAAAGAACATACATTAGCTAGACTGTGACCAAAGGTGAATATATATATATATATATATATATATATATATATATATATATATGTATATATACATATATATATATAATCTGTGTGTGTGTTTGTGTGTGTGTGTGTGTGTGTGTGTGTGTGTGTCTAATGCAGAAACTTGTTATCCAGGTGTGGGAGAAACAATTGGGGGAGGGACTTTGTGGTGGGAGGAAGGGGACCATTGATTGGGGTGTAAATAATTAAAAGAGATTGAAATCTTCAGGAAAACCTGGTAAAGAATACACATTATATTTTAGATTTGTAATTTAGAAAATTAAAAAAAATTCTCTAAAAATTTTCAGAGCCATGCCTATATGAAATTTAAATGAATCAATTAGAGACCATGTTCAGTCAAACTAAACACAGAGAGACACTGCCTTTCATTGTATATTGTAACTTCAAATGACACCATATTCATATTATCAATCACATTGCAAAATTACTTTACTATAAGCAAAACAACAAAGCAAAATAAATTTGTCATGCACAACAAGTGACACAGGTATAGAGAGCACATAAAGGATGTTTTCTGACTCTACTTAGTTTTTACTTTCATTAAACCACTTATCAGTCCCAGAGTACCATCTCCTTTGGTAGTAAGAAACCTCCTGTGAGAGTATGTGTGATATGACATAGAAAATGCAGTTGGTTCTTAGAATTTGTATCATTCTCCTGGGAATTCAACAGATAGAGAAATGATATAATTCTAAGACCCTTTCCATCACCATGAAAACAGTTTATATCATAGTAGAATAAATTTGTATATTGAAAAACTAGGAACATATATTGTCGCATGAGAAAACAATTTCAAAGCTTTTCATGCTAAGTCACTACAATCATTATAGAATGTCATGTCATGGAGAGGGGACAGGAATGAAGAGAAGGATATAGAAGAAGGACCCTAGAGTAGAAGATCTAGATACATCTCCCCCTTCTGGTATTCAGAATTATGATTCTTTTGTTGCTTGAAAATATTTCAAATTAGTGATCTGATATATATGAAATACATGAGGTGTTATATAAAACAGGCACAATAAATACAAACAAAATGTATCAAATATCTAGAAGTTATTTTCAGAAACATAATATTGTATCAAATCTATATATTACTGATTTTCAATACTGGGTATCACACACCAGGCATTTTCCATGAATCAACACTTAGCTACAGGCATAAAAACAATTTTTTCAGGTTACTATGTGGATTCAGCACTCATAAACATTGCTAGTCTTTCTAAAATTACCAGAGTTGTATTATTACTTTGGTATACGTTGGGATCTCTGATTCTCTAATACTCAGATTTTCCTCTCTCATTGGCTCTAGGCATTTATTTGTCTAGTACTTCCAAAACATAACTCATTATTTAGCACCAGAAAACCAAATGCTGCCTCCCTCTACTCATGAAAATCTTCCAAACACTGATCCTGCTAACTCTTTCTGAGGAACCCAGCCCTGGATTCTCAGTGCTTCCCACTCACTGATAGTGCAAAAAAACCCCCAAAAAACCAAAAACCAAAAACCAAAAACCAAAAACCAAAAACCAAAAAC
>JANHMN010000022.1:36974564-36990277 GCA_030674055.1 Rhabdomys pumilio
AAAACCAAAAACCAAAAACCAAAAACCAAAAACCAAAAACCAAAAACCAAAAACCAAAAACCAAAAACCAAAAACAAAAAACCAAAAACCAAAAACAAAAAACCAAAAACCAAAAACAAAACAAACAAACAAAACAAAACAAACAAACAAAAAAAACCTTTTACCAAGGAGTTATGTGTGAGAGGAAATTTCCTAGTTGCTATTTTTTTAATTAAATAATTTTTGGGAATTGCTTAACCTGAGTGCTGAACACACCATTATACTAACCCAAATTCTTCTTTCATTCATTTCTCACTCACTTGAACATTTATGACTTCCTCAAAAAATTATATATTTACCAGTTTGTGTCTGCATTTAGTGTGTAATATATTGAACACATATTGATTGAGTGTGTGTGTGTGCATGTGTGTGTGTGTGTGTGTGTGTGTGTGTGTGTGTTTGTGTGTGTGTGTGTGTCTTTATGGGTCTAGAACAAAAAAACCTAATAATTAATAACCCGTAAGAGAGCTTATTCTCAAGAAAAGTGTTTGTCCATCTCTCAGTAGCTTTTATCTAAGGTTACAAAGGTTTATTTAGAGGATGTACTTAGAAACTGTATTTGTGTCCTGCAAGTAGAAAAATATTGAAAGTCCAAAATATTTTAGGTGGGTCTTTGATTGCTTTTCTGCGTTGGTACCATGCAGATTACCTTTTAATATTCAACTTAGCCAATAACTGATTGAGCTTCAGGACTATGTGATAAGATCGTACCCATTCTTGACATTGCTCAGGTGGATAAGAACCTGAGGTTAGACAGCCTTAGGACTCAAGGGGAAGAATACTGCTGTTATGCTAAAGAAGACGTGGGCATAGAAGATTCTGAGAAAGCTAGGTAGTGTGGTGCACTTACAAACAAGAACCTAGAGGAGTGGGCAGTCTCTGCACTACATAAGAGCAATATCTACTCAGAAGTTCAGGAAACAAGAACAATGAAGAAAACTACATAAGATAATGAGACAGAGCAAAGACGACATGATAGGATAAAGATGAAGATCACAGGAAGAAATTAGGCTGTAAGAAAGAAAAATCTGGATATGTTGGTTGTCTCCAGTCATTCAGGAGGAGCAACAAATCACTTTAGAACTCATGGAATATGACCCAATGGTTAGCACATTTACTATGGGTGTGCTGCAGATAGGCAAATCCCAGAGGACTGCATATCCTGAAGAGTAATCCTGTTATAGAGTTTTCTTTTTCTTGTTGCCTTCATATCCTTTATAATTTAAGAATTGTATGATAACTCTAAGTGGTCTTTCAGCCCCGCATTGAGGAGAATCATTGGTATTCACAATAATATCACTTGATCTTTCCCACTTATTGTTGCTCAAACAGTTTAATGAATCAATCATGATCCTTGAAAGGCACTTATATATATAAATTTTCAGCACTGATGAAAAACCTTAGAAAGCATTTGAAAAACTAAATTGTTACTGAAGGTACAGTGAGATGTGTTTGTTAGTCTCTCAGGTGTAGAAAAACTTAAGTAACAATTGGAATTGAGAAAAATACACTATTAATAGTTGAGCTAATTATCTAATGAGCACTGACTGAAGTGAGCCTTACTGACACTGGACTGGTGATAATTAATTTTTGTATGCATTTTGCTATCAGCTTCCTGATATGACTGAACAAAATTTGCTGATAAAATTGTGCATTGTGAGGATTTAAATTAGAAATGATTGATTGTTTTTATATAAAATTTATACATATGATTCTTTAATGTTTGTTAAATAAAACTTAAGAAAAATAATAAAACAACTCCTTTTCTCCTTTGGTAAACACAAATTACAGCTTTCCAGTTAGAGAAACTGACTGAGATGATTACCTTGCTCAGCTTTCATTGTATGGGATTTCATAAAAATACTTAGGTTTCTTTATTATGCACTATATAAAATGTTTTTCATGTAAAATTGTTGGGAAACATGAATGAAAATCAGAGTGTAAACACATGATAATTTCTATATTGCTTTAAAAATTGCTGGGATATAAGTTGTGGAGGAAAATTATTGACTGTGTTTGGTTATTGCAGCTTCCTCATTGGATCTTGCTGAAGTTCTCTTCACCTATTCTGTGTGTGTGTGTTAGTGAGTGTGTGTGTGTCTCCACGTGTGTGTGCTTGTGTCTGTGTGTTTGTGTGTGAGTGATTTGTTCACCAATATATGTTTTGTCATTTTCAAAATACTTTTCCCATCCCCTAGGAGTTTTTTCCAAATGGCCTCTTTCAGCTCCGAAAGGATTTATTTGTCATTCCCCAGAAAGCATTCTCCACATTACAACTAATCTCCATGTTCAGTTCTCTCCTGAGTTTACACAGAATGTGAAATCCCCTCTTTGAGATGATTGGTGTAGGACATACAGGTTTCTAAAGAAGCAGCTGGGCCTTTTTTGCAAGTCCTTGTGGCTGTGAAGACATGAAGGGTGTAACATGAAAATAAACTGGGCCACTGTGTGTTTTATCAAAGTCACAGATGTACTGAGAGTACCTATGTAATGGCGACAATCAGCCTTATGGGATTGGTTGGAAGAGCAGCCTTGGAAGACCGAAAAGCTAAAGGCTGGTCTTCAAAATATTTCATTGATAAAATACTATCAGATATAACTCATTTTTATTTAATATTTTTTTAAGAAATGCAATCAAGATGTCCCTGTGCTCATAAAGTCTGTGTAGCCCTTACCTTGCAGCTCTGCCAGAAAATGGAAGCCTTGGATTCCAAGGTCTTTTCATTCTTTGATAGGACTGAGCACAGACCTATTTCATGAATATATCCTATTCCTGACAATACACTAGTGATAAAAACTCAATATAGCCAATGGACCCTGGGGAAAATCAGTTACTATTGTTCTGCTTATATATCATAAAAGTAAAACAGGAGCTGAAAAAAATCATGCAATACTCAGAAAGCATTTTCTCTCTCAAGAATCATCTGAGAAGATTCTCTCAGCAAAAGAAGGGAACAAAGTAGAGATTCACAGTCAAACAATGCTCAGCGAATAAAATAAATTCTAAACTTCAGTTTTGAAAGGGATGATTTCATGAAATTTCTCCTCTCTGGACTCTGCATCTTTCTGAATCATCTGATAGATGGATCCTCTGAGATGACAGCCATAAGAGACTCTTTTCCACAAGCATAACAAACTGTCCTTAATATTGTCAAGGACTGGTGCTTACCCAAGGGTTGTATCTCAAGTTGTACTGGTAATTGGTTGGCCTCCAGTCTTTGTGACATTCCCCATGCCTACATGTCTTGAATACAGGATAAATTTAAGGTTGAAATTTTTTTGTATGGGTTGATGTTTCTACTGCCCCACTGGAGTTTCTACCTGGTTCCAGGAAGTGTCCTCTTCAGGTACAATATCCCCAGTGTAAGAAGTCATAACTAAGGAAACCTGAAATGATTCTTTGGTGCCTCACATATCCCAATTCTCTATCTAATCCTGGAGATGCACCCTACTTCCCATCTGCTGTAAAGTGCAGATTTCCATTCATTCTCATGGTCATCTGTTCATCTCTATTGTCTCTCCCACACCTTATTTTGAACCCCCTTATCCCCTTCTCAACACTCTATCTCCCAGTTACCTCCATCCAAATCTCATGACTATTTTATTCCACCTTCTAAGTGATATTCAATCATCATAGATAGTGCTTTCTTCTTGTTTACCTTCTTTGATTCTATGGAATATGACATGGTACCTGTATTTTATGGCAAATATCCACTCATCTCAGCACATACCATGAATATCTTTCTGGGAATGAGTTTCCTAACACGGGATGAAATACTCATGTTCTATCAATTTTCCTTCAAAATTCATGATGTCTTTGCTTTAATAGCTGAGTAATATTCCATTCCATTATTCAGTTGAGGGAAATCATGATAGGGAGGTCTGTGGTCAAAAACATAAATTTAAATTTTTGCGTGTCACAATATTTAATTAAATAGTGAAGAATTGTTACATTCTTTCCAAGTTATTCAGTTTTACTTCTCTCAATGGTTCTAGACTATCTTATCTCTAATGCTTTCAAACCAGATCTCTGACTATGCAATATTAGGAAATGCAATCAAGATGTCCCTGTGCTCATAAAGTCGGTCTAGCCCTTACCCTGCAGCTCTGGCAGAAGATGGAAGTCTTGTATTCCAAAGTCTTTTCCTTCTTTGATAGGACTGAGCACAGACCACTCAGCATGGCATTGGATCTAAGCTGAAATTTCATTGGTGATTTGTGAAAATTGAAATTTAAGTGTTATTTTGAGAGTTTCTCACATAAATGATGTACAGATCATTGTTCTCACACAGAATTCTCTCGTTTACTTCTTTCACTTACTCTGAAATTCATGACTTCCTTACAAGAATTGTAATTGTTACATGTGTCTATATTTTTGTGTATATGTTACATATATATTGAGCCCAGTTATAGTCATTTTTATGTTCCTGTGTTTAGAGCAGTATACTTGGGTTTGAATAACTTATCAGGAGCTTTAGCATGAAGCACCTCAGCTCTGCCCTTTAGGGTCTGGTTGACTCAAATCCATGATTTCTGCTGTTCTTGGTGATTACCCCACAGTACTGGCATCTCCAATACACTCAGTTTAACCACTGCAACTAGGCTTAAACACTAACCTCTCATATGCTTTTTTTCATAGTGTCAAGCCTCAACTTCTTTGCATGACCACTTTAGTCCCTGTCTCTCAACTGTACCTGAGGCTGCACCTTCAACAATGGCCATCCCTTGTCTTTCACAGTACTAGGCCTCAGCTGCTCTCCATTACTCATTCATACCTTCAAATCTAGTACTAGCTGGGTAATTCTTACACATTTCCAAGTCCTACTGCAGCAGCAGGTACAACCTTGGGTATCTCTGAAACACAGATTATTTCTGCAATCAAAGATCAGTAAACAACTTTTAGATTTCACCTCAGTCATGCTGATCTCTTCTTAATAATAGCTAATTTCTTAGCTGCAGCTAAAAAGCATCAGTTATCCCAGTAGTCCCTTCTATTTTTGATTCTAAAAGCAGAGCAAAATGGCTGAAGCTGCTGTGTTCTGCTGCTTGCTGGGGCTGGAACATGGTCCACTTTTTCTGTTACATTATCATCAGCTCCCTATTTTTCAAATCCTTCAGTACCCAAGTTTGGCTCTTTCAGTACTTGCTCTGTAGATTGACCTTAAAATGAGAGATCTGCATGCCTCTGACTCCAGGAACCTGGAATAAAAGACTTTTACCACATTGCCTGGACTTAAGCTTTCCTCAACTTGCAACCTGCTCTAAACCAGGCTAGCCTTAAGCTCAGAGAACTGTTGTCTTTGTCTCCTGGTATTAAAGGTATGTACCACCATTCTTAGACCTAAGTTTAGCTTGGTGGAATATTGCTCCAAAGTTACTATTCCCTTAATCTATTAATCTCCCTGAATATAAGCTTCATGGTAACAACCTCCATTTCCTTTCCTGGTGTCCCTATAATATTTGAACAATACATTTTATTTTTCTTTCCTCTGCTTGCTCCTTTAAAAAAATACTTATCATAAGAGTGAATCAGACAATAAATTCTCTGCTGGGAGTTTTTTAAAACTTTGTTTTTTGATACAATCAAAATGAATCTCTTTACCTTAGTCTCAGGAAGACTCTTCAGACAAGAGGAAAAACAACAACATTCCTGGCCAAAATACCACAAAACAGTCTCTAAGCCACATACTGAAATTTTTCTCCATTGAAAGCACTTGGCCCAGGTTTTCACAATTCAAGTCATTCTCAGCAACAATGTCTTTTATATTCTTTCCATTAGGCCATACATAAAGCATTCCACTGCTTTCTAAATCCAAAACCCCAAATCCACATTGTTCAAAACAAAGCATATTCAGACATAAAATAGAAATACCCAGTCCATGGTATCTACTTCTGTCTTACTTAGGTTTCCATTGCTGTGAAAATACACCATGGCCAAGGCAACCCATATAAGTACCACAGTTAATTGCCATTGGCTTACAGGTTCAGAGGTTCAGTCCATTATCATTAAAGTGGGAGTCTGACAACTTCCAGGCCTACATGAGCTGAGAGTTCTACACCTTCATCTGAAGGCTGCTAGGAAAAGACTGGATCTCCAAAGAGGGTCTCATTGCCCACCCTCACAGTGACACTCTTCCAACTATTAGGCCATATGTACTCCAACAAGGCCATACAACCTTATATTGACCCAAACATATTAAAAACCACAGGGTGCAATATGGAATTCCATGTGTTTTGCATACCAATCCTATGGTAGAAGATACCATCACAGAACAGTATGCTGGTTCTCTAGACCTTTTGATCTTTATGTGACCTCTTCCAGAACTTTCTGTGAATCATATGTATAAGGTTTGCATTGAAGAACTGTAGTTGGGAATACCAGAGTCACTTTTTCTCTACATGATTCTCTGATATGGAACACTGTGATAATCCCTATCTGCAATCTAAACACAGAAGTTTCATTGATGAGGACCTGTGGGATTTTATCTGAAGTTATAGGGATAAGTTTTAAAATATAATTAGATACTATATGTCTTTCATATTTAACATCATAGTAGGTCAAAATGTTTTTTTCTCTTTTTTTTTTCTTTTTTTTTTTTGCTTTGTTAGTATGCACAGTACCCTTTTTGTGTATAAAACTAACCTATGACTATATTTGAGGCTGATTTGATGAAATTGAAGCCATTTTCAAAAATTCTCAGGTTTTTAATTATAGATAGCTCAGTAATGTAGGCAAAAATTGCATACTACAGTTCTGCTTGAGGAACATAGCAATAAGATATTATTAATGAAATTTCTCCTTTATATATATATATTATACATTTTATATGTAATATGTAATTATATGTTATAAATGCAATTATATATATATACATATATATATATATATATACATATACACTTACATATTATACCTACAAATAGAAGATAGAAACTCCCTCCTTCAGAAGAAAGAGACAAATAACTGAACAATATCCTAAAAGTGAGAAACCTTCTACAACTCATTCCTAAATAGATTATCTTGATAAATTCCCTCTCCTCCTTACTCATAGAATTCAGCAACAGTTGACACAGAGAGACAGTGAGTCACAAGAACTGAAGAATATCAGGGGAAAAAGGAAATCTACACAAATAAGGATTAAGGCACCTATAATCACAAAGATTGTGACAACATGCACAAGACCCGATAAAATTCTAGTGTCAAGAGTAGAAGTGAACACATCCCAGAGTCCCTCATTCAGAATTATCTCCAACTGACAACGAAAGGAAAGAACAATTAATTTTTCCAATACAATCTACATGGTTATACAAACCATTTTTTCCTGAACATAAAACCAGATACACTCAGTTTAATAAAAGAGAAAGTGAACATTGTCTGAAATGCACTGGTACAGGAGAAAATTTCCTGAAAAGAACAGCAATGGCTCAGGCTTTAGGACTGACAAGTGTTAAATGGGACCTAATGAAACTGAAAAGCTTCTGTAAAGCCAAAGACACAGTCAAAAGGAACAAATACAACCTACAAATTCAGAAGAGATCTTCACTAACTCTACAATTGAATGGGCTAATAGCCAAAATATATAAAGAACTCAAGAAGAAAACACTCAAAAAGTCAATGTAATCAAATTTAAAAATGGAGTACAGAGTTAAACATAAAATTCTCAGCAAAGGAACCTGTAATGGCCAAGAAACACTTAAAGAATGTGTTCTACTTTCTTTAGTCATCAGTGAAATGCCAATCAAATCAACCTTCAGATTCTACTTTACACCAATCAAAATGGCTAAGATTAAAAACTCAGAAGACAGCATTTTATGGAATGGCTGTGGAGAATGATGAACACTCTTCCATAGCTTGTGGGTTAGAAACTGGTATAACTACTCTTAAAATCAACCTTGTGTTTCATCAGAAATTTGGAAATAGTTCTATCTGAAAACTCAGCTATACAACTCCACAATATTACAAGAAAACGTATTTCAGTATGATTTTAGCAGGCTTATTCATAACAGGCAGAAACTGGAAGCAACCTAAATGTTGCTCAATTGTATAACAGACAGAGAAAATCTATTTCTTTTACTCTGTGGAGTACTATTCAGCTATTAAAAATGGGACATCATGAATTTTGCTGACAAATGGATGGAACTAGAAAATACATCCTGAGTGATGTAACCCAAATCCAAAATTAAGTGAATGGTAAGGTAAGTATCCATTGAAATGTAGGTATCATCCAAAAAGCCAGACCTGTCCCTCATCCTCAATATGTGGCAAAGGGTACACCAAATTATTTCTAGTAGGTCTGCTCTTTTGTTTGCCACAAGAAGTCACCTATGGTTGTGGTGTCCAAGTTCCAATGGTGGAAAAAAATCAGGAAGAAATATTTTGATGTGTGATCTAAATATTATTACAAAATTATGAATTCTGCAATTTTATCTTCCCCAAATCCAAATCCATGGGTGGCTTTAAGACATAAACTTTATGTCTGACAAGGATTGTGCATGATTCCATCATGGTTCTTTGACTATAATGGGGAAGAGCCTTATCATAATTCAGAGGTGCATTCATACAGCAGGGGGCGCCAAATTTCCATGGTTTCACTTATATCACTAAGCAGGTGAATGGAAGTCCAGAAAGCACTTTCTATCAGGCTGTCCTTCTTCTTCCTTCAAACTAGGAAGAACAAACTGCTAATGTAGCCAGCAATTGTTGACTTTCTTTGTCATACATCCTGTGTGCTGTCAATACATGAATAGTGTAGTCAAAACTCTGGTCTGAGTGCACAGCACAGCTGTACTAATTTTAACTATATCCTCACTCATTCTGAGAATTTTTGCTCTGGCTCCTATTGTAATTTTCTTTCCTTAGTCCACACAGTCTGGACAAAATATAGTGCATATTAAACAACACTGTATTACTTTAAGTCAAATACAAGACACTTTAAGTATCAGCCCTGTACATATTCCTGCTTCTGATCATAGTATGTCACTTTCATACTGTACTGTTGATTTTTGTGTCTCCTCATTAGCACTGATGGGAAAGTTTTAAATGTGGAAAGTAAGCAGAATTAGATTCCTCTAATGATGCATAGTCTTATAAATATTAAAGTATAAAAGAGCAGAAATAATCTTAAAATGAGAAAAGGGATTTCATGAGATTACTAAGTACACAGATCTGTCCTGAAGATTCATGCCAGAGCATCAAGGTTGTCAGTTACAAAACTGCATGAAACCAATCCAGAATTTCCATGTTAGTGTGTGATTTTTTTCAATTATGCTGAACTACTATGAAAGTATAATTTCTTTTCAAATTCTTATTGTTTAATTATGTGTCTAAGTCAGTGTGCAGGTATTTGCACATGCATGTAGATGCCTAAGAGGATTGGAGGGGATGGCAAAACAGGAGTGGATGTTACAGGAAGTGGTGAGCTACCTACATTTAGTCCAAGAAATAAAACTAAGTTCCCAAGAAAGGCATTACTTGTGCTTAGCCATTGATTCATCTCATGAGATCTCTAAACTATTTTTTATAACATCTGTTTCCCCATTTTTATTATAAATGATTCTTGTTGTATATTAATATAAGTACTTTTCTTCCACAAAATCTCTCCATTTACCCTTTTGTACTTTTTTCAAAGTTGTAACATTTCCTATACAACCAATGTAAACTGAAATCCCACATTTCATAATTTTAAAAATGAAATATATTTTATTACAAAAATTTCATCAGTAACATTCAGTCACTGGTATAGGAGTACAGAGGACCATAAAAATTCAAGAACAAAACAAGTTTAGACTCTGTAGGCAAGAAAGAACTGGTGAAAAATTCTCAGCATGCACAGGACAGTATTCACTGGAAAGGATTTAATCACTGAGAAAAGAGCAGGATAGCTACCTAATGTGTGGTTGCCATAGGCCACTGTTATGATGTTATATGTATAAGGCTAGGGATTATGCAGTGAAACTCCGGGGTGTATGGATGAGAACTTCAGTGTTAGAACCCAACTGAAGTAGAGGAATAGGAGGATAGCATAATCACCAAGAAGTTATAAACAGCAGATACTATAATGCATAGACTCAGCACACAGGTCCAGGGATTCTTGTGTATCTGATTGTGTATTCGGTTTAGTTAAATATGACATAGGGAGACCAGTCATATGCAAATCTTTAGAAGACCTTAGAGTAGAAATCTGCAGCTCACCTCACAAACCAGCAAGAGAGTGCCCAGTTAGTTTCAACAAAGCTCTGAGCCCCTGTCTGAGACATCATGGATTGGGTTTGGAATTTGCTATTCCTGATGGCAGCAGCCCAAAGTAAGACATCAGAAAAAAATGCTTTGATGGGAAATGAGTCAGTTCCATGAATCCTCACCTCCCTGTGTTCTCTCCACAGGTGCCCAAGCAGAGATCCAGTTAGTGCAGTCTGGACCTGAGTTGAAAAAGCCTGGAGAGACAGTGAAGATCTCCTGCAAGGCTTCTGGGTATACATTCACAGATTATGGAATGCACTGGGTGAAACAGGCTCCAGGAAAGGGCTTGAAGTGGATGGGTGCGATCAACACCTACAGTGGAGTGCCAACATATGCTGATGACTTCAAGGAAAGGGTTGCCATCTCAATGGAAACCTCTGCCAGCACTGCATATATGCAGATCAGCAACCTCAAAAATGAGGACACGGTTACATATTTCTGTGCAAGGCACAGTGTGAAAACCACATCCTGAGGGTTTCAAAAACTATGAGGGGAAGGTTGTTAAGCTGTGCCTACAGAAAAATAGAGAAAACCTTCTCTCTTTATTTTTTGCTGAAATGAAGTGATTGCTGATGATAGATAGAAAATTGATTTATAGTCAGCCACAGAATGTTCTCAGTGGGATTGGGACAGAACAGCTTTCTGACTGGGAGGACGACCATTTCATTTCATCTTTAAATTGGTTTATGAATACTGTTAATATGGCAAATATCAGCATACATTTACTAAACTATTAACAAACATTTCTGAAAATCTGCTATGAGTAACAGTAACATCAGACTCTATCATGCTCTCAGAAAAGATGAAAAATGCAGATTTCAACAGACTTATAACAGAGGGTGAAAAGACAGTGAACACAGCTGTGGTGGGAAAAGTTGGCCTACAGGCAGATACTGTAGACAACTGATGTCCTCAGACAATCCTTCCTGGTTTAGATCTGTTTACTTGCCTCACAACAAATATAAGTATTTTCAAATAAATGACACACATTTCCAAAGAAGTGTATAATTGCGGGTGCTCACTGGTATGTCATAGTTAAAGAAGAACAATATTGGCTGGCCAGATCACACCGTGTTCTCAGGGACTAGAACACCAACCAAGCAATGTACAGTGAGGAATCCATGGCTGCAGATGCATATGTAGCATAGGATAGCCTTGTCTAACAACAGTGGGAGGGGAGGCCTTTGGTCCTGAGGAGGTTTGATATCTCAGCATAGGTGAATGCTGTAGCAATTGAGGCAGGAGAGGGTGGGTGGCTGGGGAACCACATCATAGAGGCAAAGTGGTGGAGACACGGGGCAGATGTGGGAGGGGGATTTTGTGTAAGTTTGACCAGGACGTGCAAAGTCATTTAAGTTGTAAATGATTAAGAAATAAATGATGAATAAAAATACAAAAACAAAAAAAAAGTTTCAGAAATTATCAATGGATAAGTATAATAAAATTTTAAGAAAAAACATAAGATGTAAGATGACAGTTCTGCAGCAGAAAAAGCTAATTTTCAGTCTTGAATCTGAATTTTCAGATTTTGCAGACCAGACCCATTTGTTATGTTCCAAGTTCTTAGTACTCAGCCAGGGCTTCATTCATATTCACTGTACATATTCATTTTTAATAGTAATGATTATGAATTTTTCTAGTTTTCACATCCATGTGAGTTTATTAAACTGTAAAATTTCATCTTGATATTGTTAATTTGGTTTTACTTTTAATCCAAGTCACAAGTTTAGTATTTGACTCCTGAGGAGCCTGTTTCTGTTTTGAAATTTTACAAAACACAGAATCGTGAATTCTTTGTCTATGTTCAGTCTTCTATATTTGTTTTATTTTTTGTAGAAAATTGCTGAAATATTGTATTTTATTTTCAACATCCCCCTCCACGTGACTACATTGTAATTCGAGAAAAATGTTGTTATAAAATCTGCTTTCTCAGAGTGTGAGAGAGCAGATCGGATATCTGATGGAATTTATTTTCTCAAAGGAAAATTTTCTGCTAAATGTGATTTCATTTTTCTTGCAAAACATTCAGTAAGTATCTTGATGGCCAATGATCAGTAGCATTCTCCCTGTGTTATAGTGAGAGATGTTTATATTAGTTTTTTTATTCATTGTTTTGTTTATTTACATTTCAAATGTTATCCCTCTTTCAGGTTCTCTTCCTCAAAACCCACATTATATTTTCTTCTCCCTTGGGGTATTGAGACTCCACAGGACAAAGGGCCTCTTCTCCCATTGATGCCAGATAAGACAATTCTCTGCTACAAATAAAGCTGGAGACATGGGTCCTTCCATATGTACACTTGGTTTAGTCCCTGAGAGCTCTGGGAGAAGAGGAATCGGTCTGTTGATAATGTTGATTTTCCTATGGGTTTGCAAATCTGTTCAGCTTCTTCAATCCTTCCTCTGACTCCTGCAGTGGGGTCTCTGTGCTCAGTTCAATGGTTGACTGACAGCATTCACATCTGTATTGGTCAGGCTCTGGCACAGCCTCTCAGGGAAAAGCTATACCAGGCTCTCATCAACAAGCATGTCTTGGCATCAGCAATAGTGTCTGGGTTTAGTGTCTGAAGATAGAATGGATCCCTTAGTATGACATTCTCTGGATGGCTTTTCCTTCTATCTCTGTTCTTCTCTTTGTTCCTGCATTTCGTTAAGACAGGACAAAGTTTCCCTGTTCCCCATCCTTCACTGCTAAAAAGCTTCTGGAAGGCAAAAAAAAAAAAAAAAATACTGTGAACAGTACAAACTAGCAACTTACAGATTGGGAAAAGATCTTTACCAAGGCTATATATGATAGTCATCTAATGTCCAATGTATCTAAAGAATCAAGAAGTTAGAATAAAGAGAACCATTTTAAAAAGTTGGGTGCAGAGCTAAGCAAAGAATTCTCAACTGAGTAATCTGAAATGGTCAAGAAGCACCTAAAGAAATGTTCAACATTTTATGTTATCAGGGAAAGCAAATCACAATGACCATGAGATTCCACCTCACACCAGTCAGAATAGTTAAGATTATAATTTCAAGTGAGAGCAGACTCTGGCGAGGATGGGGAGAAAGAGGAAGATTCCTCCATTGCTGGCACAACCACTCTGGAAATCAGTCAGAATGTTGCTCAGGATGTTGCACATACTACTACATGAGGATCCAGCTATCCCACTCCTGGCCTATGCCAAAAAGATGCTCTAACATATAACACAGACTCAGATTCCACTATGTTCACAGTCACCTTATTTTTAATATCCAGAGGTTGAAAACAACCCAGTTGTTTCTCAACAGAGGAATAAATACAGAAAATGTGGTACATTTACATATTTGTGTACAATTCAGTTATTAAAAACAGTGACTTCCTCAAATACTCAGGCAAATAGATGGAACTAGAAAATATCATATTGACTGAGGTAACCCAGTCATAAAAGAACATACATTGTATGTATTCACCGATAAATAGATGTTAGGCAAAAGCCAGGAATACCAAAAGATACAACTCACAGATCATATGAAGCTCAGGAAGTAGGAAGACCAAAGTGTGGATGGTTCAGTCCTACTTGAAGGGGAAACAAAATATTCCTGGCAGGTAGAAGAAGAGAGGACTTGAGAGGGAGAGAGGAAAAGGAGGAAAATTAGAGACAGGATAAGGTGTGGGGAGAAGTACAGAGGGTCAGGAAATTAGATTAATTTAAAGTACACCTGAATTGAAAACAAATTTTGATTTATTTGAAATTATAGGTTGTAGCTGGCAGTCAGTCTGCAGGTATCTTTGAGCCTTTACAAAGCCCTTACAGATTTCTATATTGTTCCTAATACAGGGTCATGCTACTTAATGTTCTGTGACTAGTGCAGACTGGTGTATGTGGACTTGTAACACTTGGCATTCTCTAGGAAGATTGAACAGCAGGAGACTATTGCACCAATACAAGGAAGAGAAATCATGTAACCAAAATCATCTATACTATACAAAATATTTTGTGCATGTTATCATGATTTTCACAATCACTCTTTTAAAAATTATTTTTATACTTTTATAGTCCAGTTAAACCTGCCCCTCCCATTCAAACCTCCCACAGTTCC
This sequence comes from Rhabdomys pumilio, assembly GCA_030674055.1. Lineage (NCBI taxonomy): Eukaryota > Metazoa > Chordata > Mammalia > Rodentia > Muridae > Rhabdomys > Rhabdomys pumilio. Next base: position 36,988,912 of record JANHMN010000022.1, read on the forward strand.
TAATCCCATTCCTCCTTCCCCACCTGTCTCAAAGAGGATTACCCACTCCTTGGGGCTGTATGTGTCTAGAGGTTAGGCACCTCTTTTCTCATTGAGGCCAAACCAGGCAGTCTTCTGCCATATGTTTCAGGTACCTTGGAAGAGCTGGTATATGCTGCCTGATTATTGACTCAGTGTCTGAGAGGTCTCAGGGGTCCAGGTTAGTTGACACTGTTGGTTGTCTTATGGAGCCACCCTCCTTCTCATCTTCTTCTAGACTTTCCTTAATTCAACCTCAGTGTTTCCCAGCTTCAGTTTAATGTTTGCATGTCAGTATCTACTTCTGTCTCAGTCAGCTGTGTGTCTGTCCTCCTGGAGGACAGCCATGCTAGCTCTTGTCTATAGCACACCATAACATCAGTAATAGGGTCAGGCTTTGGAGGGTTTCCTTGAAATAGACCCCAAATTGTGCCAGTCACTGGACCTCATTTCCCTCAATCTCAATTCCATTTTTGTCCCTTCAGTTCTTTTAGACAGTAACAATTCTGGGTCAGTGTTTCTGACTGTGGCATGGCAACCCCATTCCTCCACTTTCTATTGGAGGTGGACTTTACAAGTTCCTTCTCCTAATGATTGGGCATTTTATTTAAGGTCCCTCTGCTATATGTTCTGGACACCTTGGAACTGCTGGTATATGCTGTTCCCAGAGTCTCTCACCTATCAGGTATCTGATATATTCTAGAGGGTTCTTCCAACCCATTACTCCATGAAGTGTATATTTCCATTCATTTTGCTGGCCATCCAGGCTTCTGTTCTATCTGCTCCCCCAAACCTGATCATGTTTTCCCTCCCCTCTCCCTGTTCCCCCTTTTACATACATTTTCTTACTTAATGATGCATCCTCCAACTTTTGGTCTAAGTGTAGGTTTCAGATATTAACAGGGTTATCATTTATTGCTCAGCAGTGTCTCTGACATCTGCTTGGGGAAGTCTAGTGGTATGTACTCAGTTTTGATTTTCTAGGATTCTTCTGTTCTTCTTTATAGTTAATTTTTTTCTGAAAATAAAAAAAAAACAAGTATAAATGACTGTTCTGGAAGTAAGCATGTCATTTTGCCTGTGGAGAATGAACAGCATTTGCTCTTCAATTTTTGGACTGCAGTTGACTATAAATGTCAGAAAAATTTATGAATGGCACATTGTCTGTGCTGTGAGTTTTAGGGAACTGTATCTAATTCTCTCTTATCATTGTGTATGTAATTATTCTTTACTGCAGTCAACTTGGACTTTGTCCAGAACACACTTTGTCCTATAGGCCTTTGTCTTTCAGGTCCCAATTGTTGTTTCTCTTTTATTGAATACCTGTCCTTAGTGTAAAGTCAAAATC
>JANHMN010000022.1:36990287-37003369 GCA_030674055.1 Rhabdomys pumilio
CATTCACACAACAGAAGTAAATATGATGTCTACAGTGAGCACAGTTTAAATCTTCTCACAGACCCAGAGCACCACCAACAGAGCATGGTGCACACACTTCAGGAGCAGGTGCAGACATATGTGGCCTCTAGTCTTGTCTCTCTCGGGTTCTCCATTTCTTTAATTCTCAGTAATCTTATTTATGTTTATTATGTTCACTAATATGTGATATCTTCATAGAGTTTAGGGTTTTGGGGGACAAACTTCATTAAAAATTTTGGGATGAAGTATTACAGAAACAAAAAAAAAATTAACTGTTGGGAGGAAGAAATTTCTACCTCATTGATAGAACCACAAGTCTGAAGAGGTTCATAGGAACTGGTGATTCTGTTTTGTTTAGACTCAAGCCAAAGTCTTGGTATGTTTACCTGCTTTCTACAGGGTTTGAGTATCAATTGAACCATGATAGAGGTGAAAGCAGCAGGCTCAGATGCCTATAATCACTCTGTGTTCTCAAATCTACTCTTCTCCATAGAACATGAGACTCAGGATCTGACATGATATCATATTTTAACTAATTCAACTTTTCACTTCACTACAGTCATCATCAGCCAGAATATACACTTTCTAAACCTTCAACCCTGAATCTAAGATTGAAACACTTGTCTGGAACAAGAGGTGTGGCTGCAGACATGGCCTCCAGTAAAGGAGCTTTCTGCCCCACACTTGGCGCCAAAACTGTAAAAGCCCCACTTACTGGAGCCCCACATCAGGAGCAAAACTGTAAAAGCCCCGAGCTGCCCTATGCTTGGCACCAAACTGTAAAAGACCTTTCTGCCCCACGCTTGGCGCCAAACTGTAAAAGTCCCGAGCTAACTATAAAGGACCACTCTTGCCCACGTTTGGGGGCCAAACAATAGTGGCCCGCTCTGTTCTGCAGGTCTGGGTTTAGCAAAAGAGAGAGTGAGGGGAAGAAGGGGAAGAGCCGCGAAGAATAGAAACAAGCCAGAGGATCTGTAGTCAAGTCTTCTTTACTGTCTCCACCATACACACACCACTACACCTACTACTACTACACCACACATACACACTTAACTTAAACTATTGGTCCCCCCATGTGTTTTCTTAGGTTGGTGATTTAGTTCCTAGAGCTTTGGGGATATGGCTGGTAGATATCGTTTTTCCTCCTATGGGGTTGCAAAACTTTTCAGCTCTTTCATTCATTGTCCTAATTTTTCAGTTGGGGTCCCCATGCTCAGTCTGACATTTTGCTGTGTACATCCACATCTGTATTGGTCAGGATCTGGCAGAGTCTTTCAGGGGACAGCTATACCAGCCTCCTATCATCAAATGCTTCTTGGCATCAGCAATAATGTTTTTGTTTAGTGTTTCCTGATGGGATGGATTCCTAGGTGGCGTAGTATCTAGATGGCCTTTCTTTCAGAATTTGCTCCACTCTCCAACCTCTAAACCTAAAAATCTTTTAAAGAACGTTGAATAATGCCCACTAGTCCTCTGAATTGCTATCATATTAAACATCATTTTGTTATTTCTCGATGTCTCTACATTCCCTTTTGAAAGGATGAATTCTACATTAATATTTTTGAGGTGGGTGGGTATCTCCATCCCTCAACCTGGGGCCATGCCTCTCCAATTCCTGCATGGAGTTTGCTCTTTCTTCTACTTTTTTTTCTTTTCAGTTTAGAACTTATCATCCTGAGCTTGTTCCAGAGTTTATGTAAAATTGTATCTGATTTTTTGTTACATAACTGTGGAAGAAAAAAATTAATTAAAAGTGACTTAGCATGGGTAGTATCTTCAGAAGGAACTTAGAGAGTACTTCTATGCCAGAATAGACTCTTTCTTGTATATGTCACTTATAGAAGATTCTGAAAATATCAAACTGTTTCTGAGAAAGAAAAGGGATGACCAATCTCAGCAGCTGAAGTTTTTCATCACTCTGTATCTATATGTAGTTTCCAGCATGTAGTTGTTCCTTCCATTTTTCCAACCTCTAAACCTAAAAATCTTTTAAAGAACTTTGAATAATGCCTACTAGTCCTCTGAATTGTTATCATATTAAACATCATTTTGTTATTTCTTGATGAGATCTCTGTGTGTAAAGATGGATTTGTTTTGTGGTGGGAGGATATATAATATCTAAGACTGAGTTTTATGAAAGAGACTTATGTATATCAAGATCTTGAGGATGAGGTGCCTATATTAATGTTGGGTCTGTTGAAGGCCTCATGGTACTTGATGATATGCCAGAAGTACATATGAGGTACAAAGATACACAGTAAGAGTGGAGGGGATTCAACTAGCTTATTTTGTAAAACATGCCAGTACTGCAATCTCACAAGGTTCCCACAAGAAATAAAGAAAATCTTTCTAATCACCACAAGGATCTTTAACTAATCACTCTTTCCTGTTTTGTGATTCTGTTTGGTGACCCTACCACTACCACCATGAAGATGAATCTTCCAAAAAACTTGGAGTCAGAGTTAAACCATAAATAAGCAATGGCCTTATAAACCTGGTGTGAAGAAAATTCTCTATCCCATGATGATGCAAGGCCTCTATATCAATCAAAAGTGCAAGTTAAAAGTTTTGCGTTTGCTTCCTGACAAATTTCTTCTTGTTCTGATCATCTCTCAATTTATAAACAAGAAATGTGTTTATGAATCTACTTTTCAAGCTGACTTGCATTGTTTAAGTTTTTGATTGAAAAGTTTAGAAAGGTTAAAACAGAAGCATAGAATTTCATTCTCAAATTCTTTACATTTTTACTTGGTAATCAGTGGAAATGTAATCGCTAGCTCCTCCTCAGTATGTAAGTTATTACGTTAATTATCTGAGAAAACTTAGTTCTCAAAAAGAAATTTTTGTACTAACTATGATGATATATTTTTTCCAAAACACTCAGTATAAAGCATGATTGAAAATAATCACTGGGGGTTGTCTTTCAATGAATTGAGTGTGTGTTTTAAATGAATATAAGTGTAGGGAGGGTCCTAACAAATGTAAGCTTATATGTATTTAGTTTTCTCTCATTGTTTACACTTGGCTAAGGATATGAATAAGTGCTTCATGTTACTATCTGTAATTCTCCCATGTTAATTTGGGAACCAGGAATAGCATGACAAATTCACTAAGTTCTTTTTGCCAACATCTATTATCTCAGCAACATGAATGAAACTAAAAGAAAAGCATGTATACCTAAAAAACATATATTAATGAAGTACAGTCTATGGGATGTCTGTTTGCATGCAATTTTGGGATTTAAAAGAGAGATAGCTGTTGGTTCAACTATGCAACTGCCATAGTTCTAGTTGTTCTAGAGAAGTAAGGACACTTATGGCCAGAAACCATGAGTAGGCTGCAAATGAAATATGGTGTTCCTTGAAATTTTCTCCATTCCTATTGTCTTGTTTTTATGCACAAACACTCACATAAAACACTAGTGTATCTAGAGAGATTTTTGTTTTGTCTTGGTATTCATTCTGTAGACCATATAGTTAAATAAGCAACAACACTTAAAGGGCAAACTTCAAGATCTGAGAGATAAGTTAATGAGCAGTGAGCACTTACGTCATGTGTTCTATCAGAGCTTTACAATTTTAATTATTAGTATTGCCTCTTCGATGCTCTAGTAGACATGAGATAAAATACATAAAAATTATTAGATAGCTGTGTTGGCTAGATACATGCAAGCTGCACACAGAAATAGTATCACTGTGACCATATACTGAGTGTTAAGAAATCAGTCTCTATGACCAATGGCATAACAGCTTCTCTTCCTATAGCCTTTAATAAGAGGAATTTTCAGAAAAGATAGCAGTCTGTATTCAAGGCAGTCACTTTCCCATATATTATGAGTTCATCTACATCTTAGTATTATTATAACATAAACTTAACATTTTTTCACAGCAAGAATCTTGTAAGGAAAAGGGAAAAATTTATGTGTGTTGCAGAGACATAGTATATAACTTTGCCATTTTTCCAATGAACTTGACCTGAATTGAGGTGAATATTCATTCTCTAATTTTTGATTGTTTGATCTTGACAGGTTTTGTTTCAAATACAGGAAAATGTGATAAATTAATTTTTCTATAAATTTTTCCTTTAGATTACTAAATTGATATATTTTCATTGTATCACATTACTAAGAAATTACATCGAAATAACTTTCAAATCTGTGTTTAGATTTCTGGAAACATCTTCTCAGCCCAGTCATATATATATCTGAGTAAATTGTTATTGTAGAGAGACAGTCTACATCCAATTTTTAATCAAATTTCCTCCACTAATTTTGATGAAGGAAAAGCCACTCTGTTAATATTATTTCCATGTGTTTAGACTTATTGCACTCAAGTGAACAAAGACAGAGGAAGATCAAATTCTATATCATTTATTTGCATAAGAAATATTCAGCAACCAGACTGTGGAGTTACATATTAGAAGCACAGCCCTAGACAAAATAACTCTACTGCAGGAGATATGCAGCTCAGCAGAAGGTGCACACAGCACACAAAGACATAGACTTGAAGAGCAGGTGCAAACACACACAGCAAGGGTGGATCCAGACTTCAAGATTTCCTTCTCTCACTGAACCAGATGCAACAATGTTGATCAAATGAATCACTTAAGACACTGTTCCATAATGACTTGTAATGTTTTCCCTAAGAGACCCAAAGCAGATGTGAATACAGATCAGTACTTTTATACTCTTAAATCTAAGTCTCTGCTATGAATGATATAGAAATAGAAATGCCACAATTTACAGAACCTTTCTGTCATCACAAACACAGTTGCTGTCATAGTGGAACAAATTACTCAAAGGAAAAATTCTGAAGCAACAGTGTTATATAAACATGAAATGGATGGATAACTTTTTATATGTTTTAAACTAGAAAATTAGATCAGAACTACCCTGTGAGTCTCATATCCACAGGTAGTGTGGAGAAAAGCCGAGGGCACATTATAGCACAGTGCAAGATTCAGGCTGCTGATTTACCTCCAAGCTTTTGTGACAAAATACTTCGTAACTTTGCTTACTGTGAGCTCATCAACTAGGGACATGAATCCTACATTTATTAATATTAAGTCATTTCTCAAGAGAACATACAAAATATATATATATACACATATACATATATGTGTGTGTGTATATATATATATATATATGCTGCAATAGGATGTTATATTTTAAACATATACATATGTTTGTGTGGTGTGTGTATGTGTATATATGTGTATATATATATATGTATATATATATGTATATATATATATATTTACACACATATATGTGTATGTGTGTACACATGTATATAGATCTATATGTATGTGTTTATACATATACATGTATGTGTATATCTATATGTATGTGTATATGTATATATAAAAATGTATATGTCTATATATGTGTATATGTATAAAGGTATATATATATATATGCATACATAAGTATATATGATGCATATATATATCCATATATGTATGATTATCTATCTATCTATCTATCTCTATATAGTATATATATATATGATTATATGTATATATATACATATAGATATTCATATAAACATCAGACATCCAGAGACACATATTTTCTCACTCATATACATACATATATGTGTATTTGCGTTTTACGTTTTTTATAATTATTAAATATATTTTTAATAGAAAATTTCAATTACTCAGGGTTAATTCCAAGACTCTAGCATGCTACAAGAAGGTGTTATATTTTGAAACATTGATTTACATATACAATTCATATGGTTACCTTTATGTTCATGCTTTCTAAATGCTGACCATTTTATTATCTTTGAATCAACTAAGGCTAACAGAGGTTTACTCTGAACCAAAAAAAAAAGTCGTTTTTATGATCTTTTATTTAAAAAGTGGATATTTTAATGCTACAATTGCCACAAATTCCTTCTTTATGTGTATGGCATCTGCATTAGTAACTTCTCTCATAAAAGCTTGTACTATTGAACACCTTATATAACAAGGAGTCATGAAAATAAAGTCTTCTAAAGCTCATAAAAAGCAAATCAGTCCTGATCCTTCAACTCTGGCAGAGGAAACCAGACCAGAATTCTCAAGCTTTTCTATTCAGTGACCAGCACTGGTAGTTGAGCAATCACCATGAACTTGGGGCTCAGCTTACATTCTCTTACTCCTCTTTTGAAAAACTATTTTTTAAAAAGCATCAGAGATGTTGGGTATGTGAGAGGATGTGAATGAATGGAAGATTGGACCTGTGTAACAGTTTTTACCTGTAAAATTGAAAGCCAAAGTTGACAAATGTTTGAGGAGGTTCTTGGTATTTGTTTAAGGATAAGAAGGAACCAAAATAATATTCCCAAGTAGAGTTCAGAGTTCTATAATATAAACTTCTGATAGATTATCTTGATTTATAATAAATATGAAATTATTTTCTAAATCTCACCAAGTTTTTAATGATTTGGGAATCTTACATATAATAAAAGCATAAGATGAGAAGCTAAAATTCCATTGATTTATCACATATTAGATGTATGGTGTCCTAAGAGAAATAGGACATTAAACACAGATTCAGTTTACACATACCAAAGGCTTAACTTGATGATTTGTTGTAAAGTATGGAACAGCCCTATCATCCAGTCTCTGATGTTTCTGGTGCAGGACTGGCTCACTAGATGTCTCAGGGGACAAGCTAGCCAAGATATCATGCACAACAAAGTGACAGATTAAGAAGTTACCCTCAAAATGAAAAACATTCCAGAAGATAAAAAGGTGAGTGAAAACTGGACAGTCGTGGAAACAGTCTTGAAGAGGGAAGACCTAATGTTTCATCAGGAAGTCTAGTAATTTGGCTCTGGATATTTAAACAGCTTCAAGGAAGCAGATGTGGGTTGAGGAATAAGGCATCAATGACTAACAGTCTTCCAACATCCCTATAAAAACAATTCCTCTTCTCTCGTTGTTATGTTTTCTCTAATTTGAGAAAAAGAGTACATTTCAGGGAGTGGAAAGTCTAGGGACAAAAATGAGATAATACCAACCACAAGTATATTAAGAGAATTCTCCTTATGCCAGTTAATATTCATAATTCATTTAAAATTTTCTTGTGTTGGTTGAGCTCACATCTCACTACTGACATAATTGTATCTCTAAAGAAATCATTTAGTTAAGAAAATAAATCTGTCATGTTATACATCCTTCTGCAACCAGTAAGACAAAATAATCTTTCAATGATTTCTATAATATGAATTAACCTAAAGACATCATCCTACTTATCTTTCAATTGCTGTTATAAAACACAATAGCCAAGGAAACTTATCAAAAACTGTTTAATTTGGTTTATACGTTGAGATGGCTAAAGCATGACAGGACAGTACGTTAGCAGCAGAAACCACGTTAGCTGGGGAAACTGAAGATTATTATATGGCTTAGAAAGGTTTTCCTTGTGGCTCTTTTAAAACATAATGCACAGAGAAGAAACTGTTTATAAAAGGAGCATGCATAAAAGTGATAGTAGATATATGTGACAGTTTTCTGACTAGGATTATCTCTGATTTCAGGCGTACATGGTGAGTTGTAGCTGGTAGAATCTGGAGGGAGGTTGGTACAGCCTTGAGTGTCTCTTATACTCTCTTCTAACGCCTCTGGATTCACCTTCAGTGATTACTGGATAGACTGGATTCACCAAGCCCAAGAGAAGAGGCTAGAGTGGTTATGACAGGAGTGCCAAATCTATGCAGAGTCTGTGAAGAACAATTTGCCATCTACAGGAAAAATTCTAAGAACTTATTATCTACAAGTGCACAATCTGAGAAATGAGGACACTGCCATATATTACAGTGTGAGAGACATGACGAAGGAAAAAATTGTGATCTCTGACACAAAACTCTCCACAAGGTGCTCATGGCCAGCAGGGGGCACTGGCACACAGGGAGCTGCAGGTCAACTGAAGAGTAGGATTGTGAATGGTAAAAACAGTAGCTGAATAGTTTCAAAAAAATGTCTTTAATTCTTATGGACATATTTAAACACAGAATGCATTCTTTTCACAACATAGTGCAGAGCATGAACAAGGAAGATGTGTCTTCCTGTGAGCATCAGGACCTCATTGTGAAGAAGCTGGAAACCAACATTTAGTTTTAAAAACAAAAGAAGATGGAGGATAGGGTTATTAAATTTCACTAATGATTAAAACCTGTGTCATGAAACCCAAGTGTGAAATGAAGGATGGTACTGACTTGAAGCCTTAAAAACACTGAGGCAGAAAACAGTCTGTGGGGAGGTTGGTGTCACATGGGATGGTAGGATTATATCTAGACGCGATTTCTAAAGTATGTGCACTATCTCATTCCAAATTTGTACTATCAGAAATCAGAGAGAGGGTTGGTTTTATTTTAATAACCAAGTGAAGTCACTATCTCCCCTCCCCAGTTAAGAAGGCAAAGCTGCCTCCCTGCATGCAAATGCATCTTCTCCCTCTAAGTTATATTTCCTCCTGGGCTGTTGCAGTTCCTATCTCTCTCACTGAAGACTGATCTCTGAAGCATAAAAGATGAGACTGTTGAGTCTTCTGTACCTGTTGACAGCACTTCCTGGTGAGTGTTCCCATTTTATACATGTGTCTTGTGCCAGAAGGTTTTTTCAAAATGTGTGATTGACATAATTGTATTTTTTTCTCTGAAGGTATCCTTTCCGGTTTGCAGCTTCAAGAGTCAGGACCTGGGCTGGTGAAACCCTCTCAGTCACTGTCCCTCACCTGCTCTGTCACTGGCTACTCCATCAGCAGTGGTTATGACTGGAGCTGGATCCGGCAGATTCCAGGAAAAAAACTGGAGTATATGGGGCACATACACTATGGTGGTAGCACTTACTACAACCCATCACTCAAAAGTCGAATCTCCATCACTAGAGACACATCCAAGAACCAGTACTTTCTGCAATTGAATTCTGTGACTACTGAGGACACAGCCACATATTACTGTGCAAGACACACAGTGTGGAGTCTCCAGTGTGAGCTCAGACATAAACCTCTTTGTAGAGCAGCTCTGCACCATTTGGGGGCAGTCAGCATACACAAACACAAGAAATCTACTTTGGATTAGGAAAAAAAAATTCTTGCCCACAACTTTGACATGAGACTCCAGCTGTACAGGAAGACACATTGTTGCTAAGATTTTCAGTTAGTACAATGCCCCCAGCCCCCAGATACAACTTAAATTATATCTGTAAGTCTTCAGTGACAACCCCTCCTGGAGGGTTAACACCACATCCAAAAATTTAGGAGAAGACTACTGCTCTCCTGAAGAAAAAATCACTTCTAGAAACCTCAGAGAATAAACCAGAACTCGAGAAGAAACATTGTAACCCAGAACCCTCATGGCCTTTGAAGTTCACTGAACCCCAGAAACTCAAAGGCAACTGTAAATCTCCAAAAGTAACTCAGGTCACAAAAGCCAGAGTGTAGTCACTTTACTGGTCCTGAAGACCATCTGGTCACTGGAATAACAGAACACTAAGGCAAGAAGACCAAAGTAAACAAAGGAAGTAAAAGAAAATAATTCATCCATCAAGAAAACTTGCAGCTGAACCTAAAACAATCGGATAGTGATGATTATATTTCAGCACAAGAACAAATTTAACAACCACACTGGTAAGACTAGAGCACAGGTACCAAACTACAGCAAGCCCTGGATATTCCAGTACAGTCAAGTACAAGCAAATGACCTCAAGTACAACCTTAAGAAGGTGATAATGCCCTTTAAAGAGGAAATGAATAAAGGTCCTTAGCAAATTCCAGTTTCAGAAAAACATCCAGGGATCCTGACCACAACAAATTCATTCCCTCTCTTCTCTCTCTCTCTCTCTCTCTCTCTCTCTCTCTCTCTCTCTCAGAAAGGCAGCAGGTCGTGATTTAACATCATACTGAGAGTAGACACAAAACTTAATTATCTAGCCCTGGCAAAAGTGCCCTGCAAGAAACTCAGAATTCATTTAATTCTTAGATTTTAACTTTATTTTTATTTTACTTATACATTTTACAGTCCACTTACTACTTTTTTCTGGTCTCTCTGTTTCACAATCCTTCTCACTTGCTCTCCTACCCTTCAACTATGAGCAGCTGGGCTCTCTCTGGTTATCTCCCCTAACCCCTGATTCAACAAACCGTGAAAATTTAAGTCTCCAGGACACTAGTTGTTTCTTCTCCCATGAAGCCAGTTGAAGCAGCCTAGATAGAAGAACATAACCCCTCCCTTGTACACACAAGGGCTTTAAAGTCAAGCTGCATATCTTCTACATATGTTTGAGGATGCATACATCCAGCCTGAGTATGTTCTTTGCTTGGTGGTTCAGACTTATGAGAGATCCAAACATCCAGGTTCATTGAAGCTGTCTCCCTGTGGAGTCCCTGTCCTATTCAGGGCTCACAGTCCTTTCTCCTAGTCTTCTATAAGTACTCCCCTCCAAGCTCCATCCACTTTTTCCCTGTGAGTATCTGTATCTTTCTGAGTCTTTGTCTGGGTGGAGCCTTCTAGAGGACAGTTATGCCAGGCTCCTGTCTGCAGTCATAACAGAGAATCATTAATAGTGCAAGGGATTGGTTCTTGAACATGGGATGGGTTTCAAGTTGGGACACATATACATTGTCCATTCCATCAGTCTCTGCTTCATCCCCAGTGACAGCATTTCTTGTGGACAGGATAAATTGAGGTTGAAATTTTTGTGGGTAGATTTATTTCTCTGTCGCTCTACTAGAGATCCTGCCTGGCTATAGGAGGTACTTTCTTCAGGTTCCAATGTAATGAATCACCAATGTAATGAGTCACAGCTAATGTTACCCCCATATCCCAGAAGAAGTTCTGACAAAAGAAAGATAACAGGACAGAACGCCTCCAGTCAGAGATAGTGAGAGAAAATAGCATCAGAAATAATCACATGGCAAAAGGCAAGCTCAAGAACTTAAGCAACAGAAAATAAAGGTTACTTGGCATCATCAGAACCTAGTTTTCCTACCATAACAAGTTCTAAATATCCGATGATACCAGAAAAAAAAAATTCAGATTTAAAATCATGCCTCATGATGATGATAGAAGACTTTAAGAAGGACATAAATAACTCCCTCAAGTAAATACAGTAGAACACATGTAAAGAGGTAGAAACCTTTAAAGAGGAAACAAAAAATCTTTTAAAGAATTACAAGAAAACACAAGTAAAACAGGTAAAGGACTTGAACAAAAGTACTCCGAACATAAAAATGGAAGTAGAAACAGTAAAGAAATCACAAAGCGAGACTACCCAGGAGATTAAAAAATACCCAGGAAAGAGATCAGGAGTCATGGATGCAAGCATCTCCAACAGAATACAAGAAACAGAAGGGAGAATCTCAGGTGCAGAAAATACCACAAGAAGGAAACATTGAAACAACTGTCAAAGGAAATAAAACATACAAAAATCTCCTAACTCAAAACATCCAGGAAATCAAGGACACAATGAGAAGATCAAACCTAAGGATAATAGATAAAAAAGAAAGCAAAAATTCCCAAATTCAAAGGCCAAGAAATATTTTCAACAAAATTATAGAAGAAAAGTTCCCTAACCTAAAAAAAAGTGGTGCCTATGAACATACAAAAAGCCTACAGAACTCCAAATAGAGTAGATAAGAAAAGAAATTCGACCTGTCACATAATAAGCAAAACATCAAATGCACAAAACAAAGAAAGAAGATTAAAAGCAGTAAAAGAAAAATGTCAAGTAAAATATAAAGGCAGACCTATCAGAATTACAAAATTACAGAATTACTTCAGAATTCTCACCAGAAACTATAAAAGCCAAAAGATTCTGGACAGATATCATACAAAACCTGAGAGAGTGCAAATGTCAGCCCAGACTACTATACCCATCAAAATTCTCAACTACTATAGATGGAGAAACCAAAATATTCCACAACAAAACCAAATTTACACTATAGCTTTCTAGAAATACAGACCTATAATGGATAATAGAGAAAAAATGCCAACACAAGGATGGGAATTATACCCTAGAAAAAGCAAGAAAATAATCTTCCAAAAAACCCAAAAGAGAATAGCCACACAAACATAACTCCACCTCAAATAACAAAAACAAGAGGAAACAACAATCACTTCTTCTTAATATCTCCTAACATCAATGGAATCAATTCCCCAATAAAAAGATATAGACTCACAGACTGGATACTTCAACAGGACCCAACATGTTACTACATACAGGAAACACACCTCAGTGACAAAGAAAGACACTACCTCAGAATAAAAGGCTGGAAAACAATTTTCCAAGTAAATGGTCCCAAGTATAAAGCTGCAGTAACAACTTTAATATTGAATAAAGTAGACTTTCAACCAGAAGTTACCAAGAAAGTTAAAAATGGACACTTCATACTCATCAAAGGAAGAATCAACCACGGTGAAATCTCAATTCAGAGCATCTATGCAACAAATGCAAGGGAAACTACATTCAGAAAAGAAACTTTACTGACTCTCAAAGCACACATTGCACCTCACACAATAATTGTGGGAGACTTCAACACCCCATCTCTTCAATGGACAGATCATGAAAATAGAAATTAAAGATGGACACACTAAAACCAAGAGAAGTCATACACCAAATTGATTTCACAGATATTTATAAATACTTCACCCAAAAACAAAAAATATATATACCTTTTTTTCAGTACCTCATGGTACCTTCTCCAAATCTGAGAATGTAATTGGTCACAAAACAGGACTCAACAGATACAAGAAAACTGAAATAATCCCATGCATCCTATCAGATCATCACGGACAAAACTTGGTCTTTAATAATGATAAAATCAATGGAAAGCCAACATACTTTTTTTTTTAGAATTTAATGAAAATGAGGGCACGTCATACCAAACATTGTGGGACACAATGAAAACAGTACTAAGAGGAAAACTCATAGTTTTAAGTACCTACAAAAATAAACTGAAAAGAGCATATACTAGCAGCTTGACAGCACAACTGACAGCTCTAGAACAAAAAGAAGCAAATGCACCCAAGAGGAGTAGATGGCAGGAAATGATCAATCTCAGCGCTGAAATC
>JANHMN010000022.1:37010454-37022606 GCA_030674055.1 Rhabdomys pumilio
TAACCCTACACATGGATCCTCTATGAACTTTGTTTCAGAGCCACATGATTAAGAAATATAGCATGAATCATTATATATGGGAACAGGAAGGAACCCTTCATAGTTGGAAGGGCACTTCATACTTTAGGCATCTCTGGTATTTGGAGCTGTGTTGTTTAAAATACCTACAAAATATAATGTTGCCTTTGGTATATACTTCATTCACACAACAGAAGTAAATATGATGTCTACAGTGAGCACAGTTTAAATCTTCTCACAGACCCAGAGCACCACCAACAGAGCATGGTGCATACACTTCAGGAGCAGGTGCAGACATCTGTGGCCTCTAGTCTTGTCTCTCTCGGGTTCTCCATTTCTTTAATTCTCAGTAATCTTATTTATGTTTATTATGTTCACTAATATGTGATATCTTCATAGAGTTTAGGGTTTGGGGGGACAAACTTCATTAAAAATTTTGGGATGAAGTATTACAGAAACAAAAACAAATTAACTGTTGGGAGGAAGAAATTTCTACCTCATTGATAGAACCACAAGGCTGAAGAGGTTCATAGGATCTGGTGATTCTGTTTTCTTTAGACTCAGGTCAAAGTCTTGGTATGTTTACCTGCTTTCTACAGGGTTTGAGTATCAGTGGAACCATGATGGAGGTGAAAGCAGCAGCTCAGATGCCTATAATCACTCTGTGTTCTCAAATCTACTCTTCTCCATAGAACATGAGACTCAGGATCTGACATGATGTCATATTTTAACTAATTCAACTTTTCACTTAACTACAGTCATCATCAGCCAGAATATACACTTTCTAAACCTTCAACCCTGAATCTAAGATTGAAACACTTGTCTGGAACAAGAGGTGTGGCTGCAGACATGGCCTCCAGTAAAGGAGCTTTCTGCCCCACAATTGGCGCCAAAACTGTAAAAGCCCCACTTACTGGAGCCCCACATCAGGAGCAAAACTGTAAAAGCCCTGAGCTGCCCTATGCTTGGCGCCAAACTGTAAAAGACCTTTCTGCCCCACGCTTGGCGCCAAACTGTAAAAGTCCCGAGCTAACTTTAAAGGACCACTCTTGCCCACGTTTGGGGGCCAAACTATATTGGCCCGCTCTGTTCCGCAGGTCTGGGTTTAGCAAGAGAGAGAGTGAGGGGAAGAAGGGAAAAAGCCGCGAAGAATAGAGACAAGCCAGAGGATCTGTAGTCAAGTCTTCTTTACTGTCTCCACCATACACACACCACTACACCTACTACTACTACACCACACATACACACTTAACTTAAACTATTGGTCCCCCCATGTGTTTTCTTTGGTTGGTGATTTAGTTCCTAGAGCTTTGGGGATATGGTTGGTAGATATCGTTTTTCCTCCTATGGGGTTGCAAAACTTTTCAGCTCTTTCATTCATTGTCCTAATTTTTCAATTGGGGTCCCCATGCTCAGTCTGACATTTTTCTGTGTACATCCACATCTGTATTGGTCAGGATCTGGCAGAGTCTTTGAGGGGACAGCTATACCAGCCTCCTATCATCAAATGCTTCTTGGCATCAGCAATAATGTTTTTGTTTAGTGTTTCCTGATGGTATGGATTCCTAGGTGGCGTAGTATCTAGATGGTCTTTCTTTCATTATTTGCTCCACTCTCCAACTTCTAAACCTAAAAATCTTTTAAAGAACGTTGAATAATGCCTACTAGTCCTCTGAACTGCTATCATATTAAACATCATTTTGTTATTTCTTGACGTCCCTACATTCCCTTTTGAAAGGATGGATTCTACAATAATATTTTTGAGGTGGGTGGGTATCTCCATCCCTCAACCTGGGGCCATGCCTCTCCAATTCCTGCATGGAGTTTGCTCTTTCTTCTACTTTATTTCTTTTCAATTTAGAACTTATCATCCTGAGCTTGTTCCAGAGTTTATGTAAAATTGTATCTGATCTTATGTTACATAAATTGTGAAATAAAAAAAATTAATTAAAAGTGACTTAGCATGGGTAGTATCTTCAGAAGGAACTTAGAGAGTACTTCGATGCCAGAATAGACTCTTTCTTGTATATGTCACTTATAGAAGATTATGAAAACATCAAACTGTTTATGAGGAAGAAAAGGGATGACTAATCTCAGCAGCTGAAGTCTTCCATCACTCTGTATCTATATGTAGTTTCCAGCATGTAGTTGTTCCTTCCATTTTTCCAACCTCTAAACCTAAAAATCTTTAAAAGAACTTTGAATAATGCCTACTAGTCCTCTGAATTGCTATCATATTAAACATCATTTTGTTATTTCTTGATGAGATCTCTGTGTGTAAAGATGGATTTGTTTTGTGGTGGGAGTTTTTCATAAAACTCTAAGACTGAGTTTTATGAAATAGACTTATGTATATCAAGATTTTGAGGCTGAGGTGCCTATATTAATGTTGGGTCTGTTGAAGACCTCATGGTACTTGATGATATGCCAGAAGTACAGATGAGGTACAAAGATACACAGTAAGAGTGGAGGGGATTTAACTAACTTACTTTGTAAAACATGCCAGTACTGCAATCTCACAAGGTTCCCACAAGAAATAGAGAAAATCTTTCTAATCACCACAAGGATCATTAACTAATCACTCTTTTCTGTTTTGTGATTCTGTTTTCTGACCCTACCACTACCACCATGAAGATAAATCTTCCAAAAAACCTGGAGTCAGAGTTAAACCATAAATAAGCAATGGCCTTATAAACCTGGTGTGAAGGAACTTCTCTATCCCATGATGATGCAAGGCCTCTATATCAATCAAAAGTGCAAGTTAAAGGTTTTGCATTTGCTTCCTGACAAATTTCTTCTTGTTCTGATTCTCTCAATTTATAAACAAGAAATGTGTTTTTGATCTACTTTTCAAGCTGACTTGCATTGTTTTAGTTTTTGATTGAAAAGTTTAGAAAGGTTAAAACAGAAGCATAGAATTTCATTCTCAAATTCTTCACATTTTTACTTGGTAATCAGTGGAAATGTAATAGCTAGCTCCTCCTCAGTATGTAAGTTATCAGGTTAATTATCTGAGAAAACTTAGTTCTCAAAAAGAGATTTTTGCAGTAACTATGATGATATATTCTTTCCAAAACACTCAGTATAAAGCATGATTGCAAATAATCACTGGGGGTTGTCTTTCAATGAATTGATTGTGTCTTTTAAATGAATATAAAATATCCAAATGATAAATCACTATTGTGATGAAGTTGACAACAGAAGTTATAGCCTATAAGCAGGACTCATGGTACCTTTCCATGTAATGTCCAACCAAAGACAATTATTCTTTGTTCTAATATACTGTTTCATGCTGATAAAATTTATTAAACAAGGGGAGAATGTACTAGGCTGTGTAGTCTTGTAAACATTCTGCTTTCTCTAGGAAGATGTAAAGGCAGGAGCCTAATTCAGCAATGTCAGAAGATTGTGGAATTAACTTAATCATTCCTTCTTTCAGCAAACCCTGAATATATATAGATTCAAAGTACTTCACAATAAGATATGTAAAATCAATTATTGTGATACAATTGAGCCTATTAAATCAAGGCAAACTTACATGGGAAAGAAATGCATTTAATCCATGATTCTTCTGCTTATATCAAAACTAATTTATCTATATTATGATATGCAGCACCTTATCATAGGTGGTACGGATTTCACTTTCAACATAATTGCTTTCAGAGTCCAAGCTGCAGTTGACATTTTCTGTTCCCATTTTAAAACACTCTAGAGGTTCTTTGTTAAATAAAACAAAGTTTAAAGTCACAAAGATCCAAATTGGTTGCATATTTTTATTTGATAAAACATGTCATGAATTATTTAACTGAGTATATGTTAAATATATATGTTTGAGACTATATATATCTATATCTATATCATCTATATCTATATCTATATCTATATCTATATCATCTATATCTATATCTATATACATATATATATATATCCACAGACATCCACATCACACACAAACATATATTAATATGTGTGTGTGTATCCAAACATATACCCATATACATACATATAGATATATAGATATAGAATAGATATAGTTATAGAGATAGAGATAAAGACAGATAGAGAAAGAAATAGGTATTGATAGATAGAAATAAATGATGTGCCTGGAGCTCTGTGCGACTCTCATAAGTGAACTATTCCTACTAATCAATGGTGTGGGATGAGCAACATTTACAATATGACAGTATCTGATGGATAAAGATGAAGTGAATGTACCTGCTCAGCATCAGATGAATGGTTGACTCATTGATGTTTGGGGGAATCCATGAACAACAGGAGCACAGTTCACTTTAACAAAGGTGCATTCAGTGATATAAATCTAAGTACTAAGAGATATTTGTGCAGAGATATCATAGTGAATCACAGAATACATTTCTTCAGACAAGATTAGAACTCAGACCTAAGTAAATACATGCATGTTTATATATACAACAGCACTACCCTAAGAGCTTCCTATCCACAATCCTTGAGCACAGAGATCCTCATCATGAACTGGAGCTGGATCGCCCTCTACCTGATGGCACACCCACAGGTAAGAGAATTTCTAGAGACAGAAACCAAGGTAAAATGGCATGTTTACTACAGATCTCCACTCATAGTTTCAGCTATTTGGAGCATGTTGGAGATAAACTAACATTCCAGAATTCAGTAAAATGTACTGTAAGGATTTTGAGTCAAATTCTATATTTCTAAGATGTTTTGAATGCAGTACAGGCCTGAACATGGGCATGAGCAGATTTACTTCCAAGCATTGTAAAATCCAACAATGGACAGAAATACGAGGACAGAGTGAGAATGGATATAGGAACAATATTCAACACAGTCTACATGGAGCTCAACAGCCTGATATCTTAGGTCTCTGACATGTATTACAGTGCAAGGCCCTTAGAGAATTGAGAAATAGGTTCATACATTTGTCCTTATTCCTTGACTCTGTATTTATAGACTGCGTAAATTTCAATACTTTACTGAGAGCTCAAAAGCCTGTCACAGTATATAATTTATTGAATTATTAACTTGAGTCATAATGAAAACTACTCTACACCAAGTTGGCCTGTGATAGACTGTCTCGTTTACCTTAATTTATTTGAGACAATACATCTCAAACTGAGCAGTACCATGTACTGAGCTTAAAGTCCTGGACTGTATAAGTATAGGGAGGGTCCTATCAAACGTAATTTAGTTTTCTCTCATTGTTTACCCTTGGCTAAGGATATGGCTAAGTGCTTCATGTTACTACACTGAATTCTCCCATATTCATACGGGAACCAGGAATAACATGACAAATTTACTCAGTTCTTTTTGTCAACATCTATTACCTCAGCAACATGAATGAAACTAAAAAAAATAGAATGTGTACATGAAAAACACATATTAATGAAGTACAGTCTATGGGATTTCTGTTTGCATGCAGCTTTGGGATTTAAAAGAAAGATACCTGTTGATTCAACTATGTAACTGCCATCTGAGTTCTAGCTGTTCTAAAGAAATAAGGACACATATGGCCAGAAACCATGAGTAGACTGCAAATGAAATATGGTGTTCCTTCAAATTTTCTCCATTCCTATCATCTTATTTTTTTTTCAAAAACACATAAAACACTAGTATATCTAGAGAGATTTTTGTTCTGTCTTGGTGTTCATTCTGTAGACCATGTAGATAAGTAAGCAACAACACATAAAGGGCAAATTCAAGATCTGAGAGATAAGTTAATGAGCAGTGAGCACTTATGTCATGTGTTTTATCAGAGCATTACAGTTTTAATGATTAGTATTGCCTCTTTCATGCTCCAGCAGACATGAGGTAAAATACATAAAAACCATTAGGTAGCTTTGTTGGCTAAATACACACAAGCTTCACATAGAGGTAGTATCACTGTGACCATAAACTGAGTGGTATTGGTAAGAAATCTGTCTCCATGACCAATGGCATAACAGCTTCTCTTTCTATAGCCTTTAATAAGAGGAGTTTTCAGGAAAAGATAGCAGTCTGTACTCAAGGCAGTCACTTTCCCATATATTATAAGTTCACCTAGATCTTAGTATTATCATAACATAAACTTAACATTTCTTCACAGCAAGAATCTTGTAAAAAAATGGAAAGAGTTATGTGTGTTGCAGAGACATAGTATATAACTTTGCCATTTTTCCAATGATCTTGACCTCAGTTGAGGTGAATATTCATTCTCTAATTTTTGATTGTTTGATCTTGACAGTTTTTGGTTTAAATACAGGAAAAATGTGATAAATTACTTCTACAAATTTCTCCTTCAAATTACTAAGTTGATATATTTTTATTGTATCTCATTACTAAGAAATTACATTGAAATAACCTTTAAATAAGTGTTTAGACTTCTGGAAACAGCTTCTCAGCCCAGTCTAATATATATCTGAGTAAATTGTTACTGTAGGGGGACAGTCTACATACAATTTTTAATCAAATTGCCTCCACTAATTTTGATGAAGGAAATGTCACTCTGTTAACATTATTTCCATGTGTGTAGGCTTATTTCACTCAAGTGAACAAAGACAGAAGAAGATCAAACTCTATATCTTTTATCTTCATGAGAAATATTCAGCAGCCAAACTCTGGAGTTACATATTGGAAGCACAGCCCTAGACAAAATAACTCTACTGCAGGAGAAATGCAGCTCAGCAGAAGGTGCACACAGCACACAAAGACATAGACTTGAAGAGCAGGTGCAAACACACTCAGCAAGGGTGGATCCAGACTTCAAGATTTCCTTCTCTCACTGAACCAGATGCAACAATGTTGATCAAATGAATCACTTAAGACTGTTCCATAATGACTTGTAATGTTTTCCCTAAGAGACCCAAAGCAGATGTGAATGCAGAGCAGTAATTTTATACTCTTAAATGTAAGTCACCCTCCTATGAATGACATAGAAATAGAAATGCCACAATTTGCGGAACCGTTCTGTCATCACAAACACAGTTGCTGTCATAGTGAAACAAATTACTCAAATGAAAAATTCTGAAACACCAGTGTTATATAAACATGAAATGAATGGATATCTTTTTATATGTGGCTTTAATCTAGAAAATTAGATCAGAAATAGTCTGTGAGTCTCATATCAACAGGTAGTGTGGAGAAAAGCAGAGGGCACATTGTAGCACAGTGCAATATTCAGGCTGCTGATTTACCTCCAAGCTTTTGTGACAAAACTTTTGGTAATTTTGCTTACTGTGTTTATCAACTGGGGACATAAATCCTAAGTTTATTAACATAAAAGCATTTCTCAAGAAATCATACAAATATATATGTATATGTGTATGTGTATGTGTATGTGTATGTGTATGTATATGTATACACATACATATATATATGCTATAAAAGGATGATATATATTCATATTTATATCTATATATTTGTTTGTGTGGTGTGTGTATGTGTATATATGTGTATATATGTGTATATATGTATATATATATATATATTTACACACATATATGTGTATATGTTTACACATGTATATAGGTTTATATGTATATGTTCATATGTATACATGTATGTGTATATCTATATGTGTGTATATCTATACAAATGTATATGTCTATATGTGTGTGTATATGTATAAATGTACATATGAATATATAGGTATTTATGATGTGTATATATATACATACATGTATGATTATCTAAATATATATATATACATATATATGATATATATATTATTATATATGTGTATATATACATATAGATATACATATAAACATCAGACATCCAGAGACACATAGTTTCTCACTCATATACATACATATGTGTGTGTGCTTTTTAAGTTTTTCATCATTATTAAATATATTTTAAATATATTTTTAACAGAAATGTTCAATTAGTCAGGGTTAATTCCAAGGCTCTAGCATGCTACAATATGTGTTATATTTTGAAACATTGATTTACATACATATTTGATATCATTTAGCTTTATGTTCATGCTTTGTAAATGATGACCATTTTATTACATTTGAATCAAGTAATGAGAACACAGGTTTACTCTGGACCAAAAAAAAGTAGTTTTAGGATCTTTTATTTAAACGGTGAATATTTTAATGCTACAATTGCTACAAATTTCTTCTTTTTGTGTATGGCATCTGCATTAGTAACTTCTCTGATTAAAGCTTTTACTATTGAACACTTCATCTAACAAGGAGTCATGAAAATAAAGTCCTCCAAAGCTCATAAAAATCAAATCAGTCCTGATCCTTCAACTCTGGCAGAGGAAACCAGACCAGAATTCTTAGTCTTTTCTATTCAGTGACCAGCACTGGTAGTGAAGCAATCACCATGAACTTGTGGTTCAACTTGCATTCTCTTACTCCTCTTTTGAAAAACTATTTTTTAAAAAGCATCAGAGGTGTTGGGTATGTGAGAGGATGTAAATGAATGGGTGGTTGCATCTGTGTACAGCTTTTACCTGTGTAAAATTGAAAGACCATATTGATAAATGTTTGAGGAAGTCCTTGGTATTTGTTTGAGGATAAAAAGGAACCTAAATAATATTCCCAAGTAGAGTTCAGAGTTCTATAATGTAAACTTCTGATACATTATCTTGATTCATAATAAATATAAAATTATTTTCTAAATCTTACCAAGTCTTTAATGATTTAGGGAACTTACATATAATAAAAGCACAAGAGGAGAAGCTAAAATTCAAATGATTGATCACATATTATATGTATGGTGTCCTAAGAGAAATAGGACAATAACACAGATTCAGTATACACATACCAAAAACTTAATTATTTGGTGAAAAGCATGGAAAAGATGTTCCAGTCTCTGATGTTTCTGGTGCAGGACTGGCTCACTAGAGGTCTCAGGGGACAAGCTAGCCAAGAATATCATGCACAACAAAGGGACAGATTAACAAGTTACCTCCCAAAATCAAAAACATCCCAGAAGATAAAAAAGGTGAGTGAAAACTGGACAGTTGTGGAAACAGTCTTGAAGAAGGAAGACCGAATATTTGATCAGGAAGTCTGGTGATTTGGCTGTGAATATTTAAACAGCTTCAAGGAAGTAGATCTGGGTTGAGGAATAAGGCATCAATGACTAACAGTCTTCCAACATCACTATAAAAACAAGTCCTCTTCTCTCATTGTTATGTTTTCTCAAATTTCAGAAAAAGAATACATTTCAGGTAGGGGAAAGTCTAGGGAGAAAATGAAATAATACCAACCACAAGTATATTAAGAGAATTCTCCTTCTGCCAGTTAATCTTCATAATTTAGTTTCAAATTCTGTTCTTCTGTTGGTTGAGCTCACATCTCACTACTGACATAATTGTATCTCTAAAGAAAAACTTGTGGTTTAAAAAATAAATCTGTCATGTTATATATCCTGCTGCAACCAGTAAGAGAAAATAATCTTTCAACGATTTCTACAATATGAATTAACATAAAGACATCATCTTACTTATCTTTCGATTGCTGTTATAAAACACAATAGCCAAGGAAACTTATCAAATTAAGTTTAATTTGGTTTACACCTTGAGATGGCTAAAGCATGACAGGACAGTATGTTAGCAGCAGAAACCACGTTAGCTGGGGAAACTGAAGATCATGATATGGCTTAGATAGGTTTTCCTTTTGGCTCTTTTAAAACAATGCAGAGAAAAGAGACTTTGTAAAAGGAGCACGCATAAAAGTGATAGTAGATATATGTGACATTTTTCTCACTAGGATTATCTCTGCTTTCAGACATACTTGATGAAGTGAAGCTAGTAGAATCTGGATGGAGCTTGGTACAGCCTTGAGTGTCTTTTATACTCTCTTCTGAAGCCTCTGTATTTACCTTCAGTGATTACTGGATAGACTGGATTCACCAAGCCCAAGAAAAGGGGTTAGAGTGGTTATGACAGGAGTGTCAAACCTATGCAAAGTCTGTGAAGAACAATTTGCAGTCTACAGGAAAAATTCTAAGAACTAATTATCTACGAATGCACTGTCTGAGGAAAAAAAAAAAAACAAACACTGCCACATATTACAGTGTGAGAGACATGATGAAGAAAAAAATTGTGATCTCTGGCAGAAAATTCTCCACATGGAGCTCATGGCCAGCAGGGGGCACTGGCACACAGGGAGCTACAGTCAACAGAAGAGTAGGATTGTGAATGGTAAAAACACTGGCTGAAAAGTTTCAAAAAATGTCTTTAATTCTTACGGACATATTTAAACACAGAATGCATTCTTTTCACAACATAGTGCAGAGCATGAACAAGGAAGATGTGTCTTCCTGTGAGCATCAGGACCTCATTGTGAGGAAGTTGGAAGCCAACATTTAGTTTTAAAAACAAAAGAAGTTGGGGGATGAACTTATTACATTTCACTGATGATTGAAACCAGTGTCATGAAACCCAAGTGTGAAACAAAAGATGGTACTGACTTGAAGCCTTAAAAACACAGAAGCAGAAAACAGTCTGTGTGGAGGTTGGTGTTCCATGGGATGGTAGGACCATATCTACATGTGATTTCTACAGTACTTGTGGGATCTCATTCCAATCTCATACTTTAGGAAGTCAGAGAGAGGGATGGTCTTATTTTAATAACCAAGTGAAGTCACTATCTCCCCTCCCCAGTTATGAAGGCAACGCTGACTCCCTGCATGCAAATGCATCTTCTCCCTCTACATTATATTTCCTCATAGACTGTTGCAGTTCCTATCTCTCTCACTGAAGGCTGATCTCTGAAACTTAAAAGATGAGACTGTTGAGTCTTCTGTACCTCTTGACAGCCCTTCCTGGTGAGTGTTGCAATTTCATACATGTGTCTTGTGACAGAATGTTTTTTCAAAATATGTGATTGACATAATTGTATTTTTTTCTCTGAAGGTATCCTTTCAGATGTGCAACTTCAAGAGTCAGGACCTGGGCTGGTGAAACCCTCTCAGTCACTGTCCCTCACCTGCTCTGTCACTGGCTACTCCATCAGCAGTGGTTATATATGGAGCTGGATCCGGCAGTTTCCAGGAAATAAACTGGAGTATATGGGGTACATATACTATGCTGGTATCACTGACTACAACCCATCTCTCAAAAGTCGAATCTCCATCACTAGAGACACATCCAAGGACCAGTACTTTCTGAAATTGAATTCTGTGACTACTGAGGACACAGCCACATATTACTGTGCAAGAGACACAGTGTGGAGTCTCCAGTTTGATCCCAGACATAAACCTCTTTGTAGAGTAGCTTTGCACTAATAGGTGGCAGGCAGCATACACCAACCACAGGAAATCTACTTTAGAGTAGGGAAAAACAACTCTTGCCCAAAACTGTGGCATGAGACTCCAGCTGTGCAGGAAGACACACTGGTGCTAAAATCTTCAGTTAATCAAATGTGCACAGTTCACTAATCCTCCTTAAATTCTTCATTCACCCCTCTTCCTGGAGGCTCAACATTGCTTCTAAAACATCACCAGAAGACTCTTGCTCTCCTGAAGAAGAAACCAATTCTAGAAATACCAGAGACTAAACCAAAATCCCAGTAACTACAATACTATCTAGAACCCAAGTGACCACTGCAGTTCACTCAGCTTCAGAAACCCAGAGGCAGCTGGAAAGTGTTAAAAGTCACAAAAACACCAGTGGAGTCACATTACTGCCCCTAAAGAGAATCTGGTCACTAGAAGAACAGGGCATTCAGGCAAGAAGATAAAAGCAGACGTAGAAACAAATAGAAAATAATTCACACATTAAAGATAAACTCAAAAAGTTGAACATGAATGTAAATTAATCCCATAGCTAGATGACTAGACACTGGTAAAAAAGCAAAATTAACAACACCCAGGATGATATGGTAACACTAAAACTCCAACTAAAGTAATCCCTGTATATTTCAATGTAGCTTATGTTCAAGAATGATATCTCAATCCCAGTCTTAAGATGGTGATAACATCCATTAAAGTGGCAAAGAAATAAAGTCTTTACAGAAATCTAGTAAAAGACAAAGTTGCCCAGCCCAAGTTCTCTCTGTGTCTCTTTCTTTGTTTCTGTATTTCTCTGTCTCTCTGTCTTTGTGTCTGAGTTTCTCTGTCTGTCTCTGTCCCTCTCTGTCTCTCTCTCTGTCTCTCTCTCTCTCTCTCTCTCTCTCTCTCTCTCTCTCTCTCTCTCTCTC
>JANHMN010000022.1:37022616-37035737 GCA_030674055.1 Rhabdomys pumilio
CTCTCTCTCTCTCTCTCTCTCTCTCTCTCTCTCTCTCTCTCTCTCTCCCTCCCTCCTCCCTCTCTCAGGTAGCAGGTGATAAAAGCATTGGTGATTTGGCATCATGTTGATAGCTGACAGAAAGCCAAACTTAATTATCTAGCAATCTTAAGAATGTCCAGCAAGAAACTCTGAACTCTTTCAATTCTTAATTTTAATTTTTTTATTTTACTTGCTCATTTTATAGCCAACTCATTACCCTCAACTCAGCCTCTCCCTTACACAATCCTTCCACATTACTAACTTACCCTTCTTCTCTGAGCAGCTGGGCTTCCTCTGGTTTTCTCAGCCCCACACCCTGAAAATTCAAATTTCTGTGATATTAGTTGTTTCCTCTAACATGAAACCAAATGAAGCAGCCTAGATAGAGAATATAATACCTTTTATAAACAAAAGCTTTTTCAGATATCTCCCTCCCAGTTTTGGACCCATATGAAAGGAAAGCTGCACATCTCTTACATATGTTTGGGGATGCCTATGTCCACGATTTTTATGCATTTTGAGTGGAGTTTCAGGACTGCTGAGAGCACAAAACATTCAGGCTCATTGATTCTGTTAGTTTTCTTCTAGACTCTTATTCAGGGCCCACAATGCTTCCTCTTATTCTTCTATAAATGGCCTTCTAAGCTCCATCCACCGTTTCCTTGTGGGTGTCTGTATCTGAGTTAGCTTCTTGGTGAAACCTCCCTGAGGACATTTATGTCAGGCTTTTGTCTGTAGCCATAACAGAGTATCATGAATAGTGTAATCAATTAGTCCTTGAACATGGGATGAGTTTTATGTTGGCCAGTTATAAGTTGTCCATTCCCTCAGTCTCTGCTCCATCTGTAATGACAGCATTTCTTATAAACAAGATAATTGGGGTAGAATGTTCTGTGGGTGAGTTTGTGTCTTTATAATTCCACTGGGGTTCCTGCCTGGCTATAGAAAGTAGCTTCTTCTAGTTCCAAATTAGCAATGTAGTGAGTCACAGCTAAAGTCACCCTCATTGATTTGGGGGTAGCTACCATATGATACCAGATTTCTGTCTTATCTTGTAGATGTTCCCCACTCCTTTCTCATAGCAGTTGCAGATTACTATACATTTTCATAAATATCTAGACATCTCTCATGTTCTTCTCCACACACAATTCTAAACATGATTCTAAACCTCCCATTCCTCTTCTCTCCAAGTTTTGTCTCTCCATCTGTTTTATTATGAGTATTTATTTATTCATTTATTTATTTGGCCTCAAATGTATTTTAATAAGGTGATGCTCTATTAATGCTCCATTTCTCAGAAAAAAAATTCAAATTGAAAGTATCAGAAACAATCATAGTATACCAATAAAAGTGGACAGCATAACTACCTAATATATGCACACTAAGTGCTACTGCGAGACTTCAACAAACAACAACCCTGTTCCCAAGATAGTTCTGGGCCTATTAAGAAAAAGTGTTTTCTGGTGTTTTGTAAAAATCTGAGACAAAAAGTTGCTGTTCTAACCCAAGAAAAAGATGGAAGCAAATTAACACAAGGTTTTTTTGTTTGTTTGTTTGTATGTTTGCTTGTTTGTTTTGTTTTTGATATACTAAAATGGAAACCTCTTAGAGAAAATGTCTTCTGTGGAACATGAAGATGTCATATATGAGATATAACAGAACAGTATGTACGCAGTAATCTTTGTGGACATTTGTCTGAATAATTACCTGGGACTGAATGGAGGAATGTGGCTAGATCCTTATTAATGGATGCCTAGGTTTTTAAGTATGTATGAAAGTGTCTCTGGGGTTGAACAGAATAAAAATGAGAAATTAAGTAAAACATGAAAAATAGAGAGAGAGAGAGAGAGAGAGAGAGAGAGAGAGAGAGAGAGAGAGGATGATAAAGATTAATGAAGTTCTGAGTCCATTTTCTATGGTTCTTCAGGCCCTCAACAATCAATAATGCAAAGGAATGCACTAGACAGACTTAATAAAACACTATACCACTTCACTTGTTAAACATGACCCTTCCCCCTCTGACTTCAAGCATACTCTCTAGAGTAGTACATGCAGGGAAGACCTATCTATTGCAAAGAACCCCTGACACTTTTCCAGGGAAGAATTCTGGCTTGTCCAAAAAGGGCCCTTTTTTAAAGAGCTACAGGCAACTTGACAATACAATTTTATCCAATATCAGTGGCATTTATTTGGGACAAACTCAGCAATTCAAGTTCTGGAGGTGGACAGTTGAATACATGAGGAGTAAAACACGATGGAGAGAAAGAGAGAAAGAAAGAGAGAGAGAAAAGTAGAGAGAGAAAGAGAGAGACAGAGAGAGAGAAAGAGAGAGATAGAGAGAGTCAGGCAGACAGAGAGACAGACAGGCAGAGGGAGGGAGGGAGGGAGAGAAGGAGGAAGGGAGGAGTGGGGGGAGGGAGGGAAGGAGGGAGGGAGGGAGGGAGAGCAGGAGAGAATGGTTAAGATTATGGAGCTCTGAGTCCATTTTTCCCAATTGCTCCAATTCCTTCAATTGTAGCAGCATGTCCAAAAGTTCTGTTGTTTTTGGGGTAATCCAAGGGTTCCATCTAGTTGTTTGATTGCTCCTCCTAGAACCTCAAGTACTATTTTGAGCAGTTAGAAAGAGTTAGAACTGTCTTGTCTTATCACTTATTGTGAGAGCTTCTCTATATCTAGGATGATGTTGTCTATTGTCTGACTGTATATTGCTTTGTTTGTGTTTTATATATGCCCTGTATCCCCTATTTCTCTACTACATTCAACAGAGAAATGTGTTAAATTTTTATGAATGGTTTTTAAGCATCTAAGGAAATAATCATTTAGTTTGGTTTTTTCAAACTGTTTATATGCTAGATTATGTTTATGAATTTTCATATACTTAACCATCTGTACATCCCTGGAATGAATCCTACTTGATTGTGAAGGGTAATGTGTTTGATGTGTTCCTGGATTCAGTTTGAGAGTATTTTCTTAAGTATTTTTGTATCAATGTTCATAAAAGAAATTGTTCTAAAATTCTCTTTCTTTGGTCTTTTTGTGGTTTAGGTATCAGTGTGACTGTGGCCTCAAAGAATGAGTTTGGCAGTGTTCTTTCTGCTAATAATTTATGAATTAAATGAGGATTAATGGTATTAACTCTTTGAAATTCTAGTAGAAGTCTTCACTAAAACCATCTGGCTCTGAGGATTTTTGGTGTGTGAATGGCACAGACTATTAATAATTGCTTCTATTCCTTTAGGTGTCCTCTAGGGAGTTTAAAATATTGAGGTTATCTTGATTGAAATTAGGTAAGTGATATCAGACTAGAAAATCATGCATTTTGCTCTATTTTCCAATGTTGTCAAAGACATGCTTTTGACATAAGACTTAATGATTCTTTAAATCTCCACTTTGTCAGTTATTATGTGTCCTTTTTCACTACAGAGTTTGTTTATTTGGATACAGTCTCTCTGCATTTTGGTTAGTTTGTCTAAGGATTTTTCTATCTTCTTAATTTTCTCAAAGCTCTTGTTTTTTGTTGATTATTTAAACTATTTTCTCAGTTTCTAAGTGATTGATTTCAGTCCTGATTTTGATTATTTCCTGTCTTTTACTCTCTGTTGGTATGTTTGCTTCCTTTTTTCAACCACCCTGAAACAAAAAAAATGACAATCACACACACACAAAAAAAAGACAGAATGTAAAATCCTGTTAGTTGTCTTGAAAGATATGAAACTCTCTCTCTCTATGGACTTATATGTTTATGTTCACAAATGAACTCACAGCACACATAAAAAACTCTACATGCCAAACCACAGCATGACAGTCTGGAAATGGCTGAGCAAGTAGCAGTGACTCCTGGCAAATTCGATAATATTAGTTTAACTTCTGAGATCCATCAAGTAGACAAGAACTGAACTCCAAATTTGTCTTGTATAGTGCATACACATACCTAGGCACATGGATGCTTCAAATGTAACAGCAAAGAAGAAAGTAATTTTTAAGAAAAACGTTTTACAAAATATTTTGTGAACTCTGTACATTTTTGGATAATATCCATTTATTTGTGAACACATTCCATGCATATCCTTTTTGAATCTGAGTTACCTCTCTCAGGGTACTTCTAGTTCCATCCATTTGTCTGAAAATCTCATGAAGTTCTCATTCTTAATAGCTGAGTAGTATTCCATTGTGTAGATGAACCACATTTTTGAATCCACTCTTCTGTTGTGACACACCTGGGTTGTTTCCGACTTCTGACTACCATAAATAATTCTGCTATGAATACAGTGGAACAAGTGTCACTTTTACATGGTGGGTCATCTGTTGGGTATATGCTCACAAGTGGTATAGCTTCATCTTTAGGTACAACGCACAGAACTCAAGAAGTCTGACAGTGAATGGCCCGAGTGAGAATGCTGCAATTCCACTTGGGAGAGAAAAAACAGCAATCACAGGAGGGGGAGGGATGGAGGAATCTGGGACATGTGACAAGGAGAAGAAGAAAGTAACTTGATCAGGTATTGTGGAGGACTGGACTGAAGTCCTGAGGGAGAGCAGAAAAAATTGAAACAGCAACCTCCAGAGGTAGGAGGTTTGAGACCTTATAGAGTGTACCAGAGACCTGGAAAGTGAGACACTTTCAGAACTCAAAGGTAGGGACCTTAGATGAAATGCCAAAGAGTAGGGCAAAAATACTTATAGAGACCAACCCCATTGAAAGTGTAGCCATCAATTGGTGAGAAGGGATTTTCATGCCACAGTCAAAAACTCTGATCCAGAATTGTTCCTTTCTTAAGGTACTGCAGGAATAAAGAAGAACCTGAGGAAAAGGAGGTCCAGTGACAGTACCAAATTAAAATCCACCTCAGGGGTCGTCCCAAAGGCCTGATAACATTACTGATGCTATGACGTGCTTACAAACAGGGATCTATCATGACTTCCCCAAAGAAGCTCAACCAGAACATGAAAGAGTTAGATAAGATATTTACTCCCAACAGAAGGACAGAAGTCGGTGACACCTGTGGTTGAATTACTGAAAAGCTGGAAGAAGGTGAGAAGGCACCCTCCCTCCCTCCCTATAAAAAAATTCAGTTCTAGTAGTTTAGCAGAACTCACATAGAATATATGGTCACTAACAAAAGGTGCAGACATAATTTTGTGAAGTACCTGGGGTCTCAGTTGTCACAAAGAAAAGGGAGAGTATTAATCGAGAACATGAAAAAAGTACTATGGATTCATTCTCAATTTTTGGGTAATTTTCCATGTCAGTCTACAAGAAAGATTCAAACTATAGTGTTCCCAGTAACATAATCTTGTCACTATACCTCTTGTTGATGTTGATTTGAATATGTGATTCAATCATAATTAGATCAATGTCTTTCAGCAGTAGATAGATTAGATAGTAACCCGAGATTTACTTACTGTGAGATGGCAAAGATTGATATTGAATTATACTGTAAGTGAAATAGTAGATAAAATTTCTGTTCTGAGGCATTGAGGAATATGCTTAGACATTTGTCCTTATTCCCTGACACTGTATTCACAGACTGCTTAAGTTTTAATATTTTTCCCCAAGATTCAAAATTCTATCACTGTATATAATATATTGAATTAACAACTTGAGTCATAATAAAGAATACACTATACCAGGTTGGCCTGTGAGGAAGTGTCTTGATTACCTTTATTAATTTCGAGAAGTCATCAAAAACTGAGCAATATCATTTACTGAGCTTGAGGTCCTGGACTGTATGTATAAGTTTAGTGGGGATCTTATCAACTATAAGCTTGTATGTATTTATTTTCCTCTCATTCTTTACCCTTTATTAAGCATATGACTAGATGCTTCATGGTACTTACTACTGTGATTTCTCCCATGTTCATAGAGAACAGAAATGACATGACAAATTTACTCAGTTCTTTTTTGTCAACATCTATTATCCCAATACAACAATTAAACTAAGAGAACAGAATGTGTTCCAGAAAAGACACATAATAATGACATACAGTCTGTGGGATGCATGTTTGCATGCAACTTTGGGATTTTGAAGAGAGACACCTATTGCTTCAACTGTGGAACTGGCAGCTGAGTTCTAGATGTTTTATGTTGGAGGCTTCAAATAACTTTTGTGTTACTTGAAAGTCTCTCTACTCCTATTGTCTTATTTTAATTCTCAAAGGCTCTCACAGAACACTGGTATATCTTGAGGGATTTGTACCCTGTCTTGCTGTTCATTCTGTAGACCACAGTGTTAAACAGGCAACAGGAACAAGAGGGTAAACTTTAAGATCTGAGCGTTTAGTCTACAGAGAAGTGAGCGTATATATCACATGTTCTATCAGGACATCACAGTTTTTACCAGTAGAATTGCCTCTTTGAGGTTCCAACAAACAGGAATTAAAACAATTAAAAACTACAGCTCAAGCTGTACACATAGAGGATCACTGTCACCTTCACACATAACAGATGTTTTTCAAGCCACAGCGCCTGCTGTGATTCTTGTTCTAAAACTCTCTTGGCCCCTTTAGTTTTGATGTCTCAGGAGCACTGACTACAGTCTTTGCATGCTGCCTGCTAGCTTAAGTTTCTTTCTCCTTTTCTCTCTCCCCATGTGTTCTCCAACTTCACAAGATGGCTGTGATTCCCTAATCTCCACTCTCCGCCCCTCCCCCAGGGGCCAATTGCTGCTAACCTATCAAGTTCACTGGCTCCAAACTCTAGTCCCCAGTACCCTGCCAGGCAGCTTCTTTCCCTGCTCCCCCATCATTTGCTGCAGACTACAGCTAATTGGCCTAGCTGTTTTGCCTAATGCAACAGGGGTGTAACCCTGCTAGCTACCCAGCCCTGTGTTCCTTAGACAGTTTCTTTTGAGTGGCTAGAAACTCCAGACTGAGCCTTAAAAAACTGCATACCTACCAGTTTACCCCAGGAGCTGCTGGCTCAAATCCAGCTTCCCCCTGTCTCTCCCAAAGACACAACCTTTCCCTCTTTCTGACTCTTGGCCCTCCTATCAAGCCTCTGCGTCTCTTCCTCTATGCTTTCTTCAAAGTTAGGCTTTTTCTCATTCTCTACATTTAAAATTTCTAGGAAAAACAAAGTGGGAATACAGGACCACTATGCCAGAGCACCCAGACTTCACTTGGCAGAGCAAGCCCCTCCCCCACTGCTTTAAACTAGCCATACTGCTTCTTCTCTCCAACAGAAAAACCTGCAACAAGGTTCCTATTTTTCAAGCAAAAATTTGAAATGTTTCCTTTTCTCCCTAACAGGAACACCTAAAGCAACAATGTTCATGCTTCTCAGCCAAAAAATTTTCTTCTTTCTTTTTGTTTGTATGTTTAAATATCTCCTTTTCTCTCTAATACTTGTGATATATGTCCAAATTTTTTTTTCAATTTTTTTTTTATTTCTTCAAGGTTCAAAAGTCATCTCATCTACTTCCACAGGTTAGTTCAACGTCCTTATCAACATTTTCAGCTCTTAATTAACAAATAGTTTCCTTTTTATAGACAAACTGTTGCTGCCTACCCCAGATACATAAATAACACAATGTTTTTATTCCTCAGCCATCCAGAGAAGACTTACAGGTGCCTTCTAATATTGAATTTCCTCAAACACCTTTGCTTTTCTAGGATCTCAATGTACGACCATGACATGCTTGCTTCCAAGTAGCCTAATTCTTGCTACCTACCCTTTGCAGATATTCCCCTGCCAGGGTGCTGCTTCCCTGTTGTGATTATCCTATAAGTGCTCCCACAAGTCCAGCAGAGAATGCCATCTCCTGGAACCTGCCTGCAATGCCAAGCTACCTTCTTCCATCAACCTTGTCTGAATGAAGACCTTAGAGATGCATGCTGAGACCCAGACATGCACAACTTAAGAAATGCTCAACATCCTTAGTCATCAGGAAAATGCAAATCAAAACCCTGAGATACCAGCTCACACCAGTCAGAATGGCTAAGATCAAAAACTCAGGTGATAATAAGTGCTTGCAAGGATGTGGAGAAAGAGGAGCACTTCTCCATTGTTGGTGGGATTGCAAGCTGGTACAACCTCTCTGGAAATCTGTCTGGCGATTCCTCAGAAAATTAGACATAGCACTACCTGAGGATCCAGCTATACCACTCCTGGGCATATACCCAGAAGATGCTCCAACATATAACAAGGACACATGCTCCACTATGTTCATTGCAGCCTTATTTATAATAGCCAGAAGCTGGAAAAAAAATGGATATCCTTCAACAGAGGAATGGATACAAAATATGTGGTACATTTAGACAATGGAATATTACTCAGGTATTTAAAACAATGAATTCATGAAATTGTTAGGCAAATGGATGAAACTAGCAAATATCATTCTGAGTGAGGTAACCCAATCACAAAGAACACACATGGAATGCAATTACTGATAAGTGGATATTAGCCCAAAAGCTCACAATTCTCAAGATATAACTCAAACACTTGAAGTTCATGAAGATAAAAGAAGAAATTGTGAGTGTTTTGGTCCTTCTTAGAAGGAATAACAAAATATTCATGGAAGAAAATATGGAGACAAAGTGTGAGACAGAAACTGAAGGAGGGGTCATCTGGAGACTGTTCTACCTGGGTATCCATCCCAGGTGCAGTCACCAAAGTAGAGGCTGATGTGGATGCCAGGAAGTGCATGCTGACAGGAGCTCAATATAGCTGTCTCCTTAGAGGTCTGCCAGAACCTAAGATACACAGAAGCAGATGCTCGCAGCTAAACCATTGAACTGATCACAGGTTTCCCAATGGGGAATTAGAGAGGATTCAAGGAGCTAAGTGGTTTACAGTACCAAAGGGAGAGCAAAAATATCAACCAACCAGAACTGCCAGGGTCTAAACCACCAGAGGGAACCATATCTCCAGCTATATAGGTAGGGAAGGATGGCCTTGTAGGGCATAGGTGGAAGAGGATGACCTTGGTCCTGTGAAGGTTGGATGCCCCAGTGTGGGGGAATTTGAGGTTGAAGTGGTGGGAGTAGATGGGTGAGTAGAGCCTCATTCTCATGGAAGCAGGAGGAAGGGGGGTGGCATAGGAATTTTCTGGGTCGGGGTGGGAAATGGGAAAATTGGAAAACATCTGAAACATAAATAAAATATCCAATAAAAATATTCCAAGTGTGAATTGTCTCAAATTATAATTCACACATTTCAAAAAACTTCTGCAGTGGCATGCATTCTAATAATTTTTAAAATAATGAAATATCTAAAGAAATATGTCTATAATTCTAGTGTACATATTTAAATACAGGATACAGTCTATTCTGAACAAAATTCAGAGCATTAACAGAGCTGATGTCACTCACATGTAGGCAATAGGATCACATTCTGAGGAAGAATGGAACCAACAAGCAGTTTTAAAACAAATGAATGTCAAAGAGTTTATAGGATTTTCCTGATTAAAACCAAAGCCAGGGATCCCAGGTGCACCTGTGAGAATTCAGATCTATATGCATTGTGTGACCTTGAGTAATGGTCTGAGAAATGTATCCAAGGGTGTGATACGGTCAGAATGCTTGTTTTCAAATAGTAATTTTCTGTACAAAATCACCAATATTAAATTCCACAGTCAGCTCATTGTATTCTGCTGTCTTTTGTGGCAGAGTTTAATGTTTAAAACCCTAACTCTTTAGGCTGCAGGAAATATGTTTTCATTCTTGAGTCTCAGGAGTTTGTCACTCCTTTAGTTAAGTGATTAAACAAGGGTTCTCATTGAAACATTCTAACCTAAGCAAGGAGTAACTGAAGGAAAACAAACTGAAAAATAAATTTAGGCAATGTGTATCCCAAGTGTTGTTAAGAATATAAGGTGAATGTTTAGAAGTGTGTGAAAGACCATATGAGTTATGATGCCTTTGCTGCAGAAGTTATGGAAACAACCCACAACACATGCATGTACCTTTGAACATAATAAATAAAACTGTCACTTTTCTCACTGATTCATTAGTGCCTTTGATGGTCTTCATTTTCCATAAAGCCTCATGCACACATTAGGAAGAGTTCATGAAGGAGTTCTTTGGGAATAAAACTGATTAATGGAGTTTAATGACACACCAGTAAGTAGTCGCATTGTTTCAGGCACTGGACATACCTCCCACTGTGGACAAGGATAGGAACTCTCATCCTTAGGGAGGCAGAGCAGTGTGAAGATGTGTGATTCCTGTGAATGTTTGTGTCTAACCCCTGAAGTTGATCCTACTTCTCCTTGACATCTTAACAATCTGTGATTTATTTTTTGGTAGGGAGGAGCTCAAACTCACCTCGATAAATGATGGAACTGTATGTAGGAGGATTATGAAATCTATTAGTGCAGTCTCTTTATAGCTAGACACATCACGCAGAGATTATCATTCTGTTAGTGAGGCAATGTTGAGGCAGTTCTCTGATATAAATCATAGGACCTTTGTGACAGACTATCCCTTCCAAAATCAAATATCTTGTCTGAATTCTACTGTTCTGTCATTTTAAATGAGCACACTATCATCACTAAGATTCCAGCTCCTCTCACACTACACAGCCATTTTAATGCACTTATATCAGTTTCTATGCTGGTCAGACCCTCAGAAACATGACAGAGCATAGCAAAAGGCTCCAGCATACTATCAGGCATTGGCAGGACTGTAATGAATCAGACACAGAGCATTCCACTCATAATATAGAGTGAGATTAGATTAAAAAAAAAAAGACAGGGCATTATTCACTGATACATGTGCAAAATTGCAGAATTCTACCCTAAGCATTTGAAAGGCAAAGAATGAGATGATTCAACAGGCAGATGTTAGTTAGTTGATACTTTGAAAAATTTTAGGTTATTTATGTAATAGAAAGAAAAGCTTATAGCACGTATACTAAAGTCTTTTAAGTTTTCAATACCTTAACTTATCAAGAAAATGTAAATTAATATGGTAGTTTGAGATTTCATCTAATTAAAGCAAAAATGACATTTATTAAGGAAACAAATGATACAAAATGCTTATGAGTAATTGATGAAATGGGAAGCATAATGGATGGTGGTTTAACCTGATGTAGTTTCTATAATTTTTTTTTCTGTAGCTTCTTCCAAAAGGTAAAATTACAAATATAATGTGAACTACCTACATCACACCTGAAGATATTGCTTAAGGCTCTCTACTGGAAAGGTACCAGATCATTTTTGAAAATACAGAAATACAGGGTATTAAGATTTATGAAATATTGAAACACATATAATTGGGAGAAAAGATAAGAAAACTAGAAACAGTTTGGACGTATTTATAAGGAAGCAAGAACTCGAGAACCAATGCATGAAAAGAAGTTTGGCATTTACTTAAGACCTTAAATACACAGGAGCAGAAGAGGTTCCCTGGGAGGTTGGTGTGGGAAATGAGAATGGGATCATGTCTACATGTGTGTCCTGTGATTTACACAGTCCTCATCCACTATTATTCCAGACTCACACTATTCAGTGCGAGTGATGTTGTTATTTAATAACCCAAATGCAGACATATTGTCCCTCCCAAATTATGAAGGCAAGGCTGGCTTGCTTTATGCAAATGCATCTTCTAGCTCTAATTTAAATTCCATCCTGGGCTGTAGGAGCTCCCATCTCTCTCACTGAAAGCTGTTCTCTGGAGAAACAATGTAGCCTAAAAGATGAGAGTGTTGAGTCTTCTGTACCTGTTGATAGTCCTTCCTGGTGAATGTTACCATTTCATATATGTTTCCAGGAGGGGTTTTCAAAATGTGTGATTGACAGAATTTACTCTTCTTGTCTGAAGGTATCCTGTGTGATGTGCAGCTTCAGGAGTCAGGACCCGGCCTGGTGAAACCCTCTCAGTCACTGTCCCTCACCTGTTCTGTCACTGGCTTATCTATAACCGAGAGTTATTATTACTGGAACTGGATATGACAGACTTCAGAAAACAAGCTGGAGTGGATGGGATACATATACTACGATGGTAGCACTTACTACAACCCGTCTTTCAAAAGTCGAATCTCCATCACAAGAGACACATCCAAGAACCAGTACTTTCTGCAGTTGAACTCTGTGACTACTGAGGACACAGCCACATATTACTGTCCAAGAAGCACAGTGTAGAGGCTTCAGTGTGAGCCCAGACATAAACACTTTTGTCCAGCAGCACTGCTCCAATAGGGGGCAGACAGCATACATCAGCCATAGGAAATCTACTTTAGAGTAGGGAAAAACAATTCTTGCCCAAAACTGTGTCATGAGACTCCAGCTGTACAGGAAGACACACTGGTGCTAAAATCTTCAGTTAATACAATGCAAACAGCTCACTAAACCTCCTTAAATTACACCCAGAAATCTTTGGTGATCCCTCCTCCTGGAGACTCAAATGTTGCTCTCCTGAAGAAGGAACCAATTCTAGAAACAGCAGAGACTAAACCAAAATCCCAGTAGCTACACTGGTATCTAGAACCCAGGTGACCCTTGCATTTCACTGAAATCCAGAAAGCCAGAGGCAACTGCAAAGTTCCTAATGTCACTCAAGCCACAAAAATTCCAGTGGAATCAAGATACTTCCTTTAAAAAGGGTCTGGGCAATAGAAGAACAGAGCACTCAGGCAAGAAAAAAGAAGAAAACAGAAACCAAAAGAAAATAATTCATACATCAAAGAAAAACTCAGAAAGTTGAACATGAACCTAAAATAATCCCATAGCCAAATGACTAGACATTAGCAAGAGAGCAAAATTAACACCAACCAGGGCAATATGGTAACACTAAATCTCAGCTATCCAACTAAAACAACCTCTGGATATTCCAATATAGATTAAGTACAAGAAAAAATACCTTAGTTACAACCTTATGATGCTAATGACGTCCATTAAACTGCAAATCAAATATAGTCTTTACAGAAATCCAGTAAAAGACAAACATGCAGAAAACACAGTTGCACAACCCAAGTTTCATTTTTTTGACTCTCTTGACTCTCTCTCTCTCTCTCTCTCTGCCTCTCTCTCTTTCTCTCTCTCTTTCTCTCTCTTTCTCTGCCTCTCTCTCTCTCTTTCTCTCTCTCTGCCTCTCTCTCTCTTTCTCTCTAACTGCCTCTCTCTCTCTCTCTCTCTCTCTCTCTCTCTCTCTCTCTCTCTCTC
>JANHMN010000022.1:37035747-37063642 GCA_030674055.1 Rhabdomys pumilio
CTCTCTCTCTCTC
This sequence comes from Rhabdomys pumilio, assembly GCA_030674055.1. Classification (NCBI taxonomy): domain Eukaryota; kingdom Metazoa; phylum Chordata; class Mammalia; order Rodentia; family Muridae; genus Rhabdomys; species Rhabdomys pumilio. The sequence goes on from JANHMN010000022.1 coordinate 37,035,761, forward strand.
TCTCTCTCTCTCTCTCTCTCTCTCTCTCTCTCTCTCTCTCTCTCTCTCTCTCTGTCCTCCCCTTCTTTCTCCCCCATGTAGCAGGTGATAGAAGCATTGGTGATTTGACATCATGTTGACAGCAGACATATGGCCAAACTTAATTATCTACCACTCTTAAGAATGACCAGCAGAGACTCTGAATTCTTTAATTCTTTTGTATTTTTCTTATTTTACTTACTTACTTTATAGCTCACTCACTACCCCCAACTCAGCCTCTCCTTTACACAATCTGTCCCCATTACTAACCTACACTTCTCCTCTGAGCACCTGGGCTCCCTCTGGTTTTCTCACCCAACACTCTAAAAGTTCTAGTCTTTGTGAGGCTTGTTGTTTCCTTCCCAATAAAGTCAAATGAAGCAACCTTGATAGAGAATATAACCCCTTTTATAGAAAAAGGTTTTTCAGATATCCCTCTTCCAGTTCTGGACCCATATAAAAGTGAAGCTGCACATCTGTTACATATGTTAGGGGATGCCTATGTCCATCTTTTTATGATTTTGTTGGAGGTCCAGACTTCTGAGAGTGAAACATTCAAGCTCGATGATTCTGTTGTTTTTTTTTTTTCTCTGGAATTCCTGTGCTATTCAGGGGCCACAATGTTTCCTCCTATTCTTCTATAAGAACCCCTCTAAGTTCAATCCACTGTTTTCGTTTGTGTGTCTGGATCTGAGTTAGCTGCTGGGTGAAACCTCCCTGAGGATAGTTATGCCAAGCTCGTATCTGTAACTGTAACAGTGTATCGTGACTAATATAAAGAATTGGTTTACTTATATGGGATGGGTTTTAAGTCAGGCCAGTTATAGGTTGTACAATTCCCTCAGTTTCTGCTCCATCTCCAATGATAGAAAGTCTTATAAACAAGATAAATTGGGGTTGAGTGTTCTGTGGGTGAATTTGTGTCTTTATATCTCCACTAGGGTTTCTGCCGGGCTACAGAAGGTGACTTCTTTGAGTTCCAAATTAGCAATGTAGTGAGTCACAAATAAAGTCACCTCCACTGATTCTTGGGTAGCTACCATATCCCAGGTCTCTCTCTTATCTTGTAGATGCTCCCCATTCCTTACCCCTAGCAGTTGCAGATTTCTATTCATTTCCATGACCATCTAGCCATCTCCCATGTTCTTCTCCACACATGATCTTAAACCTCCCATTCCTATTCCCATTCCTTTTCCCTCCAAGTTCTGTCTCTCCATTGGTTTCTTATGACTATTTATTTATTTATTTATTTATTTTGGCTTCAAATGTATTTCAATAAGGTGATGCTGTATTAATGCTCCTTTTCTCAGAAAAGTTATACAATTAAAAAATTTTCAATTAAAAATTTTATCAGGACCAAATCATGGTTCACCAATAAAAATACTCAGCATAGTTACCTAAGATAGGCCAGACTAAGCACTATTGTCAGACCTTCAACAAACAGTAACCTTGTTTCCAAGATTGTTCTAGGCCTATTAAGAAAAGCTGCTTTCTCATGTTTTGTGAACAACAGAGACAAAAAGTCTTATCCTTACCCCCCACAAAAAAGATGGAAACAAGTTAACATAAGTTTTTTTTAAGATATACTAAAATAAAAACCTCTTAGAGAAAAAGTCTTCTGTAAGACATGAAGGTGTCATATATGAGATATAACAGAACTGTATATATGCTGTAATCTCTGTGGACATTTGTCTGAATTCTTACCTGGGAAGGAATGAAGGTATTTGGCTAGATCATTATTAGTGGATGCTTAGGTTTTGTAGTACAATCAATATGATAAAGGAATGCACTAGACAGACTTAATAAAGCACTATACCACTTGAGTTATCAAATATCATTTTTTCCCTTGCTCCTCTGCCTTCAAGCATAGTCCCTAGAGTAGTACAAACAGGGAAGTCCTATCTATTGGGAAGAAGCCCTGACACTTTTCCAGGGTAGAATTCTGGCTTGTAAAAAAGGACTCTTCTTTTAAGGGCTACAGGAGACTAGACAATGCAACTTTATCTAATATTGGTGGCATTTATTTGGAGCAAATTCAGCTATTAATCTCCTGGAGACATGTGGTTGCATGCAGGGGGAGTAAAACATAATGGAGAAAAAGAGAGAGAGAAAGAGAGAGAGAGACAGAGAGAGAGAGAGACACACACAAAGAGAGAGAGAGAGAGAGAGAGAGAGAGAGAGAGAGAGAGAGAGAGAGAAATGGTCAAGAAGAATAGTACTCTGAGTCCATTTTTCCAATTACTCCAATTCCTTTCATTGTAGCAGCTATAAGCATCATGATTACACAAACTATAGCTGTTTTCTGTATCAAGATATTTTCTTTCTACATTGTATTTGCAGTGGAGCTCACTGGTTGGGCAGCAAAAGAGGTAGGCAGAGTGAGGAGTTGGGAGAAGGAAGGAAAAAGAGAGGAAGCAACATAGAGGAAGAACCATGGATCTCTAGCAGTCTCGGGTAACAATTTTCATAAAAAGTATAGATACTGGGTAACAATCCTTATTGGTTGGGCATCTTGTGTATTGAGCATTTCCTAATATATAAATTTACTGAATAATCTTTAAGATTTAAGAGTCTTCATTCTATCTGGAACCACAAGCATAGTTGGTATTGTCTGGGGCTTAGCAGAGAGCCATCAGAGTGACAGGGCTGGCCCAAGATCTATGCTTTAAGGCATAGTCTTTATGGAGCTGATTGGGAAATAGCTGCCACAGTAACATCTCGTGGGGTGCTCTTGCCCTCTGGCTGCTTCTAGCTGTGTAGCACTTGGCCTCTGGCCTCTTCTAATGCAGCAACTTGGTGGGCAGGCCAGATAGCTAACAGAGCCAGACAACCATGGCATTTCTAAATATCACCTGTTTATTTGGGCATCACCTGCAATGGGAGATACTTGAGAATCAAAGAGGCAGTTCTGCTTGCTGTCTGGGCCCAACATGTTCCCCCACTAGAAGTGGCCAGAGGCCAAGCACACGAGATCTAGACTTACAAGATACCAGCATGGCCACTGGCTCCATCAATCCAATCACACCACCTCCTCAAAGCTCCTCTAATCCCCAGATAAAATCTACCATGCTGGTAGAATGAAGACACTTAATTCTTAAAGATTATCATATATATATATTTCATATATATATATATGAAAATACTCAATTAACCAGATGCCCACACAATTAGAATTGTTACCCAATATCTAACCTTTAGATGTAAATTATTACCCAGGACTGCTTTTGACCCATCCATCCTCCTCCATGTTTGCTAGCTCTCTTCTCCCTTTCTTCTTCTCTTCTTTCTCTCCTTCCCACTCTTAGCTCCATCCATCTCTTCTACTGCCCAATCACTGAGCTTTACTGCAAATACAATGTAGCAGGAAATTATCCTGCAACACTTTTCCAAAGAAAGCAAACCAGATGTGCTTTGTATAAGTAGATAAGAAAATAGATCCATATTTGTCACCTTGTACAAAGCTCAAGTCCAAGTGGATCAAGGATCTACACATAAAACCACATACATTGAATTTAATAGAAGGGAAAGTGGGAACGATTCTCCAACTCATTTGATATTCCAGTGCTGTGAATTCTGTTTTTCTGAATATCCTAGTTTTGATTGGGTTTCATGTGTTTATGGAGGTTGGCTTCATGAGTTCTCTCTCTATTTTGAATATTACCCTCTTTTGCATATGGGGTAAGTGAAGTTTTTTTCTCCCAATCTGTAGAATGCTGATTTGTCTGATTCTGACCAATTCTGTTCACAGAGAAGAGCTGTACACGCTGTAGAGAAGCACAGATCCAGATACTGGGGATGACACTCCAGATTCTGAGCTTGATCTGGAAATGTGACAGCTTGTGATGCTGTTTAAATTTCATGTTTTTCTTTAAAAAAATATAATCTAACTACATATTATTGTCATAATGGTAAATGAACAAAATGATCCTTTCATCTTCTTTGAGCATTGTCTTCTCACAGATTTCCACCACAGAGTTTGCTATATAGGATGGGTTGATACAAATAGGGGCTTCTGCTACTCATCAAACCCAGTCCAGTGCTGAGCCTCACCCTGGACAGATGAGCTCAGCCCTGGATTCCACCCAGGTCCTCCAATGCAGTGATTAGTACTGAAAACAGACTACTCATTATAGATTGGGCTTAGACGTGTTATCCTTGTTGCTCTTTTAAAAAGTAATGCACAGAGAAGAGACACTGTTTTTGTAAGAGGACATGCACAAGAGGGACAGTAGATATATTTGACAGTTTTTTTGATGAGAATTATCTCTCTTTTAGGCATACATGATGAGGGGAATCTGGTAGAATCTTGAGACTGGTAAAACCTTGAATGTTCCTTAAACTCTCTTGTGAAGCTGCTGTATTCATCTTCAGTGATTAGTGGATGCCCTGTATTCACCAAGTCCCAGGGAAGAGTCTAGACTGGTTAGCATATATAAAAGTATTACAAGAGTGTAAAAACTATTCAGAGGCTGTGAAGGGCAGTTTGCCATCTCCAGAGAAAATTCTAAGAACTTATTGTATGTATACATGAAAAGTCTGAAAAAGGAGGACACTGTCATATACTTCCATGTGAGATATCTTGTAAGGAAAATAAATTGTGAGCTCTGGCACAAAACTCACCACAAGATGCTCATGTCCAGCAGGGGGCACTGGCACATAGGGAACTCCAGGTCAATAGAAGTGGAGTAGAAATGTGAATTGTAAAAATACTCTCTCTGATTGGTTTCAAATAAATTCATCTTTAATATATTTTTTCTTTTTATTTAGATATCTTATTTATTTACATTTCAGATATCATCCCCTTTCTCCATTTCCCTTCCCTAGAACCCCCATCCCATCCCCCCTCCTCTTTTTTGATTTTATACTATTTTAAGTACATGCAATTATTCAGGTCAGTTCTAGGCTGAGGGACAAGCAATACAACAGATACAAATAGTGAAAAACAAGCAATACAATAAACACAAATATTCAAAATCAAACAAGGCAATAAACAAAATTCCATGAACACTCCCATGATCACTGTTTCTAAGAGCTTATCAGGATGGCCAAAATATCTGAGCCAACTTCCTTGCCCTACCCAATGTCATTTTCATGTCTGAAGCCTACTTCCTTGTTCTAGCCTAAAATGTAGATTCCTATCTGAAATTACTTCTTTGTTCGAGCCTAGTATTTTGATTTCTGCCTCAAATTACTTCAGTAATTCCTACCTGAAATTACTTCGTTGTTCTAGCCTAATGTCAGATTCCTGGTAAAGCCTACAACCTTGCCCTGGACAATTGTCACATCCCTCCCACACAGCCCATTTTCTTTTCCTTGCCCCATATCAGATTCTTGCCAAGCAACCCAAAAGACTCTATGCCTCTCTCCCTTTTGTATTTCATTAACAAGACTGGTCCTCCCTTAGGTCATGCTGACAAGAATGCCTTCCTTACCCATCATAAAATATGCATTCCATATTTAGGTACAGGATGCATTCTGTTCAGAACAAAATGCAAATCATTCATGAATCAGATGGAACTCCCCTGTGGGAACGAGGAACTCATCCTGAGGAAGCACAAAACCAACAATTAGTTTTAAATGAAGTTGGGAGGAGAGGTTATTAAATTTTGTGATGATTGAAACCCATGCCATGAATTCCATAAACACCTGTGAAAATCCAGGCGTAGGTGAATTATGAGACCTTCAATAAAGGGCCAAAAATACACCCCCTGGGTATGTTATGCTCAGAATATTTGTTTGGAAATAGTATTATTGAATATAGAATAACTAATTTTAAATTCCCCAATCAGCTCAGTTGTATTCTTCAATTCGTTTCTGACAGAGATTCCTAAGTTGTGCAAGACAGAGATCTGCACCCAGTATACATTAAATCTACAGCACATCCTATATTGATAAGACAATGTACTTTCTTTTCTGCAAAGAGTAATGGTCAATTCTTACTATGGCTTTAAACAGAAGAGACTTGTCCTTGCCTACTGGTGCTGCATGCAACAGCTTAGCTCCTCAGGCTGCAGGAACGCATCTCTTACTCCTGACTCACATGATGTTAACACTCAACAACCTGTGAGAATCCAGGAATAGGTGCATTATGAGACCTTTATGTGGTTAAACAGGTTTTTCAATTTCACCATTCTCGCATAACCAAAGAGTAACTGAAAGAATACAAAAGTAGAAAAAATGCAGGCAACATGTATCCCAATGTTTTTAGGAATACAACTGCATATTTAGAAGTGTGTGAAAGCTGACTCTTAAAACTTGCTTTTGTGGCTGTAATTAAAGAAATAACCTCAAAGAGGAAAATTTCTTTGAACATAGACAAACAAATCTGTCACTTTCCTCACATATTTGTTAGTACCTTTTATTATATGTATTTTCCATAAAGCCTCATGTAGACATTAGCATAAAGTTCATAAAAGAAGTTCTTCAGAATAAAAAATTTTTAGGGTGTTTAATGACACATTAAAACACCTCTCATCTTTAGGGACAAAAATCAGTGTGAAGATGGGTGATTTCCTGTGAGTGTTGATGTCTCCCTCCTGAAGTTAATGCCAATTTTTCTTAATCATTTTAACATTTAATGATTTGGGTTTTTTTTTTTTTTGGTAGGTAATTCTTCTGTTAATGTAATATAGAGACAGTCCATTGTTGTAAACTATGGGAGCTTCATCAGACAGTACCCATTCCACAATATGATATCTTGTCAGAATTCTACTTACCTGGCATTTTAAAGGAGTATATTATAATCAGGAAGAATCCTCTCACACCACGGAGTCACTGTGATGTTCCTAAATTGACTTTTATGCTGCTCTGACACTCAGAAAGATGAAAGAGCATTGTGAATGCTCCAGCAGAAAACTCTGAGCTGGCAGAATTGTAATAGGTCAGACAGGGAGCATTCCATCCTTGATATGAAGTGAGATTAGAGACAAAAAAAAGGCACAGTGGGTAATTCACTAAATTGTCTGCACATACCACAGAATTCTAACATTAGCCTTAGAATAGCCAAGTATAAATTGACTGAACAGGCAGATAGCAGAGATTCTTTGAAAATTTACAGGGTCTTTGTCTAATAGAAAAAGAGCATAAAACAAATGAATTCTAAATATTGTTTCAAGTTTTTAAAATGTTGATCTGTCATGAAAATATAAATTAAGAAGATAGTTTGAAATTTCAGCTAATCCAAGCAACAGTGATTTATTAAGGAAACAAATAACATTAAGTTCTCAGGATTAATTGGTGAGAGGGGACACACAGTGCATGGTTGACTTAACCTGTTTTAGTTTCTATTGAATTGCATTTGGACCATTACCCAAAAAGTAAAATTAAAAATGCAATGTGGCTTACTTACATCATACCTGTACATGTATTCAAGGACTCTCTACTGGAGACATACCAGATCATCCATGCAAAATTAAATAGACAGTGTACCAAAAATTAGGAACATTGATAACACATATTATGAGTGGAAAAAGAAAACGAGGAACAGTGTGGCCTTACTAATAAGAAAGAAAAAAAAACAGAAATCCAAGTATAAAAGGAAGGTTGGCACTGACTTGAGACATTAAAAACATAGGATCAGAAAAAGTATCAGTGGAGAAGTTGGTCTAAGGATAGGGCAGTGGGATCATATCTAGATGTTATTCCTACAGTCTTAGTGCTCTTTTATCCAAGACTCACACTATAGGAAGCTAAAGAGAGTGATGGTGTTACTTTCATAACCAAGTGCAGTCAGTATTCACCCTCCCCAATTATGAAAGCAAGGCTGGCTCACCACATGCAAATGGATTTTCTAGTGCTACATTAAATCTCCTTCTGGGCTGGCCCAGCTCATACCTCTCTCACTGGAGGCTGAACTCTGAAGAAAGGAGGTGTAGCCTAAATGATGAGAATGCTGAGTCTTGTGTACCTGCTGACAGCCCTCCCTGGTGAGTGTTGCCATTTCAAACACGTGTCCATGATTTTTTGAACTATGTGTTTAACAGAATTTACTTTTCTTGTCTGAAGGTATTCTGTCTCAGGTGCAGCTTCAGGAGTCAGGACCTGGCATTGTGAAACCTTCTCAGACACTGTCACTCACCTGCTCTGTCACTGACTACTCCATCACTAGTGGTTATTATTACTGGAGCTGGATCCGGCAGTTCCCAGGAAAAAAAATGGAGTGGATGGGTGAAATAAGCTCTGGTGGTAGCACTTATTACAACCCATCTCTCAAAAGTCGAATCTCCATCACTAGAGACACATCCAAGAACCAATATTTTCTGCAGTTGAACTCTGTGACTACTGAGGACACAGCCACATATTACTGTGCAAGAAGCACAGTGTGGGGTCTTCAGTGTGAGCCCAGACATAAACCTCCTTGAAGAACAGCTCTGCACCAACAGGGGGCAGGCAGCATACACCAAGCACAGTAAATCTACTTTAGGGTAAAAAAAAAAAATTCTTGCCCAAAACTCTTGAACAAAACTCCAGCTGTACAGAAAGACACACTGGTGTTAATATCTTCAGTTAATACTATGTACACAGCCTAATAAAATTCAGTAACTTACACCCAGAATTCTCCAATAGCTGTACCTCTCAGAGCCTCCATATTCCAGCTCAAAGCCCAGCATAATTATTCTGGTGTCCTGAAGGACAAAACATCAGTAGAAATCCCAGAAACCAAACCTGATCCACAGAAGCCATATTAGAATCCAAATCCACAGTGGCCATGGCATTTTTCTGAATCCCAGAAACTCAGAACAAACTTGAGAGCCCCATAGGTATCTCAGGTCACAAAAACCCCGGTCGAGGCTTCTTATTGGTTCTGAAGTCTCTCCGGCCCCTAGAAGAACAGGGTGCTCAAATGAAGACTGGTGCTGAAAGAGAATCCTAAAGAGAAAATTCATTCATCTAAGATGAACTCAGAAACTGACACCTACTATTAATAATCCCATTGGCAAATGACTAGAGGGCAGCATAAGAACAATATCAACAACAACCAAGGCAACATGGTAACACTGGAACCCAGACATCCAATGATATCAAGCCCAGAATACTCCAACACAGCTGAAGTACAAACAAATGTCCTTAAATGCAATTTATAAATGTAATGACGTCCATTAAAGAGGAAACACATAATTCCTTAGAGAAATCCAGTAAAATACAAATATTCAGGGAGTCTGCCCAGCACAAGTTCTCATTCTCTCTCTCTCTCTCCAAAGCAGCAGATGATAAAAGCATTGGTAATGTGATATCATGCTGATAGGAGACAGAGGCCCAGTGACAGAAGACAGAAATGGATGATTTATGGGGCCAAAACTCCTGACAAAGAAAAACGGAATTATCTGGTCATAGCAAAAAAGTCAAGAGAAAAACTCCAAACTATTATTTAAAACTTGTATTGTTTATTTTACTTATTTACATTTCAGTTTTTTTTTTATCACAATTCCCAGTTTATTCTCTGCCAACGTCCTATTCCATCCCACTTTCCTCCTGTTTCTATGAGGGTGCTCCTTCACACCCCTCCTGCCTCAATGCCCAAGCATTCCTCTATGGTGGGACATAGACTCTTCACTGGACCAAGGACCTCCCACACCTCTGAGGCCAGATATGGCCATTTTCTGATTCATATAGAGCTGGAGCCATGGGTCCCTTCAGATGCACTCTTTGGTTGGTGGTTTAGTCCTTGAAAGCTCTGGGGTATCTGCTTGGCTTATATTGTTGTTTTTCCTGTGGGGTTGCAAAGCCCTTCAGATCCTTCAGTCCTTCCTCCAATTCCTTCATTGTGTTCCCTGTGCTCACTCCAGTTGTTGGCTGTGAGCATCTGCATCTGTATTGGTCAGGCTGGGTGGAGCCTCTCAGGACAGCTATACCAGGCTCCTGTCAGCAAGAACTTCTTGCCATTAGCCATAGGGTCTGTCTGGGATTGTTGTCTGCATATGGGGTAGTTCCCCAAGTGGAGCAGCCTCTGGAAGACCTTTCTTTCAAACTCTGCTTGACTCTTTATTGCTGTATTTCCTTTAGAGAGGAGCAATACTGTGTAAAAATTTTCATATGTGTAGGCGGCCTCATCCCTCAATCGAGGACCATGCCTAAGCCTGGGATATGGTCTCTATAGGTTCTCTCTTCCCCTTCTTGGATGCAATGTCATCCCCATTGAGTACTAGGAGTCTCTTACTTGCCTGGCATTTTTCACTTCCTGGCTGCTAGTACCAATTCCCCATCCCCCATAGCTACACAACTATATTCAATTTCCTAACCCTCTGGACATCTCCTCCCACACCTGATCCTGACCCTCCTCGTCCCCTCCTTCTCCTCTTTTGATCTCAAGTCCCTTCAACCCTCTATCTCAAGTTAGTTTTTTGTTGTTGTTGTTCCCCCTTCTGAGGAATACTGAAGCATCGTCACTTTGCTCTTTCTTCTTGAGTTTCATGTGGTCTGTGAGATGTATTATTGGTATTCCAAGGTTTTTTCCTAATATCCACTTAGCAGTGAGCACATACCATGTGTATTCTTTTGTGACTGGGATAACACACTTAGGATGATATTTTCTAGTTTCATCCATTCACATGTGAATTTCATGTAGTCTATGCTTTTAACAGCTGAGTAGTACTCCATTGTGTAAATGTACCACATTTTCTGTATCCCTTCTTCTGTTGAGGGACATTTGGGTTGTTTCAACCTTCTGGCTATTATAAATAAGGCTACTATGAACATCATGGAGCATGTGTTCTTGTTATATGTTGGAGCATCTTTTGGGTATATGCCCAGGAGTGGTATAGCTGGGTCCTCAGGTAATACTATGTACATTTTTCTGAGGAACGACCAGAGTGATTTACAGAGTAGTTGTACCAGCTTGAAATCTTACCCATAATAGAGGAATGTTTATATTTCTCCACATCCTTGCCAGCATCTGCTATCATCTGAGTTTTTGATCTTAGCCATTCTGACAAGTGTAAATTGGAATCTCATTGTCATTTTGATTTGCATTTCCCTGATGACTAAGGATGTTGAATGTTTTTAGGTGCTTCTGTGCCATTCAAGAGTTGTCAGTTTAGAATGCACTGCTTAGGTCTCTACTCCATTTTTAATAGGGTATTTGTTTCTCTGGAGACAGACTTCTTGAGTTCTTTGTCTATTTTCAATATGAGCCCTATATTTGTAATAGGATTGGTAAAGGTCTGTTCCAAATCTATAGATTACCATTTTGTGTTGATGAAAGTGTCCTTTGCCTTACAGAAGCTTTTCAATTTTATAAAGTACCTTTTGTATAGAGCTGATCTTAGAGACTGGGCCATTGGTGTTCTGTTCAGGAAATTTTCCCCTGAGCCAAGGTGTTCAAGTATCTTTCCTACTTTCTCCTCTATTATGTTCAGTGTATCTGGTTTTATGTGGAGATCCTTGATCCACTTGAACTTGAGCTTTGTACTAGTAGGTAAGAATGGGTCTATTTGCATTCTTCTACATGCAGAGTGCCACTTGAGCTAGCAGCATTTGTTAAATATGCTATCTTTATTTTTTTTTCTGGATGGTTTCAGTTTCTTTCTAAAGATCAAATGAGTATACATTTGTGGATTCATTTCTGGGCCTTCAATTCTATTCCATTCATCTACCTTTCTGTTGTTGTACCAATACTATGTGATATTTATCATTATTTCTCTGTAGTAAAGATTGAGAGCTGGGAAACTGATTTCTCCCACAACTCTTATTCTTGGTTTTCACTATTCTGGGGTTTTTGTTTTTGAAATTCACAATAAATTTGTGAATTTCCCTTATAATCTTGGTGAAGAATTGAGTTGGAGTTTTGATGGAGATTTCATTGAATCTGTAGATTGCTTTTGGTACGATGGCATTTTTCACTATGTTAATCCTCCCAATCCATGAGTGTTAGAAGTCTTTCCATCTTCTGATGTCTTCAGTTTCTTTCTACAGAGAATTGATGTTCTTTTCATATAGATATTTCACTTGCTTTGTTAGAGTCACACCAAGTTTTTTTACATTATTTGAGACTATTGTGAAGAGTGTTATTACCCTGATTTCTTTCGTAGCCTGTTTATCCTTTGAGTAGAGGAAGGCTACTGATTTGTTCGCTTTAATTGTATATCCAGCAAATTTGCTGAAATAGTTTTTCAGCTGAAGGAGTTATCTGGTCTAATTTTTAGGGTCACTTAAATATATATCTGCAAATAATTATATTTTGAATTTTTCCTTTCCACTTTGTATCCCTTTGACCTCCTTTTGTGGTCTAATTTCTATAGTTAGAACCTTGAATACTATATTAAATAAATAGGGAGAAAATGGACCACTTTGTCTAGTCCCTGATTTTAGTTTGATTGCTTCACTTTTTCTCCATTTAGTTTAATGTAGCTTACTTGCTTACTGTATATTGCTTTTCCTATGTTTAGGTATGGGCCTAAATCCTGATCTTTCTAAGACTTTCAACATGAAGTGGTTTTGAATTTTGTCATATAGAAACTCTGAACTTTCAACTCTTCATTATTTTTAAGTTTTATTTTACTTATTCATATAACATCCCACTCACTAACCCCCTACAGGTCTCTTCTTCTACAATCCTCCCCTCTATCCTCTTCTACTTCTTCTCTGAGTAGCTGGGCCCCCTCTCCATATCACACAAAACCCAGACACTTCAAGTCTCTGTAAAGAGAGGCACTTCACCTCCCATTGAAGCCAGACAAGGCAGTCAAGTTAGAAGAGCATAATCCACATACAGGAAACAGCTTTTGTGATAACCCCAATTACAGTTGTTCTGAACCCATATGAAGACCAAGATTCACTTGTGCAACATATAAATTGGAAGCCCTCTGTCCAGCCTGTGTATGTTCTTTGGTTGGAGGTTCAGACTTTGAGATCCCAAAGCACCCAGGTGAATTGACTCTGTTGGTCTTCCTGTGGAGCTCATATCCTATTCGGGGCCCGAAATAATTCCTACTATTCTTCTATAAGAGCCCCCAAATCCATTGACTTTTTGTCTGTGGGTGTCTATATGTGTCTGAGTCAACTGCTGGGTAAAGTCTCTCAGAGGAAAAGTTATGCCAGGCTCCAATCTGCAAGCAAAACAGAGTATCATTTATAGTGTAATGGATTACTATTTGCCCATTTGATGGGTCTCATGTCTTGACGTATTATAGGTAGGCAATTTCCTTGATCTCTGTTCCAACACTAGTGACAAGTGACAAGTCTTCTAGACAGGATAAATTTGTGGTTGAAAATTTTGTGGATTGGTTTGTGTCTCTATTGCTTTACTGATCTTTTTGCCTGTCTACCGGAGATGGCTTCTTCAAGTTTCAAATCATCAATGTATTTAGTCACTGTTAAGGACACCCCCATTGATTCTTGAAAACCCCCTATATCCCAGATATCTGTTTCATTTTGTAGATGCCTCCCACTCTTCACACCCTACAGTTACATATTTCCATTTAGTCTAATGGCCACTTAGCCATCTCAATTGTCTTTCTCCACACACGATCCTGAACGTCCTATTCTCTTCAACATTTTTCCTCCCAGTTCCCTCTCTCCATCTGTCTCTTATGACTATTTAATTCCCACTTCTAAATGAGATTCAAGCTTCCTCCCTTGAACTTTCCATCTTGTTTAGCATCTTTTTATTTGTGGAGTGTAACATGATACCTTTATTTTATGGCTGCTATTAACTCCTAAGTGAATACATACCATCATCATTTCTGGACTAGGCTATCTCACTCAGGATGATATTCTGGAGTTCTCCCCATTTACCTGCAAAATTTATGATGTCTTGGTTTTAATACCTTAATAGTATTCCATTGTGTGGATGTAGAACATTTTCTTTGTTCAGTCTTCAATCGAGGAGCATCTATGTTTTTTTCTACTTACTAGCTATTACCAATAAAGAAGCTATGAACACAGTTGAACAAGAGTCTTTGTGGGATGTTGAAGCATTTATGGAATATATTCCCAGGAGCAGTAGAGCAAATTCTCGACATAGAACTATTACCAGTCTTCTGAGAAACGAGCAAATTCTTATCCAAAGTGGTTGTAGAGGCAGGCTCTCCATCAGAAATAAAGATGTGTTTCCCTTGCTCCATATCTTCACCAGCATGTGCTAGCTCTTGAGTTTTTCATCTTAGCCATTCTGATGGGTGCAAGATGGAACCTCAGAGATGTTTAGAATCTCACATCCCTGAAAATTTAGGATGTTGAAAATCTTTTAAAATGCTTCTTGGCCATTTAAATCCTCTCTGTTGAGAATTTTCTATCCTCTTTTAAATTAAGTTATTTGGGTTGTTGATGACTGTTGACTGTAACCTATTAATAGTGTCCTTTGAGTTAAAGAAGCTTTGCAATTTAATGAGGTCCCATTTATTAACTCTTGATCTCACAGCCTTAGGCACTGGTATTCTCTTCAGGAAATTGACTCCTGTACTAAGTGTTTAAGGGTATCCTAATATCTCTTTTAGAGATATAATATATCCAGATATATATTGAGGTTGTTGATCCACCTGAATTTAAGTTTCATAGAGGGTTAGGGGCATGTATTTATTTTCATTAATTGAACACACACACAAACACACACACATATCCACTTAGTCCAGTACCATTTTTTGAAGATGCTTTCAGTTTTCTATTGTTTACTTTATCAAAAAACAAATTTCCATTATTGTGTGGGATTACTTGTTGGTCTGCGATTTGATTCCATTGGTTAATATTTCTGTTTCATGCAATTTTTATCACTATTGCTCTGTAGTACAGCTTGAGTCCAGGGATAGTGATTTCTCTTTTTTTATTGTTCAGTATTGTTTTTTTCTATCCTGTATTATTTGGTTTTCCAAGTGAAGTTGAAAATTTCTCTTTCAAGACCTATAAAAATTGTTGTGCAATTTTCATGGAAATTATATTGAATCTGTAGATTGCTTTTGGTTAAAAGGTTATTTTCACTATATTAATTCTAGTTCTATAAGACCATGGGAGATCTTTTCATCCTCTGATATCTACTTCCCTTTCTTTTTATGGTGACCCAAAATATTGTCATATAGATTTTTCTGAAGCTTAGTTATTTTAAATTATTTGTTGCTATCGTAAAAGACATTTTAAAATAATTTCTTTCTCAATCTATTATTTGTATAAAGAAGGGTTATTAATTTCTTTGAGTTAGTTTTGTATCCAGCCACTGAAGATGTTTATCAGATGTAAGTGTTTTCTTGTAGAGTTTTTAGAACTTCCTATATATACTACCATATTATATGCAAATAGCAATACTTCAGCCACTTCCTTCCCAATTTGTATCCCATCACACTCCTTTAGTTGTCTTATTGCTCTCCCAAGAACTTCACATAGTATATTGATAAATGAGAAGAGAGAGGATAGCCTTTTTTTATCTCTGATTTTGGTAGAAATGCTTTAAGTTTCTCCCCATTTAGATGATGGTTATTGGCTAGCTTTCTATTGCTTTTATTTTGTATATGTATGTGTCCAGTATCCCTAGTTGCCCTAATACCTTTAATGTGAAAGAATGTTGGATTTTTTCAAATGGTTTTCAGCATCTAATGAGATAACCATGTGACTATCTTTATAGAATTTCAATATATAGTGGATTATGTTGTATTATTTTCATGTATTGAAACATGACTGCATCCTTGGGAGGAAGCATACTTGACTTTGGTGTATTATACCTCTGACATGCTCCTGGATTTGTGTTTTGAAAATTTTATTATTTTTGACCAATATTCATAAGAGAAATTGGTTTGAAATTCTCTTTTTTTATGTTAAATATTTCTGTGGCTTAGGTATCCTGGTGACTGTGTCCTCATAGAATGAATTTTACAGTGTTCCTTTCATTTCTATTTTGTGAAATAATATAAGAATTATTGGTATCAGATTTCATTTGAAATTCTGGAAGAATTTTGTACTAAAGCAATCTGGCAATGAACTTTTTAATTTTAATTTTTGTTTGGAACATTTAATTATGAATTCTATTCCTTTAGGAATTATGAGGCTGTTTAAATAGTTTATTGATCATGGTTTAATTTTTGTATGTAATATCTGTCTGGAAAATTATTCATTTGGATAAATTTCCCACTTTTGTGGAGGTCAGGCTTTTGAAGTAAGACCCAAAGTTTCTTTGAATTTCCAGAGTCTCAGTTGTTTTCTTTCCATTTTCATTGCAGATTTGGTTTATTTGGGTACTGTCTTTCTGTCTCTTGGTAAGTTGATCTAAGGGTTTGACTGTAGTTTTGATGTTCTCAAAGATTTAATTCAATTGAGTCTTTTAACTGTTTTCTTAGTTTCTGAGTGATTATCCCTGGTTGATAAGTTCCTGCCTTCTAATTCCCTAGAGTATTCTTTCCTTCTTTGCCTCCTCCTCCTCCTCTTCCTCCTCCTCCTCCTCCTTCTCCTCCTCCTCCTCCTCCTCTTCTTCTTCTTCCTCCTCCTCCTCATCTTGAACCATCCTACAACACTCAAGGACCATCACAAAGGAAGAAACAGACAGAATATATGTTTTGGAATGTGAATTTGAAAGACATGAAACTGTTTTGGTGGCCTAATATATTCTCATTGCATGAGTAAACTAACACAATCTATATAAAATCAAACCAGTCAAACTACACCATGACAGCCTTGAAAAGTCTGAGAAAGTAACAGTGCTTCCTGGAAACTTTGATAATATTAGTTTAATATGTGAGATCTATCAAGTAGAAGAGAACTAATTTCTATAAGTTATCTTCTGTGGTTCATACAATGACTGTGGCATGTGGGTGCCTTGCTTCTTCCAGAAGAGTAAACATTCAAATATTTATGTTGTAGAGGGATCCTGCTTCTAAAATCAGCTTTGACACTGCAGTGTAAACCAAGGAAGGCACTGAGTAACTTTGTGGAGGTCAGTGCTGTGAGCAGCTGAAAGGAGTCCATCCATATATTATTGGGGGCAGCCATCTATGGCACCCTGCAATTAAAGAAGTAAAAAGGGGCAAAAGAAGCACATATACAAACATACATAATTGTTGTGTAGGAGGCAATTCCCAACTGTATATGTTTTTCCTTAAAACTTTTATACCCCTTAACACTTTTGCTTCAGAGCCAAAAACTATAACTTTTCCAAAAACTGTCAAGACAAAAACATATATATTCTCCAAAGACATATGAGACAACTACACAAAAGAAAATTACAACAGGATATTGATTACCTATTTCTTATGTGAAACATATCTAACTAAATAATTCTCACCTATCTTAGATTTTTAAAGCACACTTTGACCTCAAATCTGTTAGTTTTATTAATAAATTTTATAATTCATCATTTCTTATATGGTCCTGTCTTTATCCCACTCAAACACTACATTTTGATTGTTCATCATCCCATTTCTCATCTCAGTCTCCAAGAGGATGTTACCACATGCCTCATGCCCGACCCAACAGACATTTCCACTCCTGGGGCCTCAAGTCTTCCTCCAGGTTTAGGTGCATC
Organism: Rhabdomys pumilio; assembly: GCA_030674055.1. Taxonomy (NCBI): domain Eukaryota; kingdom Metazoa; phylum Chordata; class Mammalia; order Rodentia; family Muridae; genus Rhabdomys; species Rhabdomys pumilio. Next base: position 37,053,216 of record JANHMN010000022.1, read on the forward strand.
TTCTTTCACTGAGGCCAGACCAGGCAGTCCTCATATTTTGTCAGAGGCCTCATATCAGCTACTCTATGCTGTCTGGTTTGTGGAATAGTGTCTCAGCTAGATCTCAGGCATCCAGGTTAAATGAAACTGCTGGTCTTCTTATGGGACCCACATCCTCAGCTACTTCCAGCTTTTCTCTAATTAAATGAAAGGGGTTCTCTGCTTATGTCCATTAGTTGGGTACAAGAATGTGCATCTGACTCTTTCAGCTATTTGTTAGAACTCCTGAAGGGCAGCTTGGCTCGCTTATTGTCTGTAAACACACCATAGCAGCAGTAATAGTGTCAAGCCTTTGAGCCTCCCATTAAGATGGATCCTAATTTGTGCCTGTCACTAGAGCTCCTTTACCTCTCTCTTCTCCATTTTTGTCAGTCCAGTTCTTTCAGAAAGGAAAAATTATGGATCAGAGTTTTTGACTGAGAAATTCTAACCCCATCCTTCAATTTGATGCCCTGTCTTTCTAGTGGAGGTGGACTCCGCAAGTTTAGATTCTGCACTGTAAATGATTTAATCTAATATCTCTCCCTTTGAGTTCTGAGAGTCTCTCATCTCCCAGATCTCTGGTACTTTCTCGAGGGTTCCCCCGACCTCTAATCTCCTGAACTTGCCTGTTTACATTCTGTCTGCTCACCCTCAGGGCTTATCTCCTGTTCTCCCTCCCAGTATATAATCATGATTCCCTTTCCCCTCCATCTTTCTTATCCCACCCAGGTCCCTCACTACCATTTTTACCCTTTGATTGCTCTCTTTACTCTCCCAAGGGTGATTGCGGCACCCTCACTTGGGCTCTTCTGCTTCTTAACACTCTTGATTTCTGTGATTTTTTATTTCTGGAGTATTCTCTACTTTTTGGCTAATATCCATTGTTAGTGAACATATACCAAGCATGTCCATTTGCGTCTAAGTTACATCACTCAGGATGATATTTTCTAGTTCCATCTATTTGTCCAAAAATACCCCTCATAATATCCTTGTTTTAAGTAACCAAGTAATATTCCATTTTATAAATGAGCCACATTTTCTGTATCCATTGTTTCTGATGTGGAACATCAGGGTTGTTTTCAGATTCAGGTTATCACAAATGAGGCTTCTATGAACATCGTGGAACACATGCCCCTATGGGATGGTGAGGCATCTTTTGGGTATATGCCCAAGTGCGGTATAGCTGGGTCTATAATAGATCTACTTCCAGTTTTCTGAAGAACTTCCAGATGGATTTCTGATTGGTTTTACAGCTTGTAATCCAATCAGTAATGGGCGATTGATCCTCTTTCTCCCTTCTCATTGATGCCAGGACAATCCTCTCCTACTGAAGTATGGGTCACTCCAGGTGTACTCTTTGGTTGTTAGTTTAGTTTTAGGGAGTTCTTGTGGGTCTTGTTGGTTCATATTGTTGTTTTTCCTATGGGGTTGCTAAACCCTTCACCTCCTTCAGTCTTTCCCCTAACCCTTACATTGGATTTCCTTTGCTCAGTCTGATGGCTGGCTACAAGCATCTGCATCTGTATTGGTCAGGCTCTGGCAGATCCTCTCACCAGACAGTCATACCAGGTTCCTGGCCGCAAGCACTTCCTGGCATCAGCAATAGTGTCTGGGTTCGGTGTCTACATATGGTATGGATCCACAAGTGGGGAAGTCTCTGGATGGCATTTCTTTAAGTCTCTGCTTCACTCTTTGTCCCTGTATTTCCTTTACACAGGAGCAATTCTGAATTAATATTTTTGAGATGAGTATGTAGCCCCATCCCCCAAATGGGAAACATGCATAACAAGTGGATATGGTCTCCACAGCTTCACTCTCTTCTTTGTTGAGTATTTCATCTACTATCCTCCACATTGGGTCCTGGGAGCCTTTTGCTCTCCTGCCTTCTGCAACTTTCTGGTAGCTAACAACATCTTCCACTGCTACACACCTCTGTTCAATTTCCTGACCCTATATACATTTCCCCTGTCACTTCCCACACTGGATCCCGCCCCATTTTCCCTTCCCTCCTCTCTCCCTCTCAAGTCCCACCCTCCCTCTAACTCCTGTGTTTATGTTACTCACATTTTTAAGTAAGATTGGAACATCCAAACATTGTTCTTCCTTCTTCTTGAGTTTTGTATAGTCTATATGTTTTATCATGATTATTCTGAGCTTTTTGCATAATATCCATCCACCTATCAGTGAGTACATATAATGTGTGTTCCTTTGTGCCTTGGTTATCTCACTCAGGATGATATTTTCTAGTTCCATCCATTTGCCTGCTAATTTCAATAATTCATTTTTTAAATAGTTGAGTAGTACTACATTATGTTTATGTACAGCATTTTTGGAATCCATTCTTCTGTTGAGGGACTTCTGGGTTTTTTTCATCTTCTGGCTATTATGAATAAAGCTGCTATGAACATAGTGGAGCATGCGTTCTTATTATATGTTGGAGCATCTTTTGGGTATAAGTCCAGTAGTGTTATTGTAGGGTCTCAAGTCATACTATGTCCAATGTTCTTATGAACAGCCAGACTGATTCCCAGAGTGTTTGTATCATCTTGCAATCTCACCAACAATAGAGAAGTGTTCCTCTTTGTCTACATACTCACAAGCATCTGATGTCACCTGAGTTTTTTATATAAGCTATTCTGGCTGGTGTGAGGTGTAATCTCAAAATTGTTTGGGTTTCCATTTCCCTGATGACTAAGGATATTGAATATTTTTTAGGTGCTTCTCAGACATGTGGGATTCTTCAGTTGCGAATTATTTTATAGCAATGTATCCCATTTTAAACAGCTTTATTTGGTTCTCTGGAGTCTAATTTTTTAGTTCATTTTATATACTGAATATTATCCCTTTTTGAATGGAAGATTGGTAAAGATCTTTTCCCATCTGTAGGTTTCCATTTTGTCCTAATGACAGTGCTATTTGTCTACAGAAGCTTTAAACTTTATGAGATGCTATGTATGTCTATAGTGGATCTTACAGCCTGGTCCCTTGGTTTCAAGTGAAAAAATTTTCTCCTGTGCTGCTGTGTTTGAGGCTCTTTCCCACTTTCCCTTCTGTTAGATTCCGTGTTTGGTTTTCTATGGAGGTCCTTGATCCACTTGGACTTGAGTTTCTAAATGGATATAAGAATCAATCAATTTGCATTCTTCTATATGCTGATACCAAATTGAACCCGCACCATTTGTTGAATATGCTTCCCTTTTTCCATTGGATGTCTTTGGCTTCTTTGTCAAAGGCCAAGTCACCATAAGTGTGTGGTTTCAATTCTGGAACTTCAGTTCTATTTTGTTGATCTACCTCCCTGTCTCTGTACCAATATCATGTGGTTTTTATAACTGTTTCTCTGTAGTACACTTGCAGTGAAAAATGGTGATTCATCCATAATGTTTTTATTTTTCAGAATGATTTTCACTATCCTAAGTTGTAGGCCAGGAATGTTTTCTATTGTCCCCTGAAACCAAACAAACAAATGAGCCATATGTCAATGACAAACGAGAAATCACATCAGTAACAAGAAGCCAATAATGGAATAAAGTCTCTAGGGTCATTCCACAACAGAAATTATCTATCACAGCTGAGGAGGTCAGTGGGCAATCTTTAGGGAGTTCACCTAACCACTGTGGCTCTTTCTGCATAGTGTACGCTATCTCCCCAAGTCCATGAACTAACTAAAAGCTATAAAATTAAATGACTGCATAAAAAGGTTGACTCATTTATTTCCTTGAAGTTTGGCCACTTGGAGGATACTTATGGACTGGTGGGTGACGCTTCTACCCATATGCATTATATAACATTAATTGGATTCAGTGACTTACTCATTAATAAAACAAAATATATCAAAATGTTGGGAATTAGAACTGTTCTTTTGTAAGGTACCAAGGAGAGAAAGAGAGAAGTAATATGTTTATATATGTTCATAATATATTGCATCATGAATATAAATTTCAATAAAAAGTACTTTTTAAATACAAGTAACAGTTTACATATGTTTAGAATTTCATACAGATGTGTATTGTAAACAGTATTTTCCCCATGCCATCTACATATCCTTAGATTGCCCCTACCACCACAAGTACTCCATTTCTTTTCAGTAGAATGTTTCATTTCTACTTCATTACATGCTTGCATATCAACTATATATCACTATGTCATATGAAAAGACTATAAATAGAGTATTATATAATACATTCATTTCTGAGACAGTCTTAACTTACTTGATAAAATTATTACAAATTATATCAATTTTTTAAACACTGATGTAAGTTCCTTATTTCTTACATATATAAAATTCTGCTCTGATATATAACCATTAATTTTTTAAACACCAATTTATTTACAGTAATGTAGTCTGATTCTATATGTTGTTATTGTAGAAAATGAAGCAGTAATGATTTGTTCCGAAATATACAAAGAGCTTTGATATATTGAGTATAATTAGCAAGTTTGCATATATGTTGTTTTCATAAATGGCCTGTTTCCCACATTTAAAACATACAAGATTTCACAACAATATAGCCAAAATCTGAAATACCTGTAAAAATGTTAAAGACATATTTACAGTATCTATTTAATATTGGTTTAGAACTACTAACAAAGAGAATCCAATGTCAGTTAGCAGGGTAATATTTTTCACTTTTGGTTGCTTTTTTTATGTGAGTCTGAACCTCTGTCTTTAATTCTTCATCTCTCTCTTCCTGCTTCTCCTACTTCTTCCATTGCTTCTCTCTCTCTCTCTCTCTCTCTCTCTCTCTCTCTCTCTCTCTCATTCCTCTATATACATCTTTCTTGTGTTTATGTATCTATGTCACATGGTTAGCCAAAACAAGTATTGTTGTTTGATTTATTATTCAAACCCAGACTAAATAAACAGAATAGCAAAGTACTGCAATCTTAAGTCATTAGTAGCCTTAAAGTATTTTCTACACTCTGGATGATAAGCAACAGCTGATTTAGCCTTTTAGATTATAAGATATATTTTTATAATTGTCTACTTTTGTGTAACAATAGTTCCTTTAATTTTGCTATAGTTACTATTAAATTACCTTTACATAGTACTCATTTCACAACCCAGTATATATACACATTGCTCCAAATATATTCTGACATTATTCTGTGATCTTATATTTTTGCCTTCCAGATATTATTGTCCTGACTTACACTCTAATGCCTTAACAAAACATGGGCAGACACTAACACAGCATCAACACTCACAGTTTATTGCTGGTAGAATATATTTTATAAAATATTTAATTTTTATTAAATTCTGTAGTATTAAGAAATCTCAATGTTTTAATATCAGAGAGAATACACTTTATCTCAGAACATTTATTTTGCATGTTTCTCTACTAAACAATCCCTGCCTATGACAAACATGAATGTTATGTGCTTAATATGGATGCACTCATGGTAAATGTGTTGCAGCAGAAATGAGTTTTCTTGGGAAATACTGTGTTAATGATGAAAAATACAAAACTGAATTTACATACTGTTTGAAATATCATTGCCTTTTTAGAGCACCCTTTAGACTCCTTGAACTGGAAAGCTGTGAAGAACAGGAAAGGAGGAGAATCTTCCATTTCAGGCATCTGTGTAAGGGGACTCTACAATGTAAATGGGAAGGCATCTGTCAAGTGGCTTTAAGATCTTGGATCATGAATTTTGTTTATACCTTGTGGATCTATGCAGATCACTTGCTACTCAGTAGGATTTTACTTCTCCAGGTAAACAAATGTTTCTTGCCCTCCATGGCTCACTGCTCTTCTGCTGTCCTCTGTACAATATTTGGAATATCAGCACCATTGTGATTCTCCTTTTAAAATTTAAAGTACACAGTCAGAAAGAATAGAAATATGGTTCTCTTATGTGTGAATTTGTGGGGTGAACAGCAATAGAAAGTCCCTGACAAGTAACATTGCTGTGTTGCAGTCAGTTCTAAAATGACTAGTACATGCAATGTTCATGAGACTGTTATCAAGTAAAATTGGCTGTATTTCTCAAGTAGAGACAAAGCTTCCACCCACCACAAAATTTCATTCAGTCATTAGGTGCCACAATAGCCCAAGGTTTCTAGCCTATTTTCCATGCTCTGAGGACTGCTGAGAGACTTTAGTATTGTAAACATACATTTCACAGCAGTGTCTGAATGGGAGTGATGATAATAAAATCATGACCATTTTCCAATAACTTAAAAACAGAGGAACATGTATGTTATTCTCTGTTATGAATTTCAAGTGACATCAATTTCAGAAAATAAGTAACATCACTAAATATTTGTTGCAGTGAGACAGGAAAAGGAAAACTGAACTAAGTTAGATGTGCTGAGCCTGGGGACCATGTTTAGAGAGGGGACAACTGGGGTGTTTTCTGACACTACCCAGAATTTTTCTCTCGGTTAACCATATACAAGACCCAGGAGACCATCTCCTCTGTTACAACCATGGCTCTGAAGAACTCAAGTTTTGACAATGTTCACTGCATTTAGTTTGCATCATCTATGTCAGTATTCTGGGAAGCTACAGAAATAGAAATAGTCTTCCTCAGTCAGCATGAAGATATATTATTTCATAGAAGAGTGAATTCCTCAACTAGAAAACTAGGAGCTGACTATCTTTTCTCATGGAGAAACAGTTCAAAGTCTCATCATTCTGAGATCTACCCACAACCAATAGAAGGTCGAGATTTTTGTGGAATGTGTGGAAGACATCTTTGAGATTCATTTCATTAACATGAAATGAAGTATGAGTGTCTCTCTGTTTAGTTTCTGTCCAGATAAAGTGTATCTGTGATAGTAGGGTATCGAATTAACCACAGTCACTGCATTATTTTTATCTGTGCTTACAGCTATATTCTTATTGCTTTTATAAAATTTGCTCCAATGATACTGTATGTACTCTATTGGTAGACTCTTGCCTTAATGTGTATGAAGCAACCACTTTTTATGTCTTGTAGCAGGTTTGAATGGATATTAATTCACTCGTATATTACAACACTCGTATATTAAACATGAGTATTTGTTTCTTAGTTTGATTTCCTTAAAGTTTCTATTTTCTATTTAAACTAAAGTGAGTGCTATGAATATAATATCTGTTTCCCATGGCAGTAACAAGAAGGAGTCTTTTTTTCTAATCCATTATGCTACTCTCAATGTTTAATGCAACATAAGTCAAAAGTACTATTTTTGAAAGGAACATAACAATTTCTGTGATTTTTTTGTTATGTTTTCTCAAATTTAAGAAAAAGCATACGTTTCAGGGAATGGAAAGTCTAGGGACAAAATGAAGTAATGCCAACCACAAGTATATTAGAGAATTCTACTTATGCCAGTTAATATTCATAATGTAGTTTCAAATTCTTTTCTGTGTTGGTTCAGCTCACACCTCACTACTGACATAATTGTATCTCTAAAGGAAAACATGATTTAAAAAATAAATCTGTTATGTAATATATCCTGCTTAAACCAGTACAACAAAATAATCTTTCAATGACTTCTACAATAAGAATTCACGTAAAGACATTGTTTTACTTTTCAATTCCTATTATACAACACGTGGCCAAAAAATCTTATCAAATAGGTTTAATTTGGTTTATACCTTGATATGGCCAAAGTGTGACAGGACAGCATGTTAGCAGCAGAAACCATGTTAGCTGGGGAAACTGAAGATTACAATATGATCAAGAAGTAACAAGTAGAGCTATGGAACTCTGAGAACAGTGCAAGTCATTTGAAGTCTTATTTCTGCCATTAGTGACATATTGTGTCAGACAGAAACAGGCAACCTAATCCTTCTTAGAGAGTTTTACCACTGCAATGAGTTCCCCTCTTTCTTCCTCAGGATCATCCTCCATGCAATAAAGACCAAACAGTACAAGGATGAAGGCCCAGTCCTGAGTAAAAAGCTGTCAGGTCCTTCTCACAGTAGCCTTCTTCAGGGTGTGTGTCCTAAATTTGCTACTGTGTTTTGTGTCTTCACCCTGCTGTGAGTGTCATACAGATAATATAGGGAGCTTCCATTCTCCTATCATTTATTTGGGATCTCAAAGGCATCCACTGACATGAACTCAGCAGCTATCTGGTTCTCTATCTTTCAGATTGGCCTCAAGTAGGTAGATAACCATGGGATACAAATAAAATTTTATATCTGTGTTGGTATATATATGTTGTATTAATTCTTTTCACCTATAATATCCTTTCTCTTCCAGGTGATAATGTCTATATGATATATATCATATAAAGGACTAAAAGAAAATACTGATTCAAAAGTATTAGAAAGGCAAAAGATAGTTTCATAAATAATGAGATGTCAGTCAACAAAGTCATAGGACAGAATAAATGTCTCACCACCAGGGCCAAGAAATTTAAGGTCACAAAGAGATATTACATCATATGAGGATGTGTTCAGGTAAAATATGTGTTCATGTCTCTGGCTATGTTGATAGTTACACAAGGTTCCATGTGTATGGATGCTTAGAATGTGAGATTTTAAATGTGTAGTCAACTGATGTCAAGATCATTTGATTCAAAAAATATGTATTCATGATTTCATGAACTGAAATAAAACAAAATTAAAAGGTCTCCCATCACACTGAAGGTGACTTCAAAACTTCATCAGACAAGGCTGACCCTGACCAAGTGTTCTATCAGAGAGAAGCTGTAAACAGCAATGAGAAGCACAAACGAGAAACTTGGGATCATACTCCAGACCTGAGCATGATCTGGAAAGATCGCAGTGTGTGATGCTATTTAAATTTCATATTTTATAATAGACATGACATAAATACACATAATTGTTATAATGGTCAATGATCAAAATGACCCTTGCATTTTGTCAGAACTATGTGGTCTCAAAGTTTTCCACCCACAGCTTACTACATAGGAAGAGCTGATGCAAATTGGAGCTTCTGCTACTCATTAAAACCAGCCCAGTGCTGAGCCTCAACTGTTACAGTGTTGCTAAACCCTGGACTCCAGCCAGATTTTCCCTCTTAGTGAGTAGCACTGAAAATAGACTATATACTCTATGGAGTTGGGATTTAGATATGTTCTATTGTGGCTTTTTAAAACCATAATGCACAGAGAAGAGACTCTGTATAAGAGAGCATACATAAATGTGATAGTAGTTATATGTGACAGTTTTTAGACTAGGATTATCTCTGCTTTCAGGCATACATGGTGAGGGGCAGCAGGTAGAATCTGAAGGGAGCTTGATACAGCCTTGAGTGTCTCTTAAACTCTTCTGAAGCCTCTGAATTCACCTTCAGTGATTACTGGATAGACTGGATTTGCCAAGCCCAAGAGAAGGGGCTAGAGTGATTGTGACCGGAGTGCCAAACCTATGCAGAGTCTGGAAAAAACAATTGACCATCTACGGGAAGCATTCTAAGAATTTATTATCTACAAATGCACACCCTGAGTAATGAGAACACTTCCATATATTACAGTGTAAGAGACATGGTGAAGAAAGAAAATTGTGATCTCTGGCACAAAACTCTCCACAAGGTGCTCATGGCCAGCAGGGGGCACTGGCACAAGAAGAGCTGCAGGTCAATAGAAATGGAGTAGAAATGTGAATGGTAAAAATACTCTGTCTAAAAAAGTTTCAAATAAATGTCTTTAATACTTATGGACATATTTAAATACAGGTTGCACTCTTTTCAGAACAGAGAGCAGAGCATTGACTTCCCTGTGACAACCAGGACCTTATCTTGAAGAAAAATGAAACTACCAATTAGTATGAAAAACAAATGAAGTTGGGGGGTAGGGTTATTAAATTTCACTGATGACATAAAACCATGCTATATATTTCAGAAAAGGCTGTGAGAATCCAGGCATAGATGCACTATGAGACCTTAAAAATAGGGCTGATAAATATATCCTAGGGTATTATTGCTCAAAATATTTCTTTGGAAATAGTATTATGAATATAGTATACCTCATATTAAAGAACATTCAGCTCAGTTGTATTCTGCCTTTCTTTGTTACTGACATTAGTCAGTTGTACAAGCAGCAGATACTCACCCTGTATGCATTAAATCTACAGAGCATCCTATTGTGATAGGGTTTTTTTCTTGTCAAGTATGTTCACATTCTTCTCTGCAATAATTAATGGTCTGTCCTTGTCTTGGGTTAGCTAGGAGACTTGTTCTTACATACTAGTATTCTTTCAACAGCTTAGCTCCACAGGCTGCAGAGAATGCATCTCTCACTCCTGACTCAAATGATGTTGGCACTTCTTTAGTTATGTGATTAAAAATGTTTTCCCATTGCACCACTCTAGCAAAACCATGGAGGAACTGAAGAAATAAAAAAGCAGAAAACACTTAGGCAACGTGTTTCCAAAGTGTTGTGAGGAACATACGTGAATATTTAGAAGTGTGTGAAAGCTGAGTAAAATGTTGCCTTTGCAGCTGAT
>JANHMN010000022.1:37079994-37090273 GCA_030674055.1 Rhabdomys pumilio
AAAAAAAAAGTGTAATGTTATTTACATACATTACTACTGTACTCTAGCTAAGCACTTTCTATTAGAAATACAGCAGATCATCTGTGCAGCAATAACACAGTTTGCAAAGATTTAAGAAAGATGAAAACACATACTGTGAGTGGGAAAAGAGAAGAAAACTAGAAACCATGTGCACTTATTAATAAGAAATCACTAACTCAGAAACCCAAGTGTGAAAGGAAGAATGGCACTGACTTGAAGCCTTAAAAACACAAGAGCAGAAAAGAGTCTGTGGAGAGTTTGTTCTCTGATGGGATGGTAGGATCATATCTAGATGTGATTTCTACAGTACTTGTGCTATCTCATTTCAAATTCATACTTTAGCAAGTCAGAGAGAGGGATGGTCTTATTTTAATAACCAAGTGAAGTCACTATATCCCGTCCCCAGTTATGAAGGCAAAGCTGGCTCTCTGCATGCAAATGCAACTTCTCCCTCTAAGTTATATTTCCTCCTGGGCTGTTGCAGTTCTTATATCTCTCACTGAAAGCTGATCTCTGAAGCTTAAGAGATGAGACTGTTGAGTCTTCTGTACCTGTTGACAGCCCTTCCTGGTGAGTGTTCAGATTTCATACATGTGTCGTGTGTCACAAGGTTTTTTCAAAATGTGTGATTGACATAACTGTATTTTTTTCTCTGAAGGTATTCTTTCAGATGTGCAGCTTCAAGAGTCAGGACCTGGGCTGGTGAAACCCTCTCAGTCACTGTCCCTCACCTGCTCTGTCACTGGCTACTCCATCACCAACAGTGATTATGTATGGAACTGGATCCGGCAGTTTCCAGGCAATAAACTGGAGTATATGGGGTACATATACTATGATGGTAGCACTTACTACAATCCATCTCTCAAAAATCGAATCTCCATCACTAAAGACACATCCAAAAACCAGTACTTTCTGCAATTGAATTCTGTGACTACTGAGGACACAGCCACATATTACTGTGCAAGACACAGTGTGGAGTCTCCAGTGTGAGCCCAGACATAAACCTTTTTGTAGAGCAGCTCTGTACCAATAGGGGGCAGACAGCATACACCAAAAACAGAAAATCTATATTAGAATAGGAAAAAACAATTCTTGCCAAAAAAACTGTGTTGTGAGACTCCAGCTGTGCAGGAAGACACACTGGTTCTAAAATCTTCAGTTAATACAATGTCCACAGCTCACTAATCCTCCTTAAATCATAACCAGAATTCTTCATTGACCCCTCCTCCTGGAGGCTCAACATTGCTGTCCAAAACATCACCAGAAAATTCTTGCTCTCCTGAAGATGAAACCAATTCTAGAAACACCAGAGACTAAACCAAAACTCCAGTAACTACATTGCTCTCCAGAACCCAAGTGACCATTGCAGTTTACTCAACTCCAGAAACCCAGAGGCTTCTGGAAAGCTTCAAAAGTCACAAAAATGCCAGTGGAGTCACATTACTGACTCTAAAAAGGATCTGGGTACTAGAAGAACAGGGCACACAGGCAAGAAGATAAAAGCAGACATAGACACAAATAGAAAATAATTCACACATCAAAGATAAACTCAAGAAGCTTAACATGAACATATAATAATCCCATAGCTAGATGACTAGACACTAGTAAAAACGCAAAATTATCAACGCCAAGGACGACATGGTAACACTAAAGCTCCAACTAAAGCAATCCCTGTATATTTCAATGTAGCTTATGTACAAGAAAGATACCTCAACCCCAGCCTTATGATGGTGATAACATCCATTAAAGTGGCAATGAAATAAAGTCTTTACAGAAATCTAGTAAATGACAATGTTGCCATCCCAAGTTCTCTTTCTCTGTCTCTGTCTCTTTCTCTTTCTATGTTTCTGTGTTTATTTGTCTGTCTCTCTATCTGTCTTTTTGTCTGAGTTTCTCTGTCTGTCTCTGTCTCTGTCTCTCTGTCTCTCTGTCTCTCTGTTTCTCTCTCTCTCTCTCTCCCCCTCTCTCTCTCTCTCTCTCTCTCTCTCTCTCTCTCTCTCTCTCTCTCTCCCTCTCTCTCTCATAGCAGGTGATGAAAGCATTGGTGATTTGGTATCATGTTGATAGCTGACAGAAGACCAAACTTAATTATCTAGCACTCTTAAGAATGTCCAGCCAGAAACTCTGAACTCTTTCAATTCTTAATTTTATTTTTTTATTTTGATTACTCATTTTATAGCCCACTCACTACCCCAAACCCAGCATCTCCCTTACGCAAATTTACCTTTCTTCTCTGAGCAGCTGGGCTCCCTCTGGTTTTCTCAGCCCCACACCCTGAAAATTCAAGTCTCTGTGAGAATAGTTGTTTCCTCTCCCATGAAACCAAATGAAGCAGCCTAGATAGAGAATATAACCCCTTTTATAAACAAAAGCTTTTTCATATATCTCCATTCCAGTTTTGGACCCATATGAAAGTAAAGCTGCACACATCTCTTACATATGTTTGGGGATGCCCATGTCCACGATTTTTATGCATTTTGGGTGGAGGTCCAGACTTCTGAGAGCGCAAAACATTCAGGCTCATTGATTCTGTTAGTTTTCCTCTGGAACTCTTATCCTATTCAGGGCCCACAATGCTTCCTCTTATTCTTCTATAAATGGCCTTCTAAGCTCCATCCACTGTTTCCCTGTGGATGTCTGTATCTGAGTCAGCTTCTTGGTGAAACCTCCCTGAGGACAGTTATGCCAGGCTTTTATCTGTAGCCATAACAGAGTATCATGAATAGTGTAATCAATTGGTCCTTGAACATGGGATGAGTTTTATGTTAGCCAGTTATAAGTTGTCCATTCCCTCAGTCTCTGCTCCATCTGTAATTCAACATTTCTTATAAACAAGATAATTGGGGTAGAATGATCTGTGGGTAAGTTTGTGTCTTTATAGCTCCACTGGGGTTCCTGCCTGGCTATAGGAAGTAGCTTCTTCTAGTTCCAAATTAGCAATGTAGTGAGTCACAGCTAAAGTCACCCTCATTGATTTTGGGGTAGCTACCATATGATACCAGGTCTCTGTCTTATCTTGTAGATGTTTCCCACTCCTTCCTCATAGCAGTTGCAGATTACTATACATTTTCATAAACATCTAGCCATCTCAAACATGATCCTAAACCTCTCATTCCTCTTTTCTCCAAGTTTTGTCTCTCCATCTGTTTTATTATGAGTATTTATTTATTCATTTATTTATTTTGGTCTCAAATGTATTTTAATAAGGTGATGCTCTATTAATGCTCCATTTCTCAGAAAAATTTTCAAATTGAAGGTATCAGGAACAGTCATAGTACACCAATAAAAGTGGACAGCATAACTACCTAATATATGCACACTAAGTGCTACTGCCAGACCTTCAACCAACAACAACCCTGTTCCCAAGATAGTTCTGGGCCTATTAAGATAAAGTGTTTTCTAGTGTTTTGTAAACACCAGAGACAGAAAGGTTCTGTTCTTACCCAAGAAAAAGATGGAAGCATGTTAACACAAGGTTGTTTTTTTTTTTTTTGATATACTAAAATGGAAACCTCTTAGAGAAAATGTATACTGTGGGACATGAAGGTGTCATATATGAGATTTAACAGAACACTATGTATGCTGTAATCTTTGTGGACATTTGTCTGAATACTTACCTGGGACTGAATGGAGGAATGTGACTAGATCCTTATTAACGGATACCTAGGTTTTGTAGGATGTATGACAGTGTCTCTTGGGTTGAACGGAATAAAAATGAAAAATTAAGTAAAACATGAAAAACAGAAAGAGGGAGAGAGAGAGAGAGAGAGAATGATAAAGATTAATGAAGTTCTGAGTCCATTTTCCTATGGTTCTTCAGGCCCTCAACAATCAATAATGCAAAGGAATGCACTAGACAGACTTAATAAAGCACTATACCACTTCACTTGTTTAACATCACCCTTCTTATCCCCCTCTGCCTTCAAGCATACTTCCTAGAGTAGTACAGGAAGGGAAAACCTATCTATTGCAAAGAACCCCTGACACTTTTCCAGGGTAGAATTATGTCTTGTCCAAAAAGAGACCTTCTTTTAAGGGCTACAGGAAACTAGACAATACAATTTTATTCAATATCTATGACATTTATTTGGAACAAACTCAGCAGTTCAACTCTGGCGCTGGACAGTTGAATGCAGGATGAGTAAAACATAATGGAGAGAGAGAGAGGGAGGAAGGGAGAGAGAGAAAGAGAGAGACAGAAAGAGAGAGAAAGAGAAAGGGAAAGAGACAGAGAGAAAGAGAGAGAGAGAGAGAGAGAGAGAGAGAGAGAGAGAGAGAAGGAGAGGAGAGGAGAATGGTCAAGATTATGGAGCTCTGAGTCTATTTTTCCCAATTCTTCCAATTGCTTCCATTGTAGCACCTTGTCCAAAAGTTCTTATGTTTTCGGGTAATACAAGGGTTCCATCTAGTTGTTTGATTCTCCTCCTAGAACTTCAAGTACTATTTTGAGTAGATAGGAAGAGATAGTACTGTCTTGTCTTATCACTTATTGTGAGAGCTTCTCTACATCTAGGTTGATGTTGTCTATTGTCTGACTGTATATTGCTTTGTTTGTGTTTTATATATGCCCTGTATCCCCTATTTCTCTACTACATTCAACAGAGAAAGGTGTTGAATTTTTATGAAAGGTTTTTAAGCATCTAAGGAGAAAATCATTTAGTTTGTTTTCTTTCAAAATGTTTATATGCTAGATTATGTTTATGAAGTTTCATATACTGAACCATCCATACATTCCTAGAATGGAACCTACTTGATTGTGAAGGATAATGTCTTTGATGTGTTTCTGGATTCAGTGTGAGAGTATTTTCTTAAGTATTTTTGCATCAATGTTCATAAGAGAAATTGTTCTAAAATTCTCTTTCTTTGGTCTTTTTGTGGTTTATGTATTAAAAGCTGCTACAACCACTCTGGAAATCAGTCTGACAGTTCCTCAGAAAATTGGACATAGCACTACCTGAGTATCCAGCTATACCACTTTTGGGCATATACCCAGAAGATGCTCCAACATATAACAAGGACACATGCTCCACTATGTTCATAGCAGCATTATTTATAGTAGCCAGAAGCTGGAAAAAAAACCCAGATATCCTTCAACAGAGGAATGGATGCAAAAAATGTGGTACATTTAGACAATGGAGTATTACTGAGCTATTAAAAACAATGAATTCATAAAATTCTTAGGCAAATGGATGGAACTAGCAAATATCATTCTGAGTGAGGTAACCCAGTCACAAAGTACACACATGGAATGCAATTACTGATAAGTGGATATTAGCCCAAAAGCTCACAATTCTCAAGATATAACTCACAGACACTTCAAATTCATGAAGATTAAAGAAGAAATTGTGAGTGTTTTGGTCCTTCTTATAAAGAATAACAAAATACTCATGGGAGAAAATATGGAGACAAAGTGTGAGACAGAGACTGAAGGAGGGGCCGTCTGGAGACTGTTCTACCTGGGTATCCATCCCATGTGCAGTCACCAAAGTAGAGGCTCATGTGGACACCAGGAAGTGTATGCTGACAGGAGCTCAAATATAGCTGTCTCCTTAGAAGTCTGCCAGAAACTGACATACACAGAAGCAGATGCTCACAACTAAATCATTGAACTGATCACAGGTTTCCTAATGGGGAATTAGAGAAGACTCAAGGAGCTGAGTGGTTTGCAGTCCCATGGGGAGAGCAAAAATACTGACCAACCAGAACTGCCAAGGTCTAAACCACCAGAGGGACCCATGACTCCAGCTATATAGGTAGGGAAGGATGGCCTTGTAGGGAATAGGTGGAAGAGGAGGATCTTGGTCCTGTGAAGGCTGGATGCCCCAGTGTGGGGGAATTTGAGGGTGGAGAGGTGGGAATAGGTGGGTGAGTAGAGCTTCATTCTCATGGAAGCAGGAGAAAGGGGGATGGCATGGGGAACTTCTGGGTCAGGGGTGGAAAATGGAAAAATTGGAAAACATCTGAAATGTAAATAAAATATTCAATAAAATATTCTATGTCTGAATTGTCTCAAATTATAGTTCACACTTTTTCAAAAACCTCAACAGAGCCATGCATTGTAATAATTTTTAAAATAACCAAATATCTAAAAAAAATTGTCTGTAATTCTAATATACATATTTAACTACAAAATTCTAGCATAACCAAAGAGCAACTGAAGGATACAAAAGTAGAAAAAAAAATTAGGCACAATGTTTCCCATGGTTTGTTAGAAATAAGAGTGAGTATTTGGAAGTGTGTGAAAGCTGACTGTTAAAACATTGCCTTTGATGCGGAAATTAAAGAAACAACCACAAATACCAAGGATGTTCCTTTGAACATAAATATAAAAAAACTGTCACTTTACTCACAGATTTGTTAGTACATTTTATTGTCTTTATATTCTATAAAGCCTCATGTAGATATTAGGAAAAATTATCAAAGTAGTTCTTAGGAATAAAACTTAGTGTGTTTAAAGACACATTAAACACTTCTCATTCTTAGGGAGATAAAGCAGTGTGAAGATGGGTGATTTTCTGTGAGTGTTGGTGTCTCTCTCCTGCAGTTAATTCTACTTCTTGATCATTTGAACATTCTGTCATTTCACTTTTGGTGGGGAGAAGCTCATACACACCATAATCAATGATGGAAGTGTATGTAGGGAGATTATAAAATCTACTGGTGAAGTCTCTTTATAACGAGACCCATTACCCAGAGATTATCATTCTGCTGTTAAGGTAATGTAGAGACAGTCCATTGTTGTAAACTATAGGAGCTTCATCAGACAGTATACATTCCAAAATCAGATATCTTTCCAGAATTCTACTGATCTGGCATTTTAAAGGAACCCACTATGATCAGGAAGAATCTAATCATTCCCACACCACAGAGTCATGGTGATATACCTGAATCTGCTAAAAATTACACAGCATTGCAAAATGTTCCAGTGCCAATCACAGGCTGGAGGACTGTCATGGATCAGAAAGAGAGAGTATTCCACGCATGATATAGAGTGGGTTTAGATTTCAAAAAAGCACAGTGGTTTATTCACTGATTTGTCTGCATAGAACACAGAATTCTACACTTAGCCTTTGAAAAGCCAAAAATTAATAGATTCAACAGGCAGATAGCAGAGTTACTTTAAAATTTTTTTTTTGTTTGTAATATAATGTAACACGAGCCTAAAACAAATGAATACTAAATAGTTTTGCAAGTTTTTACCATGGTGATCAATCATGAAAATGCAAATAAATAAGGTAGGTTGAGGTATCATCTAATCCAAGCAACAATGACATTTATGAAGAAAACAAATGACACACAATGATGAAGAGTAAGTGGTGAAAGTAGAAACATAACGGATAGTTGGTTTCACCAGCTTTTGTTCTCATGAAATTTTGTCTGGACAGTCTCCTGAAAGGTAAAATTACAAATGTCATGTGACTAACCCACATCACTCCTGTAAATACAACTAAGAACTCTCTACTGGAAATATACCAGATTATCTGTGCACTAACAATAATACAGGGGACCAAGATTTTGAAAAAATGGTAACACATATTATGGGTGGGAAGAGAGAAGAAAACTAGAAAAATATGGAGTTACTAATAAGAAAGCAAGAAGTCAGGAACCCAAATATGAAAGGAAGTTTGGCACTGACATGAGACCATAAAAACACAGAAGCAAAAAAGTGTGGGAAGGTTGGTGTGTGATGGGAAGTTGGAATCATGTCTAGATGTGTTTCCTGTGAATCCTACTGTCCTCATGCTTTTTTATTACAGACTCACACTATAGAAAGTCAGAGACAGTCATGCTCTTATATTAATAACCAAGTGCACTCAGTATCTACCTTCCCCAATTATGAAGGCAAGGCTGTCTCCCACATGCAAATGCATCTTCTAGCTCTGTTAAATACACTCCTGAGATGAGACAGCTCACATATCTCTCACTGGAGGGTGATCTCTGAAGAAAAGGGAATATAGCCTAAAAGATGAGAGTTTTGAGTCTTCTGTATTTGTTAACAGCCCTTCCTGGTGAGTGTTGCCATTTTATACATGTCTCAATAATGGGTTTTTGAAATGTGTGATTAACAGAATTGACTCTTCTTGTCTAAAGGTATCCAGTCCCAGGTGCAGCTTCAGGAGTCAGGACCTGGCCTTTTAAAACCATCTCAGTCACTGTCTCTCATTTGTTCTGTCACTGGATACTCTATCACCAATGATTATTATTGGTCCTGGATCCGGCAGTTCCCAGGAAATAAGATGGAGTATATGGGGTACATAAGCAACGGTGGTGGCACTGACTACAACCCATCTTTCAAAAATCGAATCTCCATCACTAGAGACACATCCAAGAACCAGTTCTTCCTGCAGTTGAACTCTGTGACTAAGGAGGACACAGCCACATATTACTGTGCAAGAGGCACAGTGTGAGGTCTTCAGTGTGAGTCCAGACACAAACCTCCTTGTAGAGCAGCTGTGCACCAACAGGAAGCATGCAGCATACACCAAGCATAGGAAATCTAAATTAGAGTATGTAAAAAATAATTCTTGCCAAAACTGTGGCACCAGACTCCTGCTGCACAGGAAGACACGCTGGTGCTAAGATCTCCAGTTAATATAATGTACACAGCATAATAAAACTCCTTGAGTTATATCCAGAATTCTTCAATGGCACCACCTCCTGGAGACTCCACATTTCATTTCAAAACCCAATAGAAGTCTACTGGATTCCTGGAAGACAAATCATTACTGGAACCTCCAGAATCCAAACCAGATCCCCAGAAGCCACATTGCTATCCAGAACCAGAGTGGCCATGACATTTTTCTGAATCCCAGAAACCCAGAGGCAACTTGAGTGCCCCTGAGGACACTCAGGCAAACAAACAAACAAACAAAAAAACCAAACAAACAAACAAACAAAACCAGTGGGTGCTCCTTATTAGACTTGAAGATTCTCTGGCCACTAGAACAGGACACTCAAAAAGAAGACTAGAGCAGAAACAGAAATCTAAAGAAAAAAATCATTCATCAAAAATAAACTCAGAAACTTGTGGGAAAAAGCTGCAGCAGACCTGGAGGTTGGTGGGGGGAGGGGAGCATTTTCCATGTGACATGTCCCAATAACTCAAAAAATTCTGGAGTTCCAAGAGTTTTATTACCATGGTGTGTGATAGATGGTCTAGGTTCACCCCCCTCCCCTTGAATCTCAGGGAAGACCTGAGTTAAATAGGTTGGGAGAAAGGGGGAGGGACTGGGGAAGAATGCATAATTGGCTACACCCTGTGGCCTTCATGTATCTCATTAGTATGTAAATCTCTCAAGGCTGAGGCCTGTAGCCATGCCCTCTATCTGTGTCCTACCTGACTGAACAGTGCAAGTTAAATGGAGATTAGACTAAGTGTCAAGACACTGGCTTCTGAGGGTGTGGCTGAACATCTGCTGTTTCTCCCTTGGAGTCTCAAGGTTCCAGGCCCATGCCCACCCAAGAACCAAGATACCCTTCCAAGGTCTGACAACTCCCTCTGTTTGTTTAAATAGAAAAGAGGGAGAGTGTCTGTGTCATCTGTGGTCTGTAAGGTGCAGGTTAATGGAGATGTAGACTGAGTGTCAGGAGTCTGGAACCCAGGAATGTGACCAGATATGTGCTGTCCCTACCCAGGCAATATACACCTGTTGGGTCTCTGGCTATCTCAAAGCCAGTGCTCTACCATAGAGACCAAATCATCACTTCACCGTCCTACATCCCACTCTTTTCATCGGTAGTGTAAATTTTGGATGAGAAAGTCAAAAGAAAACACTGCTCAGGCCATAAGGGGTAGCACAATTAAGTTATAGGGTGATGGGAGTTGAGGGTGGGGTTGGGAATACAAGGAATCATTGATTTGACTAAATACAGGTGGTACTGTTTGAGGATAATAACATCTGATTAATCTAGATAGACATTAGGTTTTCCTTACTAATATGTAACTTTTAGCTATTTGACTTTGGCAAGAGTTTACCTGTAGGTGGAAGGTCTGGATCTGCCTTCTCTGGGTCTCAGCATGTCTCTGGAATCTTCAGTCAGATGTGTTTGAAAGAAGTCAGGTTGGTGTCCCAAGCAGGTTCCAGGAGATGATGTTGTCTCTGGGTCTCAGCATGTCTCTGGAGTCTTTAATCAGACAAGAAAGCTGGAAGGAGGCATTTTGGTGTCCCCGGCAGATTCCAGGAGATAATGTTGTCTTTGCTGGATCTGTAGGTGTACCTGTAGAATAACCACAGCAGGAAAGCAGCACCCTGGCAGG
>JANHMN010000022.1:37092376-37106771 GCA_030674055.1 Rhabdomys pumilio
TGCTCATTTGGGATTATGCTGATAGCAGACAGAGGGCCAGTGACAGGAATGGGTGATTTATGGGGTCAATACTCCTGACAGAATAAAACTTAATTCTTTGGTCCTAACTAAAATGCCCCAGAGAGAAACTCTGAACTTT
This sequence comes from Rhabdomys pumilio, assembly GCA_030674055.1. Classification (NCBI taxonomy): domain Eukaryota; kingdom Metazoa; phylum Chordata; class Mammalia; order Rodentia; family Muridae; genus Rhabdomys; species Rhabdomys pumilio. Next base: position 37,092,516 of record JANHMN010000022.1, read on the forward strand.
TAGCTCTTCATTTTTATTTTTATTTTAATTATTCATATAACACCCACTCATTTCCTACCTACAGGTCACTACATTCCATAACCCTTTCCCTTACCCCCTGCCCTTCCCATATGAGCAGCTGGGCCTCCTCTCCATACCACCCCACTCCTTGACTCCTCAACTCTCTGGAAGGCTAGACAATTTGTCTCTCGTTGATGCCAGAGAAGTCAGCCAAGTTAGGAGAACATAATCCACATACAGCAACAGCTTTTGGGACAATGCCAATTTCAGTTGTTCTGAACCCATATGAAGACCAAGATGAATGAATGGGAAAACCTAGCTCCAACCTGTGCATGTGCTTTGTTTGGAGGTTCAGACTCTGAGATCACCAAGCATCCAGGTTATTTGACTCTGTTGGTCTTCCTGTGGAGTTCCGATCCTATTCAGGACCCCAAATGCTTCCTCTCATTCTTCTATAAGAATTCTCAATCTCCATCTAATGTTTGGCTGTGGGTGTCTGTACATATCTGAATCATCTGCTGGGCAGTGTCTCTCAGATGACAGTTATGCCAACATCCTGTCTGCAAGCACAACAGAGTATCATTAATAGTGTAAGATATTGTTGCTTGCTCATGAGATGGGTCTCAAGTCTGGACCTCTTATAGGTAGGCCATCCCCTCAGTCTCGGCTCCAACCCTAGTAACAGTATTTCTTATTAAAAAATAAATTTGAGGTTCAAAGTTTTATGGGTTGGTTTTTGTCTTTACAGTAGTGAATTCTTAAGGTTCCAAATCACCAATGGAATGAGTCACAGTTAAGGTCATCCCAATTGATTCTTGGGCACTTACTGTATCTCAAGTAACTGTATCATCTTGTAGGTACACTGCAGTCATCACCATCTACAGTTGCACATTTCTATTCATTTTCATAGCCATCAAGATACCTCTCCTGTCCTTCTATACACATACATATACATATACACCTCTCATTCCCATCACCATAGCCCTTTCCTTTCAGTTACCTCTCTCTGCATCTGTCTCCTATGACTATTTATTTCCCAATTCTAAATGAGACTTAAGCTTCCTCCCTTAAGCCTTCTTTCTTGTTTAGCCTCCTTTTGGTCTGTGGAGTGTAACATGATACCTTTATTTTATGACTGAGATCAACTTGTAAGTGGATACATACCATATATATTATTTCTGGACTAGGTTACCTCACTCAGGATGATATTTTCGAGTTCTCTCTATTTGCCTGCAAAATCCATGATGTCTTGATTTTAAATAGCTGAATACTATTTGATTGTGTAGATGTACCACATATTCTTTGTCCATTCTTCAATTGAGGGACATCTAGATTGTGTCCCTTTACTTGCTATTACAAATGAAGTAGCTATGAACATACTTGAGCAAGTGTCTTTGTGGAATGTTGGAGTATCTATGGGGTATATTCTCAGGAGCAAGCGGTGAAGCAGGTTCTTGAGGTAGAACTATTCCCATTCTTCTGAGAAACCACCAAATTATTATCCAAAGTGCTTGTAGATGTAGACTCTCCCATCAGAAATGAAGAAGTGTTCCATTTGCTCCACATGCTTGCCAGTATATACAACCTCTTGAGTTTTTTATCTTAGCCATTCTGATTGATGCAAAATAGAACCTCAAAGATGGTTTGAATTTCACTTCCTGGAAAATGAAGGACTTTGAACATCTATTCCAGTGCTTCTTGCCCACTCTAAGATTTCATTCTCTTAAGAATTCTGTTTAGTTATCTACACTATTTTTAATTGGATTGTTTGGGTTCTTGTCTATCTGTACCCTACTGATAATGTACTCTGAGATGCAGAAGTTTTGTGGGACAAGTCCCATTTATCAACTATTGATCTCAGAGCCTCTCCCATTGTTGTTCAATTCAGGAAATTGTCTCCTGTACTATGAGTTCAAGGGTGTTTTCTAATTTCTCTTGTAGAGATATAATAAATCCAGTTTTATGTGGAAGTTCTTGATCCACTTGAATTTCAGTTTCATAAAGGGTGGTAAGCATAGATCTAGTTTCATTCTTCTACAGATGAATATTCAGGTAGTCCAGTACCATTTGTTGAAGAGTCTTCTTTTTTTTGCATTGTATCATCTTGGATTCTTTATCAAATATCAAGTGCCCATTATTGTGTAGGTTTATTTTGAGGTCTTTGATTCTATTCCATTTATCAATGTTTCTGCGTCTATACCAATTTCATGTAATTTTTATCACTATTGCTCTGTAGTACAGCTTGAAATCAGGGATGGTTATTTCTCTGAAAGGTTTTTTTTTGTTTTTTTTTTTTTGATTTTTGGTTTTTTTTTTGGTTCAGGATTGTTTTGGCTATCCTGGGTGATTTGGTTTTCCATATGAAGTTGAGAATTGCTCTTTCCAGGTCTATAGAAATTATGCTACAATTTTGATGGAGATCATATTGAATCTGTAGATTAATTTTGGTAAAAAAGAACATTTTCACTATGTTAATCCTACTTATCCAAGACCATGGGAGATCTTTGAATTTTCTGATATATTCTTCAATCTCTGTCTTCAGGGCCTAGAAATTCTTATTGTACTGGTCTTTCAGGTGCTTAATTATTCTAAATTGTTTGTTGCAATTATAAAAAGACTTGTTGACATAATTTCTTTCTCAGTCTGATTTTCATTTTTATAAAGGAAGAAAAATATTGATTTCTTTGAGTTAATTTTGTACACAGTCATATTGCTGAGGTGTTTATCAGCTGTAGAGTCTATAGTAGATCTATTTCCAATTTTCTGAGGAACAGTCAGATTGATTTCCAGAGTGGTTGTACCAGTTTGCAACCTCACCATTAATAGAGGAGTATTCCTCTTTCTTCCTTCCCATTGAGGCAAGATAATCTCATTCTCTGCTACATATGCAGTGGGAGTCATGGGTTCCTCCATGTGTACTCATTGGTTGGTAGTTTAGTCCTAAGGAGCTCTGGCACATCTGGTTGGTTTATATTGTTGATCTTCCTATAGGGTTGCAATCTCCTCCCTAACTCAGTCTTTCCCCTAACTCCTACATTGATGTTCTTTTGCTCAGTCTGGTGGTTGCCTGCAAGTATCTGCATCTGTATTGGTCAAGCTTGAGTAGAACCTCTCAACAGAGAGCCATCCCAGGTTCCTGACAGCAAGCCCTTCTTGGCATCAGCAATAGTGTCTGGGGCCAACTGGGGAGTTTCCTGACTCTACTCAGATTTTTTTCCTCTCGAGTTAACAATATAGTTAGTATAGGAAACCATCTTCACTGTCAGTTATAACCCTTGCTTTGAAGAACTAATTATCTGACAGATATCACTGCAATTAGTTTGTAAGATCTCTGTCAGTTTCCTAGGAAGCTACAGAAATAGAAATGACACAATTCATAGTCTTTCTCAGTCAGCAAGAAGATACATTATTTCATACAAGAATGAATTTCTCAACTGGGAAACAAGGACCTGACTATCTTTTCTCATATAAAAACAATTTCAAATTTCATCATTCTGAGACTTGCCCACAACCAGTAGAAATTTATGCTTCTTTTGTGGAATGTGTGGAAGACATCTTTAAGGTTCATTTCATTTACATGAAATGAAGTATCAATTCTTGTTTAGCTTTTGTCCAGATAAAGGGTGTATCACTGATAGTAGAGTATTAAATTCACCACAGTCAATGCATTTGTTTTATCTGTGCTTATATTCATAGTGATCTGGCTTTTATAAAATTTGCTTCAATGGTAGCATTATGTATTCCTTTGGTAGACTCTTGATTTAATGAGTTTGAAGCAATCTCTTTTAGTGTCTTCTAATAATTTTGGATAGATATCAGTCCACTCCTATATTAGAAAAGCAATGTTTGTTTCTTAGTTTGATTTCTTTGGGTATGTTTTTTACACCACTTAACATAAGGTGTTTGTGCTATGAATGTAAAGTCTATTTCCCAAGTGCAGAAATAAGAATGAACCCTTTTTTGAATCCATTATGTGAGGCTGAATCTTTTAATGCTAGATAAGTCAAAAAAGTGCTATTTTTGGAAGGAATAAGATAATTTCTGTTAATTTGTTTGTGCTAGGTTTTCTTTAGTATAGACTTATCTATTCTTTAATTGTTTACTCATTCACTGTGACCATGAATGTGGATTTTCACTTCAGGTTAAACATTCTACTAGTCATTTTCTCTGTAAAGATAGTTAGAGAACATACGTTCCTTTAGCCATTTTTATTATAGAAAGTTTTTATTTTTCTTTTTATTTTGATATAAGTTGTCTTATATATAATTGTGCAGATTAGTAGTTGTTTCTTTAGAACATGGAACATATTTTGTAAGAGCCTGACAACTTCAAATATTCATGTTGAATATTCAAGTTCTAGTCTAATGAATCTGACTTTATAGGTGATTTAACCAGCATTACAATTTTCAAAATTATTTCCTTATTCTGTGTTTTTTATTTTACTATAATACAACATGGAAAAAATTTCATGTTTGTACTTCATTTTTTTTTGTTCTGTATTCCCCCCAGATACCTCTATGGAGATATTTTTCTGAAGATTTAGAATTTTTTCTTTTATGTTTGTATTGAAATTTTTTCGATGCCTTTCATGTGGTATTCTTCTTTATGTCCTTTGTATATTATTTAAAAATTAGGTTGTTCTCTTCATTCACATTTTAAATTTTCTAATTGTCTTTCACTATGTAACTTTATATCTTTATAATACATTTCAGCCTTGATCCTTGCTTTTTTTTGTATAATTTATTCTTCTGGTGATTACTTCCATTTAGGGTTTTTTTATGATTTGATTTATTATTATTTTCATGTTCAGGCTTAATTTGGTTTGTTTGCTTCAGCAATTCATAGCCTTTTTATTTTTTTCATAGCTTTAATTTTTTGTCACTTTATTCAGCTTTTAATGTACTTTTATATGATTATGCTGTTGTCTTGATATATATCATACTTTTGAATAATTTATCTGAAAAAATAATGCATGTAATTCTTTTCAGAGGTCATTAGTATGAAATTATTAATAGAAAAAAAAGAGAAGACATACCGTCTTGGCTTCTTATGTTATATATTTTCACTAAGACATATATTCTGAAACATGAATATATTTATTAATTCCAAGAGTTTCTATTAGATGCAGTAGGATATTTTAAGGAAAGCATCTTGTTCTCTACAATTAGTGATAACTTGACATATTGCCTTCATCTTCTAATAGATTTTATATATTTTCTTGCCAAACTATTATAACTAATAATACAAACAATGGAAGGAAGAGTGTACATATGTGACTTGTAATTCAGTTTAAAAAATACTCTCCATTACATTCAATTTTTTTATATGCAGCCTTTATAATTGTAAGCTACATTACGTACATTCCAAAAGACATCAGAACTTTTTTTTTCAAGAATTTATGTTCTACTTTGCCAAGAGACATTTTAGCATCATTTGAAATAGTTATGCCATTTCAGACTTTTACTTATTTATTTATTGTGTGATATTGATTGATATATGTATGTTGAACCAATCTTAATTTTTGAGAAAGAAGTCTATTTAGTTGTAATACACAAACTCTGTATTGAATTATTGAATTTGATTTACAAGCATTCTGCTAAAATTTTTTTTGCATTTTACTCATCAAATAAATAATTTATTTTTGTAATTGCTTCAATTGTTTAGGTATCAATTTGATTCTAACTCCATAGAATAAATATATCAGAATGGCTTTAACTGGTCCTGAACATTTATTTCAAGGTGATGCTCTTAAGAATAGCATCAACCTCATTGACAATGTTTCTGTTTACTTGTATCCTTGAAACTTATTTTGATGAATGATGTGAACTCAGAAGTGCTTCATTTCCTCTAGGTTATCCACATTTCACAGTATAAGGTTTTTTGCAGTATTTTCTAAGTTACAATTGTAATAACTCCCTTTGGAGCTGAGATCTCTACATTGGAAATGCTTGTTGAGTCTATTTTTTGCTCTAATTATGGTTATTCTCAGGTTAATTATAAACAATGCAGTATTCAGGAGGGGAGAACTTTATGGGGGTTGAGTCATTACTTTCTTTTGTTCCACTGGTAAGCAGGACTGCTCTTTACATTAACAGACAATATCCAGGTCTTCCCACTCAGTAATCAGCCCTGAACACAGGACATCCAACATAGAGTTGGGACTAAACCTTCTCTTGTTGGTCTTTTAAAAGTTAATTTATAAGAAGATATACTGAGTGTGAGAGTGTTGGTGATTGAGAGAGACCATGGTTGTAGCATGTATACACCCTCTGAAAAGTTCCCAGAATTCTAAAAGTCACATGCATGCACAAACTATCTGCAGGTGGCAAATCCATGGCTCTCCTAGAGGAAAAGGCAAAATAGAGTCAGAAGCAAGAAACAATCTGAAGAAGCCTCATATCCCACACCTGGGATTCAAAGAGAATCATATTCTTAAAATAATTCTGCACTTTTAAAGAAACTAAAATTCTCATACAAGTATACTATAATATTCTCTATGGAGTACATAAAGCAGACACAGAGAGAGGTGTGTCTGTGTCAAAAACATGATAAAGACGTTGAATTATACTAAAAACGCACAATTAATATACAGACTTCTTTAATTCTTTACCAGTTCTTAGTTTTGTTTATTCAATTGTTCTATACATTTGTATGGCTTTTGATTTCAATTCAGAGCTTATAATGCAGGATTGGAAAATGCAAAGGAGGCCTCCCTCTGTTCAGGAAAATCACACCAGCCCTGATCTTGCAGCTCTGACAGAGGATAGAAGTCATGGATTCCCGGGTCTTTCCATTCAGTACAACACTGAACATGGACCACCATGTATAGTGTTGTATCTGAGATTAGATTTACTTCATGATTTTTATAATTTTTAATTAAAAGGTTTCTGAGATATTTGTACCTGAATGCTGTACACATCCATATCCCCACTGAAATTTCTCTTCTTTTCTTTGCTTGCTTCCTCTCAAATTCAGGACCTTTTCATAGTTTTCTTTCCACTGATGTATTTATTTGTTAATTTCACATCCCTATTGCTGCTGTCCTGGACTACTTCCCTGCAGAGTCTCTCTCCCACAGACCCTCTTCTTCTCCTATGAGAGGGTGGATCCTACCAAGAATGTCCTACCACCAAGACTCACCAAGCTCTATAGAGGTAAGGTTAAGTTGATCCTATTCCACAGAGGCCAGACAAGGGAACAGATTCCACAGAAAAGCAACAGCATTAGCAACAGCCCCTGTTCAGGTTAACTGGAATACAAGCTAGTTGAAGGAATTTGTAGTTATAAGGCCAAAAGCTTATAAATAAATATAGTTTTTCTGTCATTATTCAGGATCTGGGGCAGGCAGAGATATGTCCTTGATCACACAAGAATAACCTTGCTGCTGGAGGAATGCAAGTCAGCAGGTGGTGCTGTGCACACGCAGATAAAACCTTGAAGATCTGGTATAGACAATAAGTGAGCTACCAGACTCCTTCAGGATTTCCTCCTTTCACTGAACTACATGTAACACAATTTACCAGTAAAGCACTCAAGACATCATCAGTTATAATATTGTTTTGTTTCTGAAAAAGCCAAGCCAGGTGTGACTACAGATCACTATCTTTGTACTCTTGAATTTAAATCACTCTCCTGGGGCTGTCACAAAATTAGAAATGCCACAATCTACAGGACCATTTTGATACCAAAAACATATTTTCTCTCATAGTGGAATAAATTTCTCAATTGAAAAACTAAGAAACAACACTGTTTCTTTTAATGAGAAATGGGCAGATATTTCAATAAACTTAATCTTAAAACTTAATTCACAACTACTATGAAAGTGTTATATCCTCAGGTAGAATATGGGGAAGTTGCATCATAACATGTCCTGAGATTCACGATGAAAACACCTCTCCAAACTTTTGTGATTATACATATGGTATCTTTGCTTACTTTTAGGACATTAAAGAGTGACAAGACTCCTGAGGTTGTTAAGTTGAATATACCCCACAAAAAGATGTTTAGATATAGATATATAGATATAAATGTTAGAGAGATGGAAATAGGTAATATACATATAAATACACTATATATGCAAATATATTATATATGTATATATGTATATATATATATATATATATGTGTGTGTGTGTGTGTGTGTGTGTGTGTGTGTGTGTGATAGAGAAAGACTTTCTAGGTTATTTTATTATTAGAAAATATATTTATCCTATTAATTCTCCCATTACTTAGAATTAACTTTAAGTATTGTGTCATGCTACACTACTGGGCTATAACATTAAAACTTGATTTATGTATACATTTAATGTAATTGACCTGTATATTAATCTTCTAAAATCTATGAATATTTTATTACTTTCCTTGAAGCAGATAAGGCAAGCAGAGAGGTACTATGGACATAAAGGCAGAAATAATGTTTATATTTTGTCCACATAAATGAAATTTTAATGCTATAATTGCCACAAATTCATTTCATTTCTGGTATCTGAACTAGTAACTGGTATCTTTAAAGCTTTCACTCCAGAATGCATTATTGAGTTGGAAGTCAGGCAAATAAAGTCTTCCTCAGCTTATGAAAAGCAAACCAGCCCTGATCTTGCAGCTCTAGCAGAGACTCTCAGACCTGGATTCTTGGGCTTGCCTATTCACTGATCAGTTCTGGGGCACAAACCATTTACCATGGAGTTGAGGCTCGACCTAAATTTCCTTGTTGTCTTTTAAAAAGAAGAATAAGAGATAATGAGTGTGGTAGAGGACATGAGTGAAAGGGAATTTGGACATGTGTGACAGGAACCAGAATTCTATGTGTTTGCATGTGTACACTGTGAGGTTCAGCTGGTTAAGTGTGTAGGTGTTTTAATGATGTTTGCAGGATCCAGGAGACTCTCCTGTGAGTCTTCTGGATCTACATCAAGCAGCTGTGACAGGCGCTGAATCAAGGAGATTAAGAGAGGGGCCTGGAGAGAGACTTGGGGACTGGTAATGACAATAGTGAGTACTAACATTTTCTTTCAATGGCAGAATCACCATCTTCAAAGATGATTTGAAGAACACTGTGTGTCTGTAAGTGAGAAATCCGAGAACTGAGACCACTGTGGCCCAGTAGTGAGCAAGACACCCACAAAAGAGACTTCATTCTGAGACCAGAACAAACTTTTACTGTGTGCACAGAATCTACAGGTCATGATCTTTATTTAAAAAAAACAAATATTTTACCAACATGATATTAAATTCATCATAAAGTGACCCACTCTGGTGCAGAAGCTACATTTTCAATTGGAGATTCCCCAGAGATTTTCAGAAACTTCTGTCTGTTGGACCTATGGTTTCTTTGTAACATAAAGGATTGTGGGTTTGGTTGTGATCTAAATAAATTGATATTTACCAGGACTAAATATTAGAAAATCACCTATTTTCATCTATAGGGACAGAAATGTGCATGTCATAGCCACCAGAAGTAGATGTGAAAAAACACAAGTATCCTGGATGGAAGAGGTACCTAAACCTTGAGAGACTTGAGGCTCCAGGAAGTGGGAAGGCCTGACAGAGTTGTGGAACATTCTCTTGGAGATAGAGAGGAGGAGTAATGAAATGAGGATCTGTGTGGGACAGTGGACTAGAAGGGGGGAATGACTGGATTGTAAAAATTAATAATAATAACAATAACAATAATGGTAATTTTATATAAGATGTGATGTTCCACAGTGTTTACTAAAGAAAGTCCCACAAGAATATACTTATAAAACTGGACGGTGCTGCTATACAATGTGATTATGTCACAGGAATGGGGGAACTTCTGAAGTTGGTAGTGGAGGTTAGGCAGCTTCCCAAGATTTCTGCTTCAGTATCCATATTATGTTTAAATACAGCAACATGAAACCCACAAATAGATGGTCAGAACAGAGTAAGAGTCTTTGCCATGCTCATTCCTAAATGGGATGTCTTTATCACATCCCTGCCCTCAATGCTCAGGGATCAATACAGAAGAGCATGTAGAATGATTGTAAGAATTGGAGGATTTAGACATCGTCAAGGAAACAGTGTTTTACAGAAATAACATGGAAGATTCACATATGAACTCACAGATACTGTGACTTCATGAACAACACCTACAGAAGCTAAGACCAGACAAAACCCAATCATGGATGATGGAAAGTGGGTACAAGTTAACAATCTTAACAATGAACCCAATCATGCTGATAACTGCTTAAAGAATGTCAGATTTCTACATTGGAGTGACACCGAGTATATCAACTATACTTCATAGAAGGCCCCATGATCAGAAGTAGTTTGACAACCAAACATGTACTTCATGAGATTTTTCTTTATTTGTTTTGTTTCTGTTTCAGGTTTTCTTTCTAAATGGGGGAAAGAACATGAAAGTGAGAGTGGGTGCATAGGGAAGGGGTAAAACATCTGGAAGGAATTGGGAAAATAATTTACAGAAAATAATAAGAAAAAACACATTTATGTGTGCCAAACACAATACAATAAATTCAGTAATTATATTCATGTATCATATTGAAGTATAATCAGGAGAAGATACAGGAGAAATCAGCAATATGTTTCCACACTATCATCAGTGTTTGACATTTTATTTTAAACATCAAATATTGGCAAATAACAATTCTGTATATCAAAGTTATTACCTTATGCTTAATTTATAAATATAGTATGGAAACAGAAGACCAAGTAATTGACATTCTGACTAACGTAATTATTTTCTGATTAAATTATTTAACATATATTTATTAAATAATTTTAAAATATGAAACCCACTTTTATATTTTGTACCATAAATCTGGGACTTGTTCATTTGCTCTCAACCCCCGTTTTTACATCAGCCTCTGAGAATTGGAACATACTCTCCATTCCTGAATTTTCATCTTTTCCTATGCTATATAATGTAAGTCAGGTAGCATTTTTCTTCATGTACCTGGGTTTTCTCACTTGTGGTAGCATACTCAGGGCCATCCATGTTCTCCCACAGGACAGCATTTTCTTCACTGCAAGACTATGTAAAAGTATTTTGATAAATTTTTATTTTCCATATCCATTCTTCCTTCCACAAATACTATGATTAATATCTCAACCTTTTCTATTGCATCTTTGATTAGTTTACATGAATGCATAGTGTGTTTTCATCATGTTCAAAAGTTGCACTTTGAATCTCACTAATTCCTGAATTCCTACAACCCAACTCCATAATGATGTAAATTTCTTATCTTAACTCCTGTAAATAATCCTTCAATATTTGCACCTAGACATCTCTCTGACACATGTTGCTGTCTCTTATTCATAGCCCCCTAGTTGTTTTGGAGATGATATGACGATGCTAATTTTGTTTGTTGAAGAATGTGCACAACAGTGTTCATTCTTATCGATACTCAACTAACAAATTGTACTTATCTTTGCATCTTCACCATCCCTTAGCATCTCCTTTTCTGACAACTTAGCCCAAGATTTGTGGTAAACATACACTTGGGTGTTTAATTTGCATTTCCATGATGATTTAAAACTTGGAATTTTGTTTAAATGTCTTTGAAAATACAGAAGAGTTGTTAAAAATGTTGTCTATTAATTTTGTTTTTCTTTTCTTGTGATGAGATGACTTGCCTGTATATTTGTATGTAGGATCATAATCACATTATACTATACACATTTTCAAATATCTAATATCAAGTGCTCAGCCCTCTAGTCAAGTTCATGCAACACTAAACTGCATAACATTTTATGTATATGTCTGTGCATATGTGTGTATGCATGTACATAACCACATGTGTAGTAATTGCAAATAAAAAGAGAAGATTGTAAGTTTGAGAGGAAGAGATTTTAATCATAAATAAAAATTGCCAAGGATAAATAAAATTACTAATTAAAAATAAAACTAACAAATTTATATGTTTAGAATTTTTATTAAAAAGTTCATTGTAGAGTAAGTATTTCCTCCATGACATCAACATATTCTTTTCTTGTTCCTATCATTCCCATTTGGCCATTTATTTCAAGAGTTTGATTTCAGCCGGGTGGTGGTGGCGCATGCCTTTAATCCCAGCACTTGGGAGGCAGAGGCAGGCGGATTTCTGAGTGAGAGGCCAGCCTGGTCTACCGAGTGAGTTCCAGGACAGCCAGGGCTACACAGAGAAACCCTGTCTCGAAAAAACAAATAAAATAAATAAATAAATAAATTGAAAAAAAGAGTTTGATTTCCATTTTATTACATATTTGCATACATAATTGTTTCTAACTGTAAAATGTCTAAGATTGACAAATGAGAGACTAATACAATATCTATGTTTCTATAAAAATCATAATTTACTTTATGATTTTAAATTAAGTTCCTTTTTCATTACAGAGGAATAAATTCTTCTGTGTTGTATGTATAGCATATTTATTCAATCATCTGTTGATAGACCTGCTGGCTCAGTAATTTAGTTTTTATATAAAATGCTGAATATATAACCATTTGCATACACATATTTCAAAGTCATGTTCACTTTCCATCATTTGTGTAATATTTTAGTATGCAACCTTCTCAAAAGGCCACTATTAATTTCAAGTATATATAAAAAATAATTGCAAACTCTCATACATAAGGAGTTTTTAACATTTCTAGTAACTAGTATCCTCATTGCTACTACCAACAATAAATTTTGTTATCAAGACAAGTAAATGTGTCAGCTTAGGATTCTATTTTAAAATCGAGAGATTAGGCTTTGATATTGTATCTAAGTGGTCTACACATGTGTCAGGGAAAATTCCTCAGACAGAATTAAAATTTGGACTCCAGCATTCTGTTGACTGTCCCAGGTGCACTATACTTCCTTCTTCTCCAGCTGTATTATTCTTATGTAAGAAAGACCATGCCTCGTGAATATGCAAATTGTGTGCATCTTTGATGATAAATACAGGGGTATCCACACCAAGCAACAACATGTGAGTACTATTTTCTCTATAGTCACTGAATCGCAAGGTCTTTACTATGAAATATACCTGGATCATTCCCTTCCTGATGGCAGTAACTACAGGTAAGGGATTCCTAAGTTTCAAACTTGAGGGGCCATATACTGTGGTGACTGTGACATTCAATTTGCCTTTCTTTCTACAGGGGTCAATTCAGAGGTCCAGCTGCACCAGTCTGGAGCTGAGCTCGTGAGGCCAGGGGCCTCAGTGAAATTGTCCTGCAAGGCTTCTGGCTTCACCTTTACAGATTATTATATGCACTGGGTGAAACAGAAGCCTGGACAGGGCCTGGAGTGGATTGGAAGGATTGATCCTGAGGATGATAGTACTAAGTATAATCAGAAGTTCCAGGGCAAGGCCACTCTGACTGCAGACACATCCTCCAACACGGCCTACATGCAGCTGAGCAGCCTGACATCTGAGGACACTGCCGTCTATTTCTGTGCGAGGCACAGTGCTGCAACCACATCCTGAGTGTGTCAGAAACCATAGAAGAGCAGGAAGCTGCCCTGGGCCTGAATGACAGAGAAGGTTATCTTGAAGGAATTGCTTCATAATGGCTTACTAGTTAAAGGGTTTCATTTCATCCATAGTTGCCATAATGACTACTATTCCTGTAGTGCAATGACTCTCAATTCCATTCTCTCGAACACTATTTTGAGGTCATTATCTATAGCAAATGAGAGCTTTGTGGGCAGTATTTTGTCATAGTTTACTAGTGACTGCAAGTATTGCTTCCTGAAAAGTTTTTGAAAGTATTTTGATGGATGTATATCACACAATCCATTAACATTGGTCAGTGAATCATGCAGAATTGATGCAAGAGATTCAGTAGAAAGACAAATTTCTGGTATGACCCTTTCTTTTATTGAGAGTGTTTCTCTAACTCAATCTTATTCCAGGATATTAAAGGATTTAGTACAATTGGTCTCTCAAACCAGAACACTCATTATTAAATTTTGCCCAAAATCCTAAATGAGGTCCATGGTCAGGACACCATGGGTATTTCTTGGTAATAGTCAAGAGCTGATGAGATTATTCTAATTATGCTTTGGGTCTAATTCATTTAAGTAAATTTTGTTTCTTCTGTGCAGGTACATAAACTTCATGAAAAGGAGAATTCCACACAATGAGAGCAATTTCGAGCCAAATTGAGAAGTCACTTTATATTACTTAATCAAAAGCAAGCTCAGATTTGAATTCTCTAGTCTCTATTATATTCTCCAAGTCTTTTTTATTCTATCAGTCTCTTGTATGAGTTTGATTCTCTGCAGTATCTGTCTCTTCCCATCT
>JANHMN010000022.1:37106781-37118871 GCA_030674055.1 Rhabdomys pumilio
AAGGCTCTGGAGTGGATTGGAGAAATTAAATATGATAGCAGTATCACAAACTATGCACCATCTATAAAGGATCGATTCACTATCTCCAGAGACAATGCCAAGAGCACCCTGTACCTGCAGATGAGCAATGTGAGATCTGAGGACACGGCCACTTATTACTGTACAAGTGTCACAGTGAATGAACTTCACTGTGAACCTAGACATAAACCTCACTGTCAAGTTACCCTGAACCACCAGGGGGTGCACAGTACAAGCAGAACTGTGGTTCAGACCAGATTATAAACACATAATAGGATTCTCTTCTCAGGTGTCTAGGCTACATTTCAGCTTAGTTTCCTTGGAAGTCTTTATAAATGCTTGTTATGGGGGAAACTGATGTGCTCAAAACATTTCTTCTATTTCTGCTGTTCTTTTCAGAAAATATGAGACAGAGTCTCACATGAAGAATATGCAAAATGAATACTATGAGGTCATGAATATTTCGGTCTTCATCACCTAAATCACAAGAGGAATTTCATGAATATCACTGTGCTTTAATTAGGGTTTCGTTACTTCAATAAGACACAACAGTCAGCACAATTCTTATAAATTAAAACATTTAATTAAGCCTGGCTTGCAGTTTTATTGGTTTAGTCTATTGTTATCATGATGAGAAAGAAGCATGACAACTTGTAGGCAGACATGATATTGGAGGAACTGGAGTTCTACATCTTCATCTGAAAACATCCAGGAGACTTTTTTCTGCAGGCAGTCAGGAAGGGAGTCTTTTACTCACTGGTAAGACTTGAGCATAAGAGAAGACCACAAATAGCCCATCACCACTGTGACACACTTCCTCCTAACAGGCTATACCTCCCCCAATTATGTCATACCTCCTAATAGTCTCACTTCCACTGAGCCAAGCATATACTAATCGCCACACCCTGTTTGTTTGTTTTTTCTTTCTTTTCTTTTGTTATTTCATTCATTCTTTCTTTTTTTTTTTAGATTCAGAAAGGGTTTTGATCAGATTTGTTGATTAGAGTAGCACTTACATTTGATGGAAAATCCAGAGGGAGATGTGGATGACCCTAGTAAGTCCTAAAACTCCGATCTTTGTCCTAGGGACTGTATACATCACATTTCACATACGACCTTCTCTTTTATATAATCCAGTTTATTACTCCATGACACTCATCGATGTTCATTATAAAATTTTATACACATTTATTTAATCACTCAAATCTGTTTCTATATGAAGACAGACATTTCAAACATGACTTCTTATATTCTATTGGACTTGAAGATGGAATTGCACCTGTAAGAAGGTATTGAATATATGCATCTGATACCCTGCTGCCCTTCATGGGAACTGAAATCTACTCACCAAAAAAATCTCTCACAAAGAATTTTCTATTTTACCTAAATCCATCATGGATAACATGGATATCAGGTATGTCCTTAAGACTTACAAAACCAGCCTATTTCTTCAAGAACCACAGAAATTCCAAACTTTATTTTTGAAAGAATTACATTCAGTGTGTAAAAAGCTGAGAATATCTGCCTTTTTATATTCTAGTTGAGAGAAAGAACATGAAAGTGTGTAAAAATAATCTGAGAAGAGTTAGAAGAGAAGAAATATTCAGTTGAGTTGAATTAAAAATTAAGAAAAGCAACATGCACATGTGTGGAGCACACCAATATGATGAAATCAGTAATTATATTTATGAATCATTTTGAAGTGAAATCATGAGAAAACCCAGTAGACATTAGGAACATATATCCATATTATCATGTGTTTGACAGTTTCTATTTAGAAGTCATCAATTGGGAAATGACACACTTAAGATAAATAATTTTTTACTTTTTGCTTAATTTATAAATACAATGTGGAAACAGGCAGGAAATTAGAATGCTGACTTTCATGAAATTTTCTGACTTAATGAAACTTACTCAGGGCCAACACTGTTCTGTCACAGGACAGCATTTTCTGCATCTCAAGACCACACAACAGTATTTTATTAAGTTCTCATTTTTTTATCCATTCCTTCTTATATAAACAATGCACCTTTTCTCTTAATCATTTTTGTTGCAACTTTGATCATTTAGTACCCATATACTATGTGTTTTGATCATATTCACCTGTCATTCCTCTCAGTAAGTCCTAAATTTCCACAATCAGCAAACCTCTCTCAACTTGATAATGATACCTTCCTTTCATATCTCAGTGCCTGTTGATAATCCCAAAATTGTTGCACCTGTTGGTATAATCCTCTCATTGACACATGTCTCTGTAGTTTATTAATAACATAGTAGGTGATTGTGAGAAGTTATTATGTTGCTGTATTTTATATGTTGAACAGTACACACTAGTGTGACCAATTGTATCCATACTTGCCCAACAAAATGTCCGTATTTGCATTATCTTCAGAATTTAACATTTCCTCTTTCTGACAAGTTATACTAAGTATGTGATGGACATTTCAGTGTGTATTTAATTTGCATTTCAATGATGGAATTTCTTTGTATCTACGAACATACACATAGAATGTTTATATAAATATCTGTGTAATGTGTTTGACTATCTCAACTTTTCTTTTACTGTGATTGAGTTAACTGCATATCTGTACATAAGCTCATGATTATATTTATGCTGTGTAAATAATTTCAAATACTGATACCAAGTTGTCAGCCCTGAAATCATGCAAGTGAAACTTTGAACAAACAAAGCAGTGCACACACACACACACACACACACACACACACACACACACACACACAGCAGAAAATAGCAAGTGGAATGAGGGAGGCCAGAAATTTGGGAGGGAGAGATGGGCACAGGATATCTTTTGTTTTGTTTTGTATTGTTTTTGTTTCTTGATTTATTTTGGGTAAGTATTGGAACCTGTCCCTTTCAGCTGGTTTTTTGGGACTCTTGGAGGACAGCCATGCTAGGTTCCTATCTGTAATTATACAATAACATCAGTAAGAGTGTCAGGCCTTGGAGCCTCCCCTAGTAATGGATCCCAATTTCTGCCCATAATTGTAACTTTTTCAGCCTCAGGTCTTCTCCATTTTTGTCCCTGCAGTTCTTTTCACCAGAAACAATTCTGGGTTTTAGACTGTGGAATGGCAGCTCCATTCCTCCAATTTATGGCCTGTCTTTCTACTGGAGATGGACTCCACAAGTTCCATCTCCTCACTATTAGGCATTTCATCTATTGTCTTTTCCTTTGAGTAATGAGAGTCTCTCACCTCCCAGGTCTCTGGGTCAATCTAGAGGGTCCCCAATGTCCTACCTTGCAACGTTGCCTATTTCTATTCTTTCTGCTTGTCCCCAGGGCTTTGTACCTGCACCACCCAATACCTGATCATCTTCCATTTTTCAGTTGCCTGTCCTCTCTCTCCCCGAGGTTCCCAGGAGCTCTCTGCCTCTCCCATTATTTATTTCATGAATTAGACTGGGCCTGTCTCCTAGGTCATTCTGCCAAGAATACCTTTCTTACCTGTCATGGAATATGCATTAACAAAAGCAATGAAGTTTTGTCTTAAGTCGGTAAGGCTCTATACAGAATCTTACCCATCCTAGGCTAGACAGTTTGTTAATTAATAACTCTGTCTAGGGGTTCATTTTCAGGATCAAGCCATGTACTTTGGGTGCCAACATGCTGACACTGTTAAAAACAAGCTTCAACACAATGGGCAGGAGAGCCTTTTAGTCCTATGGAGGCCTTTGACCTAGGTTAGGAGAATGCTAGAGCTCTGAGGCAGGACTGAATGGGCAGGTAGGAGAGTACCTTCATATAGGCAGTGGTAGGTGTGAGGGCGGAAGGATGGGGGCTTGTGAAGGGGAAATTGGGAAGGAGGCTAATATTTAAAATGTAAATAAATAAAATAATGAAAAATAAATGAAAAAAGAGAAAATGTATAAAATGGGTACATAAGACTACACCAATGGAGGGATAGAGTTCAGTAAATAAGAGAAATAGACTAAAATAAACTTTCCTAATTAATAGCAAAGATGATGAAACATATAATAAAAGAATTTAGGTATTAGTATTTGTTACTCATAAAAAGTCCTGTTCCTCTGTTGTCTGTTTGTCTTGAATGCTTAAAAGCAGCAAACATATCCAACTTAAAAGCTGGCTGTTATAAATTAAATATGTTTGCTTTGGACTTAACCATCTTTAGATTCTATACGTTGGAATAAGAGACTAATAAAAATAAGAATAATCTGTTCTGTTAGCATTTTCTAATTAATACTGAACATGTAACCCTGGTCATGTAATGAATAGTCAAGCACATATGTGTTACCACATGAATAATCTTTAATCTGTCTTTGTACTGTGAAAATTGTATAAATGAAGAAGGACCTGGGTGCCACTGAAATGGTGTCAACAAGAAATGGCCTCAGTGCTAGGAAGTCAGAGATACATAAGTACCCTAGGTGAGAGCAAGTCAGCTATTAAATTGTTCTGAACATTACTCCTGGATGACTCTGTCCCCTTGCCATCTCCTCCACTGTGGGATGGCTTGTCAGCAAAGACTCTCAAACTATCCTAACCAGGAAGGGGAAGGCCCCAAGAATATCCTCAGCTTTATGTCTGAACCACAATTTTCCCCATCAGTCTGCATCTCAATCTTTTTTCCTATGGGCAGTTCTTCTTTCAATTTTCAGCCTCTAAACATCGAATTCTATACATGAATTTGAATGTTTATTTCTAAATCTGCATTGTGCTCAAAGTAAGCCTCAGTCTATTATGTCTTTTTGTGACATCTACATATAAATTTGCTATATTATCTATGTTCTGTCGTAAAAAAAATGTATATTATAAATTAAAGATGCTTCTTTATCACAAATTTTCAGGTTTAGGTGACCATATCATCATTGGCTCCATTGAAGGCAACACAGTACATGACAATTTGTCAGTACTACAAGCTCACCAGGATCCCAGGAGAAAGATATCTACTCTATCACAGTATCACATGGATCATTAACTAGTCACTATCACTATCCTCTGTGCCTCATGATACCTTATCACAACTGCCACAAGGACCAATCTTACAATAAAGCATTCTTAATGGACTCAGAGTCAAAGCATAGAACAACCAAGAACCTGTATATCTGACGTAAAGATCATTCTCTATTTTATGATGCAAGTATTTTCATTTTTCGGAATAGCCTGAGTCTTGATTGAGCATCACTCAAATGTTCAAACGATAAGTTTTAGTTTTGACTCCATATAAACCTATTCCTGTTGTGATCTCTTCTTAAAATAATAATGTATATATCCAGGTCAAATTCTTTTGTACTTTTTCCTTTTTTAAACTTCATTAAATTATTTTATTTCTTTACATTCCAAAAGTTGCCCCCCTTTCTGGTCCTCTGTACCAGAGTCGCGTCCCCTGTTTTTCCCTCTGAGAGAACACTCTCCCACACACCTACCCACCCTTTAGACCCCCACCAGCATCCCTCATCCCTGGGCATCAAATTTTCACAGGATTAAACTCATCGTCTCCTACTTAGGCCGTACAAAACGGTCCTCTGCTACACATGTACCCAGGGCCATGAACCAATCCATGTAAGTTCCTTGGTTTTTAGTTTAGTCTCTGGGAACTCTAAAGTAGCTGGGTTAGTTGAAAATATGCTTCTTACAATGGGGTTGCAATCACCTTCACCTTCTTCAGTCCTTTCTCTAACTCTTCCATAGGGATTCCCAGGCTCATTCCAATGGTTGGCTGTATCTCATTTCTCATATCTGCATTTATCTCAGTTAGTTGCTGGTAAAGCCTCTCAGAGAGCAGCCATGTCAGGACTTGTCTTCATGCACAATATGGCCTCAGTAATAGTGTCAGCAATTTGTATGCACGCATGAGATTGATCCCAAGTTGGGCCAGTCACTAGGTGGCTTGTGTGTCAGTCTCTGTCCATTATTGTCCCTTCATTTCCTTTCAACAGGAACAATTCTGGGTTAAAAAGTTTGATGTTCTTTGCTTACTGCATATAGTCAAGGCTTGATAAAGGAGATATCATTGCAGTTGATTCAATACACACAATATAGTTTGAACATTGTAGATGCTTTCATTTCTATGGTGTTTATTTCCTACCATTGCTAAAGTAAGCTCCTGTCACTTCTTCTTCCTAGGAAGTGATAAAATTTTACAAGAATACATGTGACAGAAGTTTCTTCTCCCATTGATGAATAACCAATGTAAGGCAAATGACACTGCCAATAGGACAAAATAGCAACCTAGAGATTGGGAATAGATTTTTACCAACCCTACATCCAATAGAGAGCTGATCTACAAAATATGCAAAGAACTCAAGAAATTAGACACCCGAGAATCAAATAAACCTATTTGAAAAATGGATACAGAGATAAACTAAGAATTCTCAACAGGAGAATATAAAATGGCTGAGAAGCACCTGAAGAAATGTTCAATATCCCTATTTTCACAGAAATGCAAATCAAAACAACCATGAGACTCCACTTCACACTAATCTGAATGGCTAAGATCAAAAATTTAATTGACAGCAGATACTGGCAAAAATGTGGAGAAAGAGAAACACTCTATTGCTGGTGGCATTGCAAGCTGGTAAAATCACTTTGGAAATAAATCTTGTAATTCCTCAGAAAATTGGATATAGTTCTACCTGAAGATCTAGCTATACTACTCCTCAGCATATACCCAAAAGATGCTCCAACATATAACAAGGTCACATGCTCCAGTATGCTCTTAAAAGCATTATTTATAATAGCCAAAAGCTAGAAACAACCCAGATAATGTTCCTCAAGGGAAGAACGGATACAGAAAATGGAGTTCATTTACAAAATTGAGTACTACTCAGCCATTAAAAACAATGACTTCCTGCAATTCTCAGGCAAATGGAAGGAAGTAAAAAATATCATCCTATGGGATGCAACCCAGACACACACACACACACACACACACACACACACACACACACACACACAAATACCTATGGAATGTACTCACTGATAAGTGGATGCTAGCCAAAAGCTCAGAATACCCATGATATAACTCACAGAACTTACTAACCTTTGGAAGAAAGAATACCAAAGCACTGATGCTTCAATCCTAATTAGAAAGGAGTACAAAACAATCACAAGAAGTAGAGGGAGGGAGGAACCTAGGAAGGCAAGAGAAGGAGGAGTAAAAGGAGGTAGGATCAGGTATGGGAAGAGACTGGAGAAAAGTTCAGAAGGTCAGGAAAATGAATGGAAATATGTAGCAATGGGGGATAGAAAACAGGAGGTAGCTACTAGAAAGTCTCAGACTCAGGGAAGTGAGAGCTTCTCAGAAACAGTCAGGAATGACATTGGCAAAAAACACCCAACAAAGGGAAATTAAAATCTGTAGAGACCACCTCCAGTAGATAGGGATAATCCCCAGTTGAAATATGGCACCACCCATCCAGTTCAATTTATTTATTTATTTATATCCAAATGCTCCTCCCCTTCCCAGTACCTCCCCTATATCCTATCCTAGCTCCCTTTCTCCTCTGACAAGGTGGGTCTTGCCTGTGTATTTCCCAACCCTGACACACCAAGATTTGCCAGATTAAAAGCACCCTCTTCCACTGAGACCAGACAAGGCACAAATAGAGACTGAGCTGAACATCTGCTACATATTTTCCAGGGGCCATGTTCCAGCACATGAATGTTGTTTGTTGGTGGCTTTTTCTTTGAGAGCTCCCACACATGAATGTTCATCTGTTGGTCGTTCAGTCTTTGAGATTTCCAACAGGTCCAGGTTAGTTGACTATGTTGATCTTCCTGTGGGTTCCCATCCCTGCCCAAGGCTTTCAGTTCTTCCACTAACTTTTCCATAAGTATTCCCAAGCTCTAGTATTTGACTGTGGGAATCTGCATCTGTTTCTGTCCACTGCTGGCTAGAGCCTCTCAGAGGACAGTTATGCTAAGTGACTGCCATATACCCAAATGATGCTCCACCATGCAACAAGGAGACATGATCCACTATGTTCATTGCAGCTTTATTTGTAGTAGCCAGAAACTGCAAACCTCAACTGAAAAATCAATACAGAAAATGTCGTTCATTTACAAAATGAAATACTACATAGCTATTAAAAACAAGCTAGTAAAATCATAAATTTTCAGGCAAATGAATGGAACTATAAAACATCACCCTAAATGAGGTAACCCAGGTAAGTGTTTTTCACTTTTATTGGTTATTTTATTAATTTATATTTAAAATATAATTCCCCTCAGAATTTTCCCTCCATAAACCCACATTCCCACCCCTCTCTCCCTGCCTCTATGAGGGTAAACCATTTTTTTTAATTTTAAGCATTTTATTAATTATTTTAATCAATTATTTAATTTATTTAATTATTATAAGTATTAACCATAAGAAGAAAGAAGTCTTCCTGTTTCACCCTCCAACTGATTTATATTCCATACTTTGTCCCTTGTGTCCTTCCCCCAGCCTTGAACAGGCCTTAAAGACCTTGTTTACCACAGCAGACCAAGTGATAGGATCTAGGCACAGTTACCCATCTTGGCTACATGGAACTTAGAAGAAGGACTGCCCCTGGACTTGCCTTGAGACATCTCCAACTGTGACAAAGGATGGGTTGCTCCAACCATCTCAGGCTGAAACAAGAAAGGATTTGGTGGAGCTTCCCCTTTAAATTAAGAGCTGAACATTAAACTTTGAGCCTTTATCAGAGAACTTTGTCCTGGCTTCATCTCTTCTCAACCTCTGTCCCCTTTTCATTCCCAGCCCCACTTTTAGGTGAACCCAGTTAATCCTTGGCCACAGGCAGCTACAGTCTCTGCCCCCTTTCCTCTATAAGGATGTCCCCAATCCCTACCCCCTATCCCACCAGACATCTAAACTCTGTGAATCTCCAGTCTCTTGTGGGTTAGGTACATCTTCTCTGACCAAGAAAATAATAGGCACTATGACAAAAAACTCCACCATGATTATGGTAACATGATTAATTCTACAACAGCAGTACACAAGTCATCTATTTTAACATACCCAACCTAATTCTTGGTGAATATCATGGGAGAGTGAAAGGAAATAACAGAAAAAAAATAGGATGGTAAGGGGTAGTGTTTGCCATGAAACAAATATTGAACACTGAATTTAACAGGAACTCTGGATTCTTGCCTACAAACTACACTAAATCAAACTATTCATAATTACAGTGTGGATGGGAAAAAGGTTCCTGAGGCCCTGTCACTTGCTAATGACCTGTGGATACAGGGTTCTTCCTGAGGAAGAGGCGCTTATTTGTGTGTGTATGAAATCTGGTAGATTGTCCATACCCTAAAGCATGGACCTGTACAAAAGAGCCTATGTATAGAATTAATCAAACTGTATGCTGGTAATTGTCTAATTGAGAGGGGGACATAAACTCAAAAGGGATAGGTATTCTTGGTTCTGGGAAGTGGCTGGAGGAAGCTAAGAGAGGTGGGTATCATTAAAACATATACAGACAAGTATAAAATTTTCCTAAATATTATTTAATAAAACTATTTGAGACCTATAATGAGAATGCCTGCTTGAGTCATTTTCAAATGCTTAAGTATATATAATCATAATAATTTTAAAACAAAGGAATTAAAAGTACTTGAGCAAATATCCACATACAAGTGAGAAAATGTAATGTATCTCATACTAGTGAGAAAATGTAATGTAATCTGAGACATATAGGTGGCATTCTAGCACTAGGGAAGTGGAGACACATGGATGCCAGGGACTTGGTAGCCAGACAACTTAGTCCAAAAAGTGAGCTCTATGTTCCTTGAGTGTATGTGACTCAAGAGTCATTGAAGGAAACCTACCAAGGTCAGTCTCTGGCCTCTAATCATCTATGCATGGGTGAGCATATGTTAGTGTACTCAAAAATAATGTTTCCCAGTTCCAACAAATGTTCTGATAGTTGATTTTTTTTTATGTTTACTGGCAAATGCAATTGCAATGTGTATATTGATCACATTTTTCTTATACATTTATTAGGCTAAGTACATCTAAGATGATTCTATCCCAAAACTAGTTTGATAATTATTAAATTCTCCACATTAAATTTTAGTTCTTTTAGAAGTCAACACGCTGATTTCCATGATACTTATAATAATTAACTCTCTCACCAGCAGTAATTAAAGATTGGCCTTTACACATATTGGTAGCATATAACTGTCTTTTTTAATATACATCATTCACTTTTAATGGATCAGATTAAATATAAATTTGAATTCGTTGGCTTTACATGATGACTAATGAAATGGAATACATTTAGCATCTATTAAAAAGCTGAAAAAAATCTTTCCCCACTAAAATTTTGAAGGATATTAGTAAACAGAATCTACAGTAAGCTAAAGCATTAACCCAAACATTAATACCAACAGACAGAAGCATTAAACACAGAAGGTTCTCAGAAAAGAAAACATGAATGTACAATACATATATGAACCAGTGTCCGATATTCTTAGACTTCGGAGAAAAGAAAACAAAAGGTGACATTACACAGTCTCACTTCAGTAATAGCGTTTTCTTCAAGAAAATAATCATCATATCAAGTATAAATAAAAAGAAAAGGAATTCTTACATATTGCTGGTAAGAAGGTGAACTGGCTAAATCACAATAAATCACTGAAGTGTTATCATGGACACATAATAAACAATATTGAAACACTGCTCCTGCTGCCAGATGCATCCATTTCACTACTGTATTCTGTAATAACTGCACCCTGTGCAGCTTCAACCCAGGAGCTGGTGCTATAGCAGGAGGACATGCAAATTAGGAGCCACTCTCTTCTCATAAAAATCTGTCCAGACTCTAGCTCTAGGACAGAGGCCTAGTGGTGATTTCCACAGCCTTCAGTTCCCAGGTTCAGTGATCAGCCTTGATCACCGATCTTTCACCATGAAGTTGTGGCTGCACTGGATTTTCTATGTAACACTTTTAAATGGTATTTTATGGTGAACAAGAGATGCTTGAGTGTGTGAGTGTGTGTAACTAAAAGGGACAGTGAACATGTGTGACATATTCCTGACCAGGATTCTCTATTATTACAGGTATCCAGTGTGAGGTGAAGCTGGTGCAATCAGGAGGAGGCTTGGTACAGCCTGGTGGTTCTCTGAGTCTCTCTTGTGCAGCTTCTGGATTCACCTTCACAGATTTCTACATGAGCTGGTTCCATCAGCCTCCTGGAAAGGCACCTGAGTGGTTGGGTGTTATTAGAAACAAAGCTAATGGTTACACAACAGAGTACAGTGCATCTGTGAAGGGTCGGATCACCATCTCCAGAGATAATTCCCAAAACATCCTTTATCTTCAAATGAACTCCCTGAGAGCTGAGGACACTGCTACTTATTACTGTACAAGACATATACACAATGATGGGACTTCAGTGTGAGCCTAGACACAAACCTCCTTGCAGGAGTCCTCAAGACCAACAGGGGGCGCATATGTCCAGAGAAAAAGACAGTGAATTGCCTCTCCATGTACCAAGTTTCATCCAGAAATTTCTCTGAAATATATAATACTTTATCTTTCTCAGAAGCCTTTGCATTGGAAAGTGCCAACTGAACAGAATTGTTAATCTATGAGAAAATGTACTTGGGTGCAAATTACTACTTGGAAAGAGGGAAATTTTGAAGGCATGGAAACAAATATGTTCTGTTTCCAATTGTATGTTGCGTTTAGACATATTGCTCTGAAACTTCATGTGTATCAATTTAATGTGTGGAACTTCTACCAAAAATGGTACCTCCAGGTTCCCTTCAAAAATACATTGTATATTTCATTAATGTAATATTCATTAAAAATTATTCTTATTAATTTTAAATAATGGCATTAACTAAAATGCCTTATTTTACTAATAGAATCCAATCAATTCTTTCTATCTAATTCCCCTATTATATTTTTATTTTAAAGAAGAATAAATTGTAATGATCAGTGAGATATCTTTGTAAAACCAGACAGTAAACACTTAGTATTAGGTTTCCCAAAAGTTCTTTTTTCTTTTCCAGTTAAAATCAAATGTTATCTTTTTGCTTTAAGTAACTTAGTTACTTTTGCCAATGTACAGATAGATCTTAATAGATCATAAATCA